>BSBN01000343.1:6250000-7500000 GCA_027924645.1 Cunninghamia lanceolata
GGCAATGGCTGAGTTTGAGAAAAAGGAAGGGCAGTGTGATCATCACATGTGTAGTAGTAATTGGAATGAACTAATGAAGAAACGGGTAGGCATTTGAGTCTCTTCAAGGCCTTACCCAAGCCTAGGCTTATCCTAATCATATTCATTATTTGCCCAATACATGAAGAGAATGAATGAACTAATTATTAGCCACTACTGTTGCGCATATACTCTGCTGCCATTGTTTTGGTGCTTTGAAAATATTTCCTGGGTGTTGAAATGAGATGCATACGTGTTGAAGAGACTTGCATGCCTGCCAAACAAACTTGATTAAATTTGAAATGGTGAACTTTTCCTAATAATTTATTAGCTGCTACTGTTATACATTATTTAATCAGCTATTTTAACGTGTATACTTAATCACCAATTTCCTAATCTTATTAAATATACATAAAATTTAATAGTAACAAAATTAAAGTTTGAAGATAACCAATCTGTAGGTATAAAATTTAATAGTAATAAAATTAAAGTTTGAAGATAACCAATCTATAAGTATAAAGCCTTTGTTATGAATTTTGTTTTGGAGCAATCTACTTGAGACTATTCCACGTCAAAAGATATTCAATGTTGGTGGACAGGCATACAAATTATTGATAATGTTTAATATCTTTTCAAATACAAAGAGTGACTATCACAAATCTCAAAACAAGGATATTATCATTTTAATATTTGTGATTAAAATTATGTTTTAAAAAAGGATACTTAATTATTAATTATTCAATAGAGATTACCTATTTCATCATTTGACAATGTTACGTGCAAAAATTATTTAGATCTTTTTACTAAGATTTGACAATTATAGGTTTTATCCCTTAAATTAGAGAAAATGGTTAATAAAATTAGTATTTTGATGTTCTCAAATTTATATATCCATGATCATGTATAAATATGGAGGGTTTGTTGGAAAATTACAGGTACAAATATTGCAAGACTAAATTATTGTTGCTCAAATAATATTAAAATATAAAATTTAATATTAATGCTTTAGGATATGTGAAATATTTTTCACAATATATCTTTTATAAATCTTTTCCAAAAAATTAATCAAAATACAGAGAGTGACTCACAAATCTCAAATAGAGATATTATCATTTTAATATTTGTGATTAAAATTATGCTTAAAAAAAGAGGATATTTAATTATTAATTATTCAATAAGATTAACCATAACATAAATACAAAAGATCAAATGATATATATCTATAACAAAGATTGGCATGTTTAAGATCCCAAGTATTTTTAGTATTGTAAGTCCTTTATAATGTGCTTTATGGTCATTTCTGTGTGATGCTTTCTACCTGGGTTTTCTGCATATGCTTTCTACATGTAGCTTTTTTTTTATTAAGATCAATACAATTTATCCTTTTAATTAAGAAAACTTGAAAATGTTTTATTTACAATTGTGGTCTAAAGGAGGTTTCATCTCATAGTTTACTGTGTATGTTCTTACTGTAAAATAGTTTACTTGTGTATGTTCTTAGTATAAAAGATTCTAGATTGCAATTTTGTTTTTGCTTTTGGCTAACAATATACAAACTACCAAATCATTACCATAATTCAAAAAGTACTTCCAACGCCCAAAAGTAAACACTAATTTTTTTGCTTTCAAAGATCCTCTTACTGACTTCCATTCGATAGGTGACAGTTGCTTCTTTTCCTTTTGCTTAATTCGGATCAGATGCATCCCTATTTCTGTGTTAACAGATTGTATTAAGGGCGGTTAATAGTTTTTTTGGGTGGTTAAGCGACCAGAGACATCATTGGCTTTAGTCCGAACGTGGCACTTTTCCAGGATGGGCACTTGCATTTAAGCATTTTACTGTGTTTACCATTTGTTTCAATGGGATTTTAATCTGAACATGGTATCTTTCTAAAGATGGGTTAAGTATGATTTATTAATTGTATTAATAGGATGACTAACTCTTAGTCTTTAATATTGAAACAAAGTAGAGTATAAAGAATTTAGCAGTAACAAGGACACTCTATTTAAATATCATCCATATCATGGTCAAACAGTTAATAGCAATTTTACACCTCATTCACAACAAAAAGTGCTAAATATTTGTCCAATTTTTATTAGCCAAAATTGATCTTTGACTCTTGAAGTGGATGATATTTAAGATTAGCCGTAACATGAATACAAAAGAACTAGGTCCTAGTTTTGATGTGGCACCTTTCCATAGGTGAATAGTTGTGTTTTAAGTAATCCAATGTGCCCATGATTTGTTTCAACTAAGACCTATTTTAGAGTAGTACCTTTTCAAGGATGGTTAAAACATGATTTATTAACAGTATAAATGTGATAACTAAGCCTTAGTTTGGACATGGCACCCTTTTAATAATGGACACTTGCATTTAAATGGTTGAATATGCTCATAATTTGTTATCATGACACCCTTCCAAGGATGAACGATTTCTCAGGTAACCCTATTAAGGAGGCCACCTTATTGCAAAATAAAATTTAAACCTAAGTCACTCTCGATCAAAAACATCCCATCACCATTATACTACAATCCTACGGACATTTCTTAATTTTTTTTTTTTTTTAGATATATTATTTCCCATTTCAAATATAAGCTAATCTTATAGTTATATAGTTATAAACCTTAGAATAATAAAAATGAATCTATCATTTTTCATGTATTTTAAATAATGAAAACAAGATAGATTGGTTCACCCTTGAACTACCTAAAAAAGTAGTAAATGCTATTAGAAGATTTTTTGTGATGATTGAAGCATCAAAGTTAATATGCATTGACATGATATTCTAAGTGCTACACAAGAAAGAAAAAACTATTTTTTTAAAGAAACTATAATTTTTAAATTATTTTTTCAACAAATTTAGTGAAAATAAAATGCATATGTAGTCATTAAATATACATCTATGTTCATCATTTTTATTTTAGTGTTAATTAATTTTATTATAGAGATATTTTGAATTAAGAGTTTATTTATTTTTAGAGTTTTGTAATGACTTCTAATTTTAGTTTTAGCTTAAATTTAAATTTTATTTTATTTAAATAATATTTAGATATTTTAGTTAATGGTCAATAATGTATTATATTAGATTGTTTCTAAGTTTGTTAGCTTTAGTCTTTTTAGCTACTTTTATATTTTAGAAACATATGTTTTAATTCTTTTAGAAACTTCAACATTGTAATTCTTTATAAAGGCTTTTGCCTCTTTCATTAATTCATTCAAGAAATTACCAAAACAAATTTCTAATTTGGCTCTATGATTTTTGTAATTCTTATCCATGGAAAAAAGGATAAAGAAGTAGCCCATCACAGAGAATTATGAACAAGGCTATGGGAATTATGAACAAATTTATCAATGACATCTTTGCGAAAATTGCTAGTGAGGCAACCGACTTTGCTCGCAACAATAAGAACATCATCAATATACAGGAGATTCAGACAACTGTGAGGCTCTATCTTCCAACGGAACTTGGAAAGTGTGTAGTCTCTGAGAGTTCAAAGGCTATTACCAACTTCAACAATGCTTGATCTTTTCTCTCTATTTTGAATTAGGGTTTATCAAATGTTTCAGTGTAGGACATTTAGTTTGTTTAAAGGGTTGTAATCCTTAAGTTTTGTATAAGGGAAGTTTTGAGTTTATTTTTTTAGAAAAAGGTGGTAGACCACTTAGACATATATTGATAATATAAAGTTTTACAAAACATTTACAAAAAGTTGCCAAAAAAGAGTACGATTAGCTCTATACTACCAAAGCTAAGTTATACATTTAAAGGCCCATGCAGGATATGGCTGCTATTAAACTGCACTGAATAGGTAAGGAAGTAAACTTTTAATCAGAAAAATAAAAACAAAAAGGGGCATAGCACCCTGTCACCATGACAACCTCATACATATGAAGAAAAAAACACCTAACCCACTGTTATGGGTCCACCCTTTTACTCTCCTAGAGACTAGGGATTGCCAATTATGCTCCTACTGGCGTAGTCATGCTTGGCCCAGTCCTAAGTGGCACACTTGACATTTCTAGTTCATCTTATGCATCCAAGGGAGGTGAGTCTTCATGGTTTCTCAATATTTTGGAAGGTGGGGGGCCCAATCAAGAGCATGCATCCTTAGAAAATGGATGGAAATGAACACATCCTTGCACCTGGCTCTCATCTCTTTAGAGAAGGTGAAACTATGGCCATGCAGGGCCCTGTCCAGTCCACCTATGCAGCCACATGCTAAACCCCACTACATTGCTTTAAATACACACTCCGCTGCTAGAGAAATTCTTAGGGTTTGCAAAGGAAACAGTCCACCTACCATCACCTTTCCTTTCATTAGGTCATAGCCTTATAGTTTTGAGTAATTATCATCTTCTATGATGGTTTAAAATAGCAAATAAGAGAATAAATAGTTGTACTAAAAGCAACATCCATGGTGTTTAATGGTACATTTATGTAACCCCAAATCATAAACATTATTTATGAGTGGATTTTTGGTTTTACATTATTGAATGTTACTATTAAAATTTTACATTGTGAAGCCAAAATATTTGAATATTGTGTAATAAACAATATCCTTGCTAAGTTTCACTATTTTATAAAATTACACAAAATATCTTAAAACCTAACTAATAGGAAGCCAAGTAGGAACATAAAGAGTCCAAAATAGTAGCAAGATGAATATTCTCCCACATAATAGGTACAATAACTATTTTTATACACACACAAACACAATCTAAACAAAACAAACTTTTAAATATACACAAACACACTCCACATAAAGTGATAATTTAAGTACATTCATGCACACCAAAAAATGAATGTCAAAGTACTTTCAAACACATACACACAATGCCTACCAAAATTCACACACATAGTGAATGAAAAAGTTAACTTTCAAAGCCATGCACACACAATGAAGGCCAAAGTTCATTCAAACACACAAAGTGAACATTATTGAAGTTTGAAAGTATTTTTATACATATACTTCACACAAAGTGAATGTCAAAGTATTTTTCTTAGGGTTAAGTTTCAAACGCACGCCCACACACAAACACACCCACTTTAGACAAAATGAATGTCAAAATTAACTTTTCACACACACACACATGAGCATGCACATAGAGTGAATTTCAACATTCATTCACAAACATAGTGAATGCAAAAGTTAACTTTCAAAACCATGCACACACACTGAAATTCAAAGTTAGTTCATACGCACAAAGTGAACATCGTTGAAGTTTGAAAGTAAATTTTTGTACATATACTTCACACAAAGTGAACATCAAAGTCTTTATGTTAGGATTAGGGTTCAAACACACACACACACACACACACACACACACACACACACACACACACACACACACACACACAGATGCACTTCAAACAAAGTGAATGTTAAAATTTACTTTTCACTCACACACACACTCACTTAAGACAAATTGAATGCCAAAATTTACTTTTCACACACAAACACACACATGCACATGCGCTTCAAACAAACTAAATGCCAAAATTTATTTTCACACACACATGCACATGCGCTTAAAATAAAGTGAATGCCAAAATTAACTTTTCACACACACACGTGCATGCACATAGAATGAATGCCAACAGTTATTCACACACATTGAATGCTAAAGTTAACTTTCAAAACCACACACACACAATGAAAGCCAAAGTTAGTTCAAACACACAAAGTGAACATCATTGAAGTTTGAAAATATTTTTGTACATACCCTTCACATAAAGTGAACATCAAAGTATTTTTGTTAGGGTTAGGGTTCAAACACACAGACACACACATGCACTTCAAACAAAATGAATGCCAAAATTAACTTTTTTGCACACACACATCCACTTTAGACAAAGTGTGCCAAAATTAACTTTTCACACACACACACACACGTGCATACACAGAGTGAATTCAAACATTCATTCATACACACAATGAATGCCAAAGTTAACTTTCAAAGTCATGCACACACAATGAACATCAAAGTTAGTTCAAACACACACACACATACACTTCAAACAAAGTGAATGCTAAAATTAACTTTTCACACACACACACACATACATCCATTTAGACAAAGTGTGCCAAAATTAACTTTTCACACACATAGACATGCATGTACATAGAGTGAATGCCAACATTCATTCACACTTTCATTAGCATTATTATTAGGGTTAGTGTTAGGATTAGAATCAGGGTTAGGGTTAGAATTACAGTTAGGTTTAGGGTTAAAATTAGAAATAGGGTTAGGGTTAGATTTATAGTTAGGATTAGGATTAGAATTATGGTTAGCACTAGGGTTAGAATAATTAGGATTAGGGTTAAAGTTAGGCTTGGCGTTAGAATTAAGCTTAGGGTTAAGGTTAGGGTAAGAATTAAGGTTAGAATTATGGTTAGGGTCAGAATTAGGATATCTCTAATTTTGTAGGATGTAAGAATGGTATCATAAATCTACATTGTAGAGTTCATGTAAAAAGAATTACAACATTTATCAAACACATGTTTCTAAGGCATACTTCAAAAGGTATTATTTTAATAGGAGAGTTGAATTTAAAGTATTTTCTTCCATCCTTTTAAAATTATGCATTAGAATTAAAAGGATCAATTAATCAAATCATGATGATATGTTACAAAGAATAATTACACTATACATATCAAAATGGCCAAAACATGCAAAAATAGTTACATTGTGTATATCAAAATATAAATATATATACTATTTGGTGATAGGCCTATAAATATTTGTGCCTATCGGCCATTTGATAGCACCAGGGCTTAAATTTGATGGCTGTATGGCTGTATTTAGACATTTTAGCCGTAAAATACAATTAAAATTTTAGGAAGACCGTATCACTTGAAAGGTAAGATTTCAAGTAAACTGTCAAAATTTCTATGTAATTACTCTTACATAAATATTTTTAGTCTATATATATTTTTCCTAAAATAGGTAGGCTTTAATATTTGAAAGGCAACTTCAAATAAATGACCATCACAAGAAAATTGCTTGACAGGCAGGGTCGACCGTCAAATTTAGGCCGTGGATAGCACCTTTGGTGCTTTTACTAGTTTTATATTAAATTAAGTTGAAGTTTAGAATAACAAAGAACCCGGTTAATCCATCACAGCCAAAAGGGGCACTGCCAAATACAACAAAGCCTTCGGGGATTGATACCGCAACGTAGTGCCATCTTGAATGTCGCTTTTCCATAAAGTTGTAGGACTGGCTTATTGAAAATTTCTCAAACTTTATTCGTAGTCAACAGCAATAATGAATGGTGATGAATAGATTTATATAGTGCGCGTCATGCGAAGGTGCCCCACGTTAAATTCTTTGCTTCCCAATTTCCAAATTTCTGGATCCATCCGGACAAACTCTGTGCAGCATAAATCCGAAGAAACGCATTTCGTTGCGCATAACGTAAATGTTGCCTTTTTCTTTTTCTCCAAATGTGAAAAGGGCAGCGGCCGACAGAACTATTCCGCGTGGGTCGCAGCGGCCCAAGGCAGGGCATGCGGAGAACTAACGCGGTGGAGTTAAAGAAAAAGGTCGTATATAACCAATGCCCTGCTAAAAATGTTCTTCATTCCTAACTTAGCACATTCAAGTCCAGCCAAGACGCGGTCTTTTTCTGTGCCTCAGCCTGGTTAGGGTTTCTACGAGTCTGTCAAATGGGGAAATATGTCGAGATGTTAGATCTGGGCGTCAGGATCGCTGCCCGCTTCCATTCTCATTGCCCGCAGACAGCTCGACTGTATTATCATCCTCCCCATCATACGCCCAATAATGGTAATTCCAAGCCCAAAAGCGAAGCAGCGTGTGGAAGCGGAAAGAGAGGCGATTGTTCTTCAATGGCGGCCGCGGAGGCATTCGAGATGGTGTGCTCGTGTGCCTGCACTTAGCCCAGGCACCAATTCTTTTAGGGAAGGGCACGGGAACCGTCCCCAATCCTTCATTCTTTTTTGGGTTCTCTTCGGTTTTGGTTTTTGTTTTCGATCTCAGTTGAATTTAAATCTACCAGCAATCTTTATCGCTTAAATCTAATGTTGTTATCTTGCCTGCTCTCTCAACAGGTTTTTTATTTTCTTCCTTGCCTTGCTCATGGTTACATTTTCGATTTTAGAAGTAATCTCACAGTGGCGATCTTTTTAAAATTTCCTCAAGCACATCGCTGACATCATGATGTCGAAGCGCCAATTAAAACCTAAGAAAATTTAGGGGAGAACAGATTGGCTTTATTTATGAGTACCTAAATGTTATTAATATGCCATCAAATGCCAAAATCTAAACTTATACAGGGGACTCAAGCTTTTAAACTGCACATCAAATTTTGGGTATATTTTTTATATTAAAAGTTTGAAGTTATTGTTGAAGGTTTCTATTATCAATACATTAGCTTTGTTTTCATTGAGTTGTCCAAAAACACTCAAAAAAAGAGGCCAAAACATGTACATCAAGGCGTTTATTATCGATTGTCTTATGTGTCACCATATGATTGGTTGTTTTTTTAATGAAGTTACACATGTATATATGGGGCTTAAGTGCTTGACACCATAACAACTATTGATGTGCTATTGGTTATTTCCTCTATGTATGGACTTCTCCCCTTTCTTACAAATAAAGAAATTATCTTTTATATATTGAACAAACAAACCATTCAAACTCAATACCTTTCAAATACTTACAACATACATCTCCCTTTTCTTACAAATAAAGAAATACTTACAACATACATCTACCCTTTCTTACAACTAAAGAAATACTTACAACATACATCCCCCTTTCTTACAACTAAAGAAATACTTACAACATACATCTCCCCTTTCTTACAACTAAAGAAATTATCTTTTATATATTGATCAAGCAAACCATTCAAGTTCAATACCTTCTAAATGCTTACAACATTAACTCACCAGAAATTATCTTTTACCATTAAAGGAAAGCTACAAATGACTAAAAACTAAAGGTGGTATTTTTAATATTGGATTAAGCTTAAAAACCCAAAGATTAAAGTGGTTTTTAAAACCAAGCGGGTTAAAATTTTATGACCAAGTTCTCACCTAAAACCAAAAAAAGTTTCATGGAATTGGTTTGTCTTTATTAACTGTTAGTAACATGTGAGTGTTTTTCTTTTAACTACTTCTTACAAGTTTTCATTAAAAAACATTTTTCCAATAAAATATATTTTAAAATATATGTTTTAATTATATATAAAAGTAAAAATAAAAAAATTATAGACTACTAAAAAAATTAAATCATTTTATTATATTATAATAGGTTTTCTTTTCCATCCATTATTTATGGTGATTCAATTTACTTCCAAACGATTATAAGCATATCTTAACTAGTATGTTAACAATCAAATGTTAACAACAGCTGAAAACCCCCCCAATGCTAAGGAAATTAACATTATCAAACGATGGAATTTTCCCATTAGCATTTGCAGAGTGGATGACAAAAAGAGAAAGGCTAGAGCCAACACTAGTTGGATTCCGCCGCCTAGTGATTGGGCAAAACTCAACTTTGATGGTGCTGCCAAAGGCAACCCAGGGTTGGCTAGTAGTGGTGGAATTATAAGATCGGAGAGAGGCTCTGTGATTGTTGCTTTCGTTGGGAGCATAGGAGAAAACACCAATAACACTGCTGAAGCTATGGCTCTCCTCTGGGGTCTAAAGATTGCCCTGGCTATAGGCATCAAAAAGCTAGCTGTGGAGGGTGATTCTATGGTGGTGATAGAAGCTGTTAAAGGGAAAGGAAACGCTAGATGGCAATTAGAGGATGTCATTAAGGACATTAAATGCCTTCTTCTAAAGTTTCAAAACATAGTCCTAAGGCACACCTACAGGGAAGGAAATAAAGTTGCGGATCTTATGACTAATTTAGGGATCAATTTACATCCCCTAAGGTGTTGGAGGAGATTAAGTAATTTGCCGAACAACATCATTGAATGTATACAAAAAGAGACCCCCATTTCTCATGATAGACAAAATGATGATCATAGGTGACAGAAGCAGTGTTGTGGCGGGCTTCCCTTTCATTTGTGGGAGACGTGGCACGAAGGTTAGAGGTGGTGAGCCAACTCACCCTTCTAATATGATGTGGCATAATGATTTTTCGGTGTTCATCGAAACAATCAATGAGAATAAGGGGTGGCGAACGATTATGTCTTGTCATCCTGCCTATAAAGGACAGAAAGGGAGCGGCTTGCACGAGCGAAGTGCTGGATGCATTTATGGTTCGAACATCATCGAGACTTGGAAAGACGTGCTCTGGTGGTTAAAAAAACTAAAGCTTTTCAATACCTCTGGATTGTTCTAGAGTTTCTACCATATCCTTTGGAACTCTCTGCTCAAAAAGTGTTTTACTTTTGTCGGCGGTGTTTGCTTGGTGACCGGGAGAGTGAAAATTATGGGGGGTGACAAGGTTAGGACGGAACCTATGAACTGTAATGAGTTCAAGGAAGACCAACAGGTGTGGAGTATAGCCTATGAAGGAGGTATCACGGCATTCTTGGAGATGCTGAATGGTTACGATGAGAATTTGTCTAAATAGTTTGTTGAGTCATGGGATGGAAAGCACAAGGTGGAAATTGGTGGTGTTAGTTTTGTTGTGTCGGAGGCCTTTATTGCAACTGCTACCGGCTTGCTATGCTCGGGCAATAGGCTCAAGAAACAAACCTGCGTCCCGGATTTGGAAGGTCTGAAACTGTTCTACAAGGAGGGGGAGAAACAAATCAAACTGCAAGGAGGATTCAAGAGAGAGAGCTTGGTGGCACCGTGGAACTGGCTATGTTACATTATCATGAAGTATTTCACTCTTGAAGAGAGGTATAGGGTGTTTTACCATTACCATTTTGCTTTTTTGAATCACTTTCGTCACAAAACCCTGGTGAATTTCCCCTCTTTTCTGTTGTCGAGCCTCAAAAATTATGTTCTGCATTACAAGAAAGCCTGGGTTGATGACCCCATAGCCCTTCCCCTTCATCAAGGCCTTATCTTCTGCCTTTACCAGTTTCACCTTGCCTTGAATCCTCCTAAGTCCCTTGCTTCCAAACTTTTAGAGGAAGAATTGAATGACAATTTTGTGGACAATGTTCCCTTGAGCACTAATCTGCATAGAAAGGTTTCCCCAAAGGTTGCCCAGCCCTCTTCCCTATCCAACCAACCCCTTAGTGGACCCTCGGGACCTCTATCCAGCCCGCCTATCTCTAAAACCACCTCCATTGCAATGTCGAGGGGTCACAGTCAGACCGAACCCCTTGAAACCCCTCAGGATAAATCTCAAGCTAGTGCTTTTGAAGGCCTATGTAGTTTGAAAGGTAGGTTCAGGGCGCAGGAAGGTAAAAAGTGCAAAGGTGGCAACCCTACAAAAACCTCTATTGTTAAGAACAAAACACAGAGTGGAATCTGACAAAAAAGATGTTGAAGAGACGGGTAATATTCAGGGGACCCCGGGAGTTGATGACGATATTACTATCAATGAGGTGGTTTTGGGCAAAGATGGAAGACCCAGAAGGCCTTCATTATGGAGGTCTTCCTGTTTGGCTGCTGGTCATCATCAGGGTTGTTAGGTCTCAAAACGTAGGTCGTTAACCCTAAGAGGTTGCCAGGCTCTCTTGACGTTTTTGGCTAACTGACACAGGGTAGATATGGCCAAACCCCCTTCACTTCAGGCTCTGCCAGACCTAGGCGGGTAAACCTATAATTAATAAAGCAAATAAAGAGATGATTACTACTTTGATCAGAATTAATCTAACTGTTGATAATGGCACAAATTATAAAACAGATGAAAAGACAACAAGTTAAATCTAAATGATCTAAATTGTAATGCTAAAACAATAATGCAATCTAATTAAGTAAATCTAAAGTGAATTTGTATAAGTGATAATGAAAATACTAGACCAATGCCTTATTGAATATAGAGTCAGTATGATCATGAAATAAATGACTGTTTGTTTGGTAAAAACTCGAACTATCTGGCATAAAAAAATAGGTATGTAACTTGTACAACCCTGCAAGGAAATAGTTAGTATTCCATACTTATATATATCCAATTGATAAAATCAAATTACCTGCATTCATCTAAAAGGATTTAATCCCTCTTTGAAGGAACCTATCAGAATAATACTGCACTTGTAAAAGATTTATCAAAAAACTGGAGATAGAATACAAACCTTAACTATATGACTCTTCTTACAGATCCATGACAATGTCTTCACAGTTACTATGACAGATTTAAAGGATTTAATTCTGAAAGCAGAAACAGTTAATCTTATCACACTATAACAACAAATGTGTATAGACAACTTGAAGATATACTTGATAACTCAAATTGAATAACAGAGAAAACTTTGAAAGGAGACAGTCATTTATTTGAATAAATTAAACAAATAGTTGATACCGAAATCTGCAGTTACTGCTTCATGTTCACAGACTTGACTTCATCAGAGAATGCTTGCACATGGTCTACTAGAAATAAAATATATTAAAAGTGAACTAGCATTGCTATTCAAATCTAATCTACAGTATCCCCTATTCTATTCTATCAATTTCTCCCTATTCTCCGTATATCCTATCCTGGTCTTGGTCATCTCTTTATAAAGAGAGGCATACAAGCTTCAGACCAGTTACAATAGTTGTGACAGTTGATAACCGAACAACATTATTTGTCTTAATAAAATAGATATAGGAAAATTAGTACTCGTCTTTAATCATCAAATGGATAACCATTTCAGGGTCAGACAAAGATCTTTAATTGTAGTTCTGCTTAATATCCTTCGAGGGTTTCTTTATTATTCCTAAAAAGACCAAATAAAACACAAATTAGTCTCCAATCAAATGATCAAAACAAATTTATTTAAACATATGTATTTACTCAAATAATTACTTCCCTTATCGATAATTTATCAGTTGCTCAAGATCCTTTCGTGGGTGTTTATATAACTTGATCCCCATTGTGTATATCTTGCAAAAAACCCATATTTCAACTATCAAAAGAATATTTTAACTATTCTGATTTTAATGTCGTTTTAGGGTTTCTATTTTTGTATAAGTTGTTCTGTGTTTGCGTGGTGGTAGAGTATCGGCGTAAGGTGCATTTTGTTTTACTGAAGGTGTAATGCGAATGTATATCACAAATGTATCTTTAAGAATGTATGTGAGAATGTACATTGTCTTGGATACAAAAGGTGACTGGTAGAAATGGTAAAGAGAACCGGTGATAACAAGTCATGTCTTGTATATACAATAGTTTGGCATATCGAAAATATATATTGTTATTATACAAGCCCAATGTGCAAGCAGCGGGATCCACCCTATTCCTCACTCGTATTCCATGTTACAACATTACTTGTATCCAACCTTCATAAACAATTCCCGATACATACAAATTCAATTGTATCTTCCTTTCGGACTTCTTATTTTATAAATCGCAGTATGTAGCCCCTTTCGATTCTGACTTGTATATACCGTGAAATGCATCCTCCGATATACATAAAGTCCTGATGCATCCCTTTAACCAGAATTAACTCTCTCCTGAGTTCCACATTGTATGTATATCGCAATGCATGTTTCCAAAACATACATACAAAGCACAAAATATACAACAATTATATCTTATTTCATAATATTTTAGTTCAGCGCTATGCATATCGCCTTGTATGTACCGCAATGTATGTATACCGCAACATACATACAAAGCGCAAACATACAAAGACTTAACGTTAATTCATAATTGTTTCGGTTCCGGGCAATGTATATCGTGTTGTATGTACCGCGTTATATGTTGCGTTCTGCCAAACATACAAACATAACATACAAAGACTTAACTTTAATTCATAATTGTTTTGGTTCCGGGCAATGTATATCGTGTTGTATGTACTGCGTTGTATGTTGCGTTCTGCCAAACATACAAACATAACATACAAGAAACGGACCCGACAAAAAATACACTTCAACTTTTAACCTCGTCAGGTCCACCTTGTATGTAACAATAAAATGTTAGCCAAATGCATACAAATGAACAATGCATCAACCTGATGACTCCTTTATGCGACCATACCACGACCCGATATACAAGGAACTTTGCATATGCATCATACAATGACACAACATACAAACCACTTTGTATATGAGAGACTTTGTATATACAAACATACAAACCCACACCAAAAACACACATAACTTGCAAAATACAGGGAATTTTAAGATGGTTCAAAAAGTAACCCCTATTCATTTCTGACAAGGAATTCACCCATATTTAGCTCTGGTACTTAATGCCATTTTTCCTTTATTTTCAATAAGGTTTGTAACTTTTCACTTCCTTGTTTACGGTTCATCTTTAATGAGCACTTCAACCATGTTATATTAAGTCTTTAGGAATCAGAATAGATCAAATCCAAATATTTCTATCAACTCAATTGTTAATTTCTGCTTGAAAACAATTGTGGATCTTTCCATATATGCTCACATACTAAAATCTTTGGATGATTGAAACTTAATATTTGCCAAAAAGTAGCTTGGGAATTTCAATCCCAACAGTGGCTCTTTCTGGGGATGTATGCCCCTTGTGGGCATAGCAAGATCCTAGATTTCTGGAGGAGCAGACCGATGCCTTCTTCATTTGATGACCAGTGAACTATGAAGGGTGGTGGAGATCCTGGGTTATTGCTTTATGAAAAACTTTTATTTCCTGATAAGAGAGCTCTTTAAGTAAGTTATTTGACTCTTGTAAACTACCATGCATGGAAAAGACCATTTAGAGAGTTTAACCAGAATTGTCCATGCACTGGCAACTCTTTTCTCCCAAGTTCTTTTTAAGAGAAAAAATATTTCAAAAATTGCCCATGTACTGGCAATTCTTGCTCCTCACCAGACATGTTCTGTACATAATATGAATCCTCCCCTACCCTACTATTGATGACAAAAGATCCAATCCACAGGGCATCGAATTTTCCATGCTTCCCCTTTTCTTGATTTCTGGCATTCCAAATAAGCACTATGTCACCTATCTCAAATTTTCTAAATGTTGCTTTTTTGTCATATAGGTACTTCATCTGCATTTGCATTTTTTTATTTTGTTGTATTGCATGTTCCCTCATTTTGTTTAATTCCATTAGCTGTTCTAGCCTTTCCTCCATCGGTTCTGGGACATCCCAATCCTCTTGGAGGATAAACTTACACACTGGCAGTAGGTTGTGTATCGGGAGTCTGGCATGAGTTCCATATACTAACTCAAATGGTGATTTGCCAATGGCTTTCTTCACCGTGATTCTATCAGCCCATAATGCCAATCTCAACTTAGAATCCCAAGCTTTCTTGTTATTTTCCAACATTCTTTTTACAATCAAAATACTCTTATTGCTAGACTCAACCTGCCCATTACCTTGTGGGTGGTAGGGAGAAGAATATGAGATCGTAATGCCATAAGATTTACAAAAAAATTTAAAATCATCCGATCTAAAACACATTCCATTGTCAGTTATGAGCCTTGATGGTACCCCAAATCTAATTATAATGTTTTCCAATAGGAAGTTGATCACAACCTTGTTGGTTGCTTGTTTAGTGGGCACTGCTTCTACCCATTTCGTGAAATAGTCGATGGCTACTAATATCTATTTATGACCACCTCTTGATTTCTCCATAATTTCTCCTATAAAGTCAATTCCCCACTGGTGAAACGGGGCATCAAATTGCATAGGTCTCAAGGGTAATGCCCCTTGATAGTTTAGCTTTCTTGAGAATCTTTGACAAGCCTCACACTTCCTGGCAAAACTATAGGCATCATTGAAAACCTTGGGCTAATAGTATCCAGCCCTTAATATCTTGTGTGCTGTGGTTTTAGCTGAGAAATGGCCACCACAGACTCCCTGATGCATCTCTTTTAAGGCAGATTTTGCTTGCTTTTCATCTAAATGGAATAATAAGATACCATCTTTATTTTTCCAATAAAGATCTCCCTCTATAAGCACATATTTTGAAGCATGTAATTTTAGAGCTCTTCTCTTATTATCATCAAATCCGTTAGGGCATTTCATGTGCTTGAGTTAATTCACTATGTCAGTATACAAAGGAGTTTTCTCAATACTTGTTATCATGTCCTCTTCATTTTCAATATTACATACTTGGGTGACCTCAATATTTGTTTCAGTCATCAGTTTTGCTAACCCTTGTCCCCTTACTAGTTTTGTGATTTGAATTTCTATATCAAATTCCTGAAGTCGATTTATCCACCTACATCTCTTCCCAGTTACTTCATTCTGCATGAACACATCTTTGACTGCTACATTTGGTACATAAGCTATCACCTTAGCCCCAACAAAGTAAGGTCTAAATGCCTTGACAACTTTCACCAATGCATAAGCTTGTTTTTCTGTGATAGCATAATTAAGTTCTGCATCTTGGAGTGATTTACTGAAAAAAGAAACAGGCTGCTCATAACCCTCATTATTCTTTTGTAACATAACTGCTACTACTGTATGAAAAGATGCAAAGGAAAAGATCTAGAAAGGTTTACTAAAATTGGGAGACATTAGCACTGGAGCTTCTTTAATTGCTCTTTTTATGGAAGCAAAAGCTTCTATGCATTCATCTATCCAATTAACCTTTGCATTTTTTTTCAACATTCTAGATATGGGGTTAATTATTTTTGCAAAGTTAGGTATAAACCTTGTCACAAAGTTTATTTGTCCAAAGAATGATTGTATAGCCTTGACTGTCCTTGGGATAGGAACTTTGTCTATTGCTTCTATTCTCTCAGGATCAATCCTAACTCCATCTTTGGATACTATGTACCCAAGTAATTTCCCCTCTGAAACTGCAAATTTGCATTTTTGGGGGTTCAAGGAAACACCATATTCTAATGCTCTGATAAATATCTTCTCAAGGTGATTTACATGATCCTCAGCCTTTTTCGAGTATACAGTAAGGTCATCCTGATATACAACCATGATATCATTTATTAGACCTAAAAAAGCAATGTCCATTGCTTATTGGAATGTGGCTCCACCATTTGTAAGGCCAAATGGCATTCTTACGTATACATAAGTTCCCCATGGGGTTGTAAAGGCTGTTTTGTATTGTTCAGATTCTTTAACCTTTACTTGGTTGTATCCGGAGAACCCATCCATCATGGATAATAACTCACAACCAGTAACTCTCTGCAGTAAAGTTTCCATATTGGGTAACGGATAATTATCTTTTAAGGAAGAAATATTTAAATTTCTAAAATCGACACAAAGTCTAATATCTCCATTCTTCTTCCTAAAAGGAACTAAATTCAAGACCCAGGATGAATGCCTAATAGGTTTAATTATGCCAGCTTCCCTGAGTTTTATAAGTTCCTCGTGCATTTTAGGTTCTAACACAAGGTTGATGAGTCTTTGTTTTTATCTATAGGGCTTAGCATCAGATTTAAGTGGAATTTCGTGTTGGAACAAATCTTCCCTATATGCTTTAAGATCATCATAAGACCAGGCAAATACATGTTTATATTTTCTCAATAATGTAATTAACATGCTTCTAATTGCAGGGGTTATTTTCTTTCCAATGTAGACCTTTTTAGGTGATAATTCAGTTCCCAAATTTATTTCTTCCACATCATCTTCCTTTACTGTTACTTCTTTGGTAATGGATCAATCATTTGCATCAAAAACTCTTTCTAATGCTACTAAACCTTTTAGAATTTTATTTGTTTTAAGCTGGACAATTTCTTTCCTAAATAAAGTCTCTTTACCATCATTCTCCTCAACAAAAGCATTAAGATCAATCTCTTAATTCTCATACTGATCTATACAATGCAAAAATTTGAGTAAATCAGCATCACTGTCAAAAACTTATCAGTTATATATGTTGTCTAGGATAGTTGGTCTAGTTTTGAGCTCAACTTCTAAAATACTTGTCAAGGTAATGTCATCCCTCTTCAAAGCTATGTTTGCAAGGAAGTTAGCCATTATATTTTTTGACCTATCTATCCAACTTATTGAAAAAGCATCAAACAATTCTATATCATCTAGGACTACATTTCTGTATTGTTTCAGTCTTTTGTTTTTTGAAGAATATTTACCTTTGACTTCTGAAATAATCAATTTAGAATCTCCATACACTGCTAACAATTTGATTTTGTGTTTTCTAGCAATGTTTAGCCCAATTAAAAGTGCTTCATATTCAGCTATGTTATTTGTGCACTCAAAATTCAGAGAAAAAGAATATTTGAATGTTTTTCCTGACGGTGATATAAACAACACCCCGGCTCCATTTCCTGCCTTACTACATGCACCATCGAAATACATGGTCCATACTTCATTTTCATCAATTTTGGCTTCGTAGTAAATTGGGTCTGTATTATGCAATTTAGACCGTTCTTCCACCCTAAATGTATTGAAGTCTGTGTCACAGAAACAAATCATTTGATTTGGAATAATTTTCTCTATAATGTCTTCATACCTTGGCTCCCTATAGAGTTTAACTGCATGTGTTCCCAATGGGATAGTAGCATAAGATAAATCTAATTGCACACTTCCCCCTACCATGGCAGTCCATTGTCTAGATAACAACATTCCATAGTTAGGTGGGATATCTACCACAGTGATGTCAATTTTATAAGAGGCTTGAGGATGAGATGCTAATTTTATCTCAACATCTTTCATGATTCCAACAAGGATAGATCTGTTATCCATTGCATCACATTTACCGAATGTAGTATCCACCCACATTCCTAACTCTTTCATAACAGCCATGGGCATTATGTTTACTGCTGCTCCTGAATCAAGCATAAAATTCCTGACTAATTTGTTGTTTATCAGCAAGGTAATATAGAATGGATCTATTTGAGATGGATTTTTCATTAATGTTTCACCCAGCTATACCTCAGGTATTTTGATAGATTCTTGTTGCGTATTTATATTAGAACTATGTTGTTCGGGTCTTTTGTCTAATACATTTGATATCATCTTCACCACTATATTTTTATATTTTTCCACCTTCATCATTTCTAGAAGTGGCACAGATACTTTCATTTGAGAAACAACCTGAGCAATATCAAATGAGGGATTTATGTTTAGTTCCGACCTATCAACTTTTGTTTGCCCCTTTTCCTCAGTTTTTGTGCTGACCTTCTTTTTGTTCGGTGTGTCAACAGGAGGTATATCATGAGGTGTTTTCTCAGCTTTACTTTTATCATTTTTACCAGAAGTCTGATTTTTTAGAAATATACTCATGGGAATTCCTTGTTCAGCACTTACTGTTCTATTTCTCAGATTATAGCTATTTTTGGCTTGTGCTACCGTAGCTAATGTTAAGGCTCTTCTATCTTCCTCAGAGGGTTTTCGCCAATTGCAACTTTGTGCTGCATTGAGGTCATATCCACAATTTCCTAAGTCTTCTTCATGGTCAGAAAATACTTCTTGTTCTCCTATGTTCACATTATATTTTTATGCTCCTACATCATATTCATACCCTGCTTCCTCACCGGACGAATGATCTTCTTCAATAGTGAAAGGTGCGAAACCCAACATATTTATAGTGTGATGATCCATCTCAGGGTTATAAGATGCCTCATCTTTTTGTATTTATTGTGCTACCACACAATAATCAGGAGAGTGTGGTAAATTACAGGGCGTACACCATGGACTATTTTCTATCACATGGACTCCACTTTTCTTCAAAGGGTCAGGGGTGTCTTTTCCATAGTTATGTCTCCTGTTAGTATCCACGGGCTTTCCATCTTTCCAATTCGTGTGATATGGCATATCATGGAGTCTTGCTCTTTCATTCTTATGTGAGTATTCTTGCTTGTTTGCAGGACGATTAGGATTTTGAGGAACTCTTATATTGTCTCTTTTTCTGATCATCCCAGCAGCCTTTTTATTGTTTTCAATAGTGAGAGCCATTTTTTGTGCTTCTGCCAAGGTTCTAGGACTTTTGCCCCTGAGTTCATAACCTATCTTCAGGTCAAATGCTTTCAAGTATATGCTAAGGGCTGCTTGGTTGTTCAATTTGGATTCGTGTGGGACCTTGTTATATAGTTTAGTGAATCTCAAATTAAAATCATACACCTATTCATTTTGATACTTTTGAATAGTTATTAGTTCATGAAGAGCAAATTTTGGGGCACATTGATTTCTGAATTGTTCTAAAAATTGATCATGGAATTCTGTCAAGGAATATATTGAAGCGTCTGGTAAGCTATTTACCCAGTCTCTTGCTTCATTAATAAGAGATTTCATAAACAGTTTCATTTTTATATCTTCGTATTCGTTACCAATGTCCTGTATAAAAGCATTGAATCTTTTGATATGTTCTTCAGCAGTCAATTCATTGCTTCTTGTAAACTTAGGCACATTGTTCCTCTAACTATTATCCATAGGATAAGGATATAGCTGATATCCAGTCAAATCAAATTGTCTGGCCATACTTGTAGGATTAGGAGGTGGTATATTTGGGTATGGTGGATAATATTGGTATCCAAATGGAGGTTGTGGATACATATTGGGTTGGGCATATTGTTGATGATACATATTCTGTTGTGGGGGAGGTTGCTGATATTGGTTGTTAAGCCTATGCCCTAGCGGTGGATGTTGTTGGTGAACATTCCCAGTATTTGCAGGTGGAGGTCCTTGCATTTGCCTATTTTGCAGAGGAGGATTATTGTATGTATTGTGGGGTGCCATGTTTACATTTTGATGGTGAGGTGGAATATGGTGATGACCAGGTGGTGGATAAGGATTAGCTATATGCTGAGATGGGTTGTGTGCATTGGATGGTCTTAGATTTTGTGGTGGAATATTTTGTTGGGCATGGCTAACATGTGGCGTTGCTGAAGTATGTGAACTACTTGCATTTTGATGTAACCCCATTTGATTGCTTATTTGAACATGTCCACCCTACCTATGGGGAGGCACATACTTCGAACTGGTTACCTTAGTTCTAGATCTTATTTGTTGTAGTTCTTGTTTCATCTTTTCTTCTTCTTCTTTCAATCTAGCCAACTCAAGTTCTTCCTGTAATCTAAGTACCTCTTGCTGCATCTAATCCTTAGTTCTCATGTCTTCTGGCTAACTATTAAGGATTTGTATGGATGTTACCTAATCTATGAATTCATCTTGAGCTTCTTCACCCAATTGCAGTGACGCTTGGTAGTCATGTTCTACTTGATTTTGGTCTATCTCTCTCATAATCTGAGCCTGATGTTCAAGCTGTTCCTGAAGGGAAGGTCTGTACTGGGCAAGGACATCATCAAATCTATCATGATCAGGCTGAGTATACTGATTGTTGGGTTGGAATTCATCTGATTCATGCAAGGGAGTGAAGCTGTTATGAGTTGTTATTGGTTGTTTTGAGGTATTCTCTGGAGAAATTTGGTTATTAGTACTACAAGACTAACTTGATATCCTAGTTTTCTTAGTAGGAACCCTTAAAGGTGGGGATGATTTTAGTTTTTTACCATCATCTTTAGATCTCCTACCATCCATTGTAACACTTTTATCAGAAAATCGATTTGAGTTTTTGTGTAGAGTCGCCACCTCTATTTAGAGGACTAATCAATCTTCTGGGTTTTTCCTTCCACCAGCAGAGTTATGCCTTTTAATTCTCTGACTCTAATAACATGGTCTACCACAAGGTTTCTCTATTTGTCCCCATTAGAGTCGCCAATTCTATTAGGTCTCAAAAATGCAGGTTGTTAACCCTAAGAGGTTGCCAGGCTCTCTTGACGTTTTTGGCTAACTGACACAGGGTAGATATGGCTAAACCCCCTTCACTTTAGGCTCTGCTAGACCTAGGCGGGTAAACCTCTAATTAATAAAGAAGATAAAGAGATGATCACTACTTTGATCAGAATTAATCTAACTGTTGATAATGGCACAAATTATAAAATAGATGAAAAGACAACAAGTTAATTCTAAATGATCTAAATTGTAATGCTAAAACAATAATGTAATCTAATTAAGTAAATCTAAAGTGAATTTGTATAAGTGATAATGAAAATACTAGACCAGTGCCTTATTGAATATAGAGTCAGTATGATCATGAAATAAATGACTGTTTGTTTGGTAAAAACTCAAACTATCTGGCATGAAAAAATAGGTATGTAACTTGTACAACCCTGCAAGGAAATAGTTAATAATCCATACTTATATATATCCAATTGATAAAATCAAATTACCTGCATTCATCTAAAAGGATTTAAGCCCTCTTTGAAGGAACCTATCAGAATAATACTGCAATTGTAAAAGATTTATCAAAAAACTGGAGATAGAATACAAACCCTAACTATATGACTCTTCTTACAGATCCATGACAATGTCTTCATAGTTACTATGACAAATTCAAAGGATTTAATTCTAAAAGCAGAAACCAGTTAATCTTATCACACTATAACAGCAAATGTGTATAGACAACTTGAAGATATACTTGATAACTCAAATTGAATAACAGAGAAAACTTTGAAAGGAGACAGTCATATAATTGAATAAATTAAACAGATAGTTGATACCGAAATCTGCAGTTACTGCTTCATGTTCACAGACTTGACTTGATCAGAGAATGCTTGCACATGGTCTACCAGAAATAAAATATATTAAAAGTGAACTAGCATTGCTGTTCAAATCTAATCTACAGTATCCCCTGTTCTATTATGTCAATTTCTCCCTATTCTCCGTATATCCTATCCTGGTCTTGGTCATCTCTTTATAAAGAGAGGCATACAAGCTTCAGACCAGTTACAATAGTTGTGATGGTTGATAACCGAACAACATTATTTGTCTTAATAAAACAGATTTAGGAAAATTAATACTCGTCTTTAATCATCAAATGGATAACCATTTCAGGGTCAGACAAAGATCTTTAACTGTAGTTCTGCTTAATATCCTTCGAGGGTTTCTTTATTATTCCTAAAAAGACCAGATAAAACACAAATTAGTCTCTAATCAAATGATCAAAACAATTTATTTAAACATATGTATTACTCAAATAATTACTTCCCTTATCGATAATTTATCAATTGCTCAAGATCCTTTCGTGGGTGTTTATATAACTTGATCCCCGCTGTGTATATCCTGCAAAAAAACCCATATTTCAACTATCAGAAGAATATCTTAACCATTCGGATTTTAATGTCGTTTTAGGGTTTCTATTTTTGTGTAAGTTGTTTTGTGTTTGCGTGGTGGTAGAGTATCAGCGTAAGGTGCATTTTTTTTCACTGAAGGTGTAATGCGAATGTATATTGCAAATGTATCTTTAAGAATGTATGTGAGAATGTACATTGTCTTGGATACAAAAGGTGACTGGTAGAAATAGTAAAGAGAACCGGTGATAACAAATCATGTATTGTATATACAATAGTTTGGCATATCAAAAATGTACATTGTTATTATACAAGCCCAATGTGCAAGTGGTGGGACCCACCCTATTCCTCACTCATATTCCATGTTACAACATTACTTGTATCCAACCTTCATATACAATGTCTAATACATACAAATTCAATTGTATCTTCCTTTCAGACTTCTTATTTTATAAATCCCAGTATGTAGCCCCTTTCAATTCCGACTTGTATATACCGTGAAATGCATCCTCCGATATACATAAAGTCCCGATGCATCCCTTTAACCAGATTTAACTCTCTCTTGAGTTCTGCGTTGTACGTATATCGCGATGCATGTTTCCAAAACATACATACAAAGCATGAAATATACAACAATTATATCTTATTTCATAATATTTTAGTTCTGCACTATGCATATTGCCGTGTATGTACCACAAAATTATGTATACCGCAACATACATACAAAGCGCAAACATACAAAGACTTAACGTTAATTCATAATTGTTTCGATTCCAGGCAATGTATATCGTGTTGTATGTACCGCGTTGTATGTTGCATTCTGCCAAACATACAAACATAACATACAAGAAACGGACCCGACAAAAAATACACTTCAACTTTTAACCTCATCAGGTCTACCTTGTATGTAACAATAAAACGTTAGCCAAATGCATACAAGTGAACAATGCATCAACCCGATGACTCCTTTATGCGACCATACCACGACCCGATATACAAGGGACTTTGCATAAGCATCATACAATGACACAACATATAAACCACTTTGTATATGAGAGACTTTGTATATACAAATGAATTTGTATATACAAACATACAAACCCACACCAAAAACACACATAACTTGCAAAATACAGGGAATTTAAGATGGTTCAAAAAGCAACCCCTATTCATTTCCGACAAGGAATTCACCCATATTCAGCTCTGGTACTTAATGTCATTTTTCCTTTATTTTCAACAAGGTTTGTAACTTTTCACTTCCTTGTTTACGGTTCATCTTTAATGAGCACTTCAACCATGTTATATTAAGTCTTTAGGAATCAGAATAGATCAAATCCAAATATTTCTATCAACTCAATTGTTAATTTCTGCTTGAAAACAACTGTGGATCTTTCCATATATGCTCACATACTAAAATCTTTGGATGATTGAAACTTAATATTTGCCAAAAAGTAGCTTGGGAATTTTAGTCCCAACAAGGGTGTTAAGTTGGTGGATTACTCTACGGCTTTTGAAGGAGAAGAAACTGGGCAGGGGGGAAGAGAAGAAGGCCACTCCCGAGAAAGATCATGAGGGTGTGAGTCATTTCGCATCTATGAATAATTTTGTCTACGACACTAATGAGGAGGACATCAAAGTGAAGGAGACTCCAAACAAAGAGGTCATGAGTGCCAAGAGGGACATGGATTGCAAGAAGCTGGAAGCAGAGGTGGCTGATGTTAAATCTAGATTGTCTATCATGGAAAGCAGGGTGAAGAAAATGACCCAGTTGATGCTGAAAACCTCTTTGAATGATGCTAATGCCTTTAATGCTCTGTAGGGGGACAGGACCAGTAGCATGGATGTGATGTTGTAGGACTAGAAAAATTGGGTCCATTTGCTTACTGATGACTGGAAGGCCTTGTTTAGTTAGCTAGTTTCTTGTTTATGCTTTTTGTTATTTTCAGACTTGTTTAAAAGAACTCGTTATATGTTTTGTTAAAAGTTTTTGGTGAACTGTTAGTCGACTGTTGCTAGTGTGGTGCCTTTTGCCTTTTGGCTTTGTTATCAGGTTTTTCTCCTAGGTTAGCAGCTTATCTTAATAAAAAATAATCAAATGTTTAAGAATATATAAATTAAATGTTAAACAATAACAATATTAAACAAGGCTTGATATATGTGGTGAAGGTTGCAAGGCTTAATTTTGCATGTGTCAATTGCATCTATTGATAGCTACACTATGCTTGCAATCCATGTTGCTATGCTACAATCCTTATCCTATTGGAAAGAATCTGGAGAAATGGATTTACCTATCAAACCAACAACAATTAAGGACTCGGTACATGAGGACTATGAACTTTGGCAAAATCATGGTTAACAACATCAGATTTTATGTTAAGAAAAACATGTTTTTTTTTTAATCAGTTATGTTTTATGTTGAAGAACAACAATATTTGAAGAAGCATTGACTAATGTATGGGAAAGCAAGTGAAGCATAAAATAATGAGAGTTGCACCATGCTTGCAATCCATTTTTCTATGATGCAGACCTTATCTTACTAGAAGGAGTCTAGAGAAGTGGATTTACCTACCAAACCAATAGCAATGAAGGACATGGTACATGAGAAAAATATGAGCTTTGGCAGAATCATGGTAACAAAATTAGATTTTATTTTAACAAAAACATGTTTTTATGTTGAATCAGTTATGTTCTATGTTGAAGAACACCAATATGGTGTGGAAAACAAGTTAGATTAGAGTTAAAGTTTACAAACAAACAAATTTGAATAAAAGGTATGATATAATATCATTTTCCAAAATCAAATGTCATCTATGCAATAGATACAATTAAGATTAAACCTTGCAGGACAATACATTGGATTCAAATGCTTTCTATGTGAATTATAGTTAATTATGGTAACAAAATCAGATTTTATGTTAACAAAAATATGATTTTATGTTGAATCAGTTATGTTTTATGTTGAAGATCACCAATATGTGACGAAGAATTGACCAATGTATGGGCAAGAAAGTGGAGCATAAAATATATCTGTGGGAACACCATACTCTCTAGAAAACAAGATAGATTAGAGTTAAAATTTACAAACCCATAAATTTGAAGAAGAACTATGATATTATATCATTTTCCAAATCAAATGCCATATATGCAATATATACAATTAAGATTAAAGCTTGCAACACAATGCATTGGATTTGGATGTTGCATTATGAAAAGAAAAGCAAAATAAACATTTAAGCACTCTAGAGTTAAAATTCAAAGTTTAGTGCAATGCTCTTCAAAGCTTAGAAAATAGGGATGCAAAGCAAAGAATAGCCCTTGAACATGAATAGACACATTGGAGTGGTCATGTGAACAACTTGAGGTAGGGATCAAATTTATGATAATGCATGACCTAAAGCCCACCCCTACAAGCCATGATGGCGACATCTAACTGCATGGTCAAGTACAAACATTACATGGGCTATTCAATCACAAGAAAATCATCTCCCAACTGCAATACTTCAAACAAACTCAAATAGAATATAAACATAATCTCCTAGACACAGTATCTTGCCCTTAAAAGAAAGTAGCATTTATAAAATATGCTCAATTTTGATATTCTTGAACATGGACTAAATTGGATGTTGCATCAACTAGGTCATGATCTGTTAGTGCAAAAGAACAAGATGAGTCAATGAGTTTTATCTTTTTCAGGTTTACAAGTATCATGTTAATGCTAGTAAAGTTTCTAAGATGGCTTGCTATCCATAAGTATTCATAGAGTTGTTTTTATACTTTTTCATATATTTAGGATGTTGTAATCTATAGATCTAAAAGATTGATCACTAGCATGTGCAGTGTGCACAAACATACACCATGAACCTAGTGTGCCAAGGCTTCTTTGAAGATGTGTGCTAGTGTATGTGTTTGACAGTTAGTTGCCATAACCATTGATGAAACTTGATAGGTAGTTGATAAATTAATGCATATGAATAAATGAATGGAATTATGAACTTACAATGTAGCGTATAACCATCAATAGTACTAAAAAAGGTAGTCCCATCAAAATTGTCTCATATGTCCACTATACATTGACAAGATATTTGTTCAATTGAGTACACAAAGAAATAAAAAGGGACAATAATGAGTAAGATATAACATATACATGACCAATTTGAACCACATCAAGCCTCTTTTCCATTCTAGAAAATAGAATGTATTCCACATACCCTGCATTCATCAAAATGGAAGATCATTGCACATAAAGTAAAAAAGGTTCTATATAGAAAATGGTGGCTTGAAATAAGACAAACACATTTTGAAGATTGTTTTAAAAATAGGGTATTATGATACTTTTCAATGCATTCATTCACTTTTGAAAGGTTTTTGATATATTTTTGGGGTCTAGTTTATACATTTAAAGTTTTAAAAAATCAATGTTGAGACTGCCCAAGCCACCAACAAGTCTTCTATACTCACATATCCTACTTTTGCGAGCCTATGTCCCCTCTGTCACAAGTTGAGTGGTCTTTAGTTAGTTTTGTTGTCTCAACTTGGATGACTTGTTTAGTTTGAAAGAGGATCACAAAGATGAAATATGTGAGTATAGAAGATTTTCTATTGAACTAAGTAGTCTCAGCATTAATGTTTTTAAGTTTAAATGTATAAATTTCAGCCCAAAAATAGCATTATTAGCAAACAACAAAAAAGAGAAATATTTAGCAATTATATGAATATCTCACATATGTATGCCATAGGAAAATACTTGGAAACCCTTGCTACAATAGCGCCAATTGATAAATGCTTAGAGGTATTCAAAGCACTATCTCCTCTATATTTAACTTCTTTACCCTGGATAACAACTTGCATTTGCCAATCTTTAATTTTCTTAGCTGCAATTGCTATTGTTTGGATGGATTCCTTGTCCTCATTAGTAGTGAATGAATCGTCAAGGCCCTTCTTGCCCATAAAAGAAGTCATGGATTGTAGGATGTCACTCTTCTCTTTCATTAACAAACTCATTGAAAGAAATTGACCGTCTGCGTTAATACTTCTACCTCTTTCTATCTTTGAAAATCCCAAGAAATCCTTATTCTCAGTGTTAGAAGATAAAGTAGGTCTTCTTCCCAAACATAACATTTGGCCACACTTGCTCCATGAGAACAAGCAACCCAAAACATATATTTAATTTCATAGTGTCTATAATTATATGTAATTATCAGCTTGGAAGTTTCTAAATCTTTTTCAACAAATTGAAAAGTAAGACACAAATGCCACGACACTTATTAATGTGATTAAATGTTATGAATTATGCATGCACCAAATTGACATGTATTTACAAGCATAGGCGAGTTGGAACTACCTGCTTATTCATAACGTAACCAGCCAATAATAAAAAATTATTTTATGATAAAGAAGCCAATGCAATTTAGAAGGTGGCTTAAAATTCCAATGACCTATACAATCATCAATTCAATGTAGGAAATAATAAACATGATCCTTCATTACAATTCAATTAGAGGACCTATTTTTTGCACATCGGTGAAACAATTCCCGACATCTTCAATGGTATATTTTTTCATTCATGTTTCAACCTACATATCACATTTAATTTATTTAAATTCCATAAACTCAAGTTGCATATATTATTTGAGTGTCATCTCTAAATCATAAAGTTATCCTAAGATATTTATGTAAAGATGCTTTTTATTTTCTTACACATCACTTTATTAAATAGTTAGTACTTGCCCTAGAGTATACTCCAAGGATTGTTACTAAATGTTGCTTTTGAATAAAATTATAGGATTGCCCTACTGAAAAATTATGAACTTTATTCCTAGTCAATAACAATAGTGAATTATGAATAAAGATTTTTGCATTGCATGGCTTATAGTCACAAGCAAGCTTAAAGTCTTGCAACTACCCACTCATTGTTGATCTAGAACCACTACAATCTATCATGGGCATCATGGAATCTAGATTTTTCTAAAAAAAAAATGTAGTTATGGTGAGTTCAAAGTTGTCAACATTGGAAATGTGTTGTATACTTTTCAAGTTTTATAGTTAGAATGGAGGAGTCAACGATGTTGGAAATTTTTTGGCTGCTTTTATGGGTTGCTTTCTTGGCCCATGGTTTTGGTGCCTATGGTATTACAAAACCACTGTTGATGTGCCTATATATATTTGCACATGCATTAGGGTTAGTAGAGAGCTTTATTATTGTATTATAAACAATTGAGTTGTTATAATAAGAAAGAAGGTTATTGTGTTGGGTTTTTACCCAAAAATATTTTCCCAAGTCAAATCTTATGTATTGTGTGTATGTTATCCTTTCGTTTTGTTATAGCTTAAAGGTTTTGTTAGTAATGCTTCTCTTGTATAAGTTTATCAAGCTATTTTTCTCTTCATTTGGACCCCCCCCCCTCCCTTGAAATTGGATCCTTGGTTTTGCATCTAAAGCTTAAAAGGATTATTAACTATCCTTCTGTTTATAGACTAATTGCCCAAACAAAGGAGAAAGGGGAGAAAATGATGTTTACGGATTTGAAGGGAAGATAGGGGTGCGACATGAACATAACAGTTTTGTTGGTTGTACTAGGTTGAACCCCCCTCTTCCCATCTCTTCCCCTTCCTCTCCTTGCATTCCCCCTCTCTTTCTCCCCCAAACCCCCCTCTAACCTAAAGATAATTATATATTATCACTTCCCTCCTTACGTTATGAAGGGCTAGTTCACAATCTGTCTCTATCCCTACTAAGCCTTCCATATCAACCCTTCTCTATCCCCATCCCTTACCCTATAACCCCCCAAAATTCTTCAAGTAGGTTTGCAATGATGGTGATAGGTATACAATATACTCTATATCTATTTGATTGTAGGTTTATATAGTATTGGCACTATAACATATTGTATTATAGTAGTCTACAATATTGTGACTATAATTACCTATCTTAGTACTAGTATTGTAACATATTGTCTTACAACAATATATGATATAGGTACTATAACATATAGTGGATTCAATTTAAAGACAAGGTATCCATACCCTTGTTGGGATAAGTTGCCATTAAATTGCAATCCTAACCAATTCATGTGTCTCCAAAGTTCTTGGAATGTGTTCCCCAACACATTAAGACTTTGAGAGATTAATTATTTATTAATTACATCACTTTGACTTTTGCAATTAAGTTCTAAATGGATAATATCAAACTTGGGCGCCCACTTTGAGATGGGAGCCATGAAGACCTTGTTGACTTCTCCCAAGTCTAAATTTAGAGTTTGATAATTCCTAGTGAGTGGGAGTTAGACTTGGGACTTATTTTTAGACTTGGAGTTGTGTTTTTTTATGTACATGAGTGGATAATGTTGAGACATCTTGCATGGATATAATGTTGGAGTTAACTATAGTGTTAGAGATGCATGTATTAGATATTGCTTGCATGTGGTCAGAATAGTTTGCATGGACTTGCATGTAGTTGCATGTTGTTGCATGTTACTTGCATGTACTTCTATGTTGTTGCATGTTGATGCATGTTGCTCATATAGACTTGCATGTTGTTGCATGTCACTTGCATGTGCTTGCATGTCACTCTTATGGACTTGTATGACCTTGCATGTTGTTGCATGTCACTTGCAAGTGCTTGCATGTTGTTGCATGTCATTCCTATGGACTTATATGACATTTCATGTTCTTGCATGTCAGTTATATGACCTTGCATGTAGTTGCATATCAGTTTTGTGAGATTACTTGCAGAACACTCCAACTCCAGAAACTTGCAGGATGGTACATCTTAGTGATTCAAGAAATGGGTATCAATTGCATGTTGAAAATGCTTGCATGTCAGTTTTAAGATATTACTTGCTGGACACTCCAACTCCTAAAAGTTGCAGGATGGTACATCTCAATGTTTCAGGTAATGGGTATCAGTTGCATGTTGGATCCGGTGTTTGCATGTCACTTGCATGTACAAAACAAGATATTTCAAAATAACCTTGGGGACATCAATATTGCATGTTGTTTGCATGAAATTGATGTGTCTTGGTCCCTTCAATTAGCAGAAACTCGATTGGGCAAATATGGACGCCCAAATGGAGGAGTTTTTGATGTTGCTTTTATTTGGTGATAAGTTTGATGTTGGGAAAACTATATTTAGCCATCTTGGGCGCCCACATCATGAAGGGGCAGTTAACTCAAAGCTTGGACTTTTTTCGAGTTCAATCTTCTCAATTTAAGTGAGCTTGATTTTTGCATGAGCTTTGAAAGCTATGTTATCAATTATAATTTATTGTAATTTTGAGTTTCAAGCTTTTGAATTAAGAAGCTTTTGAATTAAAAGAGAGTTTTTTATTTAATTGTAAACCCCATACATTTTCCAAAGAGTTGATTTGAGGAAAAAAGACTTAGAAAAAAAAACAAAAGTTTTTGTAAAAGACTTAGAGAAAAAAGCAAGATGCTTTTTTTGTGAAGTGCATCAAGGACTTAGAGAAATTTTAGTATTGAATGTAATATTTTTCAAAGAGATTTAATACAAGCAGAAAACATCTTTGGGTGTGGAGTTTTTTCCCAAAAGGGTCTCTCCACGTAAATACTGTGTAAGCTTTTTCTCTTCTCTTCTCTTCTCTTCTACATTGGATTAAATGTGCAAATCAATTGTTCATTAATTGTTACATAGTAATCTTTATTTCAGCTTTGCATACACAAAATTTTAAAGGTTATAGCAGCAGTTCTACCTTTATTTTCAACAACCCTTTTCCGACGAGGGAGGCTACCCTTTCCTCTTAGGTTAGAAAGAGCAACTAGGTTTTTCCTACCCTAAGTACAAAGCCTACTCAACACCCTCGTCTTCCAAGTACATGGCCCTTCATTTGTGGACTATGAGCCCTTCCTTGGAGGAGGGGATATTTGGCTTCATCAACCCCACTATCCTTGGCAAGGAGATACCCTTTCCCCCTTAGGTCAAAAAAGGTAATAAGTTTTTTCCTACCCTCATTATGAAGCTTATTCAACACCCCTTCCTAAGAGTATGGGACCCTTTATTTTTGGACTACAAATCCCTCCTCAGTAAGGGGTATTAGGTATCGTTAACCCACTATATGTAACCACATAAGGTAACCCTTTTCCTACTAACCACACTATCCCTAACTACTTGCTTAATACCCCTTTTGACATCGAGGTATTTCACATCTCAAGAGTAGCCTTTTCCTATCCTTTTTATGAAGCTTGTTCAATACCACCTTCCTTTTGTCAAGTGGTATTAGGCTTTGAGCTTGTCCTTTAATGACATGTTCATCACCCCTTCCTCGGAAGCCTTAATAGGGATATTTCACACATTGAGCTAAGTGTTATGCTTGTTAAGGGGGGGTCTCCCTCTTAAACCCCCACTTTTAATGTATATATTCATTGTTAAAATCTCCCCTTTAAATTTCCTTTGGTCCTTGCTCTTTTGGATTTTTTAACCTCACATAACAACTAATAGGGTTCACACAATTTTAAGGATTGAACGCCTCCCTTTCTTTATAAAGTAGTGTCACCTTTCTTTAAAACAATATGTAGACTATAAAGTGCAATTATCAAAAAAAATTCTAAAAAAAGAACAAGCTTATAAGTGGAAAATGGGTGGAGGGTATCACATATTGATTCAACAATAACTCCACTCAATGACTAGGCCCAAACCACTCTAATCACACAAGGCAAAAAGGAGGGAATTGACTCAATTTACGAAGAGGTAACTAGACTCAACAAAACTACACATTCCTTCCCTAAACTGAATGTTGATATGAAGGAATTGAATCGACTTAATAATTGTGTTGAAGCTAAACTATTATATTGATGAACCAACACACTCTATGAGTGAGGCTAAACCATATTTATGATTAGATTAAAGGAAGGAAAGGGTAGATCCTAGACTAAATAAAGGAAGGAGGAGATAGACTAAATAAAGGTAGATTCTAAGCTACCCCGCCTATGAACGGAATGGCTCCATGCTATCAAATGGTGAATCCTAAACTAAAGGGAATAGATTATGGGCTAAACCATGCTCTTATCACTCTATAGTTGGTTCGACGATGTGCTAAGCTTCCCTATTAGGGATAGACCGTGGGCTAGAAAAAACCTAAAGCGAAGATTTTTACTAGGAAAAAGCAAACTTGATTTCGAGTAATATGGACCAAGAAGAAATCCATGTAACCACCATTGACTTTGTCCTACTCCTCCCAAGGATGCTTTTCATTTAGAAATAAAACCATATGAATGGGTATTAGAGTTTGTAGTGAAGGTGTGGTGACCCACATTTGAAGTCGTAGCAATTGCAACTTGGCCGTTCAACTTTCCATGATGACACAAATGGAATATAAATACATTACCTACACAAATGTTGCCACGGCATTGACGAGGTCCCATTTTCTGATTGGAACCTTTCAACGGCCAAAAGGAGCGACAACACATTGGGAAAAGGGCGACAATTCTTGTTTGTTAAATCAAAATCTAACCAGCGGACTTTATTGCTTAAATCTAATGTTAGGTATTCTCTTGCCTGCCCCATATAGATACGTATTATCCAACATTTGATGCACATTTGACTCTATTTATTTATTCTTAGTTTTGTATTTTTTTAAGTTTTTAAATGGTAAGTTAGTATTTAAAAACTTTAAAAATTAAAATTAAGGTACATAAATATTGGATTCTCTTATATGTTTTTATAGATGAGTTAAAATTTTAAAGTTATGTTTGAAATTTTAGGTATCAATAGTGTAGCCACATCAATAAGTTGTTCAAAAATACTTTTTAAAAAATAGTTCAAAATAAGAGTATCAAAGTATGTATTATTACACATTTATATGTCTACCATATGATTGGTTGTTTCTTTGATGCCACTTGTGAAAACAAATACATTTTGTCCATTTTTAAAGTATAAGTAATAGGTAAAAGTTTCTTAAAAAAGATGCAACATCTTAATGGCTAATAACACATGGGTGGCTATTGAATCCTATACCCTATATATTTTTTAATTTTCTACCTGCCCTTGCTCACGGTTAACATCACATTTTAAAAATAATTTATTGTAACATTTTTTTAAAAATTCCTCTACTACAAACCCTTGTCCACATCATTATGAAGAAATGCCAATTAGAACCTAAAAAAAAAATTATAGAATGTTGGATTTTCTTTCCTATAGCAATATTTATGCAATAACTTACAAAGGATTCTATGTAGTCATTTAATTGATTTTTATTTTAAAAAAAATTAAACTCTATATTTTTTTATTTTCTTTTTATTGCTATAAGCAATTGTTAAATTATAAATTTTTGTATTACCATATAAATTTTTAAAAAGGAAGAAAGAAAAATGTACATGAAATTTTGTTAACTAATTTATTTTAGCATTAGATAATTTATTTTAGGAGATATTGTTCAAAAGTTAAGGGTTTTTCAATATTAATGTTCCAAGAAACCATTAAACCTAAAATTAGACTATAAGCATTGACATGAAAGTATAATATTTTTTTATTAAACCAAAGTAAAATACATATGTTTTAAAAAATGAGCAACAACAAGAGCTACAAAATAACAATCCAAAAAATTAAAAAACTATAGAACTACTCCTGAAAAGACAACAAGAAAAGTCTTAAAGGCAACAACAACATAATATTATACAAAAGCCTTAAAGGTCGCAACAAGTATAACAACAACATACTCCAACTGACAAAGTCATTTATGGAACAATGCCTTGGTAAAAAATACCGCCACCACCGTCCTAAACAACTGGTTGAAAATGAGTCCTAATTTTCAAGACAATAATCTTATCATCAACCATTAAAATGATAGTATTGTATCTACAAGAACATGTTTATGAGTACATAAATGTTATTGATATGCCCTTAATATGCCATCAAATGCCAAAATCTAAACCCATTCACGTGTGCGCGTGCATACGCAACCACACACACATGAACTTCTCCTTTTTCTTCCAAATGGTGAAGTTATCCTTTATTGTGAAGATAGCCACAAATCCCTAAAGAAGTAAAGATGGTTTTTTTTAGCTCACAACCAAGAGGGTTTCAATTTTATGACCAAGTTTGAGAGTAAATCACAATTTTTGTGTTCACTTTCAACCAAAAAAGTGTGCGAGTGTTGGTCTTATTTTGTTAATTTATGGTAACATGTCACATGTTTTTTAGTTTTTGTACATAGGTAAGTTATTTATGCATTCACTAAATGCAAATAATGTTAATCCATCCTCAATCAAAAGTAATAATTAAATATCTTTATCAAAATGTTTAATGTTAACATATTGCAATGATTTTTACATATTATAAATAATGCATTTACTCTTCTTTCAATTGGTTGATGCCAAGTGAACATTGTTATTGTCTCACAATTAAAAAAAATCTACATCAAATCTTTAAAATAAATAACTTTAGAAGCTACAAATGTTAAAGACACTTCCACTCACAAATTCACAATATTGAACAATTTCTTCTCTAAAAAATGAATTATTTGCTCCAATGGTTGTTGTTGTTAGCAAAAGTAATGAAGAAATGCCAAAGACGAGAAATAGAATTTGGGGTCACTTGTTCCTATTTTTTACATTTTTAGGGACTCTACTGTAGATTATGAGAACAATAACTATTTGGGTACTTTTGCTAGTGCTGACATGCCTCCCTATGGTAGATATTTTGGCACCCACATGCCTACCGGAAGATTCTCCAATGATTTCCTCAATATAGATTAGGGTATGTAAATTGATCTTTTGGCTTCTTGTTTCATTTTCTTTTTCTTTGAATTTTCATTTTAATGGCTATGAAATTTGTGTCTAACATATTATATGTAGATGTGAAATATTGATTTGTTGGCACAATGGATGAGGGTATTGTAGTTTGCACTATGCTTGATGCACCACAATTGCATGTTGAAGTTGATTTATATGATAGTGAATTGGGTTATTCTTGTGACTCAAATGAACATGGATCTATTACTTTATGTGAAGATGATTATTTCGGGTCGTCAAGTTTATTAAAGCATAGTGTGAGCTCTACTAAATGTGAGGCTTTTCGTTTTGATGAAAGCTAGGTTTGGCTCTCAAGGATGGTAGTTCTACATTTGAGTATAAATGTTTTGCTTGGAACTTGAATATAAGTCTAGATGAGAATGGACTACCTTGCTCAAGTGAATACCTTTAGAGGGGTGCCAAAATTGCTTGGGGACACATTTTCCTAGGTCAACCCTTGGAAAAGACCAACTTTATGGTCGTGCAAGGATCAATAGACAACAAGTAATGCCTTAGAATGAATATGCAAACTTTTGATTCATTTTAGAGCACCAAACTGAAGTGTTCTTCTAATGATTGCCGCTTAAATGCTCTAGAACAAGGAAGGATTGGATATGTGAGGCTTGGATGTGAAATGAATGCCTTTAAATACAAACACAACAATTAATTGTGCAAACGTGTGTTTGGTCGATTCACAACTACTAGTAAAATGGGTAGGAGTCGAGCACATATGATTTTGAATTTTATAAATTCAAGGGTCAGGTTTGCAAAGATGGATTAATCCCGCACCCACAATAATGACCCAAGGTGAGGAATTTGTTAAGCATGAACAAGGAATGAATGTCTAATCATGGAAGATGCAATGAATATGGTCTATATAGGGAGACATGTAGAAATGAATAAGATGCCAATAAATGTATGGGGATAGGTGAAGATTAGAGAAATGAGCCCAACTTCACACACAATAGTGTCATTTGTCTATAGATAAATGTATTAAGCCATTTTCTCAAAATGGGTACACAAAACTAAATAGGACATGACATGGGTATGCAAATTTCACTATTGCAATACCATAATTTTTATTGGGAAAAAACAAAAAAATACAACTAATTAGAAATGTTGTCCACAGAGAAATAAGAAGAAGAAGACAATTGTACAGACAAAACATGAACAACAAAACAAATCAACAAATAGTCCATGATCAAATACAACAATTATGAAAATTGCTAGTCCCAGCAAGAAGAAGAGAACAAACTTGTTTAGATCGAGGAACAAGAACCAAGGGAGCTGAAAATAAGCACAATCGTGCTGAATTGTGATGATGCAACAATTGAAGTGGCCCTTACAAATGAATATAGTTGTAAAAAATAGAATAAAAGGGAAAAAATATTCTCATTCCACGAACTCCTTAAAAAATGTCTTCCCCTTCAAATACGCCTAAAATTATACTTCTTAAAATTATTTATACTTATTAAAATTATTTTATAATCCTCATTGATTTATTGGAGGATTCTCCACAATTAATTCCATCCCACCGCCAAAAGTCCACACAAAGTGATCTCTAACCAAAATCAGACCAGAAAAAAAGTTAATTCACAAAGAAAGATATTGCGCAATAATTTGAAATGAAATCATTTGAGAGGCAATACCATGAAAAAAAACAGTACAGTATATTTGAATGATCGGAAAAAATTGTGTAGAATTTTTTTTTTTCTTTCTTTTTTTCCATTCCCTAAATCATTTTCAATAGGGTTTGTGGAAAAAACAATATATTTGAGCCATAAATCTGTATTTAAATTTCACATCCCCATAGATCAAATTAAAGAATTAGGGTTTGGGGACGATTCAGGGGCCCTGTCCTTTGAAAATCCCTGTCTCAGCTAACTGCAGGCACACGCACACACCATCTCAAATGCCTGCGCGGATGCCGTTGAGGCAGAGCTACCCAACCTTCTTTCTCCACACGCTGCCTCGCTCTTGCTGCTCCAATCGTGATTGTAACTGTGATTGGGATTAGGAGGATGATAATATAGGCGAGCCGTTTGAGGACAATGAGAATGGAAGCGTGCAGCGATCCTCACACCCAGATCAAACATCTCCACATATTTCCCCATCGTCTTTTACAAAAGATTTGGGCAGAGCAGAGCAGAGCAGCCTTCCAAGAATACGAGCAAAAGGGCTGGCACAGCTCTAACGCACAGGAAGAGGAAATTGGAACGATGGAAGCGATGCAACCAAGTTCCAGCTTTTCTGTATTTTACCATCGTCTTATATAGTAGTTAAACAGGGGAGCAAAATATCGCGAACGAGTTGAAGAGTGGGTAAAGGGCTTTTTTTCAAGGTCTCCTTATGCGGGCTGCCGCCCACGCGCAGAAAAGTAGCGGGTAAAACGTTTTCAGTCGCACGAGCTTTCGCTCTCTGACTTAAATACCCAATTAAAATAGAAGCCCTACCAACGGGGAATAATAAAATGCTTTTCCGTTCCGATTCAATGTTTGGCTGTTCCACGCGTAAGTCAGATTGCCTGAAACATCAAATCATGAAAGTTTTTAATGATATTCATTGTACCAGTCAGCTTATGGGACCCAGAAGTAAAATTGAACAGTGGGAAACAAATAAACCAAAGACCAGTCAGTTTATGGGAACCAGAAGTAAAACTGAACCGTCCCAAACAAGCCGACCACAGACTAGTCAATTTATGGGACCCAGAAGTAAAATTGAACCGTCTGAAACAAAGGAACCAAAGATCAGTCAGTTTATGGGACCCAGAAGTAAAATTGAACCACTGGAAACAAACCAACTAGCCAACAACCACACCAATTATTTCTGACTGTTTTCTAACTCTTTGCTGATCTACCTACTTCTTCTGCTATGAATTTTGGTCAGGTAACTTGTTGTTTTTGCTAACTTCTCTTCAAACAAGGTTGTTAAAGATCTTGAATGTGCATACCCTCAAATGTGTATATAGAATGTTGGATAGATGTTGTCCAATCAATTTTAATTTTTCAGAGTTCTTAATATATAAATTAAATTAAATTAAAATTAATTCTTATTTGTGGCACATTTAAAGTGACTATTTTATGGCATAAGCTTTATAACATATGTACCTTGCATAAAATTTATAAGTTTTAGAGTGAAAAAAATTAAAAGAATATTAATAAAATTATAAAATGGTTTTGGAAATAAAATTTCTTTTTTAACTCAAAATTAAAAGAATGATGGACAGCATGTTATTTTAGAGGAGAAAAGTAATATTTTAATTTTTCCCTTTAATTTGGTTGTTAGATTATTTTTAAGATGAACACATCTTGTGATTGCTAAAATTTAGTAGGTCTTTGGTCTACTAGTGAAGTTGAATGGTTCTGAATGAGCCCACCAGCAATCAAGTCTTGCTAGTGCAAGGCTTCGACACCATAAGGGATGAGGCCAGACTTTGGCCAAATGGATACCCTTAGTTGAAGAGGTTTTAACTTAAAACTGGGATATCAGGTAGCTAAATGATTCTATAGGTTTGCCAACCAAAAAAATTGGTAGTCCTTCATCTTAAAATAATCGTTTTTTAAAAAAATTCAATCCTAAAAAATAGAAATATACACACATTATCTTATATTCTTTTATATTAAAATAGTTGTCTTTTTATATTTTTTATTTAAATTTATAAACGCTTAAATTTTAGAAGTTTTTTTGTAGCAGAAAGAAAGTCTTTAACCCGTCTAATTGTCTCTTTTTTAAAATTTCTTTTTCTCGAATTGATTACATCCTATTGGCGATATTTGAATTGCAGACAACAGAGTGCCGAACTCTAAGAATTTTCAACCTGATTTTAATTCGAGGGTTTTGTAAATCCTTCCTTTTTCACTGATTGTGAGAGTTAGGGCTTCGTAAAATTTTATTATTTTTATTCAATGCGATGTTTTGCTTTTCAGGTTAGGGTTTTGAGGGTTTGTTGCAGCGAGGGGTGAAAATGAGCAATAGTGGGATTCGCTAATTGGCAAAGAGAGTTGCATTGTCGTATTGTCCGAACAACGTTGTATTGACGTTGTGCTTGACGATGAGTCGAAGGGGACTGTCAGTTTGTTTCAGCAAGAAACAATGTTTCAATAAAGTCCATTCAACTTGTTCGAAAGATGAAACCACAAATTCCATCTTACATTAATTCACTCTATGACATAGAACATCAATAGATGCTACTTCCTATCACTCCTCTGCTATGTTTTTTATTAAGGGGCAAAGCAGCTTTTGAAAGGGCCTATCACTCCTCTACTATGTTATTAAATAAATGTATTCAAAATTTAATTTGGGATTTATCTATCGTTTGTCACAATGGTATTGAAAAGGGAGGTAGGATCCTTTGTTGCTAGGCATTGTCCCCATGCTACTGCTTAGCAGTCACTAGTCACTGCTCAATTTTTTAGGAGATATTTGTGGAGCTAGTGATCTTATGAATATTTTATTTTTCTGCTTATTTTAAGCAGTTATCTTAATTTGTAGTTAGTACTATATAAAAAATAAAAAATAAATTATTTTAATTATCTTAATTTAGAAGAAAATTAAAAAACAAGAGGGAAGGAAATATATACAACCACTTGGCATATTTTTCATTATGCAATGGCTGCTTATTTCCAACCCCCCCTTTTTTTCAATAACCTATTTGCAATACCTAAACAGCAGCCATTCCACAAAAATAGGGAAAGATTCTATATTATCCTTTTCCTATAATTGTAAATTTCCATGAGACCACTCCAACTTGCTTAAATTTAAGCAGAAAAATAACTTAAGCAGCCACATGGGGACATGGGGTTATTGTTATATATAATTTTTTTGAAGTTACAAGTTGGATTTATCTACTATTCATCACAATGGTATGGTAAGAAAGATTCCTCTTTTGCCAGTTTTTAACTCGTAATGTTTTGGTTGGGCTGGGTGGATAACTTGACTCCTTGTGTACCTCCTTCAGATGGAACAACATTGTCTACTTATGAGTACTTTGAGAATGTTAGGAACTTCCTTCTTGTAGTTAAGAATTTGCCAAATTTTGAAGTGATTTGAAAAAGGTTTGAATTGGCTTTAGTGGCATTTTTTAATGTTAAATGCAAATTTAAGTAATAGTTCATTAGGTTAGTGGCACTCATACATTCTAAGCGTGATTTGCCATTAGTCGTCTACCTTGAACCATTTGCCAAGAGAACCGTCAACAAAAGTTGTGGATTGCATTCTTGATTTAAAATCATATGGTGATTGGAAACAAACAGGTGGAAATAGTTCTTGGAAATTCAGAGGCAACCTGAAACCTACCAACATTGGGAAACTAAATATGTCAATTTAAATTATACATGATTTTATGTGGACTATATAATTTTAAATTTAGCATATTTATTGATATTTATACATATTTTTCCTGTATGTTTTGGATTATCTATTTTTTAATTGATTTATTTGTGTGCAATCGTGAAAGTTTAGTGAAATACACATGAAATTGTGGTGGGAAGATAATTGTAGGAGAATGTAAAAATAATATATATACAACCATGATGTTTAAAGTGAGAAGCTCCTAATTCCGTATTGTTTGGAGTAGCCCTCAAACATATGTTGAAGGGTTTATTAAGAAGAACAATGATTTAAATGGCCAAAACTTTTTAATAAAACATCACTATTTTATAACCAAAGAATTGATTGACAACTATTAAGCATATGGAAAAACAAAAGTGGAGTGCTTTATAACATGGTTATGATATCATAGTTAACATGGTGGTATCTTCATTAGTTCAAGTTTCATCACTTTTTCTTTCAATTGGCATATATACATTGTGTTCAAATGTAATTTGTGTTTATGTGGATTTTTTATTCTAAAGTTTTTTTCTTATTTTAAATTGTTATAAAATGTAGCATTGTGTTCAAATGTAATTTATTTTTATGTGGATATTTTAAAAAATTAAAAAATATCTAGATAATGTTTTTTAACTAAAATCATAAGGTTGAACATATGTAATTAATTATTTAAAGCAAATTTCATTTTTTCTTTGATTTTTTTCATATTGTGTAACTTACAATTCTAATGAATCTATTTAAAAAAATTAATTTCAATTAATTATTTAAAGCAAATTTCCTTTTTTCTTTGATTTTTTTCATATTGTGTAACTTGCAATTCCAATGACTCTATTTAAAAAAATTAATTTCAATAAACATTTTTCATTTAATAAATGTTTAAAGTCAAGTGTACTAGAAAGTGACACTTTGTAATATGCATTGCATCTTGTGAGTATTTATTATATATATATTCAACCATTCACTCTTCTAATACACCATATTAGTTTCAAATTATTTAAATCTATTCTATTATTTTGTTTGAGAGAACAATGAATCTTATGTTTGATCGCTAATGAAGTACTTCTAGTGAAAATAAAAAATAAAGACTATAATAATTAAAATATATATTTTTTGTAAAGTGCACTTTAAGATCCACAAAAAAATATTTTTGGAAAAAAGTATTTAAACAATTTGGAGAGAGTAAAAGTGGAGAGATTGTTAGCATTTCTTAGGATTTTAAAAATGTTTCAAAATTGTTGCCAAGATGCTACCACATTTGTTGCTAGTAGATAGTTCCAACCAAAACAATTTCACCCAAAGCAATTCTAGCTAAAACACTATGAAAACATGAAGTTATGTCATAGTTTAGGGCAAGTTGTTTTCTAGCCAAAACTTACCATTACATGTCAATGCCATGATGGCACCATGTGTTTCGGCCAAATCATACATGCAAAATTAACTTCTCCTAAATTGTGACATAGCTTCATATCCACACACAAAGTTTAGATTTGCATGCACAGAGGTTAATTTTACACTCCCATAACTGAATTCAAACATCAAATAAAAGATTTATTGATATAGAGGAATTCATCTCACATCACAAAAGGCTTTGATAATAATTTTTTACAACTAGCATAACAAGTTCTTCATAGAGTTTCTAAGTACTATTTAGTATTATTTATTTTTTTAGCATTTATTTCAAGGATTAATTGATTGTCTTGTTTGATTATTTATTTACCCTAAAATATTTTAGAAAGGTTTAATTATTTTCCTTTTTAATTTGTAAATAAATAAATAAATTTATTAATTTCTTTATATGGCCAAAATTGGTCATGGACCTAAGTGTAAAATATGGCGTAGTGAGTGCCAATTTATCTCTACTAATGACAATCAATTTATCTTTTTCTTGTTTAGTAGTGTAAAGAAATAATAAGCTTCACTACATAAATTTCCTAGAATAAATTATTTAATCACCATTAACATCAAATATCTTAGGAAATAGAATTGGGAATGATGAATATACTAAAATTAAATGCTTAGACTTTAAATCAATTAAATGCACGCACTTAGCTCTAGGTTTGATGTAGAATATGACTTTGTCGTGTGTTATGAAATGATTTATTACCATTATAAAAAATCGAGATTAGCTAAATGAATGAATCAAAATCTACAAAATCTTTGTTCTTCTATTATGATCATTCATGTGATTGCAAAATTGATATTGTGATCGCAGATCTTAACTAGACCTACAAATCTAATCTCTACTAATTTTCATAATTTTACTTCTCACAAATCTAATCTATACTAATTTTCATAATTTTACTTCTCACTTGCCTCAGAGTAATTTGTTTGTTACTTCATAAAAAGTTCTTATGCTCCCTAGCTTGCAAGTAGTGAGGATAATTACTTCCTTGTGTCAAAACATGAAAGGGATGACAAGTCAATGACTTTGAACAAGATCAAGGACATCAAGCAATTGTGTGCACACACCCTAAGATGTTGATGCAACTTGCTAATATCACTAGATAATTCTTTTTAGGCCTGTGATGTGTGCTAGGAGGTTTTCAAATCATGTGTTTGCTAGATGTTCTAAGTGAATTAGGGTTTGTCTTTAAATACAACACTATAGAATACAATTCAACTATTTCACTCTTCAATTGAGCTCATAATGGTCAATTAGAGAGAAAACAATTGCTCCCAATTTTAAATTTGAATTTTGAAGTAAGGGGATTATTTCCATGAGTGCAAAAGTGATCTAGATCACTTCCACACATGCAAATTTGATCTAGGATAGGAAATGAATAAACTAAGGTTCAAGTTTGGACCTTGGAAATGAGCACATATGGGAGTATGTTTGTAGGTCAAGTTACTTGCCAACTTTCATGCAAAAAACATTAATAGTAATTACATTAGGGACAAATAAGTCGAAGTGATTCCAAAACAAAAGAGAAAAGTGTAAGGTATGTAATTTTCACCATTATATTTTGCTCCCACTTTGACTTGCATGTGAAATATTATGAGAATACATTTTAGAGTAAAAACACACACAACAAACATGAAAAGTAAATTTATTTAGACACCCAAAAAGGATACCATGGATATGGAAGTAGACGTCATTTTGGTAAATATTCCCTTGAGTGTCTCACTGGACAACCTACAAGCATAGAAAAATTTAAATATCCAAATAAGTAGCATACATAAAAAATTCAAAATAAGCATAAATACAACTACTAATTATCTACAAAAAAGTAAATGGTATTGCCTCTCGATAATTAAAATGGTATTGCACTTGGTAGTTGGATATTTTATTCAATAGCCAAATATTGCATTTAACAACTAAAAAGGTATTGTACTTGGTAGCTATATACTAAATAAACACATGATAGTCCCTATGGCAATATGAAAGAGAGTGGCATTAGTAACATTGTATGTCAAGGGTGTTCAGAATGATAGGATGAAGCATGGGGTTGTGTAGGAGGCTTACCTAGGTCTGTTGTGGTTGGCAAATTAGTTGTAGCCTCTTTGTTCAGGGTTTTCGGTCCCTTCAAAACCATCTTTGTGTTGGCAGTTTGACTATAGTGGTGTAAAAGGTTTTCAGGTTCTTTCAAAACCTATCTATGATTTTTTTGTGGATCAGTTGTGCTCTCGCCAATGTCCCAACTGTTGTTTTGGGTTTTCAGGGCCTCATCAAAATAGGTATTTTTATCCCTTTTAATCAAAAACATTGTATGCCCCTCCAAGTAAGTACATGTAAAGAATGCTAGTAAAATGGAGGAGAGTAGATAAAGATATGGAAATCACAATGATCATATAGCAATGTAAAGATGTCATCATGTAACAACATTAGAAAGATATCAATGATATGATTGTGAAAGTACATATAAAGATAGGAAGCAATATCCCCAAATCTTGCCCCCAAGTAGGGAAATGAGAAAGTAGCCTTAATTGCTAGATAAAAGATCTAGTAAGCACAAGTGAGTGTTAGATATCATCTTGAAAAGGCATGAACATAGGATATAATTATGATTTGGATAAACATGGACTAAGCGTAAAATCCTAAGATGCGATAATCATGGAAGATCTTGTAACCACCAAAAAGAAAGATCATGTTAGTAACATGTGAGCAAAAAGTAGTTAATGTGAGCACAAAAAATATTGTTGGCATGGACAAGTTCAAGATAATATCCTATGATGTAATTTGGTAAAAAGGGACATCATTAGCATAATTTGTGAGCATAAATAATGATAATCATGAGAAGCCATATGGAATACCCATGGTAGAGTGTGCCACGTGAAATTACTGATTGTAGAAGAGATGCCTCAAGGTCCATGGCATCCTATAAAATGATCATAGAAGAATTTTTTGTCCTTCCTTTTAATATAACCATGGCAAGTGTAAAGTGTAGCCTTCATAATCATGTTAGCATAAAATATAGGCATGAGTGACGTAAGCAACTTAGATTACTATGATATCATTTTGATCACTAGAGATCTTGTGAGTATCATGGAAAAAGAGATCATTGTTAGTAACATGTGGAATCAAAAGTTTTGCTAATGGGAACCATGAAAATCGTATGGAATAAACCTCATAAGGTATGCACCATGCAAGAGTGATCATGAAAGAGATGCTTTCTTATCCATGTGATTTTCTAAAATTGTTTCAAGAGAGGTGGCAATATCAAAGCAAGCTTATAAATCAATAAGTAAATGAGATCGCAGTATTAAATATCATCGTGGAATGCCTCTTCTAAATATTTAGAATGATAGCTTTAGGTTAAGAATGTAAGCAATATGCAAATTTTGATATTTGTACCCTATTTTTGAAAATGAGTCCCTATAATAAATGCAGGTTGATATGCCCCCTCAAATATAGTGGGATGATGCCACATGTATAATCAAGAGTGTGAGTCCATATCATGATTAACATGTATTATAGACTATCCGATAGGTCATAAGTAAGAAGAGGATAAAACCCTAATATAATCACAAAGTATAACATATAAAAGGAGAGGTAGAAGGCTAGAAAGGCAATTCATTTTCACATCACCCATTGAGAGATAACTTTCCAAAATTTTCATCATGGTATAGTGCAGGAGCCATGTTGCACATCAAGCTGATGGAGTATGAGCTCATGTGGATGTTAGAGAGCCTTCAATTGCGATAAGTCAAAAGTTTTCTCATTTTGGCAAATTTACAATACACTTATAGAGCAAGCTTTTACAGGAGTATAATCAATAGTCAATTATGGATTGATTTCAACAACATTTTGACTTGTAAATTAGACCTTCTCAACAATACAAAACTACAATCCAACGCACCAATTTATAGGAAAATTACAAGCCACAAACCACAAGTGGTTTTCCAAAACCAAGTACCAAAACCATGGGCTCAAATGTAGCACCCAAATTAGCATTTACCTTCAATAAAAAATGTTTATAGCATGCATCCTAATTCATCGTAAGGTTCCAATGTAACTTCTAATTTTACTCTCTCACGTGTCATAAGATCTATCATAAAATCTGTCATAAGATCCCTCCAAAATAAGGTGTCCTATATTTCCTCAAGATATTGTACTTAATTACATCTTCCAATACCTCAAGATATCTAACACATTACAAAACAATGCCAATACAGAGTGGGGGACACCTCATTTCCAATATGAAGCCAAAATATTAAGTAAAATAATTTGTGAATAATAAGTAAAATAATTGCAATGATGGGAATTTGCAAAGGTTGAAACACTTTAATTCCTAACAATTTTTTTTTTTATTGGATTAAAGCTAAAAATAAACCAATATAGAAAACAAAATGTCTGTGCACAGACATGCATGTGCAAGAAATGCACAGTCAAACAGGGGAAAGAAGAGCAAACGGTGTTGTGCCATAAAGATAACAAAGTATCTGAAAAACAACAAAAAAACTGAGAAAGGGTAGCTAAATAAACCTTGTTGGAAACATAGGAGCAGTAAAGAAGTTGTAAGAAGCATAGAACAAGCATTATATAATTCTGTACGCAACCACAACCGGTGGGAACTCTTGGACAAGTACTTGCGTATCATGTCATTGGAACACTAGACTCTGCTGCATTACATGATCCATCTGATAAAGAGAGTAGTTTGAAGCTCTAATCAGTAGGCCCCAGGCCAACAACTGAAGGAGATGCATCAGAGGGTGGTTTGAGCACCTACAATCAACTCCAACAAAAAAACATAAAAAAGGGTCCAAGGAGGGAACTAAAAATAGTCTTCCAAATGTAATAGATGCAACTCTGAAAGCAATAGTTTCTTTCACTGTAGTGTCCACAATTTAAGGAGTGGGCAAGGTATTCTAATGTGGATGCATTCTCAAATCTTTTACTCTAGCTCTATGCTTGACCATTCAAGTCCGAACATAACTGCAAGTAAAAAGAACTGCAAACTCTGTTCATCTTGGCAAAGGCACTGCATCATGTCCCTTGTATCAAGAAACAGCTTAAACAAATGTTTGTTGAAGACACACTGATTCTTTACGAATCCCACTACACCAGACTGTACAACTGGAAAAAATCATTCACTAAATTTTCTTTTCCCATTACAAAGCAGCAAGGAATAGTGAGGATAAGCTGAGTACATGAATTAAAAGGTCATCCTTATGGAAATGCTCTGGTCAGAGGCTTGTGTTGAATCACTTCTTCCACTCAATTTAAACAGAAATGGGCCTTGTAACTAACTCTCCCCCATGAGTTCCAAAGTTCTATTCTGAAGACCGAATCAAAAAACACTGTGCACTATCATCAAGAACAAGTATTAAAATCTACACTTGGTAACCAATCTTTAAATCCCCTAGTGACCTAATTTCCCTTGTAGCTGTGTAGAACTTGATTTTCCTTAGAAGGAACTCGTGTCATTTAAAGAGAGTCAACTATAGATCTGGAGAAGGCAGAATTAAAAATAGAATAGAAGCTACAGGGTTAGCAACCTCAAAAGAAAATACCCCTCATAAGGAATTGCAATCATGAAGAAAATTTTGGAGTGCCTTAGAAGTATTCTAAGCTCCCTCTATATTTTGAAGCTGCGAGAGGAGGTTGTGAATGATATCCACCAAATCAGCATTAGCTCTCAAATGGTCTTGAAGAGTAGAGAACATGTTAACAATATGAAGGGCTAGGTTAGAATAGACCATCTGAATCTCGGTTTGGCGAGGATAGAATGTGCTGGAGAAAAATGCCAAGTAGTGAAACTTCCAGATAAACTTTAGGATCACATGCCTGCAAGTGTGGGTGATGAGATTGTGAGAGGTAGAGGTCTCCAAGAGAGTAGATTTTCATGTCCAAGTGTGTTGGAAAAGAGTGGGGAAGGTAGAGAAGAGGGAAAGCCAAAGGTTTCTGGAATGGGGGCAGAACCAAAAAGCATGTTTGATGGATTTTGTATTGGCACAAAAAGGACATGCTGGGAAGGGGGGGCGAAAGAATTTGAGGCGAGTGCCAATGGGAAATTTGACGTGTAAAACCTTACAGGGCGTAAGTTAGGATTGTGCATCGGCTTTGGATTTCCAGATTTGGAAACTAAGCTTATTCCATCTTGAATGACTGAACTTGCAATTCCATTTCGCATTAAGGTGATATGATACGGTGATTGAAGGAAGAAGCTACCTATAGAACACTTTGAGGGGGAAAAATTGGAAGTTATGAGTATGGAACCATCTCCATTCTTTGAAAAAGTTAGTATGACTGTGTAAGGACAACAAATTATAGAGCTTGGGGAACAAGTTGTTGAATAGCAAGAATTGGTTGCTTGTTGGAAGGAGATAGGTTGTACTGAGTTTTGAGATGTTGCCAAGATTTCCAATTGAAACTAGTTGGGTCCCATAAATCTCTGAATATCTGGATTCCCTTTTTTTAAAAAGTTTACCTTTAAGATGGTGGATGAGACCAAGGGGCTTACCATCCTGTTGGATCAATCAGCTCCACCAAATAGAAGATGAGGCGAAACTTAAACCATGGCTAAGAGATTGATCATACCAAGTCAACTTCCTTGAGGTGATTTGTGTGGCTTTCCAGATAGTGTTAAAGGGTGCAGAGACATGAGTTTTAAAGAAAGGAGCCAGAAAGAGTTTATCTTGCTAGTTTGTTGAGGTCCAAGGGTGTCTGCAGAGGCTAAATGGATGCGATATCAAACAAGATGTTTCTAAAGAGAGTACCACTCTAAGGCCGTCACTATCCACTTAGTAGTAAGGCGAATACCTTGCATAAAGGGATCAATAATTCCCAAGCCTCATTTATCTTTTGGTTGGATACAATGCAGCCATGATGCGGAAGGCAAATCTTTTTTGTTGCCCCACTTAGTCCAAATAAAACTCCTAATCATTGTGTTAATTGATTATAGGAAGTTTTAGAAGGCAACCAGTAGGAAGAGATGTAAACATGACTAGCTAGGAGGATTTTCTTGGCTATCGGCCATGGATAAGAACTGGTTGGTCCAGTTCAAAAATTTGCTTTTAATTTTGTTGATAACTAGCTCCACATGTCTTTGAGGGATACTTAATGCTAAAGGGAATGCCAAGATATCTAGTGATGGTCCCATGTTTCACTTCATGCCATTCACTCAGATTCCAAGGGGTATGGGAGCTAGGTTAGGTCATTAAGAACTCAGTTTTATGCATGGCCAATTTAGAACTTGAAAAGGGGTATGGGAGCTAGGTTAGGTCATTAAGAACTCAGTTTTATGCATGGCCAATTTAGAACTTGAAATGGTGCAAAAGAGTTCCAAAATGTCTAGGGTGTGTGTCACTTCAATAGTTGAGTTTTGAATAAACTAGCAAAGTGAGAGTTAAGGGATTTGGAGTTACCCAAAAGTGAAATGCGTATGATAAGATTATTGGATAGAGCATGCTGAAATAGATAGCTGAGAGCATCAACAGCTAAGACATACAAGAATGGGGTGAGGGGGCAACCTTGATGAATGAATTTTTGCAAGGGGAATTGGGGGGAGAGGGATCCATTGACGAAACTCTGGCATTAGCATCAATAAACAACATTCTAATGTGATTGCAGATCATGGGTCCAAATCCCAACCATTTTAACATATTAAGGATGAAGGGCCAATAGATATGATCACATGCTTTGTCAAAGTCAAGTCTGATGATTAAGGCATCTCAGGCTTGACTTTGACAAATTGTTGGGCCCACTCTGTTGTTTCCTAGGCAAGGAGGAAGTTATCTCAAATAAATCTGCAACATAGGAAGCCCATATGTTTTGGTCTTACAATCTCTTGGGTAATATATGTTATGCTCCACGCCAAGGCTTTAGCAATGATCTTGTAAGAGGTGTTGCCTAAAGTAATAGGCCACCAACCATTCATAGTATCTTCATCTTTACCTTTAAGAATGAGCTTGATTAGTCCCTGATTAATAACTGCCCCTAAGAAGCCCATTTCAATAGCTTCATGATAAACATGGCAGAAATCCTTTCGTATATGAGACCAGAGAACTTTGTAAAATTCCACGGGAAGGCCATTAGCACCTGGGCTCTTCTTCAAAGCCATAGAATAAAGAGCTTCATCCATCTCTTCCATGGATAGTAGGTGGTCGAGAAAATGGCTATAGTTAAAGAGCTTCATCCATCTCTTCCATGGATAGTAAGTGGTCGAGGAAATGGCTATAGTTAGGGTCAATTTTGTGAGGTATGCAGCTGACAATACTCTCATCAATGATTGGAAGGAGGAGGTCTCCCGCCGACTCATCGATAATTTTTTTTTTTTTTTGGAGTAATGTTCATACAAAGTTTGCAAAATGTCTGAATGGCATGATTATAAAGAGCCAATCAACAGTTTTAATGGCAGAAATCTGCTCCTTTTTATCCTTGTGCTTCCAAAATTTGGTTCCTCTATCGCCATCTTTAATCCATTGAAGATAAGTACGTATTTGGGCTCCTTTGCCTTTATAGGCATCCAATTTCCGCAACAATTTTCCCTATTACAAGTTGTGGATGATTAATGCTTTTTCATGATTGTAACGATGAGATGCTTTAGGAAATTTGTTGGCGTGCTGTAACCAAAACCAGTAGAAAAAGAAAAAGCAAAAAAATTAAATCACAAACAAATTTTGTCCAGTAATTTGGAATGAAATCATTGAGGACCATGAAAAAAACAGCATTTTTCGAGCCTTAGCTCTGTATTTAGATTTCACGACCACATAGATCATATAAAAGAATTAGGGTTTGGGGACGGTTCCCGTGCCCTTCCCTTTAAAAAATCCTGGCTGAACTAAGTGCAGGCACAAGCACACACCATCTCAAATGCCGTTGAGGCAGAGCTACCCACGCTTCCCTCTCCACACGCTGCCTCGCTCTTTTTGCTCCAATTTTGAGTGTAATTATTGTGATTGGAATTGGGAGGATGATAATACAGCCGAGCCGTTTGAGGACAATGAGAATGGAAGCGCGCAGCGATCCTCACGCCCAAATCTAACATCTCCACGTATTTCCCCATCGTCTTCTACAGGAGATTTGCTCAAAGCACGGCAGCCTTCCAAGAATACCAGCAAAAGGGCTGCCACAGCCTTAACGCAGAGGAAAAGGCAATTGGAATGATGGAAGCAATGCGACGAATTTCCACAATTGGGGGACATTGTTATATAGTGTTAAGCAGGGGAGCAATATTGCAAACGAGGTGAAGACTGGGGAAACTCCGCTCCTTCTTCGTAGAATCGTATGCGCGTTGCAGGCCTAAAAGTAGGTACTTGGTAAACGTTCAATTTCTTCAGTTTGACTCGGTCAATTTTTTTCGCACCCTCACCTGATGGATTGTTGATGTTATTTTAGAGGAGAATAGTGCATACCTTGCCCTTTTACTATTTTGTTTTATACTTAGTTGTAGCCATGTTGGAAATACATTGCCTTAATGTTTGATTTATTCCATTTTGCATATAAGTCGACCAAACCTTCAAGCCTAAATTAATCACTAGCCTACTTCAGTCCCAAATGGATCAAACCAATCTTCATTGCATCTATCTTTATAACTTTGATTGGATTGTGGGTGCATATATGTCCTTAAACAAAACCACCCCCATGGTCCTATCCTCCCAATTGAAACCACTGTACTTTAAATTCAACTCTTAGGATCTTGTATTGAAAGACAAGCCCTAGGTCATTAACATATCATCAAAGAGAATCAATCATTAGATACTTGAATCATCTCATTGTATAGCATTAGATTGCAAAGCACTTTTTGCACACTTGCATGAACATCATATCATCACATCAACATCCTGACACTTACATTACTTGTGCGGCATGTCTTCGATCGTTGTTCATAGACAAAGGGGTCTAACCTATTATCAAGGATGTTTTATATCTTAGCTCTTAACACAACAAATCCCCAAGGTGCTCTATACCTTAACTCTTAACACAATAAATCCGCGAGGTGCTTTTAATATCACCTTATTTCCAAATACAGTACAGTCTAAAGTGAGTAGGTATTGAAGAACATAAACAAATTATAGTTTTACATAGAGACAAGGTGTCCAATGACTAATCTGCAAACATTGCCTTGCCCTAGGATAGGGTAGAATCATAGTGCAGTCTGTTGCAATTTGAATGTACCACATACCCAATATTAGAATTCAATTATCAAGCACAACACACATCATACTATTCATTATCAACCACAATAAATCAATGTAGAGCTAAGCACAACCCAAACCCTCTCTTCATCCATTTCATTTACTACATCAACCCATTTAATAATTCAGGTCTAATTTGCATTTATTGCTATTTCATGATATATTAAAATCCTAAATTAATTGTAAGGTTTGGTTATTTTCCCTACATTTTAGTGAACCCTAACCTTTTGATCTCCTCTAGTGCTTTGTCCTAGGGTTAACCATATTTCTATAATTTTAAAATATGATTTGATTTTTTGATTTTGTCCATCTATTAGTCAAATCTAATATATGTGTAATTTTATTATCTTTTTCTCCTTATTTGGTCAATCATACAATAGGGTTGAATGCCAAAACATCTTCTTAGATTCTATCTTTCCATTTGGCGTAGCCCTAGACTATTTAATTGCTATGAATTCATCCATGTACCTCAAGGAGGAGGAGCCATTTGATCATGATGTTTATCTTGAAAATATTGAAAATCAAAATATAATATACATAACCAACAAGTTGTAACTTCTTAGTGAGGACATAGATAAACTTGATAATGATTCTAATCCTTCGGCATTAGTAGATGCACTTCATAATTTGTTCATGACAAAATCTTATGGTATGAAAATGCTTTAAAGCATCAAGGCCAAGTTGTTGGTAGATCTAATGCTCCTAATGATGCTTCCCTCCCCTCACATTCTCAAGCTTCTTATTCTATTCTCCCTTCGCAACCCCAATCACCTACCTTTTCCATCTCATACCCTTCTTCCTCCAGCCCCAATCCCATGGCATTTCCAACCCTTTATCAACCTTATTTGTCTCACATCCCGCATGTTCTTACCCCTACTTCCCATCTCCATCATGCTCCCATTATCCCTTCACAACCACTTGTCTAACCTACTCTCATTATTCTTCAAAGCCTCTTTAGCAACCACCTCCCATTACCCATTCCTCTACTATTCCATACTAGACCATTTATGTACCCCATCCATCACCACACATATTCCCAACTCAGTCCTCCATCATTTCCCAATCTTGCCTTTAAAGAATCATGAAATAACTTAGTGAAGTTCAAAATAGGCTCAATACTCTCCCTCTAAGCTCTAAGAAGGGTTTGACTCATGAACTAACTCATAATCTTATCTTTCCTTTAAAGAATCATGAAACAATTTAGTGAAGTTCAAAATAGGTTCAATACTCTCCCTCTAAGCTCTAAGAAGGATTTGACTCATGAACTAACTCCTAATCTTCTATATCTTATGAAATATTGGCATATTCGTTTCCAATGGCCATTGTGGTAGCAAGGTTTGAATTGTACAATCATAAGGGTGACCCAATGACTCACATTAGATCTTTAATGCCACTTGCTTGGATTTCATGTACGATGATAGATTGCTTGCAAAATTCTTGCCATGTACATTAGAAAAATATGTGCTAGAATGGTTCTTTGATTTCCACATGGTTCTATCCTTTCATTTTTTGAACTAGCTAATAATTGTGTCTAACATTTCTAATTGAACATTGTAGTTTAAAGGTCAAATTTTTAGATTTGGTTCACTCTAAGCAAGAGAATGTGAAAACTTTAATGATAATGTAATTAAGATTTCAATTCTTTCTTGCTAAGATGCATTATCAATTATTGGATGATGAAATACAACATTTGTTAATCAATGATTTGCTCCTCATAGTCAAAGATAAAATCATATTTGATTATTATGCTACATTCTCTAATTTATTTAAAAGTATTAGGGACTATGACCTCAAATTATTGGAGGCCAAACTTCTAAAGTATGACTCATCTAATGCTTTATCTTCTTCATCTTATCCTAAATATCAAATGAAAATTACTTTAGAAAAGGGTAATGATGGTTCATCCCATAAACAACATGCGAGGCCCAATGTAAATCATGTCAGTAATGGACAAATGGCTTTAAATCTTATTATTATGAAACCTCAAATGCAAGTTTTTACCATAAGGCTTCACAATCCCCTTAATATAATACTACAAAACCTTCTAGGGACAAATGTGATTACTTTATGATTACCAAAGATTCAATGGTCATGCCACACAACATTGGATAGGTTTGAAGAATAATATACAAGATTAAATTAATAATAATATGATTCATAAGGAAGGAATAAACTATGGGAGCAATGATATTGTTGCCCCTCACACCCAAAATATTCAAATTTGCATGAATCCTTTGTCACAACACAATCAATCAAATCATGTGGAGACTATCATAGAAGATGGAAAAACAATTGATCACCATAATACACAACTAGAATCTTATATCCACTTTGTAGGGGTTATTGATGAGCAATATCATATATTTCCTTTTGTCCATTAGATTTTCTTGACAAAATACCTACTAATGGATACCTTGGGCCATAATACATTAGACGATACATATCATATTGGTACATGGATGACAACATAATAGTGCGTCCCACTTTTTGGATGTTTGAGGCCACATAAAAATATTTTTCAAAATTCATCACATTTTATCAATTATAACAAGAAAATAGTAAAAAAATTAAAGATGATATTAAATAATGAATTGTGGCATTTTCTATGTAGATTCTATTTATAATTTTTGGATTTTGTAGAAAATTATTTTTATCATATTTGGTTTTTTAATAAAATGTTTATTATGCTTTTAGTGTTTTTTATTGAGTAACATTTATGCCCTCCCACATTATGTGGAGCAGAAAAAAATCATTTTCATTATTTTTTAACATAGATCCTTAACTTTGATATCTATGACATCCATTTTTTAAAAATATTTAATTTATTATTATTATGTTTAAATTGACAATAATTGTAATTTAGACACATAATATATGCCCCCACATGTAACTTATTGCATATATGTATCCAAATTGATTTTTTATTGAAATTTGTAACTTCATGCATGTGGCTTAACAAAAATGTAAGGTCCATCCTCATTGAAACCAAAATTTATGCAATAAAATAATTAAATATTGCAAAAGATTATCATTTATCCCAAAAATAAGCATCATAATTGAAATAAATTTTAGAACTAAGCACAATGCTTAGTATTTTTTTCATTCATACAAGAATATACAAATATTGAATGTTATATCAAGCTAGAAAATCACAGCTTGTGATAAACATACAAAGACTTAGGTTTGTGTCTCAAATTCTTTTTTTGTGTCAAAATTTGGTGCTTGAAGCCGACATTGCTCTAGAATTGTTAACATGGGATAGCTTGAGCATATGAAATTAGATTTTAGTTTTTGAAGAGTTGATGAAGAGCATTTGTAGCATACTACATAGTGGATCAAGTGGTTTTTCACTAGGATAAGAAGGGAGATGCTTGTATTTGTTTGAATACTTTGAGAAGCCTAAAATTTGAGGTGTGCTTGTGTGAGCATCCAGATTAATTTGTGGCAAAAAAATTGTGGGGATGCATATTTTTATTAGACCAATATGATGGTATAGCAGGTTATTAGATTTGGTGCTCCTTGATATAGGTTTATAGGTACTTTTAGAGTGTGGGCTTTAACAGAGACAGGTACACATGTTGTCTTCTAGTTTGAGGACATGGTTCAATACATGTGTGAGACTTGGAGTCTCAGTTTAGTGAGAGTTAAGTATAAGTACAATGATGGTGATGACTATGGTGTCATGGATATTCATGTATATTTGAGAATTAGCATGACATGGTCATGTATGTGGTTGATAGGATTTGGTTGTGGTATTGGATTGATTCATGATTATAGGTGGTGGTGTGATTTAGTGTTAGGAAGTTGTTCTTATCTCCTAGATGCTTGTTTGGTTCCTTGACTATAGTTACTTGTTTGTGGATTTGTGTGACAAATCGAATCTAGATATGATTTGGTGTTTGAGTCATGAGAGGTCTATAGGTTATCTTCTTTGTTATCTTGATTTGTAGGTTACTAATGCGATGGCAAGTTTGCATGTTTCATTAGTTTAGGATCTACAAGTTGTGTAGTTTTGTGGGTTGGCTGGACCTATTGGTTGCATTCATGACTCAGATATGGACTATCTATATATCCATAGGTCTTTTTAATGTTGATGTAGATTTAATTAGTTGACCTTATTTGTGGTCATTTGTGCATTAGTATTTTGCATTGGGATAAGAGAATGGGTGATTTGAGACAGTTGGTTATTAGGATTAGTAGCATGGTTGTTTATCGCAAAGTCATGGCTAGCTTGGTTACACAGTTCAGTGGGAGCTATTGGAAATGATGGTTTGGTGGTGATCTCTTGCAATGATTGTGTTGTCATGGAAGAGCTCTTGAATTTTGCTTCTTGATTGTAGTGAGATTTTTCTTTGACACTTTTAGTTTCATTGACAGGGGATGGTTATCGTCATGCGATTTGGAGATGTTGACATATTGTGACCATGAACTCTTGGAGTCTTTAGTTGAGGTGTCAGTTATGATTTGTTGGTTTGACAAATGATCCTTGTTTAGAGGATGAATTTTATTGTGCCATGGTGGACTCTTGATCATGTGTTAGAGTATTGGCATGATACAAGTGCTTGTAGGAGTAGGATATGTTCATTGGAGCATATGATCTTCTTGGAGGAGATGTTAGATCATGTTGCCATGATGTGTTCCTAGATTCTAAAGTGTAGTGGGAGCTTTGATGGTGATTTGGTTAGTCTTTTGGTATTGAGTGCAGTGATCATTTTTCATTGGAGCTTCTGAATATTGCAGTGATGTTGTTGGAGTTCAATTGGCATGAGATGGTTGGTTTAGTGCTCATAGATACTAGATAGACTTGGGTGAGTCTAGAGATATCTTGTTTTTAGGGATCATGTGTTGAGATGGTTACTTTTTGATGAGGTCTCAATAGGAAGACCGAGGAGCCTACACCTGGGTTGGATGTGAGTTCAACATGGACCTGTTGAGGAGATTCTTCTTAGAGAGAGATATTATGGCTTGGTGTATCTTGCAGGAGCAATCTCATTCCCCACTCTTGGTCTACTCGATGAAGAATCATCTAATAGGTATTGCCCACCTTGGTTTCAAATGCATTTTGTTTTATGCTTTTTCTTCTCATGGAGATGAATCTTGAGCTATAGTTGTTAGTTCTGGAGGGTTCATTTGAGGAGTGTTTGGCATGGTTGTCTCCTTATGCATATGAGTTTATTTATGATGTCATTTATGAGGATTTTTTAGGAGATGTTTATTGGGCTTATTCCTGGTTTTGGGAATGGATTTGAGTGTGATCTTCCTTTAGTTTTAGAGAGGCTTACATCCTTATTGGTTACATGATACATAGGTTTTGTTTGATCTTGGAGATTGAACAATTGGGTGTTGTTAAGGATTTTCACTTGGGGTTGTGAAGGAGGTCTAACTTGTCACAATATAGAAATTTGAGGTGTTGGTAGAAGGACATGGTATGTGATATGATTTGTAGGTTTTCTCTCTTTGTTTTATGGCTACTTCTTGGAGGTTCATGTTCACATGTTTTGGATGTGGCAAATTCAAGAGAGTTATGTTGACTTATGTGAGAGAGTATGCAGCGGTTTATGGTGCATGTGTAGATCATTATGATTGTTCTTTGTTACTACATGGTTTGAGTATTAGCCACACCTTAGTTTTAGTGTTGATTGGTAGACTTGATATGCCTTGATCTATTTATATTTGAAATTACCCATGTAATGGGAGTTCTTGGATGTGTATGTTCTTTATTGATAGGTTATATAGGGAGCATGTGATTGGGGTTTATGGGTTAGATATGTTGTTGGAATAAGTTCTACTAATGTTCTTGATACCTTGGAGGTATGGATGATTGGATGTATTAGCATTTGTTGTGGTTGCTATTTTCAATCATGGTTTTTTCCCTAGAAATAGCTTGGAGCTTTGTTATCACTTGGATTTGATGCTTGTTCTTTGGATTGGTGCATCTTCATCTTGGCTTGTTCCTTTTCTTCCATGTGTGGCATGCTGGAATATGAGAGGAGTTATTGCTTGAGATGGTGGTCACCTTGGTTGTTATTGGAAGTATCTTGATAGATCACGAGAGCATGCTAAATATTCATGTGGTTACATTGTTGGCCACGATGATGTATTTCATCAATTAACCCTTATGCATGTATACAACAAGTGGGAGAATGTTAGGAAAATGTGTTGTGTTGTACACCTTGCACAAGAAAGAATTAATTTAATTATGTAAAATAAATATTTATTTATTTTGCATCTTTGGAGATGTGTTTAGCCATATTAAGTATTTATTGGGTCCACTTCTAAAGTTGTATTGGATATTGGTTAAATATTTTATGTTGGAGGTAGGACAAATATAAAATATTTTTGGCAAATATTTAATTTTGGGGGTCAATGGTTTTGTGCTCTCATGGTTTTTAGGCACATGGTTTAGCTAATACCATGGTTGTATTTGTGTGATGTTGAATCAATAAAAGCAAGCACATGTTTAGTGGTTCCAGGTTAGTTGTCAATTTTATTAAGCTCTCCTGTAGAATGTGTATGTGAAGCATGGCATGGGATGTGTGGTTGCATGGTTACCCACTTTTCTTGGACACATGATGATGCATTAGAGGAGCTTGATGCTTCAAAGATGCTCATGGAAGCTTTGTAAGTGTATTTTGATGGTGTTTTCATTGCTAAATAATAAATTGAGTGTGGATGCTTTTGTAGGAAGGGTTTTCCTAGGGTACAACTTGTGTAATCTTATGGTATGTATTTGATCTTTGCATTATGGTTATTTTGTATACTTGTATGCATGATTTTCTCTCACAAGGTTATGTAGGAAATGATTTGATCAACATAGTAATTTCCTAACAATCAAGATTTGACGTTGCTTGTGTGACAAGAGTTTGTCACGTGTAATAGTTAGTGGCTTGTGCTGAATCACTTCTTCCACTCAATTTAAATAGAAGTGGGCCTTGTAACTAGCTCTCCCCCATGAGTTCCAAATTTCTATTCTAAGACTGAATCAAAAAACACTATGCACTATCATCAAGAACAAGTATTAAGATCTACACTTGGTAACCAATCTTCAAGTCCCCTAGTGACCTAATTTCCCCTGTAGTTGTGTAGAACTTGATTTTCCTTAGATGCAACTCATGTCATTTAAAGAGAATCAACTATAGATTTGGAGAAGGCATAGTTAAAAATAGAATAGTAGCTACAAGTTCAACAACCTCAAAATAAAATACCCCTCATAAGGAATTGCAATCATGAAGAAAATTTTGGAGTGCCTTAGAAGTATTCTAAGCTCCAGACCTATATTTTGAAGCTGTGAGAGGAGGTTGTGAATGATATCCACCAAATTGGCATTAGCTCTCAAATGGTCTTGAAGAGTAGAGAATATGTTAATAATATGAAGGGCTAGGTTAGAGTAGACCATCTGAATCTTGATTTGACGAGGATAGAATGTGCTGGAGAAAACTACCAAGTTGTGAAACTTCCAAATAAACTTTAGGATCACATGACAGCAAGTGTGGGTGATGAGATTGTGAGAGGTAGAGGTCCCCAAGAGAGTAGATTTTCATGTCCAAGTTGTGTGAAAAGAGCAGGGAAGGTAGAGAAGAGGGAAAGCCAAAGGTTTCTAGAATGGGGGCAGAACCAAAAAGCATGTTTGATGGATTTTGTATTGGCACAAAAGGACATGCTGGGAAGGGGGGTGAAAGAATTTGAGGCGAGTGCCAATGGGAAGCTTGACGTGTAAAACCTTCCAAACCGTAAGTTGGGATTGTACATCGGCTTTGGATTTCCAGATTTGGAAAGTAAGCTTATTCCATCTTGAATGAATGAGCTTGCAATTCCATTTTGCATTAAGATGATATGATACACTAATTGAAGGAAGAAGTTGCCTATAGATTACTTTGAGGGGGAAAAATTGAAAGTTATGAGTATGGGACCATCTCCATTCTTTGAAAAGTAAGTATGACTGTGTAAGGACAACAAATTATAGAGCTTTGGGGGAACAAGTTGTTGAATAGCAAGAATTGGTTGCTTGTTGGAAGGAGATAGGTTGTACTGAGTTTTGAGATGTTGCCAAGATTTCCAATTGAAACTAGTTGGGTCCCATAGATCTATGAATATTTGGATTCCCCTTTTTAAAGAAGTTTACCTTTAAGATGGTGGATGAGACCAAGGGGCTTACCATCTTGTTGGATCAATCAGCTCCACCAAATAGAAGATGAACCGGAACTTAAACCATGGCTAAGTGATTGATCATACCAAGTCAACTTCCTTGAGGTGATTTGCTTGGCTTTCCAGATGGTGTTAAAGGGTGCGGAGACCTGAGTTTTAAAGAAAGGAGCACAAAAGAGTTTATCTCGCTAGTTTACAATTGAGGTCCAAGGGTGTCTCACAGAGGCTAAATGGATGCGATATCAAACAAGATGTTTTTAAAGAGAGTGCCCCTCTAAGGCCGTCACTATCCACTTAGTAGTAGTGAATACCTTGCATAAAGGGATCAATAATTCCCAAGCCTCATTTATCTTTTGGTTGGATACAATGTAGCCATGATGTGGAAGGTAAATCTTTATTGTTGCCCCACTTAGCCCAAATAAAACTCCTAATCATTGTGTTAATTGATTATAGGAAGTTTTAGAAGGCAACCAGTAGGAAGAGATGTAAACATGACTAGCTAGGAGGATTTTCTTGGCTACTTGAATGCGATAGACCATGGATAAGAACTGGTTGGTCCAGTTCAAAAATTTCTTTTAATTTTGTTCATGAACTAGCTCCACATGTCTTTGAGGGATACTCTAATGCTAAAGGGAATGCCAAGATATCTATTGATGGTCCCATGTTTCACTTCATGCCATTCACTCAGAATCCAAGGGGTATGAGAGCTAGGTTAGGTCATTAAGAACTTGTTTTTATGCATGGCCAATTTAGAACTTGAAATGGTGCAAAAGAGTTCTAAAATGTCCAGGGTGTGTCACTTCAATAGTTGAGTTTTGAATAAACTAACAAAGTGAGAGTTGAGGGATTTGGAGTTACCCAAACGTGAAATGCCTTGGATAAGATTATTGGATAGAGCATGCTGAAATAGATAGCTGAGAGCATCAACAGCTAAGGCATACAAGAATGGGGCAAGGGGGCAACCTTGATGAATGGATTTCTAAAAAGGGAATTGGGAGGAGAGGGATCCATTATTGACAACTCTGTGATTAGCATCCATAAACAACACTCTAATGTGATTGCATATAACTTATTAAGGATGAAGGGCCAATAGATACGATCATATGCTTTTTCAAAGTCATGTTTGATGATTAAGGCATCTTGGGCAATTTGTTGGGCCCACTCTATTGTTTCCCAGGCAAGGAGGAAGTTATCTCAAATAAATCTACCACCTAGGAAGCCCATATGCTTTGGTCTTACAATTTGTTGGGTAATATATGTTATTCTTCATGCCAAGACTTTAGCAATGATCTTATAGGAGGTGTTGAGTAAAGTAATAGGCTGCCAACCATTCATAGTATCTTCATCTTTGCCTTTAAGAATGAGCTTGATTAGTCCGTGATTAATAATTGGCCCTAAGGAGCCCATTTCAATAGCTTCAAGATAAACATGGCAGAAATCCTTTCACATATGAGGCCAGAGAGCTTTGTAGAATTCCACGGGAAGGCCATTAGCACTTGGGCTTTTCTCCAAGGCCATAGAATAGAGAACTTCATCCATCTCTTCCATGGATAGTAGGTGGTCGAGAAAATGGCTATAGTTAGGGTCAATTCTGTGAGGTATGCAGCTGACAATACCCTCATCAATGATTGGAAGAAGGTCTCCCGCCGACTCATCAAATTTTTTTTTTTGGGTAATGCTCATAAAAAGTTTGCAAAATGTCTGAATGGCACGATTATATAGAGCCATCAGCAGTTTTAATGGCAGCCTTTTTATCCTTGTGCTGCAAAAATTGGAAGAAAAATTTGGTTCCTCTATCACCATCTTCAATCCATTGTAGTCGAGCACCTATTTGGGCTCCTTTGCCTTTATGGGCATCCAATTTCCGGAACAATTTTCCCTATTACAAGTAAGTCGTGGATGATTAATCCTTTTTCATGATTGTAACGACGAGATGCTTTAGGAAATTTGTTGGCGTGCTCTAACCAAAACCAGTGGAAAAGAAAAAAAGAAAAAAAAATTAAATCACAAACAAATTGTCCAGTAATTTGGAATGAAATCATTGAGAGCCATGAAAAAAAACAGCATATTCGAGCCTTAGCTCTGTATTTAGATTTCACGACCACATAGATCATATAAAAGAATTAGGGTTTGGGGACGGTTCCCGTGCCCTTCCCTTTGAAAAATCCTGGCTGAACTACTGAACTAAGTGCAGGCACAAGCACACACCATCTCAAATGCCGTTGAGGCAGAGCTACCCACGCTTCCCTCTCCACACGCTGCCTCGCTCTTTTTGCTCCAATTTTGACTGTAATTATTGTGATTGGAATTGGGAGGATGATAATACAGCCGAGCCGTTTGAGGACAATGAGAATGGAAGCGCGCAGCGATCCTCACGCCCAAATCTAACATCTCCACGTATTTCCCCATCGTCTTCTACAAAATATTTGCTCAAAGCAGGGCAGCCTTCCAAAAGGGAATACGAGCAAAAGGGCTGCCACAGCCTTAACGCAGAGGAAAAAGCAATTGGAATGATGGAAGCAATGCGACGAATTTCCACATTTGGGGGACATTGTTATATAGTGTTAAGCAGGGGAAGAATATTGCAAACGAGGTGAAAACTGGGGAAATTGCGCTTCTTCTTCGTAGAATCGTATGCGCGTTGCAGGCCTAAAAGTAGGTAAACGTTCAATTTATTCGGTTTGACTAGACCGAGTTTTTCGCTCCCTCACCTCAATGGAGCCCCCCGTCAACGAGGCAAGAACTCGCGACGGATAACTCTTGTCAGATTTAGGTTAGGTAGTACCGTAGTAGCTTGAAATTTGGGGCCTACATTCTTTTATTTTTTTATTTTGTCTTTTTCATATATTAATTAGGTGGTATTTTTCCAACTTATTAAATTATGTGGTGTTTGTAAGAGTGCTTTTGGATGAAAACACTTTTACTATGTTCATGGATTTTGTGGAAAACTCATCATGCCTACTATTATTTGGTGTTTTATAGCACAGTTATCTTAATAAGCTCATATAATTTAAGTTTATTTAGGTAGAAATAAGTTATTTAGACAATTGTTAAAATTGGTATCACAATTTCTTGCGATTGAAAAGTGAGAACTTTATGGAATGGGTTTTACTAGTTATATGTACGTTGTGTCAAATTTATATCACAAAATTTCTTAATTCAATAAAGCTAATAAAATGATGAACCGTTGATGTTATTTTAGAGAAGAGTATATACCTTGCCCTTTTACTAGTTTGTTTTATACTGAGTTTTAGCCATGTTGGAAATACATTGCCTTAATGTTCAATTTGTCCTATTTTGCACATAAGTTGACCCAAACCTCAAGCCTAAATTAGTCACCAACTTGCTTCAGTGTCATATGGTCTAAACCAATCTTCATTACATCCATTCTTATAACTTGGATTGGATTATGGGTGCATATTTGTCCCTTGGACAAAACCACCCCCATGGCCCAATCCTCCCAATTGAAACCCCTATAATTTGAATTAGATCTTGTATTTAAAGGCAAGCCCTAGATCATTAACACATCATCAAATAGAATCAATCATTAGATACTTGGATGGTCTCATTGTATAGCATTAGATTACAAACCACCTTTTGTACACTTGCATCAACATCACATCATCACATCAACATCCTAGGTGCTTGCATTGCTTGTGTGGCATGTCTTCGATTGTTGTTCATTGACAAAGGGGTCTAACCTATTATCAAGGAAGTTTTATATCTTACCTCTTAACACAACAAATCCCCAAGGTATTCTGTACCTTACCTCTTAACATATTAAAACCCCAAGGTGCTTTTAGTGCCACCTTATTTTCAAATATAGGTATAGTCTAGAAGGCGAGTATGTATTGAAGAGCATAAACAAATACATATAGACAAAGAGTCCGATGAATAATTCACAAACACAACCTTGCCCTATAATAATGTAGAATCATAATGTAGTTTGTTGCAAAGGGTGATGTTGGAGAAGGTTGATTCTTTGATGAATGTTGCAAATTCGTTGACAAAGCTAATGAGCATAGACAAGTTCAAGTGGTGCAATGAGTCTATGGGCCTCTTGGCCCCTAGCAATTAGTTTCAATGTTGGTAAGTTTCCCCTTTCCTCTTGTAATGTGTGAGAATGTTAGGAAAGGTGTCTCAACCTTACACCTAATGTCAAGATTACAAATAGTGTAATTTTCAGGTTAAAAATAGAAAAACTCAATTTCTGGGATATAGAGTTGGTTTTTAGCTAAAATAAAAATTTTGGGTTGTTCAACATTGATTTTGGAGTGCTTGTCACGTAGATCTCTTCAAGCTCTACAATTTTAAAAAAGGGCCCAATCGACCTCCAAGTCAAAAGTTATGGCCTTTGGAAGTTGGGCCTCTTGCATTGGAGATGTAAAAACATCAACACATAAAAGAGTTGCAAAGGGGAGTTACACTTGTTGATCAACACATCATAAGACATCTTTGGATGGGGATAATGGAGCCAAAATGGAAAGCCCAATTTGGTGAGTGGATTATAACAAGGTTATGACCAGTGGAAGGAATATGCTATTTTCTGTGGACTCATCTTGGAATTTGGGTGTTGAATTTCTAACTAAGGATTTAGACACAACTATTTTAGGTGGTTTTAGCTTAGGGTTTTCTAATTATCATTTGAGGGTTTCGTCTATTGTATCTCCTATTTATTGGGTGCTTGAGATGGAGGTTTGATAGTGAGTTTTGTAGGTATTGTTATGTTATTAGAATTCCTCCAGATCTCTGGTTAGTGATACTCCTATGAATGCATGCTCTGCAAGCGTATTGTAATAGTGTTGTTTACTAAATAATACATTGAACTACTTTGGAGTGTGGGGTTTTTCTCCTGAAAGAGTTTTCCCCACATATACTTGTGTTATGGTATATTATTTATTTTATGTTTATATGTGTTTCTACTCTTTGTAATTGTTAAAGGATTAAGATTTGCACAACACTCTCCTTGAAGTTTAATGTAGGAAGTGTTTGTGCATACCTTTCTTCTTTTCACAAACATAGGAAAGAAGAAAAAATAGTGTTGTGCCATAAAGACAATAGAGTACCTGAAAAACAACCAAAAAAAAAATTGAAAAAGGGTGGCTAAATAAACCCTATTGGAAACATAGGAGTACTAAAGAAGTTGTAAGAAGCATAGAACAAGTTGTATATAGTTCTGTACGAAACCACAACTAGTGGGAAATCTTGGAAAAGTACTTGTGTATCATGTGGTTGGAACAATAGACTCTACTACATTACATGGTCCATCTAATAAAGAGAGTAGTTTGAAGCTTTGATTGGTAGGCCCCAGGCCAACAACTAAAGGAGATGCATTGGAGGGTGGTTTGAGCACCTATAGTCAACTCCAACAAAAAAAATCAACATAAAAAGGGCTCCAACAAGGGAACTAAAAATAATCTTCCAAATATAATAGATGCAACTTTGAAAGCAACAATTTCTTTCGCTACAATGTCCACAATTTAAGGAGTGAGCATGGTATTCCAATGTGGATGCATTCGGTTGCTCTCAAAGCTTTTACTCTAGTTCTGTGCTTGGCCATTCAAGTCTGAGCATAACTGCAAATAAAAAGAACTATAAATTATGTTCATCTCGACAAAGGCACAACATCATGTCCCCTGTATCAAGTAACAACTTGAACAAATGTTTGCTGAAGACACACCAATCTATTTACAAAACCCACTACACTAGACTGTACAACTGGAAAGAATCATGCACTAAATTTTCTTTACACATTACAGATCAACAAGTAATAGTGAGGATAAGCTAAGTAAATAAATTAAAAGGTCATCCTTATGGAAATGCTCTAGTCAAAGGCTTATGTTGAATCATTTCTTTCACTCAGTTTAAATAGAAGTAGGCCTTGCAACTAACTCTCCTCCATCAAAGTTCTATTCCGAAGACCGAATAAAAAACACTCTACACTGTCATCAAGAACAAGTATTAAAATATATATATGGTAACAATCTTCAAGTCCCCTAGTAACCTAATTTCCCCTATATAGTTGTGTAGAACTTGATTTTCCTTAGAAGCAACCCGTGTCATTTAAAGAGAATCAACTATAGATCTAGAGTAGGCAGAATTAAAAATAAAACAACAGCTACAGGGTCAACAACTTCAAAAGAAAATACCCCTCACAAGGAATTGCAATCATGAAGAAACATTTGGAGTTCCTTAGAAGCATTCTGAGCTCCCTCTATATTTTGAAGTTGCAAGAGGAGGTTGTTAATTATATCCACTGAATTGACATTATCTCTCAAATGGTCTTGAAGAGTAGAGAATATGTCAACAATATGAAGGGCTACACTAGAGCAAACCCTCTGAATCTCAATTGGGCGAGGATAGAATGTGCTCGAGAAAATTACCAAGCAGTGAACTTCTAGATAAACTTGAGGATCACATGCCTGCAAGTGTGGGTGATGAGATTGTGAGAGGTGGAGGTCCCCAAGAGAGTAGATTTCTATGTCATGCACATGTGAAAAGAGTGGGAAGGGAGGAGAAGACAGAAAGCCAAAGGTTTCTGGCATGGGGGCATAACAAGAAAGCATGTTTGATGGATTCTATATTGGCACAAAAACGACATACTGGGGAGCAAAAGAATTTGAGGTGAGTGGCAATGGGAAGTTTGATGTGTAAAACCTTCCAAGCCATAAGTTGGGACTATGCATTGGCTTTGGATTTCTAGATTTGGAAACTAAGCTTATTCCATCTTGAATGACTAAACTTACAATTCCATTCCACTTCAAAGTGAGATGATATGGTGATTGAAGGAAGAAGCTTCCTGTAGATCACTTTGAGGGGGAAATAGGAAGTTATGGATACGGGACCATCCCTAGTCTTTGAAAAAGTTAGTATGACTATATAAGGACAACAAATTATAGAGCTTAGGGGGAACAAGTTAACGAATAGCAAGAATTGGTTGCTTGTCAGAAAGAGACATGTTGTACGAAGTTTTGAGATGTTGCCATGATTTCCAATTGAAACTAGTTGGGTCCTGCAGATCTTTGAATATCTGGATTCCCCCTTTTTTAAAAAAAAATTACTTTTAAGATGGTGGATGAGACCAAGGGGCTTACAATCTCGTTGGATCAATCGGCTCCACCAAATAGAAGATGAGGTGAAACTTAAACCATGGCTAAAATATTGATTATACCAAGTTAGCTTCCTTGAGGTGATTTGAGAAGCTTTCCAGATGGTGTTAAAGGGTGCACAACCATGAGTTTTAAAGAGAGAAGCAAGGAGTTTATCTTGCCAATTTACTGAGGTCCAAGAGTGCATTGCAGAGGCTAAATGGATGCGATATCAGACAAGATGATTCCAAGAGGAGTCCCCCTCTAAGACCCTCACTATCCAATTAGTAGTAAGGCAAATACCTTGTGTAAAGGGATTAGTAATTCCCAAGCCTCATTTATCTTTTGGTTGGATATAGTGTAGCCATGATGCGAAAGGTAAAACATTTTTGTTGCCCCACTTAGCCCAAATAAAACTCCTAATCAGTTGGGTTAATTGATTATAGGAAGTTTTAGAAGGCAACCAACATTAGAGATGTAAGCATGACTAGCTAGGAGGATTTTGTTGGCTACTTGATTGCGACTAGCCATGGATAAGAACCGGTTGGTCTAGTTTAGAAATTTTCTTTTAATTTTGCTCATGAACTAGCTCCACATGTCTTTGAGGGATGCTCCAATGCCAAAGGGAATTCTAAGATCTATCGAGTGATGGTCCTATGTTCAACTTCATGTTATTCACTCAAAATCCAAGGGGTATGAGAGCTAGGTTGGGTCATTAAGAACTTGGTTTTATGCATGGCCAATTTAGAACCTAAAATGGTGCAAAAAAGTTCCAAAATGTCCATGGCGTGTCTCACTTCAATAGTTGAGTTTTGAATAAACTAGCAAAGTGAGAGTTGAGGGCTTTGGAGTTACCCAAAACTGAAATGCCTTGTATAAGATTATTGGATAGAGCATGTTAAAATAGATAGCTGAGAGCATCAACAACTAAGACATACATGAATGGGGTGAGGGGGCAACCTTGATGAATGGATTTTTGCAAGGGGAATTGGGAGGAGGGGGATCCATTGATGACAACTTTGGCATTAGCATCCATAAACAACATTCTAATGTGATTGCAGATCACCATTTTAACATATTAAGGATGAAGGGCCAATAGATATGGTCACATGCTTTGTCAAAGACAAGTTTGATGATTAAGGAATCTTGGGCAATTTGTTGGGCCCACTCTGTTATTTCCTAGGCAAGGAGGAAGTTATCTCAAATAAATCTGCCACCTAGGAAGCCCATATGTTTTGGTCTTACAATCTCTTGGGTAATATATGTTATGCTTCACACCAAGGCTTTAGCAATGATCTTGTAGGAGGTGTTGAGTAAAGTAATAGGCCACCAACCATTTACAGTGTCTTCATCTTTACCTATAAGAATGAGCTTGATTAGTCCTTGATTAATAACTACCCCTAAGAAGCCCATTTCAATAGCTTCAAGATAAACATGACAGAAATCCTTTCGTATATGAGGCCTGAGAGCTTTGTAGAATTCCACGGGAAGACCATTAGCACCTGGGCTCTTCTCCAAAGCCATAGAATAAAGAGTTTCATCCATCTCTTCCATGGATAGTAGGTGGTCGAGAAAATGGCTATAGTTAAAGAGCTTCATCCATCTGTTCCATGGATAGTAGGTGGTCGAGGAAATGTCTATAGTTAGGGTCAATTTTGTGAGGTATGCAGTTGACAATACTCTCATCAATGATTGGAAGAAGGCGGTCTCCCACCGAATCATCGATAATTTTTTTTTTGGTAATGTTCATAAAAAGTTTGCAAAATGTGTGAATGACAAGATTATAAAGAGCTAATCAATAGTTTTAATGGTAGAAATCTGCTCCTTTTTATCCATGTGCTTCCAAAATTTGGTTCCTCTATCACCATCTTTAATCCATTGAAGAGAAGCACGTATTTGGGCTCCTTTGCCTTTATAGGCACCCAATTTCTGCAATAATTTTGCCTATTACAAGTTGTGGATGATTAATGCTTTTTCATGATTGTAATGACGAGATGCTTTAGGAAATTTGTTTGCGTGCTCTAGCCAAAACTAGTGGAAAAAAATAAATAAAAAATTTAAATCACAAACAAATTGTCTAGTAATTTGGAATGAAATCATTGAGCCATGAAAACAACAATTAAACATTTGGCCTTACCGGATACAATGGAATTCATTCAAAAAGGTTAATTCAAAACTATGCATTATACTCTCAGGAACTCTTTTCTAGAATAACTTCAAAAAGCTTTTCAACACATTGTATCTGGTAAGGCCAAATTTTGTCAATTGATGCTTAGGTAAAAACTTGAAGCTATCCTCGACACATGGTAAAGTTATGGCTAACAACAAGATCTACAGGCTGAGGAAGTTCTTCATAGATGAAATTGGGAATAAAATTCAGAATAGAAAAGAGAGTGGAAAAGTAGAATTTGATGAAACTCTTGTAAAGTTCAGGTTAATGACTGATGCTTTTGTTCATTGTTATGATGGGAAGATTCTGAACGGTCTTCCTGAAATAAAGGATTTTACTATGATTTTGAGAGCATCTTCTATACAGCAGGTTGTCTTAGATCAAATAAATGAAGCAAACAATTGTGAAAGAGCTAGCAATTTTGAATTTGAAACAATGGTGTCTTATGTATAGACTCCCCATGTGATTTGCTTCTAGAATAAGGTATAGCAATGTTGAATTAGAAACAATGGTATATGAACAACTATTTAGCCTATCTGTTACGCTACAACAATTAACTACAGGTTAGAACATATCCATATAAGCATAAAATAGTAGGTGCAATTCACCTCAAACTCTGATGTGGTAATTGCTTTGTAAGGAAGTTTGCACTCCTCCATGAACATTCTCTGTGCACATCATTATGTTGGTTATTATCTAGATCTCCTTTGTGATCAAAAGAATAGTGAAGTCCATTGCATAACTCATGACCATTTTGCAGTGCTATGATCCAGTGCTCTTTTATGTCTTACTCACCGTGTTCTCAATCACCATGTGCAAATGACTTGGAGGACAGATCTTTGATTTCAATGGACTTGCATAGCACTTGAAGAAATTTCCATTCATGCCTTAGCATTTAACAACCATAAAGGGCATATGAAACATAGCTTACTAAAATCACTGTTGACACAAAACTCCTAAAGATCACCACCCTAGACTGCTAGACAACTTCCTCCATTCATATCACAATGCAAGGTCACTGTAGGTTGAAAGTATTGCCCTTGAAAACATACCACTATATTGATAATGTCTTGAGGACTAAGGGTCCCACTTGGAGGTAAAGAATAATCTCATAGGCATTCATTCTTAGGTTCATATTTCAATTTGTTATATTTATGTGCAGCTTCTAATGAGCTTGGTGAACTATATTGTGTAAAATGAGAAGCTCCTTTAGCCAATTGTGTTGTTTCCTGAAGTTGATGGCATGGAAGAATCTACAACACTATCTTCCAACATTGAAATCTCTGACCTTCAAAATAAAGATACTAGGACTGTCCCTTCAACATTTGTGAAGTCACTGCCTTAATCAAATTGGTCAATGTCCTTTCATCATATTTGTTTGGCATTTTACTGTACTATGATAGTCCTCTCACAATGACCACCATATCATGATTTTGAGAATTCTAAACCCATCACTTGGATAGTCAAAACCTCCCCCTCACAGCCACAAGAATAAGATATATTGAGAATGCACAGTCCCAAGTAAGTGTATTAGACTCAGCGATCCTTGTTTTTTGTCATATGTTGTAGTTACAAGTGCCCTGTTAAACATACATGAAAATGTGGAAGCATAGACAAGGCAAGCAAACTGTTTCAAAAAATGCCTCAAAGAAATGTGATATCATGGATACCCGCTCTCCTGCAAGCACTTCAAGTCATGTATGCGGTGATGCAGGGCTTTCCCGCATCACTGTAGGCATGACTTGAAGTACTTGCGGGAGAGCGGTTGATGCAAGAATTAGATACCCCCACATCACCCACTCTCCTGCAAGCACTTCAAGTCATGCCTGCAGTGATGCGGGAAAGCCACGCATCATCACAGACATGACTTGAAGTGCTTGCGGGAGAGCAGGTATCCATGATATCACAGGTAGGATGCTGGCAAAGGTTGTCGAATTTGGATTTACACCTACTAATTGCATTTTCTTCAAAATTTCTAAATCCTTTTCAAAAAATCTATTTTGTGCATATCCTACAATCATTGCATTCCAAGAGATGACATCTCTTTGAGCCATTACATCAAACAGTTCACGTGCCTTATCTATACTTCCACATTTTGTTTACATGTCTACCAAAGCATTTCCAACTATAATATCTGACAAAAATCCCCCTTCCATTATGTTATGATGGATGTCCATACCCTGTTCCAAAGCTCCCATTTTGGCACAGGTAGGGAGGATGTTGGCAAAGGTTGTCGAATTTGGCTTTACACCTACTAATTGCATTTGCTTGAAAGTTTCTAAAGCCTTTTCAAAAAATCCATTTTGTGCATATCCTGCAATCATTGCATTCCATGAGATGACATCTCTTTGAGGCATTCTGCCAAACAATTCACATGTTTTGTCAATGCTTTCACATTTTGCATACATGTCTACCAGGGCAGTTGAAACTACAACATCTGACAAAATTCCTCTATCCATTACTTTTTGATGGATGTCCATACCTTGTTCCAATGCTACCATTTTGGTGCAGGTAGGAAGGATGCTGGCAAAGGTTATGGAATTTGGCTTTACACCTACCAATTGCATTTGCTTGAAAGTTTGTAAAGTCTTTCCAACAAATCCATTTTGTGCATATCCAGCAATAATTGCTCTCTCTGCATCCCCGCGCACACACAAAAGTTCCTTGACGGGGATGTGAGGAGAGCCTGCCATCCCGCACCCTCATGCCCTAGCTCCTTGCTAGGCTACGAGGGAGCCTGGACTGCATAGAGATAAGTAGGTGAGGTAGCAATCATGCCAAATGAAATACCCAATAGATGTCTTCCCTAAAGTTCGAAGCAAGTTCATCTTGCATGGCTGCATTACTTACACCTCTCTTCATTCTTCTTTCATCCTTTATATTGTAGTCGACCAAGAGGCTAACAATATGAACACACTACCATTCAAATCATTGTACATACCATGAAATTTTCATGCCGCCTTCTCAATCATATGAGCTCTCTCTATGCGGTTAAAAGCTCTCTCTAATCTCTCTCTATATGCAGTCCATGAGACCACATTTTTGCTCTTCCCACATCCCTACACACACACAAAAGATCCTTCACGGGGATGTGGGGAGAGATGCCATCCCATGCCCTCATGCCCTGGCTCCTTGTGGGGCTGTGGGGGAGCAATCATGCCAAATGAAATACCCAACAAATGTCTTTCCTAAATTTCTAAGTAGGTTCATCATGCACGGCTGCATTACTTACACCTCTCTTCATTCTTCTTTCCTCCTTTATATTGCAGTCAATCAGGAGGCTCTCTCCAAGCTCTCTCTATGCAGTCCATGAGACCACATTTTATTTGAGGCATTCTATCAAATAGTTCATGTGCCTTGTCCATGGTTCCACATTTTGCATACATGTCTAGCAGGGTAGTTGCAACTAGAACATCTGACAAAATTCCTCTATCCTTCATGCTTTGATGGATGTCCATACCTTGTTCCAAAGCTCCCACTTTGACACAGGCAGGGAGGATGCTGACAAAGGTTGGGAAGTCTGGATTTATACCTGCCAATTACATTTTCTTGAAAGTTTCTAAAGTCTTCTCAATTAAAAGTTTCATTTGTGCATATCCTACAATCATTTTGGATGGATGTTGATTTCTATATTAGAGGTGATGATATGATATGACAATTGTTAATGATAGTGATGTGATAAGTGACAGGACTAATGATGGATTGAGTGAACTTGTAACAGTCTGGCAGATGACATACAATGCATACCTAGGTAACAGTAGTAGTAATGAACTGTTTTGAAGAAATTTGGAAAAGATACAGTGATGTCAAAGGTAGTCAAGGTATTGAATAGAGGGGTAGTGTTCTACATTGATGGGAGGCAGAGTACAAGTGAAAGCATGCTAGAATAATGAGCTAGGTAGTGGCAGTCATGAGGCATTGTTATTTTATAAAGGGAAAATGCATGACAGTAGGTTGACAAGTGATTGGACAATGCATTTCAAGAAGCTACAAGTTTGATTAGGACAATACACAGCCTAGTCATAAGGCAATATTGTTGAATAACAGTCCATGACAATTGAGGCATCCTACCAAAGATGACAGGCATTAGAGGCATAATCATCAAAGATAAGGATAATTTATTGCTTCAGGCAACAATTCACAGTGGCAACTTATGAACTAGAGCAAGTTGGGTGCATGAGACAGTATCTCTACAGAGATGACAATGTGATCTTGAACTAGGACAGTGAGCTTCAATATGGGATAGTCATGGATTTGTGAAGAAGACATCTATGATTGTCTTTGTGCTTCTATGCTCAGTGATACTCAAAAAATTAGTTTCTTGCTCATTCTTTGAGCTATGTATTGTAACCATGAAGGTTTTTTTAGCAAAGAGAAAACATTGTAACTTATTTTTGTTGGCAAGAGACACTGTGTGGCTTCATGAGTGTTGTCATTGATGGCAACAAAGTCCATCTCACACATCTGCAGGACATGGCGTGTCTTCACCGGAAGTCAAATTGAAGAGTATTGTGGTTCAGTAAGCAAGAACAGAGCATGCAGCAAGGTCTGACAATTAGGTCTGGATCTCTCAAAGGAAGTATCTCAATAAAGTGTGGACTTGGGGAAGTCAAGAGGAGTACCTTGACTGATAGATTCCAGGGATTGAGCCTCCGGTGATAAAAGAGTAAAGAGATATGAGCACCTAAGTATTGGGTTCTTGTTTGGCAGAGTAGACTGAGGAAGAACTGACCGACAGAGCATCAGATCTTAATCTGGATGAGATATTGATGGTGATCAAGGTTATTAAGGTATCATTCATGATTGGCTGACATGATTGATGACTTCTTTAAGCATCTCTTTGATATGCATCACTTGGTAAGCAAGGATTCAGCTGACAAACTAGAGTTTGGAAATATCCTGAGTTTTTCGGATGCCGACTAGAAAGATGATTGAAATCATTGATGTGGATATATATACCAGATTGATTTCGGTATGAAGGTGTGTGTGTGTGGTGTAGTGTGAAGAAAAGTAGAAGAGCAGTGTGAAGGCAGTAAGACAGGTTCGGTATGTGATAGGACAACAGCACCAAAGAAGAGGAAGAATGAAGTGCAGTAGATCAGTATACTGAGCCTAACCAGAACTGAACTTCAGCCTATGTGGATGCTTCTCATCAGTTCAAGTATCTTGTTACTCTCTTTATAACTTGTAGATAGTGAGTCTCTTGTAGGCAGTGAGCCTCTTGTGAGCAGTGTGCTCGGGCAGTGAGCCCTAATTGGCAAGTGCCATTTTGTATTTCTATTCTTCTAATAGAGAATACATTCTTGGATTAGTCACCCCATGGTTTTTTGCTTAACAGGGTTTTCCAGATCAAAATCATTGTGGTATGTGTATTGACTTTGTTTCTGCTTTCATGATTATGGATGCTTATTTGCTTTGATGCTGCACTAGTTGTTAAATAAGAATAGAAAGTTAAATTAATTAAGATAATTGATTCACCCCCCCTCTCAGTTATCAATAATTGGTATCAGAGCCAAGTTCCTCCTAACAGAGCCTAATAGCTTGAGGAAGATCTGGGAATCTCAATATGTATGGTGTGAGGGAACAACTTTAGTCTGCTCTATATGATCTTGAGCAATCTCACTTCAAAGTCAATGAATTGAAGGAAATACTCAAACAAGCTGATGATTTCATAAATGAACTAAAAGAGAAACTGAGTATCTCTATGAAAAAGAGAAAGGAACTACTTCAACAGTTAGCAAGTCAAAGTGAAGCCAATGTTACTGATGAAGATCTGAATGAAAAGAACAAAATATGTGAGAAGCTATCAAAATAAATCATTATGGTAAGACATGAAATGGAATCAGGAGTTATGAAATTCACCCAAGAAATTGAAGAAAAAAGAAAGACTGAAGATAATCTAAAACAATCTCTCAAGGAGAAGTTAGAGGACTACCATAAAATGGATAGAATAATCAGGCATTTGGAATCTGATCTTGAAGAAGCCAGAGATAATGAAGAACAACTTGAAAATCAGATTGTCACTCTAAAAAGGGATCTTCAAACAACAAATGAATACAAAGAGAAATTCAAGATAAGCTCTGCTCAGCTTGAAGTTCTTCTTGAAAGCCAAAAGAGGGTAGATGACAAGCAAGGCTTGGGGTATGAGAAAGGTGAAAGCTCCGGATCCGATTAGAAGAACTCTGGATCAGGAAATCCAAGGAACAGGCCTAGAAGACCTCTGGTAAGGCAACCAAATGCTCAAAGATACCCATCCTTCAATGGATACTGCCACAATTGCAATAACTTTGGTCATAAAGCAAATCAGTGCAGAAGAAGAATGAATCAGACTAATTCATCCTTCTCCGGACAATGTTTCAATTGCAAAAGGTATGGTCACAAATCTCATGAGTGTAGAAATGTGCAAATGAACAATTCATTCAATGGTAGATGCTTTGCATGCAATAGAATGGGACATATGGCTAATCAATGTAGATCAAGAGGATATCAGTCAAATATGCAAAGAAATGTTGTTTGCTACAATTGCAATAGATCCGGTCATATTGCCAAATTCTGTAGAAGTAAGAATCAAGACAAAAAGGGTCTGGTGCATCATAATCAAACCCAAGACAAAGGAAAAGGAAAAGTGAATGCAGATGAAATTCAAAGGGAGATGAACAAGATATGGGTGAAGAGAAGTACAAAAAATGATGGGGATGGATCCGCGCCGAATCTGGTGCTGATATTCCTTCCGAAAACTAAATAGATGAGCTCTGGCTTAGGGGGAGTAACAAAAGAAAAACAATTTCCCCCAGCCAGTCAATAGGTGCCTGAAATTGGCACATGAAAGGTTGCGGATCAAAGGGTTCTCAGAGAAATATCTAAATTAGCCATGGTAAAGATATGGAAGATCTGCAAGAAGTTTTGAAAAGATTAATCTTCCAAGATTGATCCAATTCAATAGTCATCTGGTAAAAACAAGATTTTCACAATTAGATCCGGTATGATTTGAATTTGAGGTATCTTGATCTGCGGATAAATGGAATGATTGTGAAAGGTAGATAGATTACGCCGAGAATAACTTTAAGTGCATCTTAGTGATCCGAAAAAATCTCTCAGGACAAGGAGAACAGAGCAACCGGAATAACTTAAGGTATGCATTTATTGCAAATGAAATTAGGGTTTGCATAGAAATAAAAGGGTTCTTTTGTTCATCATTTGTACATTTGCATTCGAGAAGAAGATAAAAGGAGCTCTGCAAACAAATTGTCTCAAGCCTCTCAAAGATCAACCGCAGAAGTCAATTCTTCCAGCAATCTAATCCAGCTCATTCCGTGAAACCTAGAAGCATAAGAGGTATTTTCCAATCTAGAAATCTCTCTTTGAATCTTTGAAAGATGGCTACTCTGAATGTTGTGAAGATTACTGATAGGCCGTGCCCTAAATTCTAGAAACATCCCTATAAATCCCTAGAAGTTGATCCCCTAGGCGCATTTTCAAGCATTCCGCATGGGGTTTTGCATGTAGAAGATGTTAGGGCATATATTCATGAAAACATTGAGGAATTTGGGGAATACAAGTTAATGGATATCTATCACAATCAGTTAATAGATGATGCTTTTGAACTCAAACCGCAGTACAAAGCTATTCGGGACAAGCATTTTGGACATTGCATCCATTTCCCCTATTTTGCAGAAGATGAATGGGTCCAGTATGTTCTAAATAGAATGCATGATAACTTTATATGGTTGATGAGGCCATTCAAGATAACCAAGTATGCTATTAGGGCAGTCATCAGATTACACTCATCCGATGGGATACTTGCTCTCAAATCTATCAAGAATCATACAGTGAGTGAGGCAACCAGATCAAAATTTGACAAGAGAGCAATGACTATAGAAGATATCACTGATCCAGATATCAAGTTTGCATCTATAATAATTGGCTATAAGATATATCACTCCAACAGGGAGAATTCAGTATCCGGAACAGCTGTGTATACTACTTATGAAATGCTAAGGAAAAATGCTGACTATGATCTCTGCAAACTTCTTCTAAGCCAACTGTTAGAAAACCTACAAAGGATCAAGAAGGACAAGAAAAATTCATTCAAATATGGTGGTCTGATATTGTGTCTATTCTTTTACTTTATGAATGAGCTACTCGGATCCAGTGGTTGGATATGGCAAAATGACAGACCAGTAGCCATACAAATCAGAGATTATTTGCATGGAATTGGTGATGCCAAGGCACATATTATAGCCCTCTGGGGCTACTTCAAGAATTTTTAGAGTATGATGCAAGCTAGAGAAAGAATCCCTCAATCATTAGTTGAGAAGTACAAGGATACAGTGTGCTTTATGGTGGACACTGATCAATGCCTGATGGAGGCAGTGGAACCTAGAATAGTGTGGATCATGCCAATGGGGTATGAAGTAGATGAGAAAACTGTAGAGCTACATGTTCAACACATGTTGAGTCAGCCCAAGGATCCTAAGGAAGAAAGGTTTGGTACCTACCAAGAGCTAAGTGTAAAAGTTCATGTTGAACTTAGACAGCCTAAGATCAAGAGAAAAGTAAGAAGGGAAGTAGAAGAATTCACCAAAAGGCATGGAATATCAAAGGAGGTAGTTGATGCCAACATAGAGAAGATGGAAAGGGTAGAGAAAGAAAAGGAAGAAGTAGAAAAAGAAAGTGCTCCAGTAGAAGCCTCCTCCCGGACCAGATCCTCTAAGAGCTCTGTACCTACCACTGCTAAGAGCTCAAAGGCATCAAAACTGGAAGCAAAATCATCTGATAAAGGAGAAAAGAGAACAAAGACAAAGGCTACTAGATCATACACAAGCCTCAAGGATGATGAAGAGATAGAGACAGATGAGGAAGTAAAGAAAATGAAGAAGAAGAAAACAACCGGTGAACCCTCTACCGGTCAAGGCAAAGAAGAGAAGGCAGAGGAATTTGTTGAAAAACCTACTCTCCGCATTGATGATATCATCAAATCAGTTACTGTGGATGGGAACTTACAACCAATGGTTGAATTTTATGATGAATATAATGAAACTGATCAAAAGATATTGCAAGATGCCACAGTCAGGTATCTAAACATCTACAACAAAGCATTCATTGAAATTATATCTCTGATTCCCAAAAGCTTAGAGAAGGAACTTGAAATAAGGAAGAACAATGCCCAAGCAAAAGATCTAGAAATCCAGGAGCAGATTGCTATTCAGCTCTATCCGTCCATTACCCCTAAACAAATGAACATTATCTTCAAGGACTGCAAGGATGAGTTCTAGAGCAAAGCTAGAATGAATCAACTTATGCTTGGAGAAACTAACAAAGTGGCAAAGGAAATAGAAGATATCCTCTGGAATGCCTTTAAAAGATTCAATCTTCCAATTATAGAGGACTTAGGTGATGAACCCTCTGCCATGGATGACAAAGGAGAATCTACTGAGACAGTGGCAGAAGAGGCAAAGAAGACAAGTGAAGAGAAAACTGAGGATCTAGATTCCTCTGCTCTGTAAGAGGAAGTCCTTAAAGAAGAAAACATCTCTCCTTCGATTTCCCCAGCAGACTCCAGATCTAGAGGAGAAGAAAGAATAGAAGAGAAAATCAGTCAAGAAGAAGAGGTGAAGGAAAGAGAAGAAGGTCAAACAGAGAAGACCACAAGTGACAGTGTTGAGGTTGCTGAAGGGAAGAAAACTCTGTCTCTGGCAAGAGACACTATAGAAGAAGTCAAAGACTTCTTGACAAAAGAAATGATGGAATTAGATGAACCGGAGCTACTTCAAGGACCATTCAATTTTGATTCCCTCTCCCCGGTTCAGACTATGAAGATAGCATCCTTTGCCCATGCAAAGGCAAAAGAAAAACTTTTGAAGTCTCACATGGAAGACTATGAGCTAATAGAAACTACATCTAGTGTATTGGAGAAGATCATGCCATCCTTCCAAAAGGATCCTTCGGCCTCCACATCTGGTAATCTAAAGTCTCTTATAAATTATGTTCATACACATTTTGATTCCTTAGAGAAGTCAGCAGAAGAAAAGGTCCGGAAGGAGTTTTTGGGAAAGAGATTCTTCGAAGTACAAGGACTAATAACCAATGATAGGAGAAATATGGATATTGGGATAAAGAGCTTAGAAAATGCTCTTAAAGATGGCGAAGAAATGTATAAATTTTGTCTATCCTGGTCTAAAGTAACAAAGGATATTGAGAAGAAAATGAAAGAGCAAGAGGATAAACTGTCAAGTGTATCTCAGAATTTTGATCCTCTCACCTCCTTCATAATAAAACAAGAGTGTCAGACTATTGCAGTCTTAAATGAAATTAAGAAGCTTGAGAAGGAGAAGAAAAATAGAATGAGTAGGTTAAGTGAACTTAGAGGGATAATTATCCCTAAGTTAGAGGCCATGCATAAGGCCCTAACTGATGCTCAGACCACAGCCCGGACCAGTGATTTGACAGATCTAAAGAGGGCAGAAGCTTTTGCATTCCTGTTGAGTGGTCACATCTCAATTTTAGACAGGATGAAGAAGAGTTGGGCAACAGAAGTGGTACAGTTAAAGACCACCTTTGCAGATATACTTCAGTATATGTAAGTATGACATGTATATATATCTATGCGGCTAAGTATAGTCAAAATTTTGGAAATTTTGGTATGCGGATCCTACCCTTTGCCATTAATGTCAAAGGGGTGTGAGTAGTAGTGAAAAATGTGGAATCTAGATAAGGGGGGGCTCTGAAAAAGTGTACATTAGGATAGAGCATCAGCCAAGGGGGAGTACAGTATGACAGTAATTTTTCACTAAGTGTTGCCATCAATGCCAAAGGGGGAGATTGTTGGTAAGAGACACTGTGTGGCTTCATGAGTGTTGTCATTGATGGCAACAAAGTCCATCTCACACATCTGTAGGACATGGTGTGTCTCCACTGGAAGTCAAATTGAAGAGTATTGTGGTCCGATAAGCAAGAACAGAGCATGCAGCAAGGTTTGACAATTAGGTCAGGATCTCTTAGAGGAAGTATCTCAGTAAAGTGCGGACTTGGGGAAGTCAAGAGGAGTACCTTGACTGATAGATTCTAGGGATTAAGCCTCTGGTGATAAAAGAGTAAAGAGATATGAGCACCTAAGTATTGGGTTCCTATTTGGCAGAGTAGACTGAGGAAGAACTAACTGGTAGAGCATCAAATCTTAATCCAGATGAGATGTTGATGGTGATCAAGGTTATTAAGGTATCATTCATGATTGGCTGACATGATTGATGACTTCTTTAAGCATCTCTTTGATACGCATCACTTGGTAAGCAAGGCCGACAGACTAGAGTTTGGAAATATCCTAAGTTTTTCGGATGCCGACTAGAAAGATGATTGAAATAATTGATGCAGATATATATACCAGATTGATTTTGAAATGAATGTGTGTGTGGTGTAGTGCAAAGAAAAGTAGAAGAGCAGTGTGAAGGCAGTAAGACAGGTCTGGTATGTGATAGGACAACAGCACCAAAGAAGAGGAAGAATGAAGTGCAGTAGATCAGTATACTGAGCCTAACCAAAACTAAACTTCAGCATATGTGGATGCTTCTCATTAGTTCAAGTATCTTGTTACTCTCTTTATAACTTGTAGACAGTGAGTCTCTTGTAGGCAGTGAGCCTCTTGTGAGCAGTGTGCTCGGGCAGTGAGCCCTAATTGGCAAGTGCCATTTTGTATTTCTATTCTTCTAACAGAGAATACATTCTTGGGTTAGTCACCCCGTGGTTTTTCCCTTAACAAGGTTTTCCACGTCAAAATCATTGTGTTATGTGTATTGACTTTGTTTCTGCCTTCATGATTATGGATGCTTATTTGCTTTGATGCTACACTAGTTGTTAAAGAACAAAAAGTTAAATTAATTAAGATAACTGATTCACCCGCCCTATCAGTTATAAACAATTTTTAGATTTGTATGTTGTTTGTAAGCATTTTTATCAATAAAACAAGTTGTTTTTACCTTCTCAAAGCTGTTTCATTGTGCAAGCTTCAAAATATACTACTAAATATAATAATGACTAAATGCAAGCTTCAAAATGACTAAATATACTACTAATTGACGTCAATTAATAATTAAATTGACTAAATATACTACCAATTGATAGAAATCAGTGAACAGTGGATAAATATGACTAAATATATGACCAGAATTAAACTAGTGAATAAAAATGACTAAATATACTACCAAATTGATCAAAATGATGATTAAAATTAATGACTAAATACACTACTAATGGACATAAATCAGTGAATAAAAATGACTACATAAGTGACCAGTTAACAACAATCAATGACTAAATTAATGACTAAATATAGCAGTAAATAAAAAATGACTATATAAGTGACTAGATTACAACAATCATTGACTAAATCAATTACTAAATATATTACCAAATCGATCAATCAAAACAGCCAATAAATGACTAAAAATGGTTTAGTCATCAATTTGGTCGTGTTATAAATGACTGGCAATAAACTACTAATGGTCACGTGACCATGTTTGGTCATTTATAAGCAGTTTTTTTAGTAATATATTGCTCTTTTTGTACTAGTGTATAGAAGGTGAGTAGGTATTGAACAACATAAACAAATGTTAGTTCTACATAGAGACAAAGTGTCCATTGACTAATTTGGAAACACAACCTCACCCTATAATAGGGTATAATCATAACTTACAGTTTGTTGCAATTTGAATACCACAAACCCAATATTAGAACTCTAATCCCAATTATCAAGTGCAGCACACATCATAATATTCATCATCGACGACAAAAAATCAATGTAGAGCTAAGCACATCCTAAACCTTCTCTTTGTCATTTTCATTTACTACCTCAACTCATTTATTAATTTAGGTCTAATTTGTATTTATTGCTATATAATGATATATTAGGATCATAAATTAATTAGAGGGTGTGGTTATTTTCCCTACATTTTCATGAACCCTAACCTTTTGATCCCTCTAGTGCTTTGCCCTAGAGCTAACCTTATTTCTATATTTAAAAAAAATGATTTGATTTTGTCCATCTTTTAGTCAAATCTAAAATATGTGTGCTTTTATTAGCTTTTTCTCCTTATTTGGTCAATCATATAATAGGGTTGCATGCCAAAACATCTTCGTAGATTCCATCTTCCCATTTGGCATAGTCCTAGACTTGACCATTTAATTGTTATGAATTCATCCATTTACCTCAATGAGGAGGAGCCATTTGATCACAATGTTCATCTTTGAAATATTAAAAATCAAAATGCAATAATTATATCCAACAAGTTGTAACTTCTTAGTGAGGACATTAATAAACTTGATAATGATTCTAATCCTTCGATATGAGTAGATGCACTTCATAATTTGTTCAAGACAAAATCTTATGGTATGAAATGCTTTAAAGCATCAAGGCTAATTTATTGGTAGATCTAATGCTCCTAATCATGCTTCCCTCCCCTCACATTCTCAAGCTTCTTATTCTATTCTCCCTTTGGAACTTCAATCTCCTATCTTTTCCATGCACCCCAAACCATTGTTATTATGTTGAATTTGATTTTTACTATCAGTTGTTTTGAAATCTTAGATAAGAAAGTAATAGTGTTGAAAATCCATCCCTTGAACGGGTCAATGAGTACATAGCCTCCATCATTTCTAATAAATCTATGGATAATTTGGATAGTCCAATGAAATTCATAAAAGGATTTTGTAGAATATGTGGAAATTTGAGAAAAAATCCATTGATCTTATAGATTACCCTTACATCACCAAGATGGTTAATTGCAAGAGATACATGTACATTTTGGAATAAAACAAAATTAACAACATGAGCCATAAGGTTATATTTTGTAGAGGAGGAAGTACTTGTAGGAACATTTATGAACTTTTTTTTTAAACTGATACCCCCATAATAAAACATGCCCATTTTGTAAAGTGGCAAGCAAAGTTTAGGACATTGAATATTGCTTTACCTCTTCAAAAAGATTTATTAGTGGTTGACTTTGTAGATAATTACTCTATCTGATCAAAAGGAGATTTAGACATAGTAATATCATACATAGAAATTGGCTATCATGATGGATATGTGTTATTATCATGCATAATTGGAGTTGGGTGGGATTGAGAGGGACTATCTCCAATGATTAATCAAGAGAGAATATCAATTTTATATTAATATTAAAAGTATGAGACACATTTCATGTAACATTGCTTTCAATTATTTTTTTAGGACCTTGCTACAACGCATGTGAAACTAGAGAACCATTTTTTTGGTTATATGGTTGTGCATTAGTTTCAAATTATTAGACCTTTTTTGTATTTGTCGATATGATCAAATTCACAATAAACCTCATGTTTTGAGTTTCTTTGAGAGTATTCATGGGAAGGCTAAACATAATGATGTAGGAGCTTACATTGTGTGATGTAAGAAAACACCAAATTATTATGACAAAGACCATTTGAATGACACACATTGTTGTTCAATGGTGTAAGAATCATTTTACATGTGGTTTTGGCACTTGAGAAAGGAACCCACCTCCACATAGTCTTTTGGGAGATTACATGTGCACAATAAATTTCAATAATATTGTTTTATTTTATAAAAAAATCATTCTATATAGGAATATATTTATTAAATATATAGAAGACTGACATCAAGTTATGTAAGGGTGGATCGAAGAATGACACATGGTTGTTAGAGGATAGATAAAATGAGGTTCGTGTATTGTGTTGTGAGTAGAAAATTAAAAAAATGGATGCTTTGTACTAGGGATTACTCTTATTTTTGTTATGAATGCATGTTGGAGAGTATGAAAGATGCATGCGCCAACTTTATGGTTATGTGGGTGAAATAAATTCAGTGCCTATTGTTTTTGATGATATATGTGGAAAAGATGAAGATGAAATATTTGAAAAGATTCATTTAATTTTAATTGACTATGACCACATTTTAAGATTGCTTAAAAAAGGTCTATGCATTGTTATACTTGATATTTTGACTAGATTTATATTGTAACATTTTGAGTATTTTTCTCTACATTATGTCATGATATCTTTTCATGGTATTTGAGAAGGCAAGAAATGTGTAGAGTGTGAGATATTATTGTTACATTACATAGAAGAGAGAACCAAGATAATAAAAGTAGAAGAAAGTGAAGGGACAATTTTTCACACAAGCTTAGTTGAACATATGAGGAGAGCATTACAAGTTTTTAGATCTAACCAAATTTCAGCAATGTAATGACTTGTAAACATCACTTAGAAAAATAATAAGAATAGAGAAAGAAATATAAAATAAATGGAAGAACATCCCACAAGATTAGAGACAAAGATATTATGTGGGAAAACCCTTTTGGGTAAAACAATCCACCCTCTAAAGCACCACTCATCATATTAACATCAAATCATGTTTACAATAGAATGTGATTTTATCCATGCTCTACTAGAGAAAATTCCATCTCTAAGACATGCACTATAACTTGTAGTCAATCCAACAACATCACAACCATACATTCATAGACATACTACAATGTTACAACCAAGAGAAATAAGATATCAACATTCTTCAACCATGGAAGAGATCCAATAGCTTTCTAGTAGCATAACCATGCATACACTTGCTACACACATTATATCACTATGTGCTTGCTTTTATAGACAAGCAAGGCACAAAACCCCCAGGTGATATTACAACCCATTAATTCAAAACCATGAACTAAGTGGTTAATAAGAAAAGAGACCTCATGCAACATGTCCCAGAGTTACAAGAATCTTTCTAGAAGGTTCAATCCTCTTCCCTCCAAAGTTGGCATCCAAATCTAGTGGAGGACAAATGCAACCCACTAAAATACAATCTTCCCATGCATAAGACAAAACAGGCTAAACCCAAACACTCGATTTGGTAAGTCAAACATGTAACCCCTAAAATCATTATCTTACATGTGACTCCCCCTCATAGATTCATCTTACACCTCTTACATGTCAATTCCATGTGTCTGATGATGGATTACAATGAACCTCCCATATTATAATTTCCCTAATGACCAATATTTTCAAGTGTTTAGAAGAATATTCCACTCAACATGTGTCTCCAACTCCCACATGGGCATCTTATGCCACCCATTCCATGATTCATGGAGATACACACATGAAACATTGTTTACAAAAATATAATCCTAGCCCCTGATTACCACATTGTTCTACTAGGATTGCAAATTGAATAACACACCTCGTCCTAATGGTGGTACAAGGAACTATTTGAGATAAGTAAAAAGAATTAGAATGGGGTTTATTTTATTAATTGCAAACATCACAAGGTGTATCATTATAGTCACTTAGTGCTTGCTACTAGCATGTCTTTTCATACTGTCACATATGCACGTGGCCAACATAGGTGGAGGCTAGATAGAGAACACCATGAGAGCATATTACATGTAATTGATAGAATAACTAATCTAGTTGGCCATGTTTGATTTATTTACATATACTATATTACATCACCTATGGATTTTTGTTACATGTGTGAACATTTCAATGTTTGAGTTCAACCTTACATTTTATGTTCAAGAATATAATTAATCACATTTTACTTGCATATCATTTATTTTATGAATCCATCACTATTGTATCTCACTCAAGATAATCTTGAAAGTAACTTAAATATTTAGGAGACATCAAGATAATATTGGTATATAACTATTTAGAAACATATTGATTGTTGGTATCACATGGAATAATAAAGTGGATTTTGTTCAATGAATTATGGATTAAATGGAGATAATTATAAGTTTCTAAATTGATTTGCATGACATATATATACTTAGTACAAGTACAAATTGATTTGAAATTTTAGAGCTAATTTGTAACATGTAACTTATAAATTGATTGTGAATTTGTTAATCTAACTATTTATATTATCTATTGTTTGTAGATCAACAACCTAATTTGTAATAAATTTATATATATCATGTCACATGTATATAATATTAAACATCGCATGAATTTATCATTTGTCTTACATTTATTAACATCACAGATAAAATGATATCATCACATACAAACTTAAAGGATTATCACATACATATCAAAATTAAGGATCATCATCATCATCATCATCATCATCATCATATATATATATATATATAAATATAAGGATTATCACATATAAAATTATATGGACATTATAAATTTAGGATCATCAAAATTAGGAAACTACTAGGATGGCATTTGCTTCCTAGTAGAGTGAGTATTTGAAGCCTACATTAATGTATGCACATGTAAATTAATTCACATTTATCATTTGCATGTTATTCTAGTTAATGCACATAAATATTATAACTAGTTCCTCACTTGACTGGAATCACATTGTCATATTGTTCCATTGTAGGCATGCCTTTCATGTCATCCTTATGTGCATAAAAAAAACATGTTTCAAAGAATTAGTAGTTGAAAATATACACTAAAATTAAATTGTTTGAAACAAACATTAAAGTATATATTGACTCATATTCATTAATAACATCTTTTCCTCCTAAGAAAGATTTGATGGACTCTCCTGAGAAGATCCTAATTTCTCTAAAGGGTAAAGATGTAAATGTAGTTTCCCCTGTGAAAAAACCTAACAAAAATGTTAGGATTAAATCTTCTACAGTTGGAGTTAATCTTAATTCTAGTTTTGATGAATTTACTCCTAAAGGTAACCTTGATAATGTCTATACTCATATTGGGATTGTTGGTAGAAGATCAACCTGTTTGTCTAAGGCTATTACTAATGTTGAGATATCTAAACAAAAAGAGAAGGGTGATAAGGGTATCAGTAATACTAAGGCTTTCATTGAGGATATACCCTCTGATTCTAATATCAATGACACTGCTAAGGTGCAAAATGAGGATGAACGGGTGGAGGAAGAGTTTGTTCCTGATGGAGACAGGGGGAGTAGCTTATTCTAGATATGGAGGAGGATATTGAGAGGTTTGAAGTGGATTCTGAGGAGGATATTACAGAGGTTGAGAAGGTTGGGATTCAAGCTCTTGTTGATGAAGAGGAGGAGGAATTTGATGATGTGGCCACTAATATTGGTGTTTTTGAATGTGACCTTGAGAAGGTTGATGGCGGAGGTGATTCCACTATTTTTTATCATGCTCTCCTAGACATTCTCACTAGGATGGATGATTTGGAGGATATGCATATTAAGAAGCTTGAGTGCAATACTTTTCAAGAAAGCTGGGCTAATATGTACGACACCATGAAAATGTACCAACACATGTTGATCAAGGTGGAGCAAGGTATGAATGACCTAGTTTAGTTTACTAATGAGATGATGAGAAAGATGGTTTCTAGGGTAGTTACTCTTCAGAATGAACTTAACAAGCATAAGCATCAGTAGGAAACTGAGTTCCAGAGTGCTAAGAAGAAGATGAAAGATTGTAAAGAACAGATGGTTTTAGGAGTTTCAAGCTGAGAGGAAAATCTTAAGTCTATGAAAATGGATTGGAATACCCTTTTTATGTTGTGCTGAAGTCTGGTGTTGTCTCTATTATGCTTTTCTATTGTCTTTGTTGTTTTTTTGTTGTTTTATTGCCTGGCCTAGATTCTTGTTTTCTAGGGCCGTTTGTTGGTACTGTTTGTGGGATCCTTTGATGGATTATTAATCTCGCTTTATTTGTAAGGGACTAGGACCCTCTTTCCCAACTTATCTTAATCAAAAACATCAATCACATTGTCTACCATAGCTTGTGTCCCATGGTTTAAAATCCCATTCATTGATCTGATTGAAATGGCTAGTGTGTACTAAAATAAAAGCTCCGTATAAGTATAGATTCCATCTATAGCATCTTCTAGATCAAGCTAGATATAAATATAGGGATAGATGTAGAGGTAGATCCAAAGGCAACTTGTGCATGTGCAAATATAGATGTAGGGGAAGATGCAAAGACAACCTATATAGATGCAGAGGCAATTGCATGGGGAAAATGTAAAGTTTGCATATGTAGGATATAGATCCTATGAGAAACTGACATTAATAAATGTAGAAACTTCACTAATATTGATGTTCTAATATAAGCCTATGATCACATATGCCTTGATCAAGTTTAATGTTAGAATATGTGTCATTTCACATAGTTTATTATTATGCCTATACCTCATGTGTGTCCCAAGGAGACGAGAAATATTTTTCCTACATGGCTCCACTGAAGCTCAAGCCCTTGATCTAAATAATATTTTTTATCCATCCCTCATAAAAAATCACTAACATTATTAGATGAAATAGCTTGCATGTGCTGCATAATGCTAGTGAGATTATCCATTGCTTCTTTATGAAGATTGTACCATATAAAAACTAAATTAACCTAATAAAAAACCATCAACCATCAACTCTAAAATTAAAAAGTAACATATTGAATATGTTTTTTTGATAAATAATCAAGGGAAGTGGGCCCCTCTCCCATTACATTAACTTCTAAAACAAAGATTGCAACATTTTCAAAATGGTGCATGTTGGAAGGAAGAGATTCTAAGAAGTGAATACCCAAACAATTCCCAAGCCCATCTATCCTTTCTAAACTTGGGATTGAAGTGTCATATTATTTGATTCCCTTCCTCTTTTGGAGGAACATTTTTTCTTTTGCATGACAAACCATTCTTCAACAACTATAATCCTATGACATTAAATAATATGATTTGTGGTATTTTCTATGTAGATTATGTTTATAATTTTTGGATTTTTTAGAATATATTATTTTTATCATATTTGATTTTTTAATAAAATGTTTATTATACTTTTAGTGCTTTTTATTGAGTAACATTTAAGCACCCCCCCCTCCCCCCCCAACATTATATTGAGCAAAAAATAAATCATTTTCATTATTTTTTAACATAGATCCGTAATTTTGATATCTATGGCTTTCGTTTTTTTTTTTAATTGTTTAATTTTTTATTATTAATTTTTAAATTGACAATAATTGTAATTTAGACACATAATATATTCGCTCCCATGTAACTTATTGCATATATGTACCCAAATTGATTTTTTATTGAAATAAGAACATCAATACCTCAAACATGGTTGTTTTTGAGATTTTTTGACATCATTTACTATTGAAATTGTAGTGCTTCTGGAAAAACTATGTATTGCTTTTTTTTGCCTCAACGTTTTAGCTCACACTCCATGATCCATCATTAGGAAGAAAAGAAGAGAAATCAGATCATGGAGTGTGATCTGAAACATTGAGGCAAAAAAAGCAATACATTGTTTTTCCAGAAGCACTACAATTTCAATAACATGGATTGTGGAAATATCATGACTACAATCATTTACTATTTTTCCCATATCTCAAATATATAATTATTTTCTATAACAAACCTAAGTTCATTAGAAAAAGGAAAGTTTAATATTAAAGATATAATAAAATTGATATATTTAGAAAACTAAGACCAAGGATATTTACATATATAATTTTTATTTTTTAATCATATAATTTGACCCAAAATAGACAAGTTTGAAGTGAAAATTTAGGTGAATAAATTCATGTGTGTGGCTTAAAAAAAGGGCACCACATAGGCACCATGTCAGGGGTTCACACAAAGGGTGATCACGCTTCCACTTATTTGTGCTAGGGATGTTCATGTGAACACCCCTATGCATAAAACATACCCACACCTGGCCACCACCACATAAAGTTTTAATTATTTAGTAAACCCCTTATTAATTATTTGGTGGTCAACACATAAAGTTTTAATTATTTATTAAAGCCCTTATTAATTAGCCGATAGGCTTTCATATGTGAGCATTATACTGCTTGGAATTGTTTCACGCCAGAAAATTTTCTAAGGTCATCAGTTGTTCCTATTGGCGTATTCCTTAAACCTCCTATGGGTGCAAGTGCTAGTTATTAGTCTTGCATGAAAGGCTTTTGTGTAGGGAGTGGAAAGGAGAGGGAAGAAGAGAAAGAAGAGGGGAATGAGTATGTTAATTAATTCTTTTGCACCATTATAACTAATAAATAATATAAAAGATAGGAAATGAAAATACTTGACAAAAAAAACTCAAAGATACTTGTCTAGATAAAAGGAGGCTAAATTGAATATAAAAAGGGTTAAAAGACAAACATGTCAAACACGATGTATTTTCTATTCCAATATATTTTTGTATTTGTTTTAGTTTTTTTGGGTTTGTTCATAAAGTTTTATGTGTCTGAGTGTGTGTTTTAAATTGATTAAAAGTATTACAGTATGATCATATTACAAGATGAGCCCTTCTATAGTGCACCAAGCACAACATTCAGAAATGTTACTCTTTTGTTTCTTAGGAAGTGATGCCTTAGAGGTATATTTGAGGGCTATATTGGTTGGAGAGATAAGGAGATTGCAAATATATTTTATGGTAGTTATCTTCTATCTTTAAAATTTCCATGATCTATTGAATTAGGCTATAAATTTGGTGTGGGGGAATCAGAGTGTTAGAGGAGCAACTAAGCCTTCTAGTTCTCACATCCTTTTAAGGTATTTAGAGGCTCAAAATTGCCCCTTCTAAGAAGGTATGCGACTAGACAATCTCAAGACCTTTCACATACTAGTTAAATTCCACATATCGCTCTACTTCATCATACCACTCTCTCCCACATACTGTCCATTATACGTATATGCAAGTATATTAGAAGGTTAGGTATATAAGGTGGTTTTAGTATATTGGAAGGATTGGTATATAGGAAGTGTGAGGGGGAAAATAGGTTAATCAAATCAATGAAAACAAAACTCAAACATCTACAGAATCTGAAGATAAAAGGAAGATTAAAAATAATGAAAAGCAATAATACCTTCACTTTTGCTTGCTTGCTTGTTGGAAGATGACAAAGAGTGAATGGCTGTGATACTTGTGTATTTGAAGATGAGCTTCAAATACAGAAATGGATTATGAATGAGGATGCTCAAATGGGAGTAGGGGTGCCAAAGGCGTGCCAGTATCTCTGCAGCATAAGTTTACACAAAATCCACATATTGAAATGAAGAGAAGAAGGTTGTATTTATAGAAAAGAGTGATGGAAGATCAATGGTTGAGAAGAAAAGGAAAGATCAACGGAGGAGGCTTATTGAGGAACGTATATCCAATAGAAGAAAGACACATGTCATTCCAAAAGTAGTTTAGTTGAGTTAACTCCTCTCTTGATGAGGATAAGATTTGATTTTCTCTATTTTAAGAAAAGATTTTCTTTAAAGATGCTTTAAAACTGATTTTACCTTTTGTAACTCAGAGTTTTGCTTTTGTGTGACAAGAGGAAAGTCATTTTTGGAAGATAAGAATAATTTTTCGAAGAGATAGAAAGCATAATTAAATAAAAGGATTTATTTAATTATTTTTGTGGATATTTGAGAAGAATAAATAAAATATAGAAATATATTTTATTTTGTGGAGATTTTAGATTTTATTAAAATAAAATTTGCATTTTATTTAAATTTGGAGGAATAAAAGATTTTAATTAAATAATTAAAATTATTTAATTATTTTAGAAGAATGAAGTTGGTGGGGATGAATTTAATTAATTAAATAAAATGTAATTTATTTAATTAAACGAGGGTAAGTGAATCAAATAAATAAATGAATTTATTTATTTATTGATAGAAGAATGTGAATGATGAAATAAATATTTAAAATATTTATTTAAGTAGAGTCATGTCAATTTTAGGTGTATACATTTTGCCCCTCTTTGAAGCAATGTGTTTTATCACGTTGTTTCAAAGAATAAAATTTTTTGACAATGATACATGCCCCAGTTTGCCCCTGGTACAAATTTAACGACAAGATGCCCCCTCGGGAGATTAGATGGGAAGAAGCCAGAGGGCGTGAGATGGACAATCTCACGAAGAAGAAGGTAAAAACAGGTTAGTATGAAGAAAAATGGGATATGGTTTAGAGAAACAGACATGGGAAGTAGCCACAGTTGTCATGTAGTCAAATATGGGTCACTTGCTATATATAGGAGCTGGGTCCACATATTCTATTCATTTGTACACTTGTCCACAGTTGATTTGTCCTCTGGAGAGCTTAGGAGAGCATGGCAGCCAGACAGATGGATATTCCACGCGAGGAGCACCGGTTTGAGAGGATTCGACGGTTCGATCGGCCAGCAGAGGCAGGACCCCCGGTATTTGTTTCTTCAAAACTTGCTAAAAGTCAATTTTTGAGCATATTAATGGCTAGGGAACCCAACTGAGACAGATGCGCAAAAACAGCCGTTTGGCGCATATGCGCTCCGAAATGGCGCATTTGTTGCGAAATGGTGCATTTACACTGCGAAGTGGTGCATTTGCTTAGTTTGCACATTTGAGCCATGAAGTGGCGCATTTGCTTAGTTTGCACATTTGAGCCATGAAGTGGCGCATTTGTTCATTTTGTGCATTTGAGTCATGAAGTGGCGCATACATCCGGACATTGTGCATATGTGTTTTGAAATGGCGCATTTAACTGAATTGCGCATTTGATATGAGAAGTGGCACATGTGCTAGAATGACGCATACGCGTCAGGGAGCTGCGCATTCACGGTGAAGTGGCACTTTTGGTATGAAATGGTGCATTTGCCACCTGGATTGGTGCATTTGCACTTAGGAAAATCAGTTGACTTAACAAAATTAATGTAATTGGCATCCTGATCGATGCGTCAATTGATTAGCGATCTCTGAGATTGCCAAGAATCTGGTTGAGAGATGATATGCTATTTTGATTAATTTGATATGTTAAGCCAATGATAGGATAGCTTGATTGCATTGAGTAGGTCTGATATAGATATGGATTTCACTAATGGTATGCGTTACTTGGTTGCAGGAGGATATTCAGGATGTTCTTACATCGTGTGGGCAGTTTTCGTTGCCATTGTTGCAGTGATATATGTTGACTGAGATGGATCGGGAGGCTCTAGGTGCTATGGGTTTGTATCATGTGCTCTTCATGCCCGAGGTTCGCATGAACCGGGCAATGGTGACTACAACCGTGGAGCGGTTCCACAGCAAGGATGGGACCTTCCATCTTTCGACGGGAGAGATGGCCATTACTTTGGAGGATGTGTACCAGATTCTGCATCTTCCGATTCAGGGAGAGTTGGTTGAGTATGAGTCGCAGAGGGACGATGGCCTAGAGGAGTGTAGACACATACTTGATGACCCAGAGTTGGTGGGGGAGGAGATTTCGTGGCAGGACATGCATGACTGTTATGACTACTTCCCGGGCATAGTGGCAAGATTGATCGGTGGCATAGTATGCCTCGATAAGAGATCACACGGCTTCCCCATTGGTTGGGGATAGGTATTAGAGAGGATGATGACAGACGGGACATAGTATGCTTGGGGTGTGTGCGTGCTTGCACACTTATATAGAGATATGCATCAGGCAGTGTACCATCGAGGCTCTGGTTTAGCAGTAGGCGCATTGCTCTTATAGTTTTGGTTGTGGGAGCACATTGCTATCACACGGCCGATATGCGTCTTTCACAGGCAGAGGGGTGAGCCTTATAGTTATGGCTATGCAGGCGTGATTTCCTAGCACAGGCTGGGGAAGCTTGAGTACTGGAGGCATGCCTTTGATGGACTAGATGCAGTTGTCTATCGGCCGTATATTGACTGTGAGGTATGGGACGACGAGGCAGACGAGCTCCCATATTATTTTCAGATGAGATGGCTCATTGGCAGGACTCGATACATTTTGGAGTGATAGATTGTCAGCCGAGTTCAGAGACAGTTTGGTCATGTACAGGGCAGACCTCAGGGAGAGGCACGGTTTGCCAGGACCCATGCTGAGAGGTTTAGGTGGGGTCCTGTGGCATCTTATGAGGAGGCATTGGGCGATTTTCAGCAAATTCCCTATGCAACTTGGCCCATGAGGAGAGACATAGTGGATGCTGGCATGACGCTAGACTATGAGGAGTGGTTTGTGGCACACCCGTTCCTAAGGTATTCAGGACCAGGAGAGCTAGCTCCTCGTATTGATGAGGAGGATTCAGAGGAGGAGGGTGTAGCTGGTAGGGGGAGGGGAGGAAGGAGGAGGAGATGGGGAGGAGATGGAGACTAGCTGAGACAGTGGCAGAGGTTAGGAGAGGGGGAGGCAGGTCAGCAGGCAGCTGCCGGACAGGCACAAGTGCTAGTTCAGCTAGTGGTTTCTCAGAGACAGATGTTGCCGCCACAACAGGTGGCGCAATAGGTACAGGTAGGGCAGGTGCCAGCGCAGTAGGTGGCACCTGGACAGGCAGAGCAGGCTCCCCAGCCCAATTTTCAGCAGTAGGCCATGGTGGCCCTTTGGAGTCAGATTAGGCAGCTAAGGGCTCATCTGAGAGTAGCAGAGTCATGGAGAGAGTCAGATGCGACTCGGTTATCAGAGTTGACTAGAGAGAGATGCAGCCTTAGCCAGTATGCGGGCTATGAGGGCAGAGAGAGATGTAGCCATGATGGCCATGGGCACAGATGGGACATCCAGTTCTTTGGTTTCACAGGTGCAGCAGGCATAGGCACAGGTGGTCCAGGTGCAGAGTGAGCTTACTAGAGCCCAGGCATAGGCTCAGTACTACAGAGGATTATATCACGGAGCTGTGTCAGTAGAGCATTGTGCCCCTAGCTTCAAGAGCCAGTCAGAGGCATTATAGAGTGCAGGTGGGTCTCAGTCTATAGGCTCAGTGAGGGGTCCCCAGCAGTCAAGGGGAGGCAGAGGAGAGGTCAGTGCAAGGAGTAGCATGCCCCAGCAATAGGGTTAGACAGACCCAGATACTAGTACCAGTTTTGATTGTATCATAGCATATGTGTGATAGAGGGCTGAGATAGCCGATATATGTACTTTTATTCTGAGACATGTATCACCATTTGTTGTATACATTTATGACATGACTCTGAGATTGGACATAGATTGTGATATATTGTACATTTGGACATGTGTTTGATGTTTATGTGATGATTTTGTTGTTTCCTGCTCTATATGCATGGGCTATATATGTGATGCTTTGATGTTTATATGCTATGGATGCAGCTTATCTTATGATGTGTTATATGTGATGCATACTAAATGAATGATTTTGGTTTATGCAAATGCTAATGTGGATGGATATGATTTATGCAGTTCTATATTTATGTGACCTATGTTTTTTATTTTCTTTGGATATGATATATGGATGCACACATATGTGGATGACCTAAAAAAATGTATGGAAATGGATCTAATGCACTTATGTATGCAGATGATGTAATCATATGAATGACTATCTCATGTGATTGGATATGCAACTTATATGCTATGTTTTTGATATGTCCAGATGTACTGAATCGACATAGAGATGATACAGATGAGTGGAAGAGGAGAAGATGAAGAAATATTGGCTTTTGTTTGATATACTGCAGGATTTGCTTTATTGCGTGGATGATTGGATATGAGACGGATACGGATGTGGATACATCATCTTGGGATTTGCAAGTCTTTTGCTTTCATCATTGGGTACTTTTTGGTATTTTTCACTTTTTGGAATGTTGTAAGGGAATACAAGCATCTAGGTAAAATTAGACCGATATGACCTGAGTATTCCTTACATGGATTTTGATATAGCAAGTTGATACAAGCATCTAGTCAAACTTGAATCTAGATGACCTGAGTACTTCTTGCATTTCAACAGACAAGGATTGCCCCTTTTCATGTTTAGACCTCGGAGTCCTTGATGATCTTTTGTTGATCACGTCGTTAGACAGAAGTCATCACATTACTAAAGTTTAATCCACAAGCAGTAGACAAAGAAAAATTATGCCCCCATCATAGCATCTCTAGCTTTTGGCATCCTTGAGTAGCATAGGAAGACATAATGACAAAAATTCAAGATCTTGTAAGTTAACTTGTTGACAAAACATTCTTGAATTAGATGTGTCTTTTGCCATAATTGATATAGAATTGTTTGAAGTGTTTTGACATGGTACGGTGCTCTGCTTTTGTTTAGGACAGGTTGATGTTTCGAGTCAAGATTTTTGTTGTTGGGTAGTTTGCTTTGTTGTGTTTGTCTAGCGAAAGTATTGCAATCCTTTATTGGTATCCTCTTGAGAACAATGGCATTCAAGAATCCAAATCCGTAACTAGGTCGAGGAGTTGCCCCCAGTTTAGACAAGGATCAACTTATTATGGGTGAGATGACAACAGATATGGAGAGACGGACCCTAAGGGACTGACCTAATGCCTCGGGGGCTCATTGCTAAATGGCCTTGCCTACGTGATGATGCAGAGGCAACATAGTTCGGGGTGAACCCTGATGGACCTAAGACCTAGGTGATGGTGGAGATGCAGAAATGGTATGGACCCAGACAGACAGGAGGACGAGACATGGAGTGGATGGGATAGAGGAGCCTTGGGGGTGCATTTGAGAATGGCCTTGCCTACGTGATAACTCAGAGGTGACGTAGTTCGACAACGGTACCGAGAACTGGTTCAAGGTGAACGAAATGATGGACACAAGAGACACGAAGTCAGAACAGATGGAGGGAGTGGGTTGTCGCAGAATAGCGCCTGTTTACTAGGTTTTCACCACCCGCTTTTATTTGCATGGAAGCTATGAGTACACATGATGCCTGTTTGCCAGGTTTTCACCATGGTACCTATCCCAGGTGCCTGTTTGCCAGGTGTATACGCCTAAAAATGACACAAATCATCCTGAATAAATATTCTAAATATTTATTCCATTCTTCTATTAATTAAATAAATATTCTAAATTTATTTAATCGATTCACTGTTCCATAATTAAATAAATTCTATTTATTTAATTAAAATTCTTCCATTTATCCTTCACAATTAAATAATCATAAATTATTTAATTAATCCTATTTCCTCTATCCTAAAGCTCTAAATTCAAAATTCCACATCACCTTTACACCTCACCTTTTCCACCTCACCTTGTCCACCTCATCAGGTTGCACATGTAATTAAATATATTTAATATTTAATTATCTTATTTTCCCTCACCCACATGGCCTATTTCTTCTCCAATCAGAGGTCAGTTAACCAATCAATCAAGTCTGTTAACTAACCTGTCAGTTGAGTCAAATCCTCAATCAACCCAGTCAGTTCCACAATCCACTCTTCTAACTAATCAATCAATTCTGTTAACAGACCAGTCAATGGAGTTAACTCTCCAATCAGTTTTGTCACATCCCACCTTTCATGATGGAGCTGGGACGCTTGTCACATTTCCACTGGTTGCACATTCCTCAACCATCCTCAGCCGTTGATCTTCATATCTTCTCTCAACCGTTGATTCCTATTCCTCCGGGTCTATAAATGAAGCTTCATCCCTTCATTCTATTCATCCAGGCTTTTGACATCGTTACTCTGCAGAAATATCACCAGCGCGCCTTTGGCACCCATTTGTCATCTACAAGCTTGAGATCACCATTGTTGCATTGGAGCTCACCTTCATTGCACATCACACTACAGCCATTCACCATCGACTTCCTCCAACAGCTTTTAAAAGATTGCACTCTCTGAGGGCTCATCTCATCTGCGAAAGGACGATTCGTGATAGGCGAACAACGGAAGTTTCGAAACGGGAGAGGTTTGCTGTGTTCGTTCATTGTCTACTTAATCTTCTTTGTTTCTCTATTCTGTTGATGTTTGGGTCATCTGTTATTCATTTGATTGATGCACTATTTTACCCTCACATTTTTGGCGCCCACCGTATGCGCAACTTCGGCAAATGCGCTGCTACACTTCACGTATGCGCGGCGAAATTACAAAAGCGCCGCTAAATTACGAAAGCGCCGCCAAAACGAACACATGCGCAGCTTTCACGCATGCGCCGCCGAAACAGGCATATGCGCCGCGAAATCACAAAAGCGCAGCCTCGCGAGGCATATGCGCCGTTCTGCGTTTCGGCGCATTCATTTCACCTATTTTCTATGAGCATTTATGACACCTAAACTAGACCCTAGGAGATTTTTTTCGAAGCACATACCGGGGGTCCTGCCTCTGCTGGCCGCCCGAATCGTCGGACTCGCTCGAATCGATGCTCCTCGCGTGGAATGTCTGCTGCTCTGGCCGCCATGCTGCTCTAGGTTTGCTCTGAGCTCTCCTTCTCCAATCCAGATCAAACAAGTGTGCAAATGACTATCCTTGTGGACCCAGCTCCTATTTATAGCCTCCAAAACCCTAATTCTGGCTAGGTGATGACTGTGACTACTTCCCGTGTCCGTTTTTCCTCCCGTTTTCTTCCCGCGTCCCTGACCGCGTCCCTTTTCCTCCAACCTATCCTAACCCCTTCCTCGTCGTGAGATCGTCCGTCTCCAAAACTTTCGCCGTTGTTCCCGTCCAATCTCCCGAGGGGGCATCCTATCGTCATTTAACTTACACCAGGGGCAAACTGGGGCATGTATCATCATTCAGACTATCAATTTCTTTGAGGCAACGCTGTAAACTGCATTGCATCAAAGAGGGGCAAAATGTATACGCCTAAAAATGACACAAATCATCCTGAATAAATATTCTAAATATTTATTCCATTCTTCTATTAATTAAATAAATATTCTAAATTTATTTAATCGATTCACTGTTCCATAATTAAATAAATTCTATTTATTTAATTAAAATTCTTCCATTTATCCTTCACAATTAAATAATCATAAATTATTTAATTAATCCTATTTCCTCTATCCTAAAGCTCTAAATTCAAAATTCCACATCACCTTTACACCTCACCTTTTCCACCTCACCTTGTCCACCTCATCAGGTTGCACATGTAATTAAATATATTTAATATTTAATTATCTTATTTTCCCTCACCCACATGGCCTATTTCTTCTCCAATCAGAGGTCAGTTAACCAATCAATCAAGTCTGTTAACTAACCTGTCAGTTGAGTCAAATCCTCAATCAACCCAGTCAGTTCCACAATCCACTCTTCTAACTAATCAATCAATTCTGTTAACAGACCAGTCAATGGAGTTAACTCTCCAATCAGTTTTGTCACATCCCACCTTTCATGATGGAGCTGGGACGCTTGTCACATTTCCACTGGTTGCACATTCCTCAACCATCCTCAGCCGTTGATCTTCATATCTTCTCTCAACCGTTGATTCCTATTCCTCCGGGTCTATAAATGAAGCTTCATCCCTTCATTCTATTCATCCAGGCTTTTGACATCGTTACTCTGCAGAAATATCACCAGCGCGCCTTTGGCACCCATTTGTCATCTACAAGCTTGAGATCACCATTGTTGCATTGGAGCTCACCTTCATTGCACATCACACTACAGCCATTCACCATCGACTTCCTCCAACAGCTTTTAAAAGATTGCACTCTCTGAGGGCTCATCTCATCTGCGAAAGGACGATTCGTGATAGGCGAACAACGGAAGTTTCGAAACGGGAGAGGTTTGCTGTGTTCGTTCATTGTCTACTTAATCTTCTTTGTTTCTCTATTCTGTTGATGTTTGGGTCATCTGTTATTCATTTGATTGATGCACTATTTTACCCTCACACCAGGTTTTCACCATAGGACAATTTTTGTGTTATTTTCCATTTTTTTGATTTTTTTTGTTCTATTTTTTTAATCACTTTTTCAATTTTTTTTGGATTTTTTTTGGGGTTTTCATGTATAGAACTTGCGGAGGTGCATACTATTGATAGGATCATCGAACAGTTCACCCTCAGATGTGGCTAGTTGATATGCCCCCGATCCATAAGCTGTGATGACGACATAGGGACCCAGCCAGTTAGGTTCAAATTTTCCTTTCTTTTCTCGGTCTTGCTAATTTCTTAGATATTCTCTTATGACTAGGTCACCCACTTGGAATACTCGGGGCTTTACTCGGTGATTGTAGCTTCTGGACATGCGTTGCTGATATGCTTTCAGATGGTTAAAGGCCTGTTGCCTTCTTTCTTCGAGCAGCTCTAATTCTTGGAGTCTGGTTACTCTGTATTCTTCATTTGATATGAGGCCTTTTAATGAGACTCGCAAGGATGGGATCTCGACTTCAATGGGCAAGATAGCTTCATATCCATAGACTAGGGAGTATGGTGTTGCACCTGTGGGTGTGCGGATGCTTGTGCGGTAGGCCCATAGTGTAGGATTCAGTTGGATATGCTAGTCACAACCAGCATCATTGACAGTCTTCTTTAGGATTTTAAGAATGGTTTTATTTGATGCCTCCGCTTGGCTGTTACCTTGTGGGTAGTAGGGGGTTGAAAAGCGGTGCTGGAAATGGAATTTGTCGCATAGTTCCCTGACATCTTGGTTTTTGAAGGGTCGTCTGTTATCCGTGATAATGGACGAAGGGACACCATAACGACAAATGATATAGTTCAGTATAAACGAGGCAATCTGCTTGCCTGTGATATTGGCTAAGGGCATAGCTTCAATCCACTTTGTGAAGTACTCTGTGCCAGTGATAATAAATTTATGGCCGCTTGAGGAAGGAGGGTGGATCTTGCCCACTAAGTCGAGTCCCCACTGACAGAAAGGCCAAGGAGTTGTTAATGGCTATAGCTCTTGTGCTGGTGCATGTATCAGATTCCCATGGATTTGACACTTCTTGCATTTCTTCACAAAATGATAGGAATCTTGTTCCATTGTTGGCTAGTAGTACCCCATGCATATGAGTTTCTTGGCTAGGGTAGGGCCACTAGAGTGGGTCTCGCATATCCTGTTGTGTATTTCGCTTAGAGTAGTTTGATATTCCTCTCTATCTAGACACCTAAGGAGAGTACCATCGAGACCTCGATGATATAGGGTGTTTGCAACAATGGCATACCGGGATGCCTGTCGGATGAAGTTCTTTTTTGGTTGCTGGAGAGGTCAGGTGGGAGGGTGTTCTCTTTTAGATAGGCAAATATTTTGCCATAGAGTGGGGAATCGGCTCCTACGATGTGGCATATGACATGGGATTCTAGGGTATCGTAAGCAGGACAAGAGACTGGCTCTACCAAAAACTCGTATCGTGATTGGTTATCTGGGATGTCGAGGAGAGATGCGATTGTGGCCATTGTGTATGCAACTTTATTCTCAATCCTTGGTATTTGTTTGAAAGATATCTTGATGAAATATTCCTTGAAGTCATCTACCATTCGTTTGTAAGGAATCAGTTTCTCATCCTTTGTTTGGTAGTCGTCATTTACTTGGTTGATGACTTGCTGTGAGTCACCATAGACTTGAAGTTCCTTAATGTTCCACTCAACTGCTAGCTTGATACCGATGACCAAAGCCTCATATTCTGCTATGTTGTTAGTGCAGGGAAACATTAACCTATATGACTTTGGAATAGTTTTGCCATTAGGTGTGATTAATAAGATACCTGCCCCCAATCCGTATTGGGTATATGAGCCATCAAAGTACATTTTCCAGTTTGCTATGTTGACATGGAAGATAGATTCATCTGGAAATTCAAAACTTAGGGGGCTATCATCTGTTAAAGGTGCATCTGCTAGTTGATCAGCAAGCACTTGTCCTTTGATCACTTTCCTGTCCACGTATTCAATATCGAACTCCCTGAGAAGCATGACCCATTTTGATAATCTACCTGTTAAGGCGGCTTTGTTGAGTAAGTATTTTAGTGGATCAATCTTTGCCACCAATTTAATAGAGTGTGACAACATGTAATGTCTCCATTTTTGCGAGGCAAATACAACAGCTAGACATGCTCTTTCTATTGGTGTGTATTGCAATTCATATCCGATGAGTGTTCGACTAATGTAGTAGATAGCCTGTTCTTTTCCATCATAGTTCTGTTGAGCAAGGAGGGCTCCCAGAGCTGTTGGTGTAGCTGAGATATACAGTAATAGAGGCTTGCCCTGAATTGGTGGCATTAATAGTGGTGGCTTCATTAGGTACTCCTTTAGTTGTTGAAATGCCTGCTCACATGACTCACTCCATTTGAAGGGTACATTTTTGTGTAGTAGATGAGAGAATGGGTGGCACTTGTCTGCCAGTTGGGAAATGAACCATCTAATAGACTGTAGTTTGCCCTGTAGGGATCTCAATTGAGGCAGATTTTTAGGAGGTGGCATTTCCATGATGGCTTTCACCTTGGCTGGATCAACTTCGATACCATTTGCAGACACTATGTATCCCAGTAGTTTTCCTGATGTAACCCCAAACACACACTTCTTGGGATTGAGTCGCACATTAAACTGTTCCAACCTATTGAAGATCTTGTCTAGTACTGCCAAATGTCCTTCTCTTGTGAGAGATTTCACTAGAATGTCATCGACATAGTCTTCTATTATAGTATGCATCATATCGTGGAATATTGTTGTTATGGCTCTCTGATATGTTACCCCAGCATTTTTCAGACCAAACGGCATAACACACCAATAGTAGGTGCCCCAGGGACATGTGAAGGCAGTTTTGTGTTGGTCTTCAGGTGCAATCTTTATCTGGTTATATCCTAAGAAACCGTCCATGAGTGACAGCATAGTGTGTCCCGCTGTAAGATCGACAATCATGTCTATGTTGGGCAGGGGGAAGTCATCCTTGGGACAAGCCTTGTTCAAGTCTCTGAAATCATTGCATATTCTGACCCTACCATCTGGTTTAGCCACCGGTACTATATTCGAAACCCATTCAGGATAGTCTATAGGCCTGATAAATCCGATGTCTAACAGCTTTTTTAGTTCCTCTTTTACCATGAGGGCCACATGCAGATGCATCTTTCTGAGTTTTTGTTTGACCGGTTTAGCTTCTGGAGCTAGAGATAAATGATGCATGATAAGATTTGGATCTAGCCCTGGCATGTCAGCATATGTCCATGCGAAGTTGATCTGTTTTCTTTTGAAGAAATCTGTAAATGTTGGTTTTTCATGTTCTGTTAGAGCCTTTGCCATGTGGACCATTCTAGGATTATCACCTGTGTTGACATTGATTGCTTCTGCCGGTTCTATCAAGATCGATGATCTCTCCTGATGTGTAAGATTAGGGAGAGGGTCAAGCCTTCCATCCTTCGGTGCCTCAGAGAGGTTTTCACCATTGGATACACCTTTATTTTTACGATTTTGATGATCTAACACTGCCACGGAGCAGTTTTCACCATTAGATTTTTCCTTTATTTTGATGTTTTTATGACTGAAAGGCTTGGCTCTCTCTCCAAAATAAGCCTTCTCATTGAGTTCAATACCATAGCCAGCTCTATGGTCTCCTGCAGGTATGTGATCTCTAAGCTCAAGGTAGTCTATGATGGCATCATCATTTTCAAAGGTATCAAGCTCAGGGGTAGTACCTTGTAGGTCCCAGTCTATGAGTTTAGGATGTAGTAGTGGTAAGGGATCATTGGGTTGGTCTGTTTCAACGGTGTTGATGGTTAGGATAGAATTATTGAAGGAACGGACAAAGTCTGCGATGGTACTCTCTATCAGTGGACCCATCAAAGGAGGTACCATTCTTTCTTCGTGATTGTCACTATTGTTGCTATGCGAGTCAGACTCTAGTGGCCTAGTCCTTGGCCTTTATCTCTCATTAGCATGGGTTGGGTCGTACTCGTGGACAACGTCAATATCTTTTTCATCACAAGACATCTCAGAGAGGTTATCCCATTCATACTTGTTAGCATCAGTTTCGTTTCCCATCTGAATTTGTTCAACCTGATTGCTAGTAGAGGCTTCTGATTGTTTGCCTTGTTCTTGTTGGTCCTGTTGTTTCTCGATGCTCTGGTGTACCCAAGTCCTGTAGTGTCTCGAGTTGTTAAGGTATGAGGTTGGATGGGTTCAGTGATGCCATCCTTTCTTGAACTAAGTGGACCGTGTCCTTTGTACCCCATTCTCTATAGCATTTGAAAGCCTTGACCATACTGTTCTGTTGGTATAGTGGGATGGTCATGTTGCGTTGAGGAACTAGCTTCATCTTTGTATAGCCATTGTAAGATATCTTTTTTGTCACTTTCATCTTCTAGGTTTCCCCATTTCATAAATGGTCCTTTGGTAGGCTTCTCTGCTACGGGTGTTTTTAAGATAGGTCTCCCATAGGATCTAGGAGATAGAGGCAGTTGTGCCAAACAGAGGCACTGAGATATCGTGTACTCACCCAAGCCCTTGTCCTTGAGCTGGAGTTTAGGTTGAGGTGCCCCTGAAGAGGAAGCAAGTGTAGTTGGATCAACATGAGATGACGATGATGCAGAAGCATGGTTGGTGGGGATCACAACTTCTGGTTTGGGCTAAATGGAGTTGCAGTATTGATAGGGGTTAGGATCGCCTTGGATGGTGATCTCTTGTCCTTCATGTGGGAACTTGATACATTGATGGTATGTAGAAGGTACTGCTTTCAAAGCGTGTATCCATGGTCACCCAAGGAGAATGTTGTATGCTAGCTCCATGTTGAGGACTTGACAAGCCACATCTTTCACTACGGGGCCCACTCTGATTGGTAGGGTAACAATTCCTTTGGACATTCTTTCTTCCTCATCATAGGCTTTTATGGTGATTTTTCTTTTCGGATCTATAGCCTTTTCTGAAAACCCCTATGTAAGGATTAGCTTCAATGTGCAGATATTCAACCCAGCCCCTCCATCGATTAAGACTCTTTTGATCTTGTGCTTATGTATGAAAGCTTCAATATTAAGGGAGGCATTATGGGGTTGAGTGATAGACATATCATCCTTCTCAGTGAATGATAGGGAGTGCAGTGAGGTGATGTGATTGACCATAGTTTGGAATTGCTCTTCAACTAGGTTCATGGGAACGGAGACTTCTGCTAAGGCTTTATCAAGTATGGACCTATGAGAAGGAGACAGACGCAGAAGTTCTAACATGGAGATGTGTGCAGGTGTTTTGTGGAGTTGATCCACAATACTGTATTGACTAGATGGAGGAGCGGAAGCTCCTCTAAGGGTGACCCTGGTACTACGGGTGGTAACATTACAATCTGGATCCTTGTTTATAATGATTACATTGATATGTGAATCACTTTCATAGATATGGTTAACAACGTGGTCGTATCTGATATTCATGTAATTTGTGTTAGAGCCACGGTTGTTTATGTTGGAAGGACCTCCTTGCTCGTAGTTAGGAAGAGGATCCTTGAATGCCCAATGATCGCTGTTTGAGGTATGTCCATTAACGGATATTTTGTTTTGCTCTATTAAGTCTTGGATTATATGCTTGAGTGCAATACAATCATTTGTCTTATGTCCCTTGTTTCGGTGATATTCGCAGAAGTCATTGTCATTCCACCAATGGGGTTTGACCTTTGGTTTGTACTCTCGTGCTGAAGGAAGCGTTATGAGATTGTTGGCGATTAGCTTCCGTAGGGAAATTTCTAGTGACTCATCCAAAGGTGTGAATTTTCTCCTTGGCTGAAAGTTGGTAAACCTAGATTCAGTGTTTCATGGTTTGTTTTGTGGGGGGTTACTTTGAGGTGTTGATAGGTTGAAAATTGGTTGTTTAGGTGCCGCATTTTTGTCATCCACCACCCTGTCATTAACAACGTTCTTGTTTTTTGTCTAGAATCTAGGTTTGTCATTGTTGGTGTTGGCATTAGGAGTGTCTTTATAGATCTTGATTTGACCTTTTGCGATTAGAGCTTTTTCTATGATAAGGCCCATCTCAATGACCTTGCTAAAAGAAGTGGGACATTGTATTTGGATTTGGTAGCTTAGGTCTGTTTGCAGATTGTGGACAAACATCTCTAGCATCTATTTCTCTGGTATTTGGTGTGGGCACTTGCTTTCCAATTGTCTCCATCTCTGTAAGAAGGCAGCGAAAGATTCTCCTCCTTTTTGTTTGGTGTTACAGAGATCCAATATTGAGATGTCGTGCTCAATATTGTATGAGAAGTGGGTTACAAATTTGTTGACAAGTTCATTGAATGTTTTAATACCAGGTGGCAGTCTAGAGAACCAATCCATGGCTTGTCCTCCCAAGCTCCATGGAAATAGTCACATAAGGTAAGTGTCGTTATGTGCAAACTCTAGACAAGTAGCATTGAACTCTCTGATATGATCTCTTGGATCGCCCTTCCCTCGATACTTATCGAATTTAGGCACCTCAAATCTTGAGGGGAAGGGAGTCATGATTAAGGACCTATCAAAAGGATATGGTGAAATATCCTCTAGGGTGTAGTTTTTAGTCGATGTTCCCATTTTCATGTCTGAAATTTGTTGTTTGAGAGCTTCATATTTTTGGTTCATTAGACTTATGGCATCCAAGGAGTCTATTGTTGCTTTGCTCTTATCCATGGGTATTTCATCTTCTCTACTTCCTTCTGGGATTCTCTCTTCGTCAGTTTCTCTTAGAGCCTCTACATCATAACCTTTGGGAAGTTTTACTCCTACGCTTGCTAGGTGTAAGAAGAATTTTGTAGGGTCTTGTGCAAGTACTCCATCTAATAGGTGTTGAAATTTTGTGTCATGTTGCATTTTGAGGATCTCTTCCATGGAAGGTTCTTCGTTGCTTTCGTGATCATCAAAAATACTTTTCTTTGCCATTTCTAACTGTTTTTGTTTTTGTAATCTTATCAAGACCATGCAAGGTAGTAAAGAGATGGGATGAGGTGAGATTGGAAGATTTTGAGCAAGGTGCTAGGATGAAACAAGGTTTTAGCAAGGTTCCTCTTAGATCTAGGTGGTGTCAAACAAGGTGGGTATACAAAAGCGATAATCAAAAGCTAGGATGTTAGGAATCTGTTACTTGACGTTGACTAGCCTTTGCACAATCCACTAGTGGAGTTCTGATAGAGAAGGATAAGTAATCCTTGATACTTGGAGGCTCACTAGGTCTTGTTTGAGATTTGATTTTGATCTAGAAAAATTTTACTACAACCTTGTTGGAAACTTGAAAAAAAGTGGTGAGATTTTTGGATGAACAAACAGCTTTGGTGCGGATAAGGGAGAAATGGTTGATTTTGCAAGGTCTTTAACTAGATTTTGAAAACTAGAACAGGTTTGAACTAGTTTTTGAAAAGTATTGACAAATTTTACCCTTTGGAAGATATGGTTTTTTGCTCTCAGGTTTAAATGCACAACAACAGAAGGCAGATGCACAACAAGTCGATATACATGCGCAATACTGGTGAAATTTTAAATGCGCCAAAATAGGGTTCAGATGCACAATACTTAGTAGATGTGCAAAAAGTTAATTCAAATGCACAAAGAGTTGGTACAGATGCACAATTCTGGCTATTTGCTTGTTTTCTCTAAATTTTGGAAATTTTGGATCGTTTTCAGGATTTTTGCTATTTTTGGTTTGAAAAATTTGGTGTTTCTGCTGAGGTTGATGTTCAATTATGGCAAAATCACAGCAAACACATAGAAGTTTTCCATGATTTTTATCTTTTTATATTTTTTTGTGTTTTCTGGACTATTATGACTCAAAACAAGTACAACCTAGGCTGGACAAGACAATATTCGTTGAATCCTCTAGCTATGCCACTCAAAGCGTGTAGCTCCAGGATCTGGTAGCACCGACTCCCCTCCACAACACTCACTTCTCACGTATACCAGATCTTGGTTTCCTTAGGCTCGTACCCCCATCAAACCTTAGGATTGTCCTTGCTACCTCTACTAAGAGTCACTTGAATCGAGGCTGCTTCAAGGGCTCTGCCCTTTGCATCAACGAATAGGGGTTTTTGGCTTTGCTACACAATTGGTTCTTAGTTAGGGCAACCGTTCAAGTGGTTACACGTGCAGCGGCGCTACTCTCCATTATGGAGTCTCCCAGCCTCAAAGGGTTACGCCTATGAGGGTTTTGGGGGAGGTTGGCCATCGGTGTAACATAGCAGCACTCGTTGCTTGAGATTTTCACCCCAAGCACAATTTATTTTAAGTGGCTTGGTAGGGCTTGGCTTTAGCCTGTTACCACTCAGGGTCATTCCCACTTGGACAAGCGTGCATCCAAGGGTAGGCCCCCTAAAAGTTTGACAAAAAGAATGACAAGTCTGGCACTTTGATCACCTAGTTAAGGGGAGAGCATAAGCCTATTGTCATTCACAAGCACAGAAAACAATTGTTCACCCAACCTAGTTAAAATAAAAAAACTAAATGGGCTAAGCTAATTTGTGCACTCACATGATTGTTAACTTGAAAAGTGATTAATCATAGCATTGTTCATTTCCTGTTTATTAACTTTGAAAGTGATTAATCATAGCATTGTTCATTTCCTGTTTGTAGAAGATAGCAGTGATTAAACTAGAAAATAAATCCACAATGCAAGATAGCAATTTGGTCCAATTACTTCCTTCCTAGTTAGGGACTATGTGTAGTTTGTCATGAAATGCATTTGATTACTTCACCCCTAGTTAGGCTAGATGAACTAAGAAAAATATCTAGATGACTTAATCCAGCCACTACTCTTGCAAAACAGATGTTAGTTCCAGCATGCAAAAATTAGAAAACCTAAAACAGAAATCAAAAGACAGATGTGCAACATTGTAGCCTGAATGCGCAGAAATAGGGAGTGTGTGGCTTTTTGAACAGAAGCGCAAATACAGAGATCAAATGCGCAAAAAGATGAGGTACAGGCGCAAAAACAACAGATGCGCAAAAGGACGAGGTGAATGCGCATAAAGGCAGGGTAAATGTGCAACTTGGACAGATGCGTAAGTTGACAAAGTATATGCGCAAGTTGAGTTCAGATGCTGGAGCCAAGGATGGATGCGCAACTTCAGAGGTTGGATGCGCAACTGCGGAGGTCAAATGCGTCACTTGGTCAGATGTGCCAATTTGTGAAGTGAATGTGTCACTTGAGAGGTCAAATGCACCAGTTTATCGGATGCGTCACTCGAAAGGCGGATGCGTCATTTCAGAAGTTGAATGCACAAAAACTCTCTGTCAGAGACCTGTTCATCACCTGTACGGACCTGTCTTCAAGAAAACTTAGATTTTTTTTATTAGTAAAGGAGCAAGGGCCCCACGGTGGGCGCCAAAAATGTGAGGGGGAAAATAGGTTAATCAAATCAATGAAAACAAAACCCAAACATCTACAGAATCTGAAGATAAAAGGAAGATTAAAAATAATGAAAAGCAATAATACCTTCACCTTTCACCTTTCGCCTTCTGTAGTTTGCCTATCTCTCTTTGATCTTGATAATGAAAGCCCTCAGAAGCTTTTGCTTGCTTACTTGTTGGAAGATGACAAAGAGTGAATGGTTGTGATACTTGTGTATTTGAAGATGAGCTTCAAATATAGAAATGGATTATGAATGAGGATGCTCAAATGGGAGTAGGGGTGCCAAAGGCGTGCCGGTATCTCTGCAGCATAAGTTTACACAAAATTTACATATTGAAATGAAGAGAAGAAGGTTGTATTTATAGAAGAGAGTGATGGAAGATCAATGGTTTTGAAGAAAAGGAAAGATCAATGGAGGAGGCTTGTTGAGGAATGTGCATCCAATAGAAGAAAGACACATGTCATTCCAAAAGCAGTTTAGTTGAGTTAACTCCTCTCTTGATGAGGATAAGATTTGATTTTCTCTATTTTAAGAAAAGATTTGCTTTAAAGATGCTTTAAAACTGATTTTACCTTTTGTAACTCAGAGTTTTGCTTTTGTGTGACAAGAGGAAAGTCATTTTTGGAAGATAAGAATGATTTTTTGAAGAGATAGAAAGCATAATTAAATAAAAGGATTTATTTAATTATTTTTGTGGATATTTGAGAAGAATAAATAAAATATAGAAATATATTTTATTTTGTGGAGATTTTAGATTTTATTTAAATAAAATTTGCATTTTATTTAAATTTGGAGGAATAAAAGATTTTAATTAAATAATTAAAATTATTTAATTATTTTAGAAGAATGAAGTTGGTGGGGATGAATTTAATTAATTAAATAAAATGTAATTTATTTAATTAAACGAGGGTAAGTGAATCAAATAAATAAATGAATCTATTTATTTATTGATAGAAGAATGTGAATGATGAAATAAATATTTAAAATATTTATTTAAGTAGAGTCATGTCAATTTTAGGTGTATACAGGAAGTGTGGTATATAGAAAGAGAATAGCGACAAGGTTTGTATTGAGAAGGGTTTCTTCTAGGAGACAAGGATATTAAAATTTGATTTATGATTTAGGGTTTATGATTTAGTGTAACTTATGGTTAAGGATTTAGGTTTTAGAGTTTACAGTGTTTGGTTTAGGATCCTAGGTTTCAAGCTTAGGTTTAGTATTTAGGTTCATAAGTTTAGGGTTTAGAGTCCATCGTTTCAAGTCATGATTTTAGGTTAAGAGTTTGGAGTTTATTATTTAGGGTTTAGGGTTTAAGGTCCTTAAATACATTTAAATTTCTAAATTTTTCTTAAAGTCCATAGTTGTTAAAAATTTGATCTATGGACATGGTACTTTTAATTTCATTATCAATCAGATGAGAGTAAGTTAAATATTTGTTCAATGTCCTACTTATGTGATGTTTTATTAGGATTTAATTATGTAGTTTTTGAGTCAATCTCATTGACCTATATTTTATGAGTGATGGTCCCCAAGATTACATATCTCAAGAGCATGAATGGTGCACTTATAAATAATTGTATCTAGGTGATGCTCATAAGGATGCAGCATTAGGACTTCTTGGGAGGCCACCCATCCCAATACTACTTTGACTCAAGCGGGCTTAATGATGCAATTTCCCCCAAGAGCATGTCCACTTAACTTGCTACCCCATTTACAAAACCTTCATCATGTAATGTTCTTATAGAGTGAGGTAGAACCTATATATCTTAAATAAATTTTTAGATATTTAGCTTGAAATTATTTTATTTGGTAGTACACATAGACAATGGATATATTGAACATGTTCAATGCATGGATATTGGTGAGGAGGCCCAACCTCTCCCCTCCCCTAATTCATATGCTAATATTATTAAATAGTTCAAGAAAAAACCTCCTAAGAATAAACTAGACCATTTACTTGGGATTCACATGGAAAACTTAGGACCTATGCTCAAGTTAAAAAGTAGCCAAGGAGGTTGATCACAAGACATTCAAAGATGTTAATAACTTTTTCCAGATTGTGATGCAATAGGTCAAGACCAATTTCTAGTATCTCATATTATTCATGATAAAATGAAGAATTCCTTAGAATTGTTGGGTGTAGAATTCACAAGCAAAAGGAAAGCAGACCTAGGAAAAGAGATTGTGAGAAATGTGGCAAGATTTTTGAATCTATTTGGTAAAGGATCACACTCTATTGATTAAATCATTTCGAAAAGAGTGATTTTGACTAATTGTAAGTGGAGAGACATCCATAAAATGTTAGATTAGTTCACTTTCAAATGTAATTTGTACGAGTAGAAGGATCATAACGAATGTACAAAAAATGAAGATTTTGTACGAAAATACTATAGAAGGCGATTGTGCATTGATATGTAGGGCTCCTTGCTTCATTCCAAGATTGAGGATGGTGTCTATTAGAAAGATAAGATGGCTCATAGACCAGAGTTCTGAGCCCAAGTTTCTGACATGTATTTATACCCTAGTTATGATAGTAAGAGAATTGTTGGGAAATGAGGTGTCTCAACCTTGCTGCACATTTCCTATAATAGTGATTTTTATTGAATATTTTCCTACAGCTGTTATGCATTGTCGGTGCTTTGAAAATTGGATTATTAGGTGTGAAAAGATGCCCACATGGTATTATATTATGGAAGGCCTATTTTTAGGCATATTATGACAGATTCTATGACATCTGTAAGGGTCAAAAATAAGGGATTTCATTTTGGACGTGAGAGCTTATTTTTAGACTGGAATCTTGGCTAAGAAGCTTCACACATGGTTTTGTAAAACCACAGATGGTTTCTTGTATAGCCAGAAGTCTATAAATTGAAGACTTGAGGAATAGTTTGGATGTGTGAGTTTGTAGGTACTGTTATGCTGTTGGAATGCTACCAAAAATCTTCCAGAATTGTTTACTGGTGATACTCTTGTAATAAACTTGCTTTGCAAGTGTATGTAATCTTATTGTTGGATTTGGAATACATTGAGCAGGCTTTTGGAGTGTGCAATTTTTCACTCGAGAGGGTTTTCCCCACGTATATCTCATGTTTTGTGTCTCTTTGTTTATTTCATAATTTGAATGTGTTTCTAAAATTTCTATAGCTGTTAGATCAGTTTTAAAAAGTTTTGCATAATGTTTCTCCTCAAGATTGGCGTGGGAAGTTGTTTCCGCTACTTTAACTTCCTTACAAGTGGTATCAGAGCCTGATCACCTTTGGTTTTAGTTGTGGGTTGTTGGGTTTTTTGTGCTAATCAAGGTTTGAGTGGGAGCTTGTGCAGAGGATACTTTGTGATCTTGTTGCAGATATTTTTTCAGATGGCAAGTGCATCTGGGAGGATTGAGGTAGAGAAGATTTCTGGCACGAAATTTGAAATGTGGAAGCTAAAGATGGAAGATTTGTTGATTGACCGGGATCTATGGGATGCAGTGGATAAAAATGTCCATAGGCCTATGGATCCATCTTTGGTTGCAAAATATGATATAATGGATAGAAAAGCTAAAGAACCCACTTCAAAGAAGCTTTGGAAGAAGTTGGGTGAGATATATCAAGCTAAATCTCTAGTAAATAAGATTTTCTTGAAGAAGAAGTTGTATTCCTTGAGAATGGAAGAAGGTGGATGGATTTATGAGCATGTAGAAACATTCAATATGTTGGTGACTCAGTTGACCTTAGTTGGGGTGAAAATGGACAAAGAAGAAAGGTGCCAAATTTTGCTGTGTTCACTGCCAGACTCATGGGACAGCCTAGTTATGGCTATTGGGAGCATTGCAGTCATCTTGACGATGGAGGATGTTGTTGTTTCTCTACTTTCTGAAGAGATGAGAAGGAAGGTCTCTCTAAATGGCAAAGAGGCTTTGAGTGTTCGAGGAAGACAAAAAGAACGAGGCAAAGATGAGAAGCAGTGTGGCCGTTCTAAGTCCAAGAACAAGGGGAGATCAAAATCTCTTGGTAAGTCCAAGGCAATATGCTGGAACTGTGGAAAATTCAGACACTTCCGAAAGGAATGTAAAGAAGAGAAGAAAAAGAAGAAGAAGAAGCAAGATTCTGATTATGAGTCTGAGAAAGAAGATGGAGATGCCTTTATTGCAGCCTTGGCCACTCGTGTAGGTGATAATGCATGGTTGATAGACTCAGGTGCATCTTTCCACATGACTCCTAACAGAAACTAGTTTAGTAAGTATGAAAACTATGATAGTGGTAAGGTGTATTTGGGTGATAATTCTTTCCTTGACATTGTTGGTCGTGGTAGTATTCATGTGAGATTTTTTGATGGTAGAGTTAGATAATTTGATGGTGTCTTGCATATCCCAGGACTAGCAAGAAATTTATTATCTGTTAGCAAGCTAATAGATGCGGGTGTGCATGTACAGTATTTTGAAGTAGGTGTGAAAATGGTGAGAGGTGCTTGGTGTAGGCAAGAGGAAGCAGATTAGGTACATTGTACAAGTTTGATGCATGCACGGTTGAGTACAATAGCACTTCTGATAAAATTAAGCTAGAAACTACTTCACTGAAAAAAGAGATGGTTTCCTCTTCTGTGGATGGTCATGGCTTTTGGGTACCCAAGGGTGCTCTGTCTACCGAATTAAAGTTGCCTGCAAAGAAGACCATGTTATGGCACCAGAGACTTGGCCACATTAGAGAGAAGGGTTTGAAAGCCCTAAAAAATAAGAACCTTGTTGAAGGTTTGAATGATTGCAATCTAGAGTTTGATTTCTGTGAACATTGTATTTATGGCAAACAAAACTGCGTTCAATTTTACTCATCTTCTCATAAGTCTTCATATATTTTGGATCTAATCCATTCAAATGTATTTGGTCCTGTTGATGTTGCTTCTATTGGTAAATCAGTTTATTATGTTACTTTCATTGATGATTTCAGTAGGAGGACATGGGTATATTTTTTAAAGAGTAAATCTAAAGTTTTTAGTCATTTTAAGGAGTTTAAGGCTATGGTAGAAACTCAGACTCGAAAGAAAATTAAATGTTTGAGGACTGATAATGGCGGTGAGTATTGTTTTGCAGATTTTGATAGATTCTGTATAGATTGTGGGATTAAAAGACAAAAGACAACTTCGCATTCTCCTCAGTAGAATGGAGCTGCAGAAAGAATGAACAGAACATTGATGGAGAAGGCTGGGAGTATGTTGAGTGGAACTGGTCTAGAACAAATTTTTTGGGCTGAAGCTGTTGCCACTACTTGTTATTTGATAAATAGATCTCCTACATCAGTGCTTGTTGATAAAACGCCTATGGAGGCGGGGTCGGGGAAAAAGCCTTCACTTAGACATCTGAGAGTTTTTAGTTGTGAGGCATATGCACATGTTCCTAAGGGGAAGAGAACGAAGTTAGATTCTAAGGCTATCAAATGTATCTCCATCGGTTATATCTATGGTGTGAAAGGATACAAGCTTTGGGACCCTGTTGCACATAAGGTAATTTATTCTACAAATGTTATTTTTAGAGAGACCAAATCTTCTCCTGTTACTTTTCAGCCAGAATAGTATAAAGAAATTAAACAGAAAAAAGATGTGATTCAACTTCCTTCTATGCCTGAGGAAGTTGAATCGAGGCCCCAAGATAGACAAGAAGTTGAGGAGAGCTCATCAAGCTCTGAATCTTCAGAAGAGGGAGAAGAGGAGGAAGAAGTGGAAGAACCTCCACCTCAACTTGTTTGAAGGTCTACAAGGCATAGGCAACCACCTGAAAGGTATGGGTATTCACCTGATGATTAGAAGTGTATATTTGCTTTGAGTACTAACATTGATGAACTGAGATCTGTGCAAGAGGCTTTGGGTATGAATGATGCAGAGTCTTGGAAAGTTGCCATGGATGAAGAGATGACAGCCCTTGAAATAAATGATACATGGGACCTTGTTCCTTTTGCTGAAGGACGTAAACCTGTTGGATGTAAATGGGTCTTTAAGAAAAAGATTGGTTCAGATGGAAATGTTGAAAAGTATAAGGCACGGTTGGTTGCGAAGGGATACTCTCAGGTTGAGGGTATTGATTACGGTGAGATTTTTTCTCCTGTTGTTAAAATGACATCCATTTTATTTTTATTATCTATTGTAGCATCTTATGACCTAGAGGTTGAACAAATGGATGTGAAAATTGGTTTCCTTCATGGTGATTTAGAGGAAGAAATTTACATGACACAGCCAAAGCACTACGTGGTGAAAGGTAAAAGCAAGTTGGTTTGTAAGTTAAAGAAATCTCTGTATGGCCTTAAACAAAGTCCTAGTATGTGGTACCAGAAGTTTGATACTTATGTGTTGAGTTTGGGATTTGTGCGGGGCAGTTGCAAAAAGATGGGGGGCCAAAAAGTGGCCAAAATTCTTAAAACTTTTTAAAAAGACACAACGCGAGTGCGTTATTGTTTTCTTTGCATTTTTTTCTTTTTTGCAAAAGTTTGCCTAGTGTTTGTCAAGTTTGAGGTTGTTTATTGAATGTTTTATGTTCAAATTTGTTAAGTATGTTTGATGTATGTATGTTTGTATATATATTTGTATTTATGTATGTATGTATGTATGTATGCTAAATTGTATGTATGTATGTATGCCTATATGTATGAATGTATGTATGCATGCTTGTATGTATGTATGTATGTATGTATGTATGTATGCTTGTATGTATGTATTAATGGTTGTATGTATGGTTGTATGTATGTATGCATGCTTGTATGTATGTATATATGTATGCATATTTGTATGTATGGTTGTATGTATGTATGTATGCTTGTATGTATGTATGTATGTATGTAAGGGTTTTGGGTTTAGGGTATATAAGGACCTGAGCTCGTATAGTTTTTAGGGTTGAGGGTTGAGGTTTTTGGGTTTAGGGTTACGGTATAGGGTTGAGGGTTGAGGGTTGAGGGTTACAGTTGACGGATAATATTTAGCTTGTTGAGTGTATAATATTAAGTGTGTAAGGTATGGGGATTAGGGTTTAGGATATTGGGAACTTAGGATTTATGATATGGATTGAGGGTATAAGGGTGAGGTTATAGGGTATAGGGATGAGGGTTTGTGGGTGTAGGTTTCAGGGTTTAAAGTATAAGGTTGAGGATTGATGAATTAGGGCTTAAGTATATGGTTGAGGGTATAGGGTAGAGGGTTGAGAGTTTATAGTTGAGGGATAATGTTCAAGGTTGATTTTCTAGGATATAGGGTATAGGGTTTAAGGTTGAGGGTATAAGGCATATGGATGAGGGTTGAGGGTTTAGGGCATAACTATAGGGTTGAGGGTATATGGTATAGGGTAGAGGTTTGAAGGTTGAGGGATAATGTTCAAGGTTGAGTGTCCAAGGTTAAGTGTATAGGATATATGGTTTAAGGGTTTAAGGTTTAAGGGTATCTAGGGGTTGAGATTTTATGGTTTAAGGTTTGAGAAATTAAGGGTTTAAGGGTCGAGGGTTTAAGGGTTGAAGGATTAGGATTTAAGGCATAGTGTCGAGGGTAGAGGGTTTAGGGATAGGGTTTAGGGTTGAAGGTTTAAGGAATGAGGGTTGAGGCTTTAGGGATGAGGGTTAAGGGATTAGGGTTTAAGGTATAGTGTCGAGGGTAGAGGGTTTAGGGTTTAAGGTTTAAGGGTTGAGGGATTAGGGTTTAAGGTATAGTGTCGAGGGTTGAACCCTAATCCCTCAACCCTCAACACTATACCTTAAACCCTAAACCCTAACCCCTCAACCCTAAACCCTAAACCCTATCACTTAACCCTAAACCCTAAACCCTATCCCTAAAGCCTCAACCCTCAACCCTTAAACCTTAAATCCTAAACCCTATCCCTAAACCCTCAATCCTTAAACCTTAAACCCTAAACCCTATCCCTAAACCCTCTACCCTTGACACTATACCTTAAACCCTAATCCCTAAACCCTAAACGCTAAACCCTATCCCTAAAGCCTCAAGCCTCAACCCTCAACCATTAAACCTTAAAACCTACACCCTATCCCTAAATCCTCTACCCTCGACACTATACCTTAAACCCTAATCCCATAACCCTCAGCCCTAAATCCTCAACCCTCAACCCTTAAACCTTCAACCCTAAACCCTATCCCTAAACCTTCTACCCTCAACCCTTAAACCTTTAATCCCTCAAACCTTAAACTCTTAAACCCTAAACTCTCAACCCCTAGATGCACTTAAACCCTTAAATCTTAAACCCTAAACCCTAAACCCTAATCCCTCAACCCTCAACCCTCAACCCTAATTTTGATTTTCTTCCATTGCTTCAACATCATTGTTGTTTTCCCCATCAGAAACCAATTCATTCAGCAACTTGTTGCCCATTGGTTGACTTGAACTGCATACTCTGTTAGAAGAAGGGCATCTTTTATTTGTATCAATGTTGGTATTCATAAGCTGGAGCTCGCATTGATATTTTTCACACACCCTGTTCTTTGAAATATCTTAGCCTTAAAATATGACTTGGATATGTACTTGAACACAACAAAATCTCCAATCTCCAACCCATGATGATTCACAAAATTTTCCCAACCCTGCCTAAATTCTAGTTTATTTATTGTATACCCTCATCCCTAATCCCTCATCCCTAAAACCTAAACGCTATCCCTATTCCTAAACCCTCAACTCTCAACATTAAACCATAATCCGTCAACCCTAAACCCTAATCCCTCAACCCTAAACCCTATCCCTAAACCCTCAACCCTCAACACTATACCTTAAACCATAATCCCTCAACCCTAAACCCTAATCCCTCAACCCTAAACCCTAAACCCTAAACCCTATCCCTAAACCCAACAAAACTGCTTTGCCTTATGTTAGGTTGTTAAACCCATCATTTTTGACACTCTTCTCTTAAAGATATCTGAGTTGCAAGAATATGTCAGAAAAATGGCTATGAACTTTTTTGGTAATTTTAGAAATTAGTTTTAAAGTATTTTTCTTCATTCCCTTTTTAATTATGCATGTCTACAGTAATCCTAATTTAAGTTTTCTGTAATGTCTTAGTAATGTTATATGGCATGTTTTTCTGGCCCATCTGGGATTCATTATGCCAATAGGTGTACACACTATGAGAAAAGCTTTGTGTATGGTACATCCACAGTGAGTAATTAACAGTTGAAATTAGAAGGATGATCATTATGAGAAAAGCTTTGCATTGGGGTACATCCACAGTGGGCAATGAATGGTTGAAATCAAAACCCCTGGTCAACATTAAGTGAACATTTTTTATTGAGATTTTTTAAAAAGATCAGCATACTCTCTCCACCTATTTTCTTGAATTTAAATCGGGGCCATAAAAATGTGCACACATCTACTCCCAATGTATAACCTGGGTGTAATTAAAACCATCAACTAGATAAAATAAACAACTTTGGCCATAAAAATCAATCGGTCTTTTAAAAATAGATATATTAGTAACTATACATTTTAGATATCAATAAATATACATTTTAGTATTGTTTCTTTCTTGATTTTCTATTTTTAATTAACTAATTTTTGTTTGTTTTAGACAAAATATTACAATCCTCATGAAGATATTTTCTTGTATATAATTTTCTCCTTTTATCTTTGGCCTATCTTTTCCCTCCTAGAAGTTCTTTCAAAAGGATCCTTATTTTATCTTTCAATCTATATGAACTCTAAACATAAATCTATGTTTCTTGCTGTCCACCTACTCAAAGATGCAAACGTCTCCTTGATATTATTATGGCGTACAAAATATGCCCATCCCGCACTTAGGGCAGGTATATTGTTATGAAATAGGCAAATAATCTCCCATTATTTACTAGCTCTATCCACAAGAACTACTAAATGTTTTTCTCTTGGTAATTGTAGAGGACATTCACCTATTTTTGGCAACTCCTGCATTCCTAAACCATTGCAAAAACTAAGTTATTTTAACCCAATAAATAGCTGATTGCACTGATTTAATACTCTACTATTAAAGCTTAGCATTCACACAAATGCAGATGTTCATATTATAGAAGACTGCATTATATTAGACTATTAGAGATCCCTAAGAAAAATGTAATAAAAAAACTAGATTGCCTTATGTTAACTTACAATTATTTACCCATTCTTTTTGACACTCTTCTCTTAATAAAGTAAGAGTAATAAGAATAGAAGGCAAATAATTTGATCTTACTAGTATGCATGGTTGTTTACATTCCGTGACTTCATTAGAGTAATAAGAATAGAAGGCAGAGAATTTGATCTTACTAGTATGCATGGTCGTTTACATTCTGTGACTTCATTTTCATTGAATAAAAAGGTAAATATTTGATTTGAAAGGTGGGGCAGAGGTCACTGTCATGTGCTTTTCTAGATGATAGGGTCCATAATGTCCAGGGTTCTTCAAAGAAAGGCCTGTAACATAATTAAGTTTTTGTTATACCAATCCTCCAGATAAAGCTACAATTCAAATGCCTACTTTGAAAGTTGAAATAAATTAAATTAGACTTACAATTTTGATTTTCTTCCATTGCTTCAACAACATCATTGTTTTCTTCATCAGAAACCAATTCAATCAGCAACTTGCTGCCCATTGGTTGACTTGAATTGCATCCTCTGTTAGAAGAAGGGCATTTTTTATCTGTATCAATGTTGGTATTCATAAGCTGAAGAGCATTGATATTTTTCACACACCCTGTTCTTTGAAATATCTTAACCTTAAAATATGACTTGGATATGTACTTGAACACAGCGAAATCTCCAATCTCCAGCCCATGATGATTCACAAAATTTTCCCAATCCTACCTAAATTCCAGTTTATTTATGGTACCCCCTAATTGTACATCCCACTCCTGCCCACCTGGGCCTTGCAACACCGTATGTTCATCTGTGTTGTCTATAAACTGTGAAACAAATGCAGGAGGAATGCGCTGCCATAAACACATTACACAATTAGATTTTACAAGTTCTTAACAGTGTAAAGGAAATAAAGGAATGAAAAATAATGTATAGAGTTACCAATTTTTGTGTAAAGTCTCCAAGCATAACTTTGAAGGAGGCACGCCCATTAAACTAATTCAATCAGCAACTTGCTGCCCATTGGTTGACTTGAACTGCATCCTCTGTTAGAAGAAGGGCATCTTTTATCTGTATCAATGTTGGTATTCATAAGCTGAAGAGCATTGATGTTTTTCACACACCCTGTTCTTTGAAATATCTTAACCTTAAAATATGACTTGGATATGTACTTGAACATGTAACAAAATCTTGAATCTCCAACCCATGATGAGTTGACTTGAACTGCATCCTCTGTTAGAAGAAGAGCATCTTTTATCTATATCAATGTTGGTATTCATCAGCTGAAGAGCATTGATGTTTTTCACACACCATGTTCTTTGAAATATCTTAACCTTAAAATATGACTTGGATATGTACTTGAACATGTAACAAAATCTCCAATCTCCAGCCCATGATGAGTTGACTTGAACTACATCCTCTGTTAGAAGAAGGGCATCTTTTATTTGTATCAATGTTGGTATTCATAAGCTGAAGAGCATTGATGTTTTTCACACCCTGTTCTTTGAAATATCTTAACCTTAAAATATGACTTGGATATGTACTTGAACATGTAACAACATCTCTAATCTCCAGCCCATGATGAGTTGACTTGAACTACATCCTTTGTTAGAAGAAGGGCATCTTTTATCTGTATCAATGTTGGTATTCATAAGCTGAAGAGCATTGATGTTTTTCACACACCATGTTCTTTGAAATATCTTAACCTTAAAATATAACTTGGATATGCACTTGAACATGTAACAAAATCTCCAATCTCCAACCCATGATGAGTTGACTTGAACTGCATCCTCTATTAGAAGAAGGGCATCTTTTATCTGTATCAATGTTGGTATTCATAAGCTGAAGAGCATTAATGTTTTTCACACACATTGTTCTTTGAAATATCTTAACTTTAAAATATGACTTGGATATGTACTTGAACACAACAAAATCTCCAATCTCTAGCTCATGATGATTCACAAAATTTTCCCAACCCTACCTAAATTCTAGTTTATTTATGGTACCCCCTAATTGCACATCCCACTCCTGCCCACCTGGGCCTTGCAACACCATATGTTTGTCTGTGTTGTCTATAAACTGTGAAACAAATGCAGGAGGAATGTGCTGCCATAAACACATTACACAATTAGATTTTACAAGTTCTTAACAGTGTACAGGAAATAAAAGAATGAAAAATAATGTATAGAGTTACCAGTTTTTGTGTAAAGTCTCCAAGCATAACTTTGAAGGAGGCACGCCCATTAAACCAACTCATTCAACAACTTGCTGCCCATCAGTTGACTTGAATTACATCCTCTATTAGAAAAAGGGCACCTTTTATCTGTATTAATGTTGGTATTCATAAGCCGAAGAGCATTGATGTTTTTCACACCCTGTTCTTTGAAATATCTTAATCTTAAATTATGACTTGGATATGTACTTGAACACAACAAAATCTCCAATCTCCAGCCCATGATGATTCACAAAATTTTCACAACCCTACCTAAATTCCAGTTTATTTATGGTACCCCTTAATTGTACATCCCTAAACCATAAACCCTAATCCCTAAACCCTAAACCCTAATCCCTCATCCCTAAACCATAAACCCTATCCCTAAATCCTCAACCCTCAACACTTAAACCTTAAATCCTAAACCCTATCCTTAAACCATCAACCCTCAACACTATACCTTAAACACTAATCCCTCAACCCTAAACTTTCAACCCTAAACCCTATCCCTAATCCCTCTACCCTCAACACTCTACCTTAACTCTAATCCCTCGACCCTCAACCCTAAATGCTATCCCTAAACCCTCAACCCTAAATCCTAATCCCTCAAGGTCCTAAACTCTAATCCCTTATCCCTGAGCTCTAAATCCTATCCCTAAACCTTCAACCCTCAACCCTTGACCTTAAACCTTAATCCCTCAACCCTAAACCCTAATCCTTCTTGACCTTAAACCCTCAACCCTTATCCACCCCTCTCCTCCCCTATCTACCTCACCCCCGTCTCTACCCTCCTCTATCCTTGACACTATACATACATACATACATACATATAGGCATACATAGATACATACATACATATAAGTACACATACATACATATAGGCATACATACATACATACATACATGATTAATAACCTTGAACATAAAAAATCCAAGGGGGTCATAACGCACTCGCGTTATGTCAAACATGACAAACATTAAGCAAACTTTTGCGAAAAAGGAAAAAAATGCAAAACAGAACATAATGTGAGCGCGTTATGTTTTGCTTTGGGAATCCCAAGCCTTAGGCTTGGGATTTGCTTTGGATTTCCAACCCAAAGGCTTGGAGTGCCTTCCCAATGTCTAGAGACGTGTTTTTGCATATTCTACAAGATTTCACATAATTTCGTTCATGCTAACCCTCATATTTGCACGTGTTTCAAGGTAGAACAAATTGAACACCTGGGTAATGTTAGTCTTTCTCTTAGCTATTTAACGATGTAATTTTTTTCACATTTTGACAATGTTAAGCCTTTCATCTTTAATTTCTTTTGTTTGTGTCCGTTTTTGGGCAAAAACCACTGTTTGGTCTTTTTTTTCATTGTAAATTAACCATTCATTGAAATTTCAAAAAAATTACATATTTAGAAACTAGACTCCATTATACACATATTAAAAAAAATGATTTTCAATTAGTTTTCAAAATTTATAGGGGTAGCACGGCCAAAATTCTATTTTTTAGGATGTGTCCACTTTGAAAATAAGTAAAAATCAAATATTCATAAAAAAATTATCAGAAAAATTGGGCATAAACTACATGTTGTTAGCTAATTTCTCACAGAAGCGATTTTAAAAATACCAAAAAAATGTTGACCTTTTGAGGGAGCCACAAAACATGCTATGTTATGTTTTTTTGATAGAAACAACACCAATTTCTGTGGCTCCCTCTTTTGAACCCCTTAATCTATACCATTTTTTTTTTAAATAGTAGTTTAGAAAGTAGACTTGGAGCACTACGAACATTGTTTTGGTTGCATCTCTAAATTTTGAGTGTAACTATGCTCAATTTCTCATCCAGGGCCAACATTTCCTTATTTCAGAAAAGAAGTGGCCACTTAAGACCCCTTTTTAGCCCCCATCTTTTTGCACTTGCCCTGCGATCTAAATCTGATCACTATGTATATTTTAAATCTGATGGTGATCGTTTCTTGGTAATTGCTTTATATGTTGATGACATGTTGTTTATTGGGAAAGGCAAAGGTTTGATTGCAGAATTGAAATCTCAGCTCTCTGCGAAATTTGAAATGAAAGATCTTGGTGCAGCAAAACACATACTTGGGATGGAGATCAGAAGAGATCGTGAGAACAGAAAGCTATGGCTTGGCTAGAGTAAGTATGTTTGTTCAGTTTTGCAAAGTTTTAATATGTAGGATTGTAAACCACTTTGTGTTCCTGTTACATTGGGAACGAAGCTCTCTATTTCACAATGTCCTACATCCCCATCGGAGATGGAAGATATGAGCAAAGTGCCTTACTAGAGTGCAGTTGGAATCTTAATGTATGCTATGGTCTGTACAAGACCAGACATTGCCCAAGCAGTGGGAGTTCTTTCTCGTTATATGTCTAATCTTGGAAGAGTGCATTGGGATGCAATTAAGAGGGTCTTTAGATATTTGTGGGGTACAACAGAGTACTCTATTTGTTTTCATGGTACAGGAGATCAACATTCCTTGAGTATTCGTGGTTTTGTGGATTTAGATTGGGCTGGTAATGTCGATAGCAAAAGGTCCACCAGTGCATATGTATTTACTCTTAATGGTAGTGCAATCAATTAGATGAGCAAGCGATAGGTTGTGGTCACTTTGTCCACTACTGAGGCAGAGTACATGGCAGCTACTCATGCCTACAAAGAAGCCATTTGGCTGAAGTGTTTGTGTTCAGATATTGGATTGAAATAGGGTGCAATTACAGTTTATTGTGATAGTCAGAGTGCAATCTACCTTGCGAAGAACTTGACTTTTCATGCTAGCACCAAACACATTGATGATGAGTATCACTTCGTGAGAGATATGGTCGAGGATGGTAGGGTGAAGCTGGAAAAGGTAGAGACTGTGGCAAATGTTGCGAGTGCATTAACTAAGCCCATGAGCACAACAAAATTTAGGTGGCATTCTGAGTCTATGGGCCTCTTGGCCCCTAGCAGTTGATCCATGATGGTGTTATTCCCCTGGCTCTTGCAAGGTATTCGACAAGTGGGAGAATATTGGGAAATGAGGTGTCTCAACCTTGTTGCACATTTCCTATAATAGTTATTTTTATTTAATAGTTTCCTACATCTGTTATGCATTGTTGGTGCTTTGAAAATTGGATTATTAGGTGTCAAAAAATGCCCACATGGTAGTATATTATGGAAGGCCTATTTTTATGCATATTATGACAGATTCTATGACATCTGTAAGGGTTAAAAATAGGGGATTTCATTTTGGACGTGAGAGCTTATTTTTAGACTGGAATCTTGGCCGAGAAGCTTTGCACATGGTTTTGTAAAACCATAGATGGTTTCTTGTATAGCCAGAAGTCTATAAATTGGAGGCTTGAGGAGTAGTTTGGATGTGTGAGTTTGCAGGTATTGTTATGCTGCTGGAAATCTTCTAGAATTGTTTACTGGTGATACTCCTATAATAAACTTGCTCTGCAAGTGTATGTAATCTTGTTGTTGGATTTGGAATACATTGAGCAGGCTTTTGGAGTGTGGGGTTTTTCACCCGAAAGAGTTTTCCCCACGTATATCTGGTGTTTTGTGTCTCTTTGTTTATTTCATGATTTGAATGTGTTTCTAAAATTTTTGTAGCTGTTAGATCAGTTTTAAAAAGTTTTACATAATGTTTCTCCTCAAGATTGGCGTAGGAAGTTGTTTCCGCTACTTTAACTTCCTTACAAGAATGATCAGAGTGTTTGTGGTGAGAAATAACATAATACCATAGCTTAATGCAATAGATAATTCATCACACAAAAATTAAACATTCACATTTAGCATCCCAATCATAGATCATTCTTTATATATATAAATGTCCTGTATTACAATGTCTCATGTACAATATCTTCTCTACTCGCCTTTCTCTCTATATTTCCTTCTATTCTTCTATCCTATCTCTCTTCTTACCTGTACTAGTTACTATATACATATAAATCTATTGGGGACATGTCCCTTATAAAATGTGACTATTCCTACTAGGCCTAGTCGGCCTTATGCTTCGTATCCTTGTTGTAGCCAAGTGCAGTGACTCCTGGTCATTGTACTAGCTGCTGCCAACATCATCCTGCCTTTGAAACTATATCTTGTCCTCAAGACATGTAAAAAAATGTTTTAGTTTGTAGGTAGGATGTTCTTGTATATTGCCTTTAGTTGTGCAAACATTGTATCCCATTGAGTCTTTTCCTACTGTAGCACTTGAATTTGACTGTGGCTTTGAGTCAATGTTTTCTCTGTCTCTACAACACTGGTTGGGATTTGAATTTCTTGTGCAATCTTCTTTGCATCCCCAAGTAAACCAATCACATGTGCCAATCTTAAGCTCACCACCTCCTGGAGCTGTTTGATTTGGGCTTTGATCAGCTCTCTTTGGTCCTGCAACTGTTGGAGTTGAGTATGCATTGTTTCTACTTGTGCCCTTATTATCCCATCTACATCCTGCATTGCATCATAAGTACCATCCACCTATAGTATTTGTACATCCATTTGATCTATATGGTTTTGAGGCCCTTTGTTAGTGTAGGCCATTGAAGAAAAAAACTGATAGAGGGTGTTGATATCATTGGTCGTCTGTTGCAAAGTGTTTATCTGTGTTTCCAATTGTGTATGCATTGTGGTGCATTTCTTTCTAAGGTCTCATCCATTATGCTTTTCTCCATCTCTGCTATGACTTTGTTTTTTATTGCGGTGGCCTGATTGTCCGTGTTTGTCATGACCCCATCCAACAATTGTTTCAGTTGTTTCTCAAGCGGTAGTGTTCTATCCCTCTGTAGCTGCGGTAATTTGCCCTGAAGCGTAGCTATGGAATCTTCCAGTTGCTCAACAGTTTCCACATGTTGTTTCAAACTTTATTCCCTTGCTATGCTATGGAAGATATCCCCCAATTGACACTTTTACAATGATGAGATACCAGAGAGATCGACTTGTGAGACTGTGAGTGGTAGCTGCAGTAGTTGCGGTGTGGCCATAGGCTAGATCTTCTTTTGTTGCACCAAGAAGTCCCTAATAGATTGCATTAGGGATGTTGTGGTGGAAGAAGTTGGCCTCTCCAGAGATATAGGTGGCTCTTGCTGCGGTCCTTGCCTCTCTCATTGGTTAGTTTCATGTTGGGTGCCTCTGGATGGTATGTTTTGTTCTTGCTGGATCTTCTTTTCTTCTTCCACCATTGCCACATATGCTTTTTGGGTCACCACAATTGTTTCTTGTTGAATTATACTTTTAACCTCCTCATTCAAATCCATTAGTTTATCTAGCCTCTGTTTAGATCTAAGCTCTTTGGCCTATAGTTGTGCTAATTTTTCTGTTTGTGTGGGAGAAAGGTTTGGGTCAATTTCCTCCAATGCTTTTTTCCTTATTTCTTCTTCAAACTCCACTTATTTTTCTCTTTTCTTCCTTATTGCGGAGGCTAGTTGGTCCAGGAAATTTTCATTGATGTTTTCTAAGGTATCTTCAGACACCCTTATATGGCAAATTATCACCTCTTCTATGGCTGCTTGGTTTTCTGGGCAAACCTTGTTGTACATCTTGGTAGACTATTTTAGCATGGCTTTATTGTTTAGGGCACTTGTTAAGAGGTCTAAACTCGTGATATCCTCCTTCTTGGGTTCCTCTTGTGCCTCTATCTCCACCGTTGTTTTCTTGCTTCTCCTTGTTGTTCTTTTATGTGGTGGTGGTACTCCTTCTACCTCTTCCTCTGTCTTTGTTCTTGACATTTGAATTATCTTCTGCTTCACTCCTTGTTTCTGTCTAGGCTGCTTCTTCTTCTCAAAGCTCAATTGTATTAGTATTTCTGATATTTCTTCTACTAAGGGGTTTGGTTGTGGTGCTTGTGGAGTACTTATTGATGCTACCTGTGATGATGTCCCCTATTCAGTTACAGCCTGTGACCACGAGGACTCCAAATCAACCTTGTTGACCTTCGCACTTGTGGTGTAGAGGTGTTTGTCTACAGGGGTTCTTTGTGTGGAATCCCCCATTTCTCATGTAGTTTTTCTTTTTGTTTCTCCACATGCTCTTCCACATTCTTCTTTGATTACTTATCTATGAAATCTTTATAGGTTCCAAACCTCTTAGCTTTTGTATCTTTTGGTTGCTTCATCAGGGCCTATGCATATGACTCCATTAAGTCATTGCTTATCTCATACGGTATCTTAAGGATCTAGGAAACCCTAGGTTCTACTACACCTACTTATTAGTCCCTTATTAATAATTTGCCCTAAGGAGCCCATTTCAATAGCTTCAAGATAAACATGGTAGAAATCCTCTCGTATAAGAGGCCAAAGAACTTTGTAAAATTCCACGGGGAGTCCATCAGCCCCTCGGCTTTTGTCAAGGCCATAGAATAAAGAGCTCCATCCATCTCTTCCATGGATGGTGGTTGAGAAAATAGCTATAGTTAAAGAGCTTCATCCATCTCTTCAATGGATAGTTGGTGGTCGAGAAAATGGCTATAGTTATGGTCAATTTTGTGAGCTATGCAGCTGACAATAGTCTCATCAATGATTGGAAGAAGGGGGTCTCCCGCCCACTCATCAATACATATATTTTTTGGGTAATGTTCATAAAAAGTTTGCAAAATGTCTGAATGGCAAGATTATAAAGAGCCATCAACAATTTAAACGGCAGAAATCTGCTCCTTTTTATCCCTGTACTGCAAAAATTGGAAGAAAAATTTGGTTCCTCTATCACCATCTTCAATCCATTGTAGTCGAGCACATATTTGGGCTCCTTTGCCTTTATGGGCATCCAATTTCCGCAACAATTTTCCCTATTACAAGTGAGTTGTGGATGATTAATGCTTTTTCATGATTGTAACGACGAGATGCTTTAGGAAATTTAATGGCGTGCTCTAACCAAAACCAGTGGAACCAAAAAAAAAAAAAATTAAATCACAAACAAATATTGTCCAGTAATTTGGAATGAAATCATTGAGAGCCATGAAAACAACAGCATATTCGAGCCTTTGCTCTGTATTTAGATTTCACGACCACATAGATTGAATATAAAAGAATTAGGATTTGGGGACGGTTCCCGTGCCCTTCCCTTTGAAAAATCCTGGCTGAACTAAGTGCAGGCACAAGCACACACCATCTCAAATGCCGTTGAGGCAGAGTTACCCACACTTCCCTCTCCACACGCTGCCTCGCTCTTTTTGCTCCAATTTTGACTGTAATTATTGTGATTGGAATTGGGAGGATGATAATACAGCCGAGCCGTTTGAGGACAATGAGAATGGAAGCGCGCAGCGATCCTCACGCCCAAATCTAACATCTCCACGTATTTCCCCATCGTCTTCTACAAAATATTTGCGCAAAGCAGGGCAGCCTTCCAAGAATAGAAGCAAAAGGGCTGCCACAGCCTTAACGCAGAGGAAGAGGGAATTGGAATGATGGAATTTCCACATTTGGGGGACATCGTTATATGGTGTTAAGCAGGGGAGGAATATTGCAAACGAGGTGAAGACTGGGGAAATTGCGCTTCTTCTTCGTAGAATCGTATGCGCGTTGCAGGCCTAAAAGTAGGTAAACGTTCAATTTATTCAGTTTGACTAGACCGAGTTTTTCGCTCCCTCACCTCAATGGAGCCCCCGCCAACGAGGCAAGAACTCGCGACGAATAACTCTTGTCAGAGGTAGGTTAGTAGTACCGTAGTAGTTCGAAATTTGGGGCCTACATTCTTTTTTTTTTTTTTTTGTCTTTTTTCATATATTAATTTGGTGGTATTTTTCCAACTTATTAAATTATGTGGTGTTTGTAAGAGTGCTTTTGGATGAAAAACACTTCTACTATGTTCATAGATTTTGTGGAAAATTCATGCTTACTATTATGCGGTGTTTTATAGGATAGTTGTCTACATAATTATTTCATATAATTTAAGTTTATTGAGGTAGAAACACCTTATTTCATATAATTTAAGTTTATTTAGAAATACGTTATTGGCATCACAATTTCTCATGATTGAAAAGTATGAATTTCATGGAATGGGTTTTACTAGTTATATGTACGTTGTGTAAAATTTATATCACAAAATTTCTTAACTCAATAAAGCTAATAAAATGATGAACCGTTGATGTTATTTTAGAGGAAAAGAGTGTATACCTTGCCCTTTTACTAGTTTATTTTATACTAAGTTTTAGCCATGTCGGAAATACATTGCCTTAATGTTCAGTTTTTCCTATTTTGCACATAAGTTGGCCCAAACCTCAAGCCTAAATTAGTCACCAACATGCTTCAATATCATATGGTCTAAATCAATCTTCACTGCATCCATTCTTATAACTTGGATTGGATTGTGGGTGCATATCTATCCCTTGGACAAAACCACCCCCATGGCCCTATCCTCCCAATTGGAACTCCTATACTTTGAATTAGATCTTGTATTTAAAGACAAGCCTTAGGTCATTAACACATCATCAAAGAGAATCAATCATTAGTTATGTGGATCATCTCATTGTATAGCATTAGATTGCAAAGCATTTTTTGCACACTTGTACCAACATCACATCAACATCTTAGGCGCTTGCATTGCTTGTGTGGCATGTCTTCAATTGTTGTTCATAGACAAAGGGGTCTAACCTATTATAAAGGAAGTTAAATATATCTTACCTCTTAACACAACAAATCCCTAAGGCATTCTATACCTTACCTCTTAACATATTAAATCTGCAAGGTACTTTTATTGCCACCTTATTTTCAAATATAGGTATAGTTTAGAAGGCGAGTAGGTATTGCAAAACATAAACAAATGATAGTTCTACATAGAGACAAAGTGTCCATTGACTAATTTGCAAACACAACCTCGCCCTATAATAGGGTAGAATCATAACTTATAGTTTGTTGCAATTTGAATTTACCACAGACCCAATATTAGAACTCTAATCCCAATTATCGAGTGCAACACAAATCACAATATTCATCATCGACCACAAAAAATCAATGTAGAGCTAAGCACATCCTAAACCTTCTCTTTGTCATTTTCATTTACTACCTCAACTCATTTATTAATTTAGGTCTAATTTGTATTATTGTTATATCATGAGATATTAGAATCGTAAATTAATTAGAGGGTGTGGTTATTTTCCCTATATTTTCATGTTCCCTAACCTTTTGATCCCTCTAGTGCTTTGCCCTACGGCTAACCTTATTTCTATATATAAAAAATGATCTGATTTTTTTTATTTTGTCCATCTTTTAGTCAAATCTAAAATATGTGTGCTTTTATTATCTTTTTCTCCTTATTTGGTCAATCATATAATTGGGTTGCATGCCAAAACATCTTTGTAGATTCCATCTTCCCATTTGGCATAGTCCTAGACTCAACCATTCAATTGCTATGAATTCATCCATGTACCTCAATGAGGAGGAGCCATTTGATCACGATGTTCATCTTTAAAATATTAAAAATCAAAATACAATAGATATATCCAACAAGTTGTATCTTCTTAGTGAGGACATTAATAAACTTGATAATGATTCTAATCCTTCAATATTAGTAGATGCACTTCATAATTTGTTCATGCCAAAATCTTATGGTATGGAAATGCTTTAAAGAATGAAGGTCGATTTATTGGTAGATTGAATGCTCCTAATGATGTTTCCCTCCCCTCACATTCTCAAGCTTCTTATTCTATTCTCCCTTTGCAACCCCAATCACCTATATTTTCCATGTACCCCAAAGTGTTGTTATCATTTTGAATTTGATTTTTATTACCAGTTGTTTTGAAATCTTAGATAAGAAAGTAATAGTGTTGAAAATGTACCCCTTGAACGGATCAGTGAGTGCATAGCCTCCATCATTTCTAATAAATCTAAGGATAATTTGGATAGTCCAATGAAATTCATAAAAAGATTTTGTAGAACATGTGGAAATTTGAGAAAATTTTCATTGAGCTCATAGATTACCCTTACATCACCAAGATGGTTAATTGCAAGATACATGTATATTTTGGAATAAAACAAAATCTAGAACATGATCCAGAAGGTTATATTTTGTAGAGGAGGAAGTACTTGTTGGAACATTTAAGAAGTTTTTTTTTTTAAACTGATACCCCCATAATAAAACATGCCCATTTTGTAAAGTGGAAAGGAAAGTTTAGGACATTGAATATTGCTTTACCTCTTCAAAAAGATTTATTAGTGGTTGACTTTGTAGATAATTACTCTTTATCCCATCTAAAGGAGATTTAGACATAGTAATATTATACATAGAAATTGACTATCATGATGGATATGCGTCTTTAGCATGCATAATTGGAGTTGTGTGGGATTGAGAGGAACTATCTCCAATGATTAATCAAGAGAGAATATTAATTTTATATTAATGGTAAAAGTATGAGACACATTTCATGTAACATTACTTTCAATTAATTTTTTAGGACCTTGCTACAAGGCATGTGAAACTAGAGAACCATTTTTTGGTTAGATGGTTGTGCATTAGTTTCAAATCATTAGATCTTTTTTGTATTTGTCGATATGATCAACTTCACAATAAACCTCATGTTTTGAGTTTCTTTGAGAGTGGTCATGGGAAGGCTAAACATACTGATGTAGGAACTTACATTGCATGATGCAAGAAAACACCAAATTATTATGACAAAGACCATTTGAATGACACACATTGTTGTTCAATGGTGTAAGAATCATTTTACATGTGATTTTGGCACTTGAGAGAGGAACCCACCTCCACATAGTCTTTTGGAAGATTACATGTGCACAATAAATTTCAATATTATTGTTTTAATTTCTATAATAAAAATCATTCTATATAGGAAAATATTTATTAAATATATAAAAAGATTGGCATCAAGTTATGTAAGGGTGGATCGAAGAATGACACATGGTTGTTAGAGGATAGATAAAATGAGGTTCGTGTATTGTTATTGTGAGTAGAAAATTAAAAAAATGGATGTTTTGTATTAGGGATTACTCTTATTTTTGTTATGAATGTATGTTGGAGAGTATGAAAGATGCATGCGCCAACTTTATGGTTATGTGGGTGAAATAAATTCAGTGCCTATTGTTTTTGATGATGTATGTGGAGAAGATGAAGTTGAAATATTTGAAGAGATTTGTTTAATTTTAATTGACTATGGCCACATTTTAAGATTACTTAAAAAAGGTCTATGCATTGTTATACTTGAAATTTTGACTAGCTTTATATTGTAACATTTTGAGTATTTTTCTCTACATTATGTCAGGAGATCTTTTCATAGTATTTGAGAAGGCAAGAAATGTGTAGAGTGTGAGATATTATTTGTTACATTACATAGAAGAGAGAACCAAGATAATAAAAGTAGAAGAAAGTGAAAGGACAATTTTTCCCACAAGCTTAGTTGTGGTTGTTGGGAAATAAGAGACATTTCCCCATTAAACATATGAGAGCATTACAAGTTTTTAGATCTAACAAAATTTTAGCAATGTAATGACTTGTAAACATCACTTAGAAAAATAATAAGAATAGAGAAAGAAATATATAATAAATGGAAGCACATCCCACAAGATTAGAGACAAATATTTTATGTGGGAAAACCCTTTTGGGTACAAAACAATCCACCCTCTAAAGTACCACTCATCATATTAGCATCAAATCATGTTTACAATAGAATGTGATTTTATCCATGCTCTACTAGAGAAAATACCATCTCTAAGACATGCACTATAACCTGTAGTCAATCCAACAACATCACAAACATACATTCATAGCCATACTACAATGTTACAACCAAGAGAAATAAGATATCAACATTCTTCAACCATGGAAGAGATCCAATAGCTTTCTAGTAGCATAACCCTGCATCCACTTGCTACACACATAATATCACTATGTGCTTGCTTTTATAGACCAAGCAAGGCACAAAACCCCCAGGTGGTAATACAAACCATTAATTCAAAACCATGAACTAAGTGGTTAATAAGAAAAGAGACCTCATGACACATGTCCTAGAGTTACAAGAATCTTTCTAGAAGGTTCAATCCTCTTCCCTCCAAATTTGGCATCCAAATCTAGTGGAGGACAAATGCAACCCACTAAAATACAACCTTCCCATGCATAAGACAAAACAAGCTAAACCCAAGCACTCGATTTGGTAAGTCAAACATGTAACCCCTAAAATCATTATCTTACATGTGACTCCCCCTCATAGATTCATCTTACACCTCTTCCATGTAAATTCCATGTGTCTGATGATGGATTACAATGAACCTCCCATATTATAATTTCCCTAGTGACCAATATTTTCAAGTGTTCAGAAGAATATTCCACTCAACATGTGTCTCCAACTCCCACATGGGCATCTTATGCCACCCATTCCATGATTGATGGAGATACACACATGAAACATTGTTTACAAAAATATAATCCTATCCCCTGATTACCACATTGTTCTACTAGGATTACAAATTGAATAACACACCTACTCCTAATGGTGATATAAGGAACTATTTGAAATAAGTAAAAAAATTTAGAATGGTGTTTATTTTATTGATTGCAAACCTCACAAGAAGGTACATCATTATAGTCACTTAGTGCTTGCTACTAGCATGTCTTTTCATATTGTCACATATGCATGTGGCCAACATAAGTGGATTCTAGATAAAGAATACCATGAGAGTATATTACATGTAATTGATAGAATAACTAATCTAGTTGGCCATGTTTGATTTATTTACATATACTATTACATCATCTATGGATTTTTGTTCCCTGTGTGAACATTTCAATGTTTGAGTTCAACCTTGTACAATTTATCTACAAGAATACAATTAATCATATTTTACTTGCATATCATTTAGTTCATGAATCCATCATTATTGCATCTCACTCAAGATAATCTTGAAAGTAACTTAAATATTTAGGAGGCATCAAGATAATATTGGTATATAACTATTTAGAAACATATTGATTGTTGGTATCACATGGAATAATAAAGTAGATTGTGTTCATAACTATCAACATAGTTGAATAAATTCTAGATTAAATGGAGATAATTATAAGTTTCTAAATTGATTTGCATGACATATGTATACTTAGTACAAGTACAAATTGATTTGGAATTTAAGAGCTAATTTGTAACATGTTTATAAATTGATTGTGAATTTGTTAATCTAACTATTTATATTATCTATTGTTTGTAGATCAACAACCTAATTTGTAATAAATTTATATATATAATCACATGTATATAATATTAAAACATTGCATGAATTTAGCATCCATCTTACATTTATTAACATCACATATAAAATGATATCATCACATACAAACTTAAAGGATTATCACATACATATCAAAATTAAGGATCATCATCATCATCATCATCATCATCATCATCACATATATATATAATTTAAGGATTATCACATATGAAATTATATGAACATTATAAATTTAGGATCATCAAAATTAGGAAACTACTAGGATGGCATTTGCCTCCTAGTAGAGTGAGTATTTGAAGCCTACATTAATGTATGCACATGTAAATTAATTCACATTTATCATTTGTATGTTATTCTAGTTAATGCACATAAATTATATTATAACTAGTTCCTCACTTGACTGAATCACATTGTCATATTGTTCAATTGTAGGCATGCCTTTCATGTGATCCTTATGTGCATGAAAAAAACATATTTCAAAGAATTAGTAGGTGAACATATACACTAAAATTAAATTGTTTGAAACAAACATTAAAGTATATATTGACTCATATTCATTAATAACCTCTTTTCCTCCTAAGCAAGATGTGATGGACTCCTGTGAGAAGATCCTACTTTCCCTAAAGGGTAAAGATGTAAATGTAGTTTCCCCTGTGAAAAAACCTAAGAAAATGTTAGGATTAAATCTTCTACAGATGGAGTTAATCTTGACTCTAGTTTTGATGAATTTACTCCTAAAGGTAACCTTGATGATGTCTATGCTCATATTGGTAATGTTGGTAGAAGATTAACCCATTTGGCTAAGGCTGTTGCTAATGTTGAGATATCTAAACAACAAGAGAAGGGTGATTAGGGTACTGGTAATACTAAGGCTTTCATTGAGGATATACCCTCTGATTCTAATACCGAGACAATGCTAAGGTGTAGAATGAGGATGAACAGGTGGAGGAAGAGTTTGTTCTTGATGGAGATAAGGGGGAGTAGCATATTCCAAATATGGAGGAGGATATTGAGAGGGTTGAAGAGGATTCTGAGGACCTGATATTCTAGAGGTTGAGGACGTTGGGCCTCAGGCTCATGTTGATGAAGAGGAGGAATTTGATGATGTGGCCACTGATATTGGTGTCTTTGAATGTGACCTTGAGAAGGTTGATGGAAGAGGTGATTCCACTATTTTTTATCATGCTCTTTGAGACCTTCTCACTAGGATGGATCATTTGGAGGATATGCATAATAAGAAGGTTGAGTGCGATACTTGTCAATAAAGTTGGACTAATATGTACGACACCATGAAAATGTACCAACACAGGTTGATCAAGGTGGAGCAAGGTATGAATGACCTAGTTCAGTTTACTAATGAGATGATGAGAAAGATAGTTTTTGGGGTAGTTACTCTTTAGAATGAACTTAACAAGCATAAGCATTAGTAGGAAACTAAGTTGCAGAGTGCTAAGAAGAAGATGAAACATCATAAAGAACAGATGGTTTTAGGAGTTTCAAGCTAGGAGGAAAATTTTAAGTCTATGAAAATGGATTGGGATACCCTTTTTTATATTGTGCTGAAGTCTGGTGCTGTCTCTATTATGTTTTTCTGTTGTCTTTGTTGTTTTACTGCCTGGCCTATATTCTTGTTTTCCAGGGCCATTTATTGGTACTGTTTGTGAGATCCTTTGATGGATTGTTAATCTTGTTTTATTTGTAAGGGACTAGGACCCTCTTTCCCTGCTTATCTTAATCAAAAACATAATCACATTGTCTACCATAGCTTCTCGTTCATTGATCTGATTGAAATGGCTAGTGTGTCATAAAATAAAAGCTCCATATAAGTATAGATTCCATCTATACCATCTTCTAGATCAAGATAGATATAAATATAGGGATAGATGTAGAGGTAGATCCAAAGGAAACTTGCGCATGTGCAAAGATAGATGTAGGGAAAGATGCAAAAGCAACCTATATAGATGCAAAGGCAATTGCATGGGGAAAATGCAAAGGTTGCATATGTAGGATATGGATCCTATGAGAAACAGACATTAATAAACATAGACACTTCACTAATATTGATGTTCTAATATAAGCCTATGATCTCATATGCCTTGGTCAAGTTTAATGTTAGAATATGTGTCATTTCACATAGTTTATTATTATTACTAGATACCTCATTTGTGTCCCAAGGAGATGGGAAATATTTTTCCTACATGGCTCCACTGAAGCTCAAACCCTTGATCTAAATAATATTTTTATCCATCCCTCATAAAAAATCAATGAAATTATTAGATGAAATACCTTGCATGTGTTGCATAATGCTAGTGAGACTCTCCATTGCTTCTTTATGAAGATTTTACCATATAAAAACTAAATTAACCTAATAAAAAACCATCAACCATCAACTCTAAAATTGAAAAGTAACATGTATTTAATATGTTTTTTTGATAAATAATCAAAGGAAGTGGGCACCTCTCCCATTACATTAACTTCTAAAACAAAGATTGCAACATTTTCAAAATAGTGCATGTTGGAAGGAAGAGATTCTAAGAAGTGAATACCCAAACAATGCCCAAGCCCATATATCCTTTCTTAACTTGGGATTGAAGTGTCATATTACTTGATTCCCTTCTTCTTTTGGAGGAACATTTTTTCTTTTGCACGACAAGCGATTTTTCAACACCTATAATCCTATGACCATCCTCAGAGGATCTAGAAAGTACATGAGCATTCTCTTGGAGGATGTAATAATCTTTGTAGTTACATCTAAAGCTTGATTTGATCTCATCTTGGAACTAGAGTGGGAAGTTTCAATCACTAGAGCCTCCTTAATAAATGAGACAAATGTTCAACCAAACACTCTTCCAAGGAATTAGAGGTTTCTTCACCAAAGAAATGATCTGATTCCCAAGTTTGTAAAGAGGGAGATAAGGGGATAGCTTCTGTAACAAAGTAATACTCTACCCATGCTATTGTAAGGAAGTTGTATCATCCTTACCATTATATGGTTCAATCCAAAAAAGATGAGTTTCAGTCCCATGCCACTGAGTAGCATTTGATGAATATTTTTTTGAGGTATTTTAGAAGCACAATTGTCCTTCCTTCGATAAAAAGGAACAAAATAACCATATACAAAAGACAGAAGTGACACCTAAAAGAGATGTTAACATAATCAAGAGTTTGAGACCAACTCCTACCATTCTTCTTCAAAGATATTGAATGGTAGGAGTTGGTGCAAGAGTAATCTCTTGTTTAGAAGAGGCATGCAGAAAATTTCCCATGCAATTACCAATGGCTCACAAGCTAGAGCCACATAGAAATTGGAAAGGTAAATAAGGTGCACCCAAAAAACTTATTGGAGATCAAAGGAGGGGTGATCTAGAACATATTCAAAATGAAACATAAATAGAAAAGCTAATCTACTACACTAGAAATACAAGGATCGACGTGATTAAGCAACAAGGGGAATTGAATTTGACATCAAAGAAACTAGACTTGTGAGTGAGACAACCATAGCTTTCAAAAGATTAGAAGCAGTTGTTATTAATTTAGGGTCAATAAAGATTCTTGTTAAGATATTGTTAGAAATGAAGGTAAACAACTATCAATAGAAAATTGATTACAACTGTAATATAGATATTTAACTGTGTAGAACCAAAATGGAGATGGCATGAAATCAACACAAAGAAATAACAGAATAGAAGATCAAACACATAAAACAATGTTTGTGTGGAGAAACCCTTTCAAGAAAAATCTCCACACAAGAAGAGATGCACCAGTCTGTATTAACTTCAATAGAGTTTACAATACAACAATATCAATCTCCTCTCCAGTCTTCAATCCAACAACACCTGTAATACTCTCAAATTTTCTCATACACAATTGTAATACAATATCCTCATAAAGGGGTTTCCTTCTAGGGTAAGACAAGCCAACATAACCTCTACTGTCAAATCTATGGTCTAATCATGAACGGTCAAGATTTACAATGAGAAACTATATATAAAATGTGGCTTCTGGGGGCATTACCCCTGGACCTCCACTGGGGTGCGTGGCCCCCGAACTCCTCACTGAGAGGGCCATCCCCCCAGACCCCGCAAGGGGGGTACCCCCTGCAACCCCCCGAATAACCTACATTCATCAAGTATGAGGATCAAACATGTGGTTGAAATAAGATCACTACTTGGTGAATACTTCTTCCCTTAGGAAAATTTACAAACAACATTAAGAGTAATTAATTACATAGGATTTACAAGGTGATAATTGACGCAATAGTTATAAGATATTTGGATATGTTTAATAAATCCCTAATTGAAGTCATAGATGACTTATTGGATAGTCTTGGTAGCATCCTCAGAACAAGAAAAGAAGTGGCCATGGCCAAAGATGCTGCGATAAGGGAGTATGTATTGATAAAACTTTGCCCAGACATTTCCAGTGAAGAAAAAGTCAAAGTCACTAAGATAGTTGGTGAAAAATTTAGAACAAAAAGAAGGGTCAACACTCTAATGTCTGGTGACATTGAGAATCTAGTCAAGGAGACTGAGGAAATAACAGTAAATGTGTTACATGAGTTGCAAATCCCAACCATTATTGACACTGATGAAGAACATAATGTTGGTGATGACAATACAATTTCAGAAATGAATATTGAGCAAAATTTGGAACAAAGTACAGTTACTCCTCCGGTGAGCATAGGGAATGAAGAAGAAGTGAAAGAACCTGTGGGAGAAAAGAATTTTGAAGAAACAAAGGTAGCATCTGAAGATATTGCCTCTGAAGGACAAGGTGAGCAGAGGGAAGAAGTAAATGAACAAATGATTAACAATTTTACTCTGGAAATAGAAGGAAATGAGCAAGAGCCTATTCAAGAAGATCCTCCAGAGAGACATGATGCTGAGGTGTCTCAAAAAGAAGACAAAAGAGACACTGTTGAGAATGAGTTAGTTGACTCCTTAAGAGAGTTTTTGGAGAAGCAAAAGGAAGCTCAAATTTTGACTGCACTTGAGCTATTGCAAGGACCAATTAACCTTGCCACAATGTCCCCATTACAGAAACTGAGACTTAGGACACTTTTTCAAACTACTGCACAAGAAGAGATCCTAAAATCTCATATAGAGGATAGTGAGCTAATAGGAGATGCATCGACAATTTTTGAAAAGATAACGCCTGGAATTAAGAGAGATACATCTTTGGGTCCAACTGCTGAATTGAAAAAGATTATGGAATCAATCAATTCTCATTTTGAGTCCCTGGAACAAGCTACAAAAAATAAGGTAAGGGCACAGATTGATGACAAGAGGTTAGTGGAGCTCAATGACAATTTTTCTCAAGATAAAATTCTATTGGAAAAGAGTATAGAATATGCTTAGAATGCTATCAAAGAGGCCAGTGAAATGTATCAATTTTTTCTTACATGGCCTAAGAAAACAAAGGATCTGAAAGATAAAATAAATGGATGGGAAGCTCAAATAATGAGGATCTCTAGAACTTATGACTCGGTAAAAGATGCTATTGGCAATGAAAGGGCACAAGTTGAGACCATTCATTCTACTATACATAAGGTAAGGGCAGAGATTGATGACAAGAGGTTAGTGGAGCTCAATGACAATTTTTCTCAAGATAAAATTCTATTGGAAAAGAGTATAGAATATGCTCAGACTGCTATCAAAGAGGCCAGTGAAATGTATCAATTTTTTCTTACGTGGCCTGAGAAAACAAATGATCTAAAAGATAAAATAAATGGATGGGAAGCTCAAATAATGAAGATCTCCAGAACTTATGACCCAGTAAAAGATGCTATTGGAAATCAGAGGGCGCAAGTTGAGACCATTCATTCTACTATACATAAGTTGCAAACCCAGAGGGAGGTTATAAAGCATAGAATGAGCCAGCTCCGGGAGATAGTAAGCTTCAAAATTGTATCCATGAGTAGATTAGTAGCAACAGTAGAGAAGACTAGGCAAATCACTGAGGCCCCTGCTATTTTGAAGAAGGCAGAAGAGTTGGTATCCTAAGTCAATGGGCACATATTAGTTTTGAGTGATGCTAAAGTAAGGTGGGATGAAGATGTGGTGCAATTAAAGAAACTCTATTAAGATATTCTCCTAGCAAAATAGTAAGGTATTTTGATTTCACTTGTAAAAATGCAAATAGTACAAACAATTTTTGAAGTTTTGGTCACTTGTACATATTTCCACATCATACACCTTTTCCATTGATGTCAAAGGGGGAGAACGGAGCATGTGAAAAATGCAAAAAGAAAATAACTGAAAAATAAAAAGAGAAGCATGAACTTAGGGGGAGCAGTATGAAAAGAGTAAGGGGGAGCAACATAACAGTTTTTCACATCAAGTGTTGCCATCAATGCCAAAGGAGGAGATTGTTGGCAATATGGTTGAGCTTGATGTTTGATGATGTTGTCATTGATGGAAACAAGAAAAGGAACTAGGTTTGAACAAAGATTTTGGTCCGATGAAGAAGACTTAGTCATTTTGGCTAAGTGTTGGCGGTATACAGAGACAACGACAGAGAGACAGTGTTTGGATTGGCATTGGTCCACAGTTGAAGACCAAGTACTACAATTCTGGTATGATGTTCCTAACTCTCAAATGATCTTATATCCAAGGTTTTAGCTTTTGATTAGTTCTAGAAGTATATCTTCAAATGGCCTAAGTCTGGCAGAACAGAATACAATGCTAATTAAAGCAGAACACACATTTGTTTTGGTCCGCATTCCTCTAGTGTTAGATATTTAGTTATGCAGTTTTGAGGTGTTGTAAACACTTGTATGAAGTGTCTAAATCTAGAGTTATAGAGTTTGAGGTCCACTGGAAAGACATTTATAAGCCACTGAGTATCGCTACATGGTTTGACAGTAACTGGTTGTGACAGAGTCTGTGTTTCAACAGTTCGCATTTTGCTGCATGTTGATATTATGTTTTGTGGTTCTGGAGGTATGATCTATGATATCTAAGGAGTCTTTGATATGATTTTGAGCAAGTCTTGTGGTCCGCAGTGAAAGTTGTGATCTGACAGTTAGATTGAGTCAATCACAGTCTGTGTTTGAGGCTGACATGATAGTTTGATTTGTGTGCAGTAAGTTCTATTGTTTAGAACTTTATCCTAAGTGGTTCTATAGTTGGAGCTGACATATGAGAAGGTGTTTCAAATGTTATTTGGGTCCGTTATGTATTTTGGTGAGTGGATTTGGCCGACAAGCTACAAGTTTATTAACTATACACTTCATCTAAGTAGGCTGACCTAATGTGAAGATTCTAAGTGTTGCATATATATATATATATGAGATCAAATTTAGTGTTTGAGTGATGAGGTATGGGAGTAGATGTGTGTATGTGCGACATGCGAAGTATAGTGATTTTGTAAGGGCGATAAGTGCAGAAGAAGAGAGATCTTATTTCAATGTAAAGGTAGAGCAGTGAAACAAAGCAGTCAGAGATGAAGAGTTTTGAGATAGTTTTTCTGAGCTTTGTTGGAGCTATAACCATGCATTCATAGATGCAATCAGAGTAGTTCATTTTGGTAGTGAGCCACCCTTCTCTTTCTCTTTCTTTCTATACGCAGTGAGCCTTTTTTTGTAGTGAGCATTTTGGATAGTGATCCCTAAGGCATTGAGCCTCTTTGTAATTAGGTATTGTTACTACATAATATATTGTGAGCTAACACTCACCATGGTTTTTCCCTTTCTGGGTTTTCCATGTAAAAATCCTTGTGTTCATGTGTCATGCCTTGTGGATGTTTATGCTATGTTTAATTTTCTTTAATGTTGTTGAATGGGCAAATGAATTATGATTTAATGAGTGTATGGTTTAAAAGGATACTGATTCACCCCCCCCTCTCAGTATTCCAGGTGTTCAACAAAACCTAGGAACCTATATCCTAAACCTAGGACCTTAAACACTGTTGGTAATTTTCTCCGAATTGGTAGAGGGTTTGCCAGTTCCAATGCACGGGCAGATTCGGCCAACAGAAACAGGAGGTTGCGTGAGCTGCCTCCCCTTCACTTCTGGTTCTGCCGCACCAAGGGGGGTATCCCTATTTGATAAAGATATGACCTTGACTCTCCAAATGACAGAAAGATTTGACTTTGTAATAATAGGCAGAATACTCTCATGTGTGGACCAAGATTTGTGTGATAAATCACAAGGTTGGCAACATTCTTGGACATATTTCTTTGGTTAGGTATGAGAGTATGTGGGGGTTCCTAATCCTACTCCTACAACTAATGGGTTGGAATAATGGAATGGATGATTTTGATGGTTTGGATGTAAGACAGGGGTTTTGGATCATAACTACTTCACAAGAATAGACCGATGCCTATCTCAGGGCAATAGAGTCAACTAGACGTATACATAAGAATGGCTTGCAACTGTCATTCGAGTTTCAAGGGGTTAGAACTGATGCTTGCCTTACAAACATCACCCAAGGATGAGTATTTAACTGTTCATAATTACAAGCATCCCAGTTGACATACGTTCTTCTTCAGATTTAACTTAAGACAAATTTAATCCACTCCTTGAATGGAAGTCAAAAGATCAAACATGCGATACAGAAGCCTGTATCCCTGAATCTATGAAACCCTTAGCAACCAGATTCAAAAGAAGAAACAATATGCAACACATGGAGACAAACAAATAAATACATGCAACAAAGGCATTTTTCATATAACATTAACATTGAAACTGAACATAAGTGCAAGATACAACTCAGATGCAACACATAAACTCCACAAGAGATGAAACAGATAGGAAATGCTCTGTATTTCATTATTTTTTCCCCCAAAATTACCCAAGTCTTCAACAACCACAATGAGTGACACAGTTTGCATTTTATAGCAAAACTGTGTACTTAGCCAAAATTACAACGGTCAACTCAAAAATTGCTAGATACAACACATGAGAAATGGCGCTTAGAAACATCAATGCACTAAGCAAAGGAAGGAGAGGGAACAGGTAGAATCAGAAGATGTGCCGCCGTTTCCAGATTTTCATCTTAAAAATGGTGGTTGGCCTGTCAACTCCATCGATCATCCTCTGCAGGACCACCATTAAAGCTCCAACTACTCGCGAGATGCAGCAACAAAAACATCTGAAGATTTCCCACTCAAAAATGGGCTGCAAACAAAGAAACCCCCTCGCAGCTGTGAAAAACAAAACCAGCCATCGATCTACTCCCATCGCCGAGATCCACTGCCCCAAAAACATTGAAAAGTTGCCAACCAATGATTACGTGCCACCTAGGCATTCCACACTCCTATCGCTGACTTTTCCCTTTCTCATTTTGCCCTTTTCACCCTTGTATATGCATGAACAAATGCATATACAATCATCACTGTTCGACCCTCAGATACCCTTTGTATATGCAAAATACATATACATCTGTTTGATATACAAGGCGGGCCCCAAACTTGTTTAGAACAAATTGAAATTCAATTCAGGTCCGGCTTGTATCTTCTTTTCCTGCATATTTCCTTATACATGCACATATACATTCTCCTTATGCATACAAGGCGGATTTCAAATTTTATGAAGCTTGCTGAAGATACTTTGAAATCCGGCTTGCATGTTAACCCTTGTATCTTTCAAATGTACATTGGCACATACAAGCGCCCAATATACATGCCGCGGACCCGAAATATTATTAACTGCATTTGATTTCTCCTTTAGGTTCGGAATGTATATTTTGTGTGTATGCCGAATATACAAACACAAACATGCAAGCAGGGAATCTTTCTAGAATATGCGATGAATGTATATTTCCCTTGTATGTTTGAACTTTGCATCCTTTTACTTTGTACATACAAATAAGGAATCCTTAGAGAATATTCCTATAATGTATCTAACCATTGTATGTGTGCCTGAATGTATATTGCATATACATTCCACCTTGTACATTTTTCCTTTGAATGTGCATCGGCCATTGGGAAGACATTTTGCTTGGCTACTGATGCATACCATCTTGCCGATAACAAACCACCATCGGATAGACCACTACAATCGGCCAGACATTCCACAGCTTGGCTAATAACCCAAGATATGTCGAACACCATGCGATCGGGGAGACACCAATCATCACCAAGACCACACAACACTCCGCCAATAAGCACTGGTTACACCGAAGACCCTCTTCACATACATCATCGGCCAATCAGCGAGACTCATAACTTAGCAGCTGATACACATAGTCTCAGTGATGATCACCTTCACTGTAGCAAAAGTATGTCCACCACCTTTGTATGTCAAACATACAAACCATCTCACATACAAACAAGGAATCCTCAAGGAATATTCCACCTTTGTACATGCACATGATATGCATGCCAAAATGAATACAACTTATTTTTTCAAAGGCCGATAGAGTTTTTCGACCCGCCAATGCATACTCGACCTGCATGTATATACAAACACCTTTGTATATACAAAGACACTTGCACCTTAACTAATTTTTCATAATTTTACTACTGCAAAGGCCGAAAAATAGAATTTTCTAGACTTTTTGGAAGGTGCCTGCATATTTAAATGCTTGAAACCTAAATATTTATACAGGCACCACCAAACACTAAGCCCTAAACCAATAACCCTAGACTCTAAACCTTGGACCCTAAACCCTAAGCCCAAGACCCTAAACCCTAAACACTAAATCCTAAACCATAAACATTAAACCCTAAACCTAACACCCTAAACAATAATATACACTAAACTCTAAACTCAAAATTTAATATCCTTATGTATCCTAGAAGAAACCCTTATCAGACCTAGTTGTTTAGATACCACCCTTCCTATATTCCAAGCCTTCAATATACCAAAACTATGTCATATACCAAACCTTCAAATATACTGAAACCTCTCTATATATACTAAACCATCTAATATACCTACAAGTATGATTAAGTATAATAGTATGTGGGAGAGAGATATGTGAAAATTGAATAGTGCATGGGAAAGAGTGTTACATGGAAGTAGACTGGTATATAGAAGCTAACTGGTATGTGAGAGGTATTAATTCTACCTAATGATATAGTTGCTTAGAGGGGGTATTTTAGAGATTATATACATTAAAAGGTATACATGAAAATTGGAAGGATCAATTGCTCCTTTGACACTATAATTTCCTCATGTCAAATCTACATCCTAATGACATACCATCATCACAAGAAAGAGAGAAGCTAGTTGTAGGAAAAAGTATCCACAATCTCCTTATCACTCCAACCTCTGCAGCCCTCAAATATGCCTCTCAAGCATCACTTCTTAAGATACAAGAGGGTAATCCTCTAAAATGTTGTGTTCAATGTACTATAGAGGGGCTCGTTTAGTAATATGATCCTATTGTAATATTTCTAATCAACTTGAAAAAATTTACCGTAAATATATTTTAATATATCTAAATTTATATAATTTTGTTTCTAAAAAATCCAATGTAATCTCTTTGTGAAGGTCTTCAATGGTAGTTTTTAAGGAAAATGCCACACTCTTTCTTATAACCTACTTATGCTTGTGCTTTGTATACACTAACTATGCTACTGGCAATGTTATTAGCATCTCATATTTTATAAATCCCATAGTAATCACAACTCACAATGTGTTTAAGACACTTCTTTAGACTAGAGGATGAGAATTTGGTCTAAAATTTAGTGTTGTAGGTAAATCATTTCTAAATAGTTCTAAACACTCACAATGTGTTTAAGACACTTCTCTAGACTAGAGGAGGAGACTTTGGTCTAAAATTTAGTGTTGTGGGTAAATCATTTCTAAATAGTTCTAAACACCCAGTCACCTTCTCAATAAATCCATGATCCACTCAAATATATGACTAGAAAGCTCTTGAAATAATTTCATAGAGAATATCATAAAATAAATAATCTATTTATTGACTTGGTTAAACTCCTAGTGATGTTTCCTCTCTCATAAACTCTAGAGTTCTAAAATAATCATTGATATATGCACTAGTAAGATACCAAAGCATCCTCAACTTGTAACATGATGTTCCTAATAAGGTCACAACAACATAACCAAACTTTTATGTAAATTTCCCTTATTGCATACATTTACCTTATCTAGCATTTAAATAGCCACCATTCATTAGTATATCAATCCCAAAGGAGCCACTCACCCAAAGCATGTAGTGAGTTATATAACCTTCATATAGAAAAAAAAGATGCATGTATCTCATATCTAACAACAACGTGAGATCAACATAGAATTGTACCTCATGTTAACATGTTAATTGTTTTCATTCATCAATGGCTATTACATAGCAATGCTTAATACAACACCCAAATCCATATGTAGAATTGACATTATGTTGCACATACATCAAACACATATTAGGACATAAATACATAAAAGGGTCATCAACTAGGCCTAAACAATATGTTGATAGGTGTTGCGTGTGTATGGTGTTGAGAGGAACCTCCTGCAACAAATTAATGAAAAATGCATGAAATAATAGATTTATGTAAATAGCATAAACACATAAGGAATTTATTGATCGTAGGCCACTTTGAGGGGGCAACCTCCTTTGAACAAGCTCAATACAATAAATTCGTGGATGCCTTCATTGGCCTCAACACTTACTTATATTCTAAGTCTAATATAATCAACTACTATTTCCCATGAATGTGGGATAGTACAATATGCTCACGGGACGACTTACAAAGCATATGTATCCATAGTGTTGGTAATCATTTATGTTTAGGGTTTTTGAGCTTCAATGTTTGTAGATTTTCCCCATTTAAATCCTAAACTTTCTGGGTCATGGTGTCTTGCATTGTTCTGCCTTTTCTAATGTTGGCCTTCTGTGGTGGGTTCCTAGTTATTATGTCTCATTATCATGCCTTAGTGTTCAAAGGTTGACCACCCCCACGTAGTGTTTTACCGTTTCTCCCTGTCGCACTTCATAAAAAATGCTAGGTTCTATGCGTGCAAAAGTGAATTGTATATTGGTGGGCTTGAAAATCTCAATTGGCTTCCGAAAATGGTGAAAAAACTGAGTTATATGCATTTTAGATGCATATCGGATAGCATATGCAAAGGGGGAATCTTTCACAAATTCCCAAGAATATTCTGCAGTTGTATGCATTTCCAAATGCATATCAGGCTCAAAACGAAAATATACAAAGGGCGAAAAGGCAAAATCGAAGGAAAAAAGGCCAGCAATAGAAACATGGGGTGCCTACATGGCACATTTTCACTGGCTAACGACTAGTCAGTGCGATTTTGAGCCGTGAATCTCAGCGATAGGAGTGGATCGATGGCCTTGTTTTGAGCCTGCGGCGATGGTTTTTCCTGAGTGTGTGCGACCATTTTTGAGCAGGAAAATCTCCAGATGTATCTGCTATTGCATCCTGCGAGTAGTTGAGGCTTTAATGGTGATCATGCAGAGGTGCGATGGATTGAGTGATGGGCCAACTACCAGTTTTATGAGGAATGTCCCCAAGTGGTGGCACGGGGCTCGAGTCCAACTCCTCCTCGCCATTCCTTCTGCTTGTTGCCTTCAGTATTTTGGGCACCATTTTGTAGTGCACGGTCTTGCAGAATTTTTGATGTGCCATGTAATTAATTTGCCGAGTATACTTTCTGGCTGTATTAAGCATACTGTGTCACTCATTTTGTTGTTGTTGAAAAATGGACAATATTTTGGTGTTGTGATACAATACATCTTCATTGGTGGCCCTGTTATGGATGTCTTGTGAGTTTATGAGTCTCATGTTGTATGTTTTTCTGCATAAATCTAGTGATATCATGCTGATTTAAATGAGTAATGCTATATTGCATGTGTTCTGTTATCTGTCTCTAAATTGAGTGTGTTCTTCTTCTAAATCTGAATATCTAAGGGGTGTTTATGATTCTAGAATATAGGTTTACTGTGTTGAATGCTTGATTTCTTACTTCTACTTAAGGAGTAGATTAAACGTTTCAGATCAAGTGTTAGGAAGAAGACATTGCAATAGGGATATCAATAAGTAGAGATAACATGATACTCTATTTTGGGAAGTATCTATAAGGCAGATACTATAAATCCCCTTGATATCTAGTCTTTGGTATATATTTATGTTGGCCATTTACATGTGTATGCCTATTGACTCCGAGCCCTGGATAGGCACCGATCCAGTCTTGTATTGAGATTGCAACCCAAAGTCTTAGTTTTGCATCCAAACATAAAATCAAACTTAAACTTTAAATCAAACCATTAGGACTTTAGAAGTAGTTTTAGGGACCAAAATCCTCTGTCTACAGCTGAATATAGGCCCAAAGCTAGCCCCTTTGCACTTATTCCACAGTTTTGGTCTACATAAAAGAGGATTTATCTGCTTTCTGTCAACATCCCAGCTAATATATAGATGCATTTCATAGATGTTGAGTAGGGAATACCCCCCTTGGTTTTGCAGAGCCTAAAGAAGAAGAGGAGATATTTATAGAGTCTATCTCCTTTACTGTTGGCCCCTGGCCCAGGAATCCTGTTGATCAACGATGGCTACCTTGTAGGGATTACTGGGAATAAGCATCCATCTGAAAAAATAACCAACAGAAATTGGCGACTCTGCTGGGGAACTTTGTGAAAAAACCCTGATTTTAAAAGAAGATAAATCCTATTTATAGGTGGCGACTCCGAACAAATCTCCCAACTGTTCAAAGTGAAATTTATATACAGGGGAGAAGATCCCAGCGTAACCCTTTGCTTGAAGAATTACCTAGAAAAATGATGTACAGAAAAAAGGGGACTACTCAAGCCAGTCAAGAGGGTTCTCCCAGAAGTGATAATGTTGAAGACAATCCTGGATCTTCAGAGCGAACAATACCTTATTTTTCAAACACTGAGGCTGAGATCCAGAATGTATATGAAAGACAACAAGCTGGTAGTCTGAGATTAAGGTCAAAGGTTTTTCAAGAACGCCTTTCTTGGATCCCAGTGATAGATTTGAAGAGGCTGAGTCCCCAAGGGATGATGATGATGATCAGAATATAATGAAACCATCCTCTTCTATGCCTACAGAGGAATAATTAGCTGAAGAAATGAAAAGCCTAAGAGCTAAATTAGAATATTTACAAGCCATGAAAATTAGAGATGACATGAGACAGAAAGTGCAAGCTCTGAGAACCGCTTAGAATAATTCAGTTCCTACCCTTGAAAATGCAAATATGCAGAGAAATCAGCAAAGAAATGAAGTGTAGGATCAACATAATGATCACAGACAGGATGCAAATAATGTTAGGGTACCTTTCAATAATGTAAGAAATCAGAATGCAAATAGAAATGCCAATGCTAATCAATTTGGTAGACAGCCTATGCAGCTAGACAGATTCAGGCAGTTAGTTTTTTATGGCATTCTTGGTTATCCAAATCCTATTGATAAACATGTGAGGCCACAAGTGCCTAAATTTTTAGGAAATATTACTGTGTCAGGAGAAGACCATCTAAAAGATTTTCAGAATGTCATGGATAATTTTGAGGTTGAGCATGAGGATGTATTCATGAAATTATTTATGCAATCCTTAGTTGATGAGGCCAGGGAATGGTACAAAGGTTTGCCTGACAGAAGTGTTTCATCATGGGATAACTTCAAAAGAATATTCAAGGAAAAATATGGTGACAAAACTAATCCAATTTTTTTCATAAATGAATTCGCTGGCATTACCAAAGGATCAAATGAACAGGTTGTTGATTTTAATGCTAGATTCATGAAGGTGTTGAACAAATTGCCACATCACCTGAGGCCTAATGAACCTATGTGTATAGTGTTGTACATAAATGCTTTTGATGCCAAAACAGCTTATGGATTAAGAGATAAGGGACCTCACAGCCTCAGAGATGCTTTCAAAATAGCAACAAATATTGAAAATAATAGAAAAGATCTGGCAAGACAAACAGAAGAGATGATGTAAAAATTTTGCAAAATCCAAATACCAAATCTCAGAATGTTCAAGGCAATGCATCTACTTCTGAGGATAAGTTAGATAAATTGACAACTATTGTCAAGGACCTAAGCTATAGAATGGCTAAAAATGAAAAGGGGATAGGTCCTGACAGACAGGTTTACCAAAGGCAAGAAAGAAGACCATCAGTACATGATATGCCATACAATATCAATTGGCATAATGGTAAACCCATCCTTCCACACAGCAATACAAATCAAAGAGCTCATAATGCAAAGGAAACACTTGATCCTTTGAAGAAGGCTATTAATATTGTTAATGACACCCCGTGGTGTATAATATGTCAGATGCCTCACTCACAGTCACAATGTATGATTGCTCAGTCTTTATATAATAATGTTGTTGCCTGTGATGAATGTAATGAACCTCATTGCATGGAAGATGATAATGTCAATATGTTGTCTACAAGCAGGGAGTATCCTTCTCATGATGTTGATGCAAACATAAATAATGAGATTTAGATCTGCCAGCAGTTTCCCTATGATGAAGATGATGAAGACAACTACACCTATGCTCAGGACTCACACAATTTTTTGAATAATTTAAGGAGGCCTTCTGATGAAGAAATTAGGGCCCTCACAGCTGCAGCAGTAGCTCAAGTCAAAAGCAATTACAATCTCAGGGGTAAAACTCAGATAAGTAACTCTTACCAACCAGAGAACACTTTTGTGACCCAGCCAGTGCACAGTCATAAAGGGACTGAAACACAAAAGAAGCAATGGAGCAATAATAGGCAAAACTTTAAGCAAAAAATAGGTTATGATCCTCAAGGACCAGAAAATAGAGTTCCCTAGGTTGAGGATCAAAATAAGAGTTTTCAGAATAAGGATGATAGTCAAAGAGCCATGAAGACCAAAGATGGATCATACCAAGATAAAAGTAAAAATGCGGATCAGGCTACAACTGTTATACAAAATTATGCTCCATTCGAAATAACTCAAGTTTTGTCCCAGGTAAAGATCTCTGTTCCATTGATGGAGCTAATGAAAATTGAAGAATGCAGAAATAAAGCAGTATCCCTAATTTTAGGAATATCCTATCAAGCCAAGCAGAATCATGAATCTCAGGATAAGAAACAAGCCATGTGTATCGATGAAGATGAGGTTTCTGAAGTATAACTGGGGGTGACCATGACAAAATGCCCTTCACAAGTTGAACCATTTTATGTCTCCTTGGTTATCAATGGAAAAGTGATTAGAAATTGTATGCTTGACTCAGGAGCATCAATGAATATTATGCCTTTGGCTATTATGCAGCAAGCAGGGTTAAAGATAGATAAGGCATGTGGAAAATGCTATGCCATGGATGCTAGAGAAGTACCAGTCATCAAAATTATGAAAGATGTAGATTTCAGACTGGCAGCATATCCAGAAAAGACCTATAGAATGAATATAATAGTTGCTGATATCAAGCCACAGTATGGCATGTTGTTGTCAAGAAGATGGGCAGCATTGATTGGTGGAGTATGCAACTGGACTTGTCATATGCCATGATCCCAATGAATGGCAAGGATGTGAAATTGATCAGAGAAGAAAGGTCATCAGATACAGTTGAAGATCAAGAATCAGAGGAGCATGTATGCTTTGTGGATACTGACAGTGATAATTTTAGAGTTGTCTCAGATGATAAAGAAAGGAAGGAGGGAGATGTGTGCATTCAAGAGCTTGACCAACAGGGTCTATGGACCATGTATTTTGATGGAGCTTGTTCGAAGGAAGGCTCTGGTGCTAGAATTATTTTTCTGTCTCCAACTGGTAAGCTTCTAAAATTCTCATTCTTATTGAAGTTTGCTTGCACAAAGAATATTGCAGAATATGAAGCTCTATTATTAGGATTGAATGTGGCTCTGAAGCATGGGATTAAAATGTTAAGGGTATTTGGAGATTCAGAGTTAATTGTTTCCCAAGTCAGAGATAAGTATGCTTCAAAAAATAAAAGATTGAAACAACATAAGCATGCTATTTGGGATACAATTGAATTGTTTGATGCATTTTCAATAAGCTGGGTAGAGAGATCAAAAAATGTCAAGGCAGATTTTCTAGCTAATATAGCTATAAGACCAGATGACATCACTCTATCAGATGTTACAAATGTTGAGGTCAAACTTAGACCTGCAGTGCCAGACAATGTATGCAGCTGGCAAGTGTTTGATGATGACAAGGATTTATTAAGATTTCTACATTATATTGATGAATATGAGAACCAAGAAATGGATTTTCAGAACTTTGTGAAGGTTATAGATGGAAAAGAAACTCTCTTAGGGAAGGAGGTAATTCAACTCAAGACAAATAAAATCCCTAGAGGGCTGGTCACTTTAGAGAGAGCTTTTGACAATAGGGACCAATTTGTTACAAAGGCATCTCCAACAAACAAGAATGATTTAGAGGAGATAAACTTGGGGATGTCTCATGCCCCCAAGAAGGTATACATTGGCAAACAACTCAAATCACACATTAGAACTATGCTGATTGCACTACTGAAAAAATATAAGCATGTTTTTGCCTGGTCGTATGAAGACCTAAAAGCTTATAGGGAGGATTTATTCCAACATGAAATCCCTTTGAAGCCTGGAGCTAAACCATTTAGACAAAAATAGAGACCTATCAATCCAACTTTAGCTCCTAAAATGCAAGAAGAACTCATGAAGCTTAGGGAGGCTGGAATAATCATGCCTATTAGGCACTCAACTTGGGTGTCTAACCTTGTCCCAGTCAGAAAAAAGAATGGCGACATAAGACTTTGTGTGGACTTTAGAAATTTGAATGTATCTTCTTTGAAGGACAATTATCCATTTCCAAACATGGAAGCCATGTTACAGAAGGTGACTGGCTATGAACTTTTATCTATGATGGATGGATTTTCAGGATACAATCAAGTGAAAGTAAAGGAATCAGAACAATACAAAACTACTTTCACCACTCCATGGGGAACCTATGTTTATGTGAGAATGCCATTTGGACTGACAAATACAGGTGCCACATTTCAGAGGGCTATGGATGTTGCTTTTGTAGGGTTAATTGACTCAATCTTGGCTGTGTATCAGGATGATTTGACAGCTTATTAAAAAAAGGAAGAGCAACATTGCATGCACTTAGAACAGATTTTTATTAGAGCATTGGAATATGGCATCTCGCTCAACCCAAATAAATGTGCCTTTGGGGTAGTGGAAGGAAAATTGCTTGGACACATTGTTTCCAAGGATGGAGTCAGGATTGATCCTGAAAGGGTGGCTGCAATTGATAAAATTTAGATCCCTAAAACTATGAAAGGTGTTCAGTCCTTCTTTGGACAAATTAATTTTGTTAGGAGATTTGTGCTTAACTTTGCAGAGACTACAAAAGATATCTCCAAGATGTTAAAGAAAGGCACAACTGTCAAGTGGGAAGATGAAGCAACTAAATTGTTTCAGAACATAAAAGAGGCTATTAAGATGGATCCTGTGTTAAAATCCCCAGATTTTTCCAAGCCATTTCAGTTATTTTCATTTGCCTCTTTCCATACTATTTCTGCATGTTTATTGTAGAAAAATGTAGAAGGTTTTGAACAACCTATAGCTTTCTTTAGCAGGTCATTGCAGGCTACTAAGTTGAAGTATGACATCATGGAGAAACAGGCATATGCACTAGTTAGAGCAGTTAAAAGTTTTAGGCCATATTTGGTAGGCTCTCAGATAGTTGCATATGTGCCTCATGCAGTAGTCAAAGATATATTTACTCAACAGGAGGTAACTGGAAGAAGATGCAGATGGATAAACAAACTGCAGGAGTTCAACATTGAAATACAGATCACTAAACTGGTAAGAGGACAGGCTTTGGCAAGATTGATGACACAGTCAAATCTAGAGGCATGCCAAGTGAATGTAGTGCATAATGAAATTATAAATATGTCAGAATCTGAGTGGTACAAGGACATTGTATATTATTCGTAAAATTTGAACTGTCCTACCCACCTCAATGATAATCAAAAGAGGACATTGAAGCTATAGGCTATTAAATACATTATTGTTCAAGGAGAGTTGTATTATAAAAGTTTTGATGGTGTACTACTCAGGTGTGTAGATGAAAATCAGGACAGAGATATTCTAAGTGAGATGCACGATGGAGTGTGTGGTGGACACTATGCTACCCATACAACAGCCCACAAAATTCTCAGAGCTAGCTATTGGTGGCCAACTCTTTTCTCAAATGCACAAAGAATGGTAAGAAAGTGTGATCCTTGCCAAAGGTTCTCAGGAAAGCTGAAGTACGAAGGTGCATTGCCCCTTAGGACTGTAATTGTAGAAGCCCCATTTCAGCAATGGGGAATTGATTTTATAGGTGAAATTTCAAAAAAATCAAGTGGAGGACACAGTTGGATTCTGGTTGCCACTGATTACTTCACTAAATGGATTGAGGCCATTCCAACTAAAAAAGCTACAAGCAAAGTGGTAATGGATTTTATTCTAGAGAACATTATTATTAGATTTGGAGTACCAGTTAAAGTGGTCATAGACAATGCAATGTGCTTCAGGTTTGGTGAGTTTATTGATTTTTGCAAAACTTATGGAATTGATTTGTCTCATACATCACCATACCATCCACAAGGAAATGGTCAGGCCGAGTCAAGCAACAGAAGTCTCATGAAAATCATCAAGAGAGTGATAGATAAAAACAAGAGAGCTTGGGATTCAAGGTTGAAGTTGGCGTTATGGGCTGACAGGGTGACAATGAAAAGAGCAATTGGAAGGTTGCCTTTTGAATTAGTATATGGTGCAGCAGCTAGGTTGCCTATGAACAATCTCTTGCTAGTTTATAAATTCATCCAAGGAAACAATGAGGAGATTGAGGACCCAATGACTGAAAGAATTAATCAGCTGGTTGCACTAGATGAAATCAGGAGAGAAGCACAGAAAACAAACATCAAGAAATAGCAAAAGGTGAAATATCTGTTTGATAAAAGGGCTACAGAGAGAAGGTTTCAGATAGGTGACTTGGTCCTTATGTGGAATGCAAGAAGCCAGGATAAGGGCAAGCATGGTAAATTCGAGCCCTTATGGACAGGCCCGTATCAAATTGGCAATGTCTATGAGAATGATTCTTACTTTCTCCAAGCCCTAAATGGTGAACTACTAGAATTGCCAGTGCACGGTAAATTCCTTAAAACTTTTTTCACATAAATGAGTACCTTCTGTGCACACTGTAAATTAGGTGTAAGTATTTTGTACATGCCTTGTATAGTTGGTCGTGTTTTGTGTTTTGGGTTTTGTCTGGTTTGCCCCGATGTAATATGGTCCTCACTGCAATCTTGCACCTACACGTCCCCAATCGGAGCCTGTGTTGGTAATCATTTATGTTTAGGGTTTTTGAGCTTCAATGTTTGCAGATTTTCCCCATTTAAATCTTAAACTTTCTGGGTCATGGTGTCTTGCATTGTTCTGCCTTTTCTGATGTTGGCCTTCTGTGGTGGGTTCCTGGTTATTATGTCTCATTCTCATGCCTTAGTGTTCAAAGGTTGACCACCCCCACGCAGTGTTTTACCATTTGTCCCTGTCGTACTTCATAAAAAATGCTAGGTTCTATGTGTGCAAAGGTGAATTGTATATTGGTGGGCTTGAAAATCTCAATCGACTTCCGAAAATGGTGAAAAACCTGAGTTATATGCATTTTAGATGCATATCGGATAGCATATGCAAAGGGGGAATCTTTCACAGATCCCTGAGAATATTCTACAGTTGTATGCATTTCCAAATGCATATCGGGCTCAAAACAAAAATATACAAAGGGCAAAAAGGCAAAATCGAAGGAAAAAAGGCCAGCGATAGAATCATGGAGTGCCTACGTGGCACGTTTTCACTGGCCGATGACTAGTCAGTGTGATTTTGAGCCATGGATCTCAGCAATAGGAGTGGATCGATGGCCTTGTTTTGAGCCTGTGGTGATGGTTTTTCCTGAGTGTGTGTGACCATTTTTGAGCGGGAAAATCTCCAAATGTATCTGCTGTTGCATCCCGCGAGTAGTTGAGGCTTTAATGGCGGTCGTGCAGAGGTGCGATGGATTGAGTGATGGGCCAACTACTAGTTGTATGAGGAATGTCCCCAAGTGGCAGCATGGGGCTTGGGTCCAACTCCTCCTCGCCATTCCTTCTGCCTGCTGCCTTCAGTATTTTGGGTGCCATTTTGTAGTGCACGGTCTTGCATAATTTTTGATGTGCCATGTAATTAATTTGTCGAGTACACTTTCTGGCTGTATTAAGCAGACTATGTCACTCATTTTGTTGTTGTTGAAAACTAGACAATATTTTGGTGCTGTGATACAATACATCTTCATTGGTGGCCCTGTTCTGGATGTCTTGTGAGTTTATGAGTCTCATGTTGTATGTTTTTCTGCATAAATCTACTGATATCATGCTGATTTAAATGAGTAATGCTATATTGCATGTGTTCTGTTATCTGTCTCCAAATTGAGTGTGTTCTTCTTCTGAATCTGAATATCTAAGGGGTGTTTATGATTCTAGAATATAGGTTTGCTGTGTTGAATGCTTGATTTCTTACTTCTACTCAAGGAGTAGATTAAACGTTTCAGATCAAGTGTTAGGAAGAAGACATTGCAATAGGGATATCAGTAAGTAGAGATAACAAGATATTCTATTTTGGGAAGTATCTATAAGGCAGATACTGTAAATCCCCTTGATATCCAGTCTTTGGTATATATTTATGTTGGCCATTCACATGTGTATGTCTATTGACTTCGAGCCCTGGATAGGCACCGATCCAGTCTTGTATTGAGATTGCAACCCAAAGTCTTAGTTTTGCATCCAAACGTAAAATCAAACTTAAACTTTAAATCAAACCATTAGGACTTTAGAAGTAGTTTTAGGGACCAAAATCCTCTATCTACAACTGAATATAGGTCCAAAGCTAGCCCCTTTGCACTTATTCCACAGTTTTGGTCTACATAAAAGAGGATTTATCTCCTTTGTGTCAACATCCCAGCTAATATATAGATGCATTTCAGATAGGTGACTTGGTCCTTATGTGGAATGTGTTGACTTTTTCCCAGACTGGATGCTTATTCCCAGATTTCCCTACAAGGTAGCCATCAGTGATCAACAGGATCTCTGGGCCAGGGGGCCAACAGTGTAGGAGATAGACTCTATATTTTATCTCCTCTTCTTCTTCAGGCTCTGCAAGACCTAGGGGGGTATTCCCTATTCAACATCCATGAGGATATGCATACAAGGCTGGGATGCTGACAGAAAGCAGATAGTCCTCTTGTAAGTAGACCAAAACTGAAAGATAAGGGCAAAGGGGCTAGCTTTGGGCCTATTTGCAATTGTAGACAGAGGACTGAGGTTCCTAAAACTAACTCTAATATCCTAATGTTTGTTTTAGATTTTGATTTGGATTTTAAGTGTGGATGCAAAGCTGGATATGGTTATAACACAAAACAAAGCATGATTGGTGCCTATCCAGGGCCTGGAGTCAGTAGACATACACCTGTGAATGATCAGCATGAACAGCTAAAACTGGATTTCAAGGGGACATATGTGATACCTGCCTTACAGGTATCTCCCAATATAGAGTGTTAGGTTATCTCTACTTATGGTATCCCTACTGCAGTATACCCTTCCCAATGTTCAACCTGAAAACAGTTTAATCTACCCCTTGAGTAGAAGTTAAAAGATCAGACAGTCAACATAGGAATTCTATGCTCTAGAATCTAAACATTACTAAACATCCAGATTCGGAAGAAGAATACATGCAATACTGGAGACAGAATTAACACAACACATGCCAAACAACATTTCTCATATAAGTTTAATCATGAAATCAGTGGGTTCATGCCAAAAACAAACAACAAGAGATACATAAACTCACAGGTTTAAGCTGTACAGAGCAACCAGATCAGCTGGTTTTGAATTACAGAGCCAAAAATCATCAACTTTCAACAACCTCAAATGAACAACACAACCTGCTTATAACAGCCAGGTAGGTGCTCAGCAATTAATTACAATGTTGACCAAAATCTCGCCAGATACACAGTATCATGAAAATGGCGCTCAAACACAACCGGATTGGCGCCCAAACTTGAATGCAGCAGGTAGGGGAGGAGACAGGAAGATTTCTCGAGCCCTGCGCCATCATCCGCTGATTGACACCTTCAGTCGGGTACCAGATCGACCCACGCCATCGCCCATACCTCTGCAACCTTCGCCATTAATGGCGCACCAACCCGCGGCCTCGGGAAGAACATCATACAGACTATCGCAAGCATTTCCCGCCGAGATTCATCATCATGATATTTGAAAATGCAGGATAACAATATCCCACATGCACCCCGCGATGACCTCAATAACACTTTATATACTAGGTCATGAGCATATATCATGTCGGTGCTTTTGCTCCTGACGACATTAGTATATAACCTCATCATCATCATCCCTCAGCAGCATGATATCCTGTTGTTCGAAATATCACCCTGACGTCATCATGATATTTGAAATATAACCTGCATGATAATCGGCACAACCTGATCCATCGGAGGAACATCCTCCTGCTGAGTTTATACCAGAAGCCTGGCCGATGATCATCCTGATGACGTCATCATCATATCTGCCTACTGCACACCTCCTCATATCCGGATGACGTCATCATCATATCAACATCATCATGATATTCGGAAGACAACCGGATATTTGGAAATATCCTCCTGATGTTCAAATATCAGGTTGCACTGTAGCTCCTCTATAAGATCGGGGCGATAGAAGAATATGATGATGCTTGAAAAGATCACCCCCACTAGATAATGCACGAAGCCAGTAGGCGGATATCTCCTTGATATTAGCATCATCATGATGCTCGAACAAACAAACATATATCCGGGTGATATGAAAATATCACCCCCTCCTTCGGAATATCATGATGCAGATAGGCAGAGAAAAAGATATCACCCTGAGATAAGGATGACGTCAGCATCATCAGGATGAAGAAACAACGAACAAGAAGTGATACAACATCATCAGGATGATATTGACTAAGATCATCCTGACGTTCAAAATATGATGACCCTAGTGAATATCGGGTCGCACTTAGAACTCTTCAACAACATCATCAGGATGATCATAACCAAGATCACCCGATGATAAAAATATCACCCCGGCGAAATATCATGAAGGCAGAAAATATGATGACCTCCGCAAGCAGCAGGATGAAAACTGGAAATATCCTGATGATGACGACCCTTAAGAAAAAATAAGTTGTGTCGAGCACTTAGAGAATAACCCCTTCAGGATACCGGGGCAACATCATCATGTTTGAGCAAGGTGATAAATGAAAGATCAATAAGCAAACATCACCCGACAGTTGAAATATGATGATGACGTTGAAAAACAAGTCGACGAGGAACATGATGATGCAGATCATCATCGAAGACAAGATGATGATGATGACCTCCTCCTCAGGAAAATATGATGCTGCAGTTGAAAAATGCTGAGGAGGTCCAACACTTAGAAAAAATGGGCAAGAAGATAAAGGCTTCAAATGAAGAAACCTCCTGATCATGACAAATCAACCCCTGGTCAAAATGAGTGTCAACAGTGGCTCCGAATGGGGACGTGCAGGTGAAAACCTGCAGCGAGAACCAGATCTCCGGGCAGACCTGACAAAAAAGCCAAAAAACGCGAGCTGTACAAGGCATTTACACTACATACATATTTTACAAATGTGCACAGCAACCAGTCATTATGCAAAATAGAACTTAAGGAATTGGCCATGCACAGGCAATTCCAGAATTTCACCATCCAGGGCCTGGAGGAAATAAGAGTCCTCCCCATGAGTATTGCAAACCTGATATGGGCCCATCCATAAGGGTTGAAACTTACCATGTTTACCCTTTTCCTGATCTTTAGCATTCCAAATGAGCACCAGATCATTTACTTGAAACTTCCTTTTTGTAGCTCTCCTGTCAAACTGATATTTCACCCCTTGTTGTCTTTTGAGATTGATCTGGTGGGCTCTCCTTCTGTCTTCATCCAATGCAACCAGCTGATTCACTCTTTCTGTCATGGGATCTTCAATCTCCTCATCATACTCTTGAATGAATCTGTAAACTGGTAGGAGATTGTTTATGGGCAGTCTAGCTGATGCACCATATACTAGCTCAAAAGGTGACTTCCCAATAGCCCCTTTTCACAGTCACTCTGTCAGCCCATACTGCTAAATTCAACTTTGAGTCCCAAGCTCTCTTGTTCTTGTCCAGTATCCTCTTGACAATTTTCATGATGCTCCTATTGCTTGATTCTGCTTGACCATTTCCTTGTGGGTGATATGGTGATGTATATGATAGGCTTATCCCATACCTGTTGCAAAAATCAACAAACTCACCTGATCTGAAGCACATAGCATTATCAGTGATTATTTTAGATGGTACTCCAAACCTGATGATGATGTTCTCTAATATGAAATCTGTCACCACCTTACTTGTAGCTCTTTTAGTTGGAATGGCCTCAATCCATTTGGTAAAGTAGTCAGTTGCCACCAAAATCCAACTGTGTCCCCCACTTGATTTGTCTGCAATTTCCCCTATAAAATCAATTCCCCATTGCTGGAATGGAGCATCCACAGGTGCAGTTCTGAGGGGTAAAGCACCATGATATTTCAGCTTTCCTGAGAATCTCTGGCAAGGGTCACACTTCCTTACTAACTTTTGTGCATCTGAAAAGAGAGTGGGCCACCAATATCCTGCCCTGAGAATTTTATGAGCTGTTGTCTGGGCAGTATAATGGCCACCACATAATCCTTTATGCATGTCAATCAAAATATTGTTAGCCATGTTCTTATCCACACATCTCAGCAGCACACCATCAGGATTTTTCCAGTACAGCTCACCTTGAACAATGACATACCTGATTGCATGTAGCTTTAGAGTCCTCTTTTGACAGTCACTGAAATGGGAAGGACAATTCAGATTTTGCAAATAATAGACAATATCCTTGTACCATTCAGATCCTGATACACTTACATTCTCATCTTGGACTGCATTAACTTGGCATGCTTCCAAGTTTGACTGTGCCATCATCTTGGCTAATCCTTGTCCCCTTATCAATTTAGTAACTTGTATGTCTATGTTGAATTCCTGCAGTTTGTTTATCCATCTGCACCTTCTTCCAGTCACCTCCTGCTGAGTGAATATGTCTTTGACTGCAGCATGAGGTACATATGCAATTATATGTGACCCTACCAAGTATGGTCTGAAACTTTTAATGGCTCTAACAAGTGCATATGCCTGCTTTTCCATAATATCATACTTCAATTCAGAGGCCTGCAGGGACATACTGAAGAAGGCGATGGGCTGTTCAAAACCATCTTCATTTTTCTGTAACAAACATGCAGCTATAGTATGAAAGGAAGCAAATGAGAACACCTGGAATGGCCTAGAAAAATCAGGAGATTTAAGAACAGGGGCCATCTTTATTGCCTCTTTGATATTCTGAAATGATTCTGTTGCTTCCCTTTCTCAGTTGACAGTTGCATCCTTCTTCATCATCTTGGAAATGTTCCTTGTGATCTCTACAAAGTTGGGAACAAATCTTCTGACAAAGTTTACCTGTCCAAAGAAGGACTGAACTCCTTTCACAGTTTTTGGCATTTGGATCTTGTCAATGGCTGCCACTCTCTCTGGATCTATCCTGACTCCATCCTTGGAAACAATATGTCCCAGAAGCTTTCCTTCAACTACTCCAAAGGCACACTTCTTTGGGTTTAGAGAAATACCATATTCTAGTGCTCTTATAAAAATCTGCTCCAGATGCAGACAGTGCTGCTCTTCCTTCTTTGAGTAGGCAGTCAAGTCATCCTGATATACTGCCAGGATTGAATCAATTAGCCCTGCGAAAGCAACATCCATTGCTCTTTGAAATGTAGCACCTGCATTTGTTAGTCCAAATGGCATTCTAACATACACATACATTCCCCATGGAGTGGTAAAGGCAGTCTTATATTGTTCTGATTCCTTTACCTTTACCTGATTATATCCTGAAAATCCATCCATCATGGATAGGAGTTCACAACCAGTCACTTTCTGCAACATAGCCTCCATATTAGGCAGTGGATAGTTATCCTTCAAAGAGGATACATTCAAGTTCCTGAAATCCACACAAAGCCTAATATCACCATTCTTTTTCCTGACTGGGACAAGGTTAGACACCTAAGTTGAATGTCTGATGGGCACAATTATTCCAGCCTCCCTGAGCCTTTTGAGTTCTTCTTGCATCTTGGGAGCTAAGGTAGGATTTATAGGCCTTTGCCTCTGTCTAAATGGCTTAGCTTCAGGCTTCAGTGGGATCTCATGCTGGAATAAGTCTTCTCTATAAGCTTTTAGGTCCTCATATGACCAAGCAAAAACATGTTTATACTTTTTTAGCAATGCAATCAGCATACTTCTTATGTGTGGTTTTAGCTGTTTACCAATATATACCTTCTGAGGGGCTTGAGATGTCCCCAAATTTATTTCTTCTAAATCCTCCTTATTTGTGGGGGATGTCCTTTTGACCATTTTGTCTCTACTGTCAAAGGCTCTTTCCAAAGCCACTAACCCTCTAGGGATCTTGTTAGTCTTCAACTGGATGATCTCTTTTCCCACAAGGGTCTCTTTTCCATTTACAGTCTCTACAAAAGCTTGGAAATCAATCTGTTGATTCTCATACTCATCTATGCAGTGCAAAAATTTCAGCAAATCCCTATCATCATTAAAAACTTGCCAACTACATATGTTTTCTGGTATGGCAGGCCTAATTTTAACTTCTATATCTGTGACACCTGACAGAGTGATGTCATCTGGCCTTATTGCAATATTAGCTAAGAAATCAGCCATAACATTTTTTGACCTTTCTACCCAGCCAATTGAAAATGCATCAAAAAGTTCAATAGTATCCCAAACAGCATGCTTGTATTGCTTCAGTCTTTTATTCTTTGCCGCATACTTATTTCTGATTTGGGATACAATCAGCTCAGAGTCTCCAAATACTCTTAACATTTTAATTCCATGTTTGAGAGCAATATTCAGGCCTAAAAGTAAAGCCTCATATTCTGCAATATTGTTTGTGCAATCAAACCTCAGCAAGAAAGAGGATTTGAGGAGCTTACCAGTTGGAGACAGGAAAACAACTCCAGCTCCAGAGCCTTCTTTTGCACAAGCTCCATCAAAAAACATGGTCCATAACCCTTGCTGATCTAGCTCTCCAACACAGGCATTTTTCTTTTTGTCTTCTGCATCATCTGAGACAACCTTGAAGTTATCACAGTCAGTGTCTACAAAGCACACCTGTTCATTTGCTTCTTGGTCTTCCACTGTCTCTGATGATCTTTGCTCTCTAATTAGCTTGACATCCCTGCCATTCATTGGAATCATGGCATATGATAGGTCCAGCTGCATACTTCCACCAATTAGTGCTGCCCATCTCCTTGACAGCAGCATACCATACTGTGGCTTGATGTCAACCACTGTTATATTCATTTTGTATCTTTTTTCAGGAAATGCTGCCAGCTTGAAATCTACATCCTTCATGATTCCAATAACTGGTACCTCTCTGGCATCCATAGCATAACATTTCCCACATGCCTTGTCAATCTTTAATCCAGTTTGTTGCATGATAGCCAAAGGCATGACATTTGTAGATGCTCCAGAGTCAAGCATACAATTTCTAATTATTTTACCATTTATAACCAGGGAAACATAAAATGGTTCCACCTGTGAAGGACACTTTGTCATGGTCATTCCTAAATAGACTTCAGGAGTCTCATCTTCTTCATTGCACATGACCTGTTTCTCACCCTGGGTCTGATCATTTTGCTTAGCTTGAAAAGGTACCCCTGAGATTAGGGATATTGTTCTATTCTTGATCTCTTCCACTTTCATGAGTTCCATAAGTGGAACAGAGACCTTTACCTGAGTGAGGATCTGGGCTATATCAAATGGAGCACAGTTTTGTACAGCAGTTGTAGCTTGCTCCACAATCTTGCTTTTATCCTGAGCTGACTTAGCTTTCATTCTCATAGTTCCCTGATCATCATTCCTGTCTTGGGAACCTCTACTTTGATCTTCAGCCTGAGGGGTTTTGTTTTCTGGTCCTTGGAAATCATGACCTGTTCTGTATCTAAAGTTCTGCTTGTTATTTACCCACTGCCTTTTTTGTGGTTCAGTTCCTTTATGACCATGCATCTGCTGACCTGCAGAAATATCTTCTGGCTGATGTGGGCTGCCAACCTGATTTTTACCTCTGAGATTGTAGTTGCTCTTAACCTGAGCAACTGCTGCAGCTGTGAAGGCTCTAATCTCCTCATCAGAAGGTCGTTGTAGGTTACTCAGAAAATTGTGTGAGTTCTGAGCATACACATAATCATCTTCATCATCTTCATCATATGGGGACTGTTGGCAGGCCTAAACTTGATGATCTGTATTCTCATCAGCACCATAAAGAGTATATCCATTACCTATGGACATCATGTTAACATCATCATCCTGCACATGATGTGGCTCATTGCACTCATTACAAGATGTAGCATTATCATACAAAGATTGGGCAATCATGCACTGTGACTGTGAATGTGGCATCTGACAGATTATACACCACGGAGCATCATCAGCAATATTTATAGTTTTCTTTAGGGGATCAGGAGTTTCCTTGGCATGTTGAGCCCTCTGATTTGTGTTGTTACGTGAAAATACAGGCTTGCCATCATGCCAATTGGTGTTATAAGGCATATCATGTAATGATGGCCTCTTTTCCTGCCTTTGATAGACTTGCCTATCAGGACCCATCCCTTTTTCACTTCTAGCTAATCTATAGCTTAGGTCCTTAACAACATTTGCCAGTTTGTCTATCTTATCTTCAGGAGCAGATGTACTACCTTGAGTGTTCTGAGGCTTGTTTGGATTCTGCAGAATTTTTACATCATCCCTTCTATTTGTCTTGCCTGATGCTTTCCTATTGTTTTCAATATTTACTGCAATTCTGAAAGCATCCCTGAGAGTGGTAGGACCTTTATCTCTTAGTCCATATGCAGTCTTTGCATCAAAGGCATTGATGTACAAAATTATGCACATAGGTTCATTTGGCCTCATATGATGTGGCAATTTGTTCAACACTTTAGTAAATCTTGCATTAAAGTCTGCAACCTGTTCATTTGACCCTTTGGTGATGCTGGTGAACTCATTTACAAAGAAGCTAGGGTCAGTTTTATCACCATATTGCTCCTTGAACATCCTCTTAAAATCATCCCATGATGATATGCTCCGGTCAGGCAGATTCCTGTACCATTCTCTTGCCTCATCTATTAAGGATTGCATGAATGACTTCATGAAAACATCCTCATGCTCAACCTCAAAATTGTCCATGACATTTTGGAAGGCCTTTAGATGATCTTCTCCTGACACTGTATTGTTTCCTGAAAACTTAGGCACTTGCAGCCTCAGATGCTTGTCAATGGGGTTAGGATACCCAGGAATACCATCAAACACCAGCTGTCTGAATCTGTCCAACTGCATGGGCTGTCTGTTTGGCTGATTAACATTAACATTTCTATTTGCATTTTGGTTTCCTGCATTGTTCAGTGGTATCCTAGCATCATTCACATATTGTCTGTCATCATGATGCTGATGCTGCATTTCATATCTTTGCTGATGTCTTTGCATATTTGCATTCTCTAGAGTAGGAACTGAATTATTCTGGGCAGTTCTCAAGGCTTGCACTTTCTGCTGTATATCATCTCTGATTTTCATGGCTTGTAGGTATTCTAGTTCTGCTCTTAGGCTTTTGATTTCTTCAGCTAGCTGTTCATCCTTAGGTCTGGAGGTAGATGGTCTCATGCCATTCTGGTCATCATCCTCATCATCCCTCAGAGACTCTGCCTCTTCAAACCTTTCACTTGGGTCTAGAAAGGGGCGTTCTTGGAACACCTCTGACCTCATTCTGATACCACCACCCTGTTGCCTCTCATATGCACCTTGGATATCTGCTTCTGCACTTGAAAAATAAGGAGCATGCTGTCCTGATGGCCTAGGGTTATCTTGTACCTCATCACTTTTTCTGGGGGAGCTCTCATGACTAGCTGAGACAGTTCCCTTTCTTCTATACATCATTCTTTTTGTTAATGGTAACTCTTCAAATAAAGGAGTTTGTTGGGATCTTCTCCCCTGCATATAATTTTACTTTGACCGGTTGGGAGATTACTTCGGAGTCGCCACCTATTTCTAGGAATTGTTTTCTTCTGAAAACCAGGGTTCTTTCACAAGGTTCCCCAGGGTGTTTTCTTCTGTTGCTGACTCAGATGGGTCACATATATATCACTGGAGATGATTAGATAGCACTTTTACTCCTCAGTCCCCAGTAGAGTCGCCAATTTCTGTTGACTTTTTCCCAGACTGGATGCTTATTCCCAGATTTCCCTACAAGGTAGCCATCAGTGATCAACAGGATCTCTGGGCCAGGGGGCCAACAGTGTAGGAGATAGACTCTATATTTTATCTCCTCTTCTTCTTCAGGCTCTGCAAGACCTAGGGGGGTATTCCCTATTCAACATCCATGAGGATATGCATACAAGGCTGGGATGCTGACAGAAAGCAGATAGTCCTCTTGTAAGTAGACCAAAACTGAAAGATAAGGGCAAAGGGGCTAGCTTTGGGCCTATTTGCAATTGTAGACAGAGGACTGAGGTTCCTAAAACTAACTCTAATATCCTAATGTTTGTTTTAGATTTTGATTTGGATTTTAAGTGTGGATGCAAAGCTGGATATGGTTATAACACAAAACAAAGCATGATTGGTGCCTATCCAGGGCCTGGAGTCAGTAGACATACACCTGTGAATGATCAGCATGAACAGCTAAAACTGGATTTCAAGGGGACATATGTGATACCTGCCTTACAGGTATCTCCCAATACAGAGTGTTAGGTTATCTCTACTTATGGTATCCCTACTGCAGTATACCCTTCCCAATGTTCAACCTGAAAACAGTTTAATCTACCCCTTGAGTAGAAGTTAAAAGATCAGACAGTCAACATAGGAATTCTATGCTCTAGAATCTAAACATTACTAAACATCCAGATTCGGAAGAAGAATACATGCAATACTGGAGACAGAATTAACACAACACATGCCAAACAGCATTTCTCATATAAGTTTAATCATGAAATCAGTGGGTTCATGCCAAAAACAAACAACAAGAGATACATAAACTCACAGGTTTAAGCTGTACAGAGCAACCAGATCAGCTGGTTTTGAATTACAGAGCCAAAAATCATCAACTTTCAACAACCTCAAATGAACAACACAACCTGCTTATAACAGCCAGGTAGGTGCTCAGCAATTAATTACAATGTTGACCAAAATCTCGCCAGATACACAGTATCATGAAAATGGCGCTCAAACACAACCGGATTGGCGCCCAAACTTGAATGCAGCAGGTAGGGGAGGAGACAGGAAGATTTCTCGAGCCCTGCGCCATCATCCGCTGATTGACACCTTCAGTCGGGTACCAGATCGACCCACGCCATCGCCCATACCTCTGCAACCTTCGCCATTAATGGCGCACCAACCCGCGGCCTCGGGAAGAACATCATACAGACTATCGCAAGCATTTCCCGCCGAGATTCATCATCATGATATTTGAAAATGCAGGATAACAATATCCCACATGCACCCCGCGATGACCTCAATAACACTTTATATACTAGGTCATGAGCATATATCATGTCGGTGCTTTTGCTCCTGACGACATTAGTATATAACCTCATCATCATCATCCCTCAGCAGCATGATATCCTGTTGTTCGAAATATCACCCTGACGTCATCATGATATTTGAAATATAACCTGCATGATAATCGGCACAACCTGATCCATCGGAGGAACATCCTCCTACTGAGTTTATACCAGAAGCCTGGCCGATGATCATCCTGATGACGTCATCATCATATCTACCTACTGCACACCTCCTCATATCCGGATGACGTCATCATCATATCAACATCATCATGATATTCGGAAGACAACCGGATATTTGGAAATATCCTCCTGATGTTCAAATATCAGGTTGCACTGTAGCTCCTCTATAAGATCGGGGCGATAGAAGAATATGATGATGCTTGAAAAGATCACCCCCACTAGATAATGCACGAAGCCAGTAGGCGGATATCTCCTTGATATTAGCATCATCATGATGCTCGAACAAACAAACATATATCCGGGTGATATGAAAATATCACCCCCTCCTTCGGAATATCATGATGCAGATAGGCAGAGAAAAAGATATCACCCTGAGATAAGGATGACGTCAGCATCATCAGGATGAAGAAACAACGAACAAGAAGTGATACAACATCATCAGGATGATATTGACTAAGATCATCCTGACGTTCAAAATATGATGACCCTAGTGAATATCGGGTCGCACTTAGAACTCTTCAACAACATCATCAGGATGATCATAACCAAGATCACCCGATGATAAAAATATCACCCCGGCGAAATATCATGAAGGCAGAAAATATGATGACCTCCGCAAGCAGCAGGATGAAAACTGGAAATATCCTGATGATGACGACCCTTAAGAAAAAACAAGTTGTGTCGAGCACTTAGAGAATAACCCCTTCAGGATACCGGGGCAACATCATCATGTTTGAGCAAGGTGATAAATGAAAGATCAATAAGCAAACATCACCCGACAGTTGAAATATGATGATGACGTTGAAAAACAAGTCGACGAGGAACATGATGATGCAGATCATCATCGAAGACAAGATGATGATGATGACCTCCTCCTCAGGAAAATATGATGCTGCAGTTGAAAAATGCTGAGGAGGTCCAACACTTAGAAAAAATGGGCAAGAAGATAAAGGCTTCAAATGAAGAAACCTCCTGATCATGACAAATCAACCCCTGGTCAAAATGAGTGTCAACAGAATGCAAGAAGCTAGGATAAGGGCAAGCATGGTAAATTCGAGCCCTTATGGATGGGCCTGTATCAAATTGGCAATGTCTATGAGAATGATTCTTACTTTCTCCAAGCCCTAAATGGTGAACTACTAGAATTGCCAGTGCACGATAAATTCCTTAAAACTTTTTTCACATAAATGAGTACCTTCTGTGCACACTGTAAATTAGGTGTAAGTATTTTGTACATGCCTTGTATAGTCAGTTGTGTTTTGTGTTTTGGGTTTTGTCTGGTCTGCCCTGGTGTAATATGGTCCTCGCTGCAATCTTGCACCTGCATGTCCCCAATCGGAGCCTGTGTTGGTAATCATTTATGTTTAGGGTTTTTGAGCTTCAATGTTTGCAGATTTTCCCCATTTGAATCCTAAACTTTCTGGGTCATGGTGTCTTGCATTGTTCTGCCTTTTCTGATGTTGGCCTTCTGTGGTGGGTTCCTGGTTATTATGTCTCATTCTCATGCCTTAGTGTTCAAAGGTTGACCACCCCCACGCAGTGTTTTACTGTTTGTCCCTGTCGCACTTCATAAAAAATGCTAGGTTCTATGCGTGCAAAGGTGAATTGTATATTGGCGGGCTTGAAAATCTCAATCGGCTTCCGAAAATGGTGAAAAACCTGAGTTATATGCATTTTAGATGCATATCGAATAGCATATGCAAAGGGGGAATCTTTCGCAGATTCCCAAGAATATTCTGCAGTTGTATGCATTTCCAAATGCATATCGGGCTCAAAACAAAAATATACAAAGGGCAAAAAGGCAAAATCGAAGGAAAAAAGGCCAACGATAGAATCATGGGGTGCCTATGTGGCACGTTTTCACTAGCCGACGACTAGTCAGTGCGATTTTGAGCCGTGGATCTCAGTGATAGGAGTGGATCGATGGCCTTGTTTTGAGCCTGCGGCGATGGTTTTTCCTAAGTGTGTGTGACCATTTTTGAGTGGGAAAATCTCTAGATGTATCTGTTGTTGCATCCCACGAGTAGTTGAGGCTTTAATGGCGGTCGTGTAGAGGTGCGATGGATTGAGTGACGGGCCAACTACTAGTTTTATGAGGAATGTCCCCAAGTGGCAGCATGAGGCTCGAGTCCAACTCCTCCTTGCCATTCCTTCTGCCTGTTGCCTTCAATATTTTGGGTGCCATTTTGTAGTGCACAGTCTTGCATAATTTTTGATGTGTCATGTAATTAATTTGCCGAGTACACTTTCTGGCTGTATTAAGCAGACTGTGTCACTCATTTTGTTGTTGTTGAAAACTAGACAATATTTTGGTGTTGTGATACAATACTTCTTCATTGGTGGCCCTGTTCTGGATGTCTTGTGAGTTTATGAGTCTCATGTTGTATGTTTTTCTGCATAAATCTATTGATATCATGCTGATTTAAATGAGTAATGCTATATTGCATGTGTTTTGTTATCTATCTCCAAATTGAGTGTGTTCTTCTGAATCTGAATATCTAAGGGGTGTTTATGATTCTAGAATATAGGTTTGCTGTGTTGAATGCTTGATTTCTTACTTCTACTCAAGGAGTAGATTAAACATTTCAGATCAAGTGTTAGGAAGAAGACATTGCAATAGTGATATCAGTAAGTAGAGATAATAGGATACTCTATTTTGGGAAGTATCTGTAAGGCAGATATTGTAAATCCCCTTGATATCCAGTCTTTGGTATATATTTATGTTGGCCATTCACATGTGTATGTCTATTGACTTTGAGCCTTGGATAGGCACCGATCCAGTCTTGTATTGAGATTGCAACCCAAAGTCTCAGTTTTGCATCCAAACATAAAATCAAACTTAAACTTTAAATCAAACCATTGGGACTTTAGAAGTAGTTTTAGGGACCAAAATCCTCTGTCTACAACTGAATATAGGCCCAAAGCTAGCCCCTTTGCACTTATTCCACAGTTTTGGTCTACATAAAAGAGGATTTATCTACATTGTGTCAACATCCTAGCTAATATATAGATGCATTTCATAGATGTTGAGTAGGGAATACCCCCTTGGTTTTGCAGAGCCTAAAGAAGAAGAGGAGATATTTATAGAGTCTATCTCCTATACTGTTGGCCCCTGGCCCAGGAATCCTGTTGATCAACGATGGCTACTGTTGACACTCATTTTGACCAGGGGTTGATTTGTCATGATCAGGAGGTTTCTTCATTTGAAGCCTTTATCTTCTTGCCCATTTTTTCTAAGTGTTGGACCTCCTCAGCATTTTTCAACTGCAGCATCATATATTCCGAAGGAGGAGGTCATCATCATCATGTTTGTTTCGATGAGGGTCAGCATCATCATCTTCTCCGTCGACCGGTTTTCTCATCGTCATCATCATATTTCGCTGTCGGGTGATGTTTGGGTTTTATCCTGATGATGCTGATGAGCTACAGTGCGCCCTGATCTGCTTGCGAGGGTGATTTTTCAAAGTATCCGGTGATCTTCCATTTATCACCTTGCCCAAACATGATGACGATGTTGCCCCGTTATCTTGAAGGGGTTATTCTCTAAGTTGTCGACCTGACTTGTTTTTTCCTAAGGGTCGTCATCATCATGATATTTCCAGTTATCATCCTGCTGCTTGCGGAGGTCATCATATTTTTCTGCCTTCATGATATTTCGCCGGGGTGATATTTTATCATCTTGTGATCTTGGTTATGATCATCCTGATGATGTTGTTGAAGAGTTCTAAGTGCGACCCGATATTCACTGGGGTCATCATATTTTGAACGTCAGGATGATCTTGGTCAATATCATCCTGATGATGTTGTATCACTTCTTATTCTTTGTTTCTCATCCTGATGAGGCTGACGTCATCCTTATATATCAGGGTGATATTTGTTTCTCTGCCTATCTGCATCATGATATTCCGAAGGAAGGGGTGATATTTTCATATCAGCCGGATATATGTTTGCTCGAGCATCATGATGATGCTGATATCAAGGAGATATCCGCTTGCTGGCTTCGCGCATTATCTCCGGGGGGTGATCTTTTCAAGCAGCATCATCATATTCAGTTATCGCCCCGATCTTATAGAAGAGCTACAGTGCAACCTGATATTTGAGCATCAGGAGGATATTTCCAAATATCCGGTTGTCTTCCGAATATCATGATGATGTTAATATGATGATGACGTCATCAAGGTCCGTGGGGGTCATATTTCTAACAGCTGATCATCTTGAAGAGACCTCCTGATATTTGCAAACATGATGATGACGTCATCCGGATATGAGGAGGTGCGCAGTAGGCAGATATGATGATGACGTCAGCAGTAGATGATGATGACGTCATCAGGATGTTCATCGGCCAGACTTTTGTTATAAGCTCAGCAGGAGGATGTTCCTCCGATGGATCAGGTTGTGACGATTATCATGAAGGTTATATTTCAAATATCATGATGACGTCAGGGTGATATTTTGAACAACAGGATATCATGCTGCTGGAGGATGATGATGATGAAGTCTATACTAGTGTCGTCAGGAGCAAAAGCACCGACATGATATATGCTCATGACCTAGTATATAAAGTGTTATTGAGGTCATCGCGGGATGCATGTGGGATATTGTTATCCTGCATATTCAAAACATCATGATGATGAGTCTCGGCGGGAAAAGCTTGCGATAGTCTGTTTGATGATCTTCCCAAGGCCGCGGGTTGGTGCGCCATTAATGGCGATTGTTGCAGAGGTATGGGCGATGGCGTGGGCCGATCTTGTACCCGACTGGAGGTGTCAATCAGCGGACAGGGGCGCAGGGCTCGAGAAATCTTCCTGTCTCCTCCCCTACCTGCTGCATTCAAGTTTGGGCGCCAATCCGGTTGTGTTTGAGCGCCATTTTCATGATACTGTGTATCTGGCGAAATTTTAGTCAACCATGTAATTAATTGCTGAGCACCTACCTGGCTGTTATAAGCAGTGTGTGTTGCTCATTTCAGAGGTTGTTGAAAGTTGATGATTTTTGGCTCTATAATCCAAAACCAGCTGATCTGGTTGCTCTGTACAGCTTGATCTTGTGAGTTTATGTATCTCCTGTTGTAGGACTTGGCATGAATCCACTGATTTCATGGTTGATCTTGTATGAGTAATGCTATCTTAGCATGTGTTGTGTTAATTCTGTCTCCAGTATTGCATGTATCCTTCTTCTGGATCTGGATGTTTGCTTATGTTTAGATTCTAGAGCATAGAATTCCTATGTTGAATGTCTGATCTTTTAACCTCTGCTCAAGGGGCAGATTAAACTGTTTTCAGGTTGAACATTGGGAAGGGTATACTGCAGTAGGGATGCCATAAGTAGAGATAGCTCAACACTCTATATTGGGAGATATCTGTAGGGCAGATATCATGTGTATCCCCCTGAAATCCAGTTTTAGCTATTCATGCTGATCATTCACAGGTGTATGTCTACCGACTCCAAGCCCTGGATAGGCACCAATCATGCTGTGTTTTTGTGTTATACACCATGTCCAGCTTTGCATCCAAATTCATATCAAACCATTTCATACTTCCACCTGTTAGTTGTAGGAGTAGGATTAGGAACCCCCTGCATGCTCTCATACCCAACCAGACATCATGTCCAAGAATGTTGCCAGCCTTGTGATCTATCATACAGATCTTGGTCCATACATGAGAGTATTCTGCCTGTTGTTGTCAAGTTAGATCCTTCTATCTTTGAGCTAGTCAAGGTTACATCTTGAGTTATAGGGATACCCCCCTTGGTGCGGCAGAACCAGAAGTGAAGGGGAGGAGCTCACGCAACCTCCTGTATTCAGTTGGCCTGAATTTGCCTGTGCATTAGAAGTGGCAAACCCTAATGCTGATTCAGAAGAAATGTCAACAAAATGGCGACTCCGCTGGGGATGGACTAAAAAATGATATACTTGTGGCCCATCCGAGTCACTAACAAAATGATGCTCTGCTGGTGGAATGAACCTGGAAAAGTAGCTTTCAGCTATTGAAAATTTTGTCCTCTCTGGAGAGGTGGCGACTCTGCAAAAAAGATCCAAATGCACATGAAAGATGGATGTATGTGATGTGACAGAAATGTGTTGTTCATATTTCTGCATCTGTATGAGAAAAGGTACCTTGTTCCTTCCCCTTTTATTTGCTATTTTACTGCATAGGTTAGATGCCAGGGGAAGCCTTAGGTCTTAGACAGACAAACAATGTCTAAGAGTAAGATTTTTGTGAATCCAAGTATGAGTTATCCCACACTCAGTGGTGAAATGTTGGATAAAGGAATAGAGGAGATAAGAAATAGGTTGATATTCTTAGAGGCTGAGCAGGCCCAGTTAAAAAGCAGTAACCCTGTTGTGTCTGCCTGTCAGAAAGCTAAACCTCCTGTCAGCCCTTTTGATCTTTTGTATGACCAACTGGATTTGTCATGGGTGGATTATGAAGTAGAAATTATGCCTGCTAGGATATACTGTCAGATGCCTAGATTTAGTGGTCACAATGTATGTGATGGGAATGCACATATCCAAAATTTTCAAAGTTTTATGGGAAAATATTCATTCAGAGATGAGGATATGTGGATGAGGTTTCTTGTTAGGTCCTTTGATGCAAAAGCAAAAGACTGGTATTTGAGCTTTCCAAAGAAATCCTTTGCCTGTTGGGATGAGCTTGCCGACTGTTTCAAGGAAGAATTTGCAAAAGAACCGGCTGATCTTGTTGCAGAATTGATGAGAATCAGAAAACAAAATGAAGAGCCATGTGTTGATTTCAGTCATAGGTTTGCAGTAGCCCTTTCACATGTCCCTGAAAGTTTCAGACCTGATATTTCAGCTTGTGTTGGCATATTCTTTGAAGCTTTTGAGGAAGGCTCTAGTGCATTACTGAAGGATTTCAAGGTGACAAGTATGCAGATGGCATACAAATTTTTAGAAAATGTAGAAGAAATGAGAAATGTGCACCTGCTGAAACCCCTGTCCCCAGGCCTTGGTGTGAATAATGGTTATGAAGCTGCAAATGACCAAATGATTATGGCATCATGTGCAGATAAAAATGAAAATAAAAGCATAGAGGTTGAGATTGCTGTATTTGAACACAATGCTAACAATACTGCTCAACTGGATTGTTCACCAGCTGAGGATGCCAGTGAAAGGACTAGTGAGGATTCCCATTGCAATGATGAGGCAGCTGACCATGAAAACAATAACGAGGTTGTGGACAGTAATGAGCAATTTATAGAATGGACCTGTGGAGACAATTGTGAGTATTGTACTCAAGACAGAGAAGATATAAGCAAACAGAGAAGCAGTCCTATGTGTGACCCATTGCCTACCTTTCAAACACATGGAGATCATGAAGAGCAGTCAGAAATTGAAATAAGTGCTAGTTTAGAGCATGATTGTTTTTCATTTGATGGCTGTTTTGCTTATGACACACAGGCTAATACTCCTCCACAGAGTGAATCCATTGATGATGAAGAGGTGTGCTCTGCTGCCCATGAACAAATGGCATACTATGATGAAACTGATGCACCTAGGCCACCCATTTATGACACATGTGGTGATGAGGATCTGTCTGAGTATGGTGAAGATCTAGACATTATTTTTGACTTGGATTCTGTTTCTCATCTTGATGAAAGAGGAAACAGCATACATCAGGTAAGTGACTGTGAAAATGTGCCTGACTTAAAACAGATGCCAGAGCCTGATCTTTTCCAGCCTGGTGTACCAGATGGTTGTGTACATGATGTACACAATTGTGATTTTGAAAGCTTTTCTTTTGATGAGCCAGCATATAATACAATGAGCGCTGATCTTCCTAGTTTTGTGATGGACTTTGAGTGTTTCCTATTTGCAGTCCAGCTAGGAGATCATGTTGCAATGCATGATGATGATATAGGTGATGAGTGCTATATGCCATATGAACATGCATTGTTTGATATATTCTGCACCCACATGTCACACGATGCTGAGGGTTATCTGCACAAGGGTGATAATGACAAACCAAATCAGAGGGTTGAATATGCAGATGACAAGATTTGTTTGTGGGTGGATCTTTGTAGTATCTCCAAGCTTGACCCAGTGCATGCAGATGAAAACAAGATATTTGACAAAGGGAGATACATTTTTTTTCTTTTCTTGGTGGCCTTAGGCCATCAAGTGTGTTTGGTGATGCAGGTATTTGACTCTGTGCCCAATGGATAAGGGACTGGTCTGCATCCCAGAGATCTGGTGTTCTCGCTGCAGGTTTTCACCTGCACGTCCCCATTCGGAGCCACTGTTGACACTCATTTTGACCAGGGGTTGATTTGTCATGATCAGGAGGTTTCTTCATTTGAAGCCTTTATCTTCTTGCCCATTTTTTCTAAGTGTTGGACCTCCTCAGCATTTTTCAACTGCAGCATCATATATTCCGAAGGAGGAGGTCATCATCATCATGTTTGTTTCGATGAGGGTCAGCATCATCATCTTCTCCGTTGACCGGTTTTCTCATCGTCATCATCATATTTCGCTGTCGGGTGATGTTTGGGTTTTATCCTGATGATGCTGATGAGCTACAGTGCGCCCTGATCTGCTTGCGAGGGTGATTTTTCAAAGTATCCGGTGATCTTCCATTTATCACCTTGCCCAAACATGATGACGATGTTGCCCCGTTATCTTGAAGGGGTTATTCTCTAAGTTGTCGACCTGACTTGTTTTTTCCTAAGGGTCGTCATCATCATGATATTTCCAGTTATCATCCTGCTGCTTGCGGAGGTCATCATATTTTTCTGCCTTCATGATATTTCGCCGGGGTGATATTTTATCATCTTGTGATCTTGGTTATGATCATCCTGATGATGTTGTTGAAGAGTTCTAAGTGCGACCCGATATTCACTGGGGTCATCATATTTTGAACGTCAGGATGATCTTGGTCAATATCATCCTGATGATGTTGTATCACTTCTTATTCTTTGTTTCTCATCCTGATGAGGCTGACGTCATCCTTATATATCAGGGTGATATTTGTTTCTCTGCCTATCTGCATCATGATATTCCGAAGGAAGGGGTGATATTTTCATATCAGCCGGATATATGTTTGCTCGAGCATCATGATGATGCTGATATCAAGGAGATATCCGCCTGCTGGCTTCGCACATTATCTCCGGGGGGTGATCTTTTCAAGCAGCATCATCATATTCAGTTATCGCCCCGATCTTATAGAAGAGCTACAGTGCAACCTGATATTTGAGCATCAGGAGGATATTTCCAAATATCCGGTTGTCTTCCGAATATCATGATGATGTTAATATGATGATGACGTCATCAAGGTCCGTGGGGGTCATATTTCTAACAGCTGATCATCTTGAAGAGACCTCCTGATATTTGCAAACATGATGATGACGTCATCCGGATATGAGGAGGTGCGCAGTAGGCAGATATGATGATGACGTCAGCAGTAGATGATGATGACGTCATCAGGATGTTCATCGGCCAGACTTTTGTTATAAGCTCAGCAGGAGGATGTTCCTCCGATGGATCAGGTTGTGACGATTATCATGAAGGTTATATTTCAAATATCATGATGACATCAGGGTGATATTTTGAACAACAGGATATCATGCTGCTGGAGGATGATGATGATGAAGTCTATACTAGTGTCGTCAGGAGCAAAAGCACCGACATGATATATGCTCATGACCTAGTATATAAAGTGTTATTGAGGTCATCGCGGGATGCATGTGGGATATTGTTATCCTGCATATTCAAAACATCATGATGATGAGTCTCGGCGGGAAAAGCTTGCGATAGTCTGTTTGATGATCTTCCCAAGGCCGCGGGTTGGTGCGCCATTAATGGCGATTGTTGCAGAGGTATGGGCGATGGCGTGGGCCGATCTTGTACCTGACTGGAGGTGTCAATCAGCGGACAAGGGCGCAGGGCTCGAGAAATCTTCCTGTCTCCTCCCCTACCTGCTGCATTCAAGTTTGGGCGCTAATCCGGTTGTGTTTGAGCGCCATTTTCATGATACTGTGTATCTGGCGAAATTTTAGTCAACCATGTAATTAATTGCTGAGCACCTACCTGGCTGTTATAAGCAGTGTGTGTTGCTCATTTCAGAGGTTGTTGAAAGTTGATGATTTTTGGCTCTGTAATCCAAAACCAGCTGATCTGGTTGCTCTGTACAGCTTGATCTTGTGAGTTTATGTATCTCCTGTTGTAGGACTTGGCATGAATCCACTGATTTCATGGTTGATCTTGTATGAGTAATGCTATCTTAGCATGTGTTGTGTTAATTCTGTCTCCAGTATTGCATGTATCCTTCTTCTGGATCTGGATGTTTGCTTATGTTTAGATTCTAGAGCATAGAATTCCTATGTTGAATGTCTGATCTTTTAACCTCTGCTCAAGGGGCAGATTAAACTGTTTTCAGATTGAACATTGGGAAGGGTATACTGCAGTAGGGATGCCATAAGTAGAGATAGCTCAACACTCTATATTGGGAGATATCTGTAGGGCAGATATCATGTGTATCCCCCTGAAATCCAGTTTTAGCTATTCATGCTGATCATTCACAGGTGTATGTCTACCGACTCCAAGCCTTGGATAGGCACCAATCATGCTGTGTTTTTGTGTTATACACCATGTCCAGCTTTGCATCCAAATTCATATCAAACCATTTCATACTTCCACCTGTTAGTTGTAGGAGTAGGATTAGGAACCCCCTGCATGCTCTCATACCCAACCAGACATCATGTCCAAGAATGTTGCCAGCCTTGTGATCTATCATACAGATCTTGGTCCATACATGAGAGTATTCTGCCTGTTGTTGTCAAGTTAGATCCTTCTATCTTTGAGCTAGTCAAGGTTACATCTTGAGTTATAGGGATACCCCCCTTGGTGCGGCAGAACTAGAAGTGAAGGGGAGGAGCTCACGCAACCTCCTGTATTCAGTTGGCCTGAATCTGCCTGTGCATTAGAAGTGGCAAACCCTAATGCTGATTCAGAAGAAATGTCAACAGCTACCTTGTAGGGATTACTAGGAATAAGCATCCAGCTGGAAAAATAACCAACACATAGCAACTAATATTTTAACAAAGTAAAGAGAAGGGTTAAACACAGGTGCCTAACATCCCCTCCCACTTAGAAAAGCTTTGTCCTTAAAGATTCAGATGTGGGAATTGTTTCTGAATCTAAAATAGTGGTTACCATGTTGCATCCTCTGGTTGCATTCTGTGCCATTGAAATAATACCTATGTGACGGATCGGGAGCAAAGTTGACGAGTGCCCCTGTCGAGGATTGCCTCCAGCTCCAGAAAGATGGATCCTTCATTTTCAAGTTCTAGTAAAATAGTTTGCACTCTGATGTTGGTGCCAAGAACTTTTTTTAGACAAGAGACATGAAATACTGGATGAACTTGAGAAGAAGGTGGGAGCTCCAATTTATAAGCAATCGACCCAATCTTCTGGATAACCTTATATGGCCCATAGAACTTTGGAACCAGCTTATGACGCCCTTTGAGTTTCAAGGATGATTGCTTGTATGGCTGCAGGTGAAGAAAAACCATATCACCTACTTTAAAAGTACGCTCAGAATGGTGATGATCAGCCTGTTGTTTCATTGTATTTTTTGCCATGTGAAGATTGCCCCGCAAGATGCTAAGAATCTGATCCTAGGTTTGGAGAATCGTGTTGACTACCTGAATTGGTGAACTACTGGGGGTGTATGGAAGGAGCACTGGTGGTGCCTGACCATAGACTGCTTCATATGGAATCATTTTAGTTGAAGTGTGGTAGGAGGTATTGTACCACTATTCAGCGAGAGGGAGCCACTTTGCCCATTGATGCTGTTGTTCTGAGGTGAAGCAATGAAGGTAAGTTTCCAAACAGTTGTTGACAATTTTAGTCTGGCCATCTATTTGTGGATGATTCTCAGAACTCATCTTCAGTTTGGTACTAGTGTGTCAAAATAGTTCTATCCAAAAATGACTGGTGAAGGTTGCATCATGATCTGAGACAATGGAAGAAGGGATGTCGTGAAGATGGAAGATATGGTCCAAGAAAACTTGTGCAATTGAGGAGGTGATATAGGGATGGCTGAGGGCACAAAAATGACTATATTTGGAGAGGTAATCAACCACAACCAAGATCATTGTCTTCCCTCCAGATTTAGGGAGTCCCCTCAATGAAATCCATAGACATATCTATCCAAATCCTTGTAGGGATGGGCAAGGGTTAGAACAACCCAGGAATGAGTGTTGTTTCACCCTTGTTGCATTGGCAGGTATCACATTCAACCACCATCTATTGAATTACCCTATTCATTCCCTTCCAAAAGAAGTTACAACGTGCCCGCTCATAAGTTTTGAGAAACCCTGAGTGCCCTGCTAATGGAGAAGCACGGAGTTCATAGAATACAACTTGATGAAGATTTGTGCTCCGGGGAAGCACCAAAAGACCCTTGTATCGTAGAGAAGCACCATCCCAAGAATAGTACAGTACAACATAAGGGTTAGTGGACAACTATTGAATGATTGGAGCTAATGAAGAGTCATTGACATAGCCCATGTTGTACAAATTCCATCCAATCCAGAATAGGCATATAAATAGCTAAAAGGGAATCTTGGTCATCAAATGTACGAGAAAGAGCATTCACCACAATATTGTCCTTACCCTTCTTGTAAGTGATCTCATAGTCATAACCCATGAGTTTTCTGACCCATTTCTGTTGTGCTGGGGAGGAGACCCTTTATCGAAGAAATATTTCAGAGTCTGGTGATTAGTTTTGATGCAGAAATGATTCCCCAATAGGTATGGCCACCACTTCTGTACTGCATGTAAAATGGCCATAATTTCCTTCTCATAAGTAGAGAGTACTAAATTCTTGCCAAAAAGGGCTTTGTTGGTGAATGCAATGGGGCATTCTTCTGGAGGAGAACAACACCAATTCCATTGCCTCAAGCATCGCTCTCGATAGTGAAGGTCTTTGAAAAATCTGGCATAGCTAGAATAGGTGTAGTACACATAGCTTGTTTCAATTTTTCAAATGCACACTCAGCAGCTTGTGTCTAGGTAAAAGCATCCTTTTTCAACATAGCTGTTAGCGGAGCTACAATCTTCCTGTAATCCTTGACAAACGTGTGATAGTAGCTAGTCAGCCCCAAAACCCACAGAGTCTCTTAAGTGTCTGAGGATGCGGCCAATTTTTTATGGCGGTTATTTTTGCAGGATCCACCCGAACCCCTTGGGCTGAAACAATATGCCTAAGATACTCCACTTCACCCTAGCCAAAAATAGATTTAGACTATTTTTCACAGAGATGATGATTAGAGAGAAGTTGCAGTGCGAGATCTAGATGTTGGAGATGCTCTTCCCATGTTTTACTATAAATGAGGATATCATCGAAGAAGACCAGAATGAATGTTTGTAGGTAGGGTCGGAATATTTTATTCATCAATGCCTAAAATGTTGAAGGAGCATTAGTGAGGCCAAAGGGCATGACTAGAAACTCATAGTGGCCATCATGCGTGCAAAAAGCCATCTTAGGATTATCATCTTCATGAATCTGGATCTGGTGATACCCAAAATGAAGATCCAACTTGGAGAAAAAATGAGGGCCATGAAGCTCATCAAGAAGCTCATCAATAATAGGGATCAGAAACTTATCCTTGATTGTGATGTGATTAAGTGCTCGGAAGTCAATGCAAAGGTGCCATGACCCATCTTTTTTCTAGACAAGAAGAACTAGTGAAGAAAACGGGTTGCTACTAGGGCGAATAATGCCTTGCTTCAGTAAGTCTCGAATGAGCATCTCAATCTCTGTCTTTTGGTAAAATGGGTAGCGGTAGGGCCTGATGTTGGGAGGAACGCTTCCAGGAAGGAGCAAAATATAGTGGTCCTCTAGTTGTGAAGGTGGCAATCCCACTTGTTTGGCAAAGACACATGCATACCTATCCAAAATTTGTTGTAGATCAGAAGGAGTAGTGGAGACCGTTGATGGTTGCATCTGAATGGAATGGAGCTGGGCAATGATGCCATGTGAATTCTTATTAAGAATCTTTTCCATGCAATGTGAACTTATGATGCTGAGAGACCCCGGTTGTAAGCCCTTCAATGTGTGTTTTTTCCCATTGTCTGAAAACTACATCCAAAGCTCAGCAAAATCCCATAAGATAGATCCAAGTGTGCATAACCATTGGTCACCCAAAACCACATCACATCCGCCTAAGGGCAAGGAAAACATGTTGGAGTGCAGGTTATAATCTCCAATAGAGATACGCACTTTGCGACACTTCCCTTTGCAAGGTAATGTGCCCCCATTGGCAATCATGACTTCAAAGTTGGAGCAAGGATGGGAAAAGCAATCATCTTGTTTGGCAATATGAGGGTTAATGAATTTATGAGTGCTACCAAAATTAATGAGTATTGTAACAGGGAGCTTCTTGAAGTAACCCTTGACCTGCATGGTTTGTGGGGTGGTGACTCTTGCTAAGGCATGGAGAGAGATCTTTGGGTGGTCTTCCTAAGAAGCAAGTTCAACAAGTGGCTGTTGAGCTTCTTCCTGATCATTTGTTGTATCTTGAGCATCTACCCAAACTTTAGTTTCAGGCAGAGACTCCACATCCAATAGGTAGAGCTTTTGCTCAACACATTGATGTACTTGAGTAAATTTCTCATCACAATTATAACAAAGTCCTTTTTCTCTACATACTCGCATCTCTATTTCAGTCAAATGCTTGATAGGAGTTGTTCTAGGAGCTGGTGTTGTTTGAGATCTTTGGGGAATTGTATTTCTGAATGGAACAAAATTGGATTTAGATCGCTACTAAGCTATGATCTTGTCCTTTTCCAACTTAGCCAACCCTAGGGCTTCTATCATTGTGCTGGGACAGAACATTTTAACCTCAAATCGATTAGAATCCTTCAGACCACTGATAATCTCTCTGTGTGATTGGTCAATTTTTCAAATTATGTCTGATATTCTCTCACAGTGCCTATTTGGCGAAGTTTAGTGAGTGCTCTAGTGAAGTCATCAAAAGCACTAGGGCCAAACCGTTGCAAAATGTGTTTGCAAAAATTGGTCCATTGTGGCTGATCATGAGCCTTGAGATACCAACGAAACCATTGAAGGGCTTCATGTTCCAAGTGAAAGGATGCAACCGGGACTTTTTTGACATCAAAAGTATTATGCAAACTAAAATATTGTTCTGCCCGGTATATCCATCCAGTCAGATCTACACCATTGAATCGAGGAAAATCAAGCTTCGGCCCACAAAAATTGCTGGAAGAAGAAAACCTAGTGTCTGAAGAAGATTTTGGCTACCATCTGTTGTTCATGGTTGAATGTTGAAGATTGAGTCCAAGAATTTTTTCATCAAGATCTTGGATTTTGGTCTTGAGGGTGGCAATTTCATCCTCCATTTTTTGCTCCTGTTCGGGTTACTACCATAGCCAAAAGATTTTTTTGGGGAATGGGTAGAAAAACATTTGCTAAAACACGTTTAGTAAAGGGAAATTTTAATTTGGGGAAAACTGTAATGGGTAATTGGGTTTTGACTAGCTTTTGGACACTTTTTGAGGGAAAGGGGAGAAGAAAATGGCGATTTTAGAAGCGGGGTGAAAGAATGGGAAAATTTTTCCAAGAGGGAGAAATGAGCATAAATATGAAAGGAACGTTGTGGTAAAATCTCAAAGCTATTGGGTGAGATTTGAAGAAGTTATGGCAAACCCTAAAAATAGCCAAATGTGGGATTTTTGGCTTCGATAAGTGGAATTGGGATAGGGTCCTCAAGGAAGGAAATGTGCGGATTGAAATTTCAGGTGTTCCAGTGAATTTTGAGAGGAAATAGAGCTAAAACAAGAAGGATATGGCAAAAAAATAGATTTTTTTTTGAAACGACTAGAATTGGCTTTTTGAGTTTTTCTAGAAATGATCTACCAATTGTTCTAGATGGATTCAATCTGCAGTTTGCCTACTGTCAAGAGATATGAGCCCCAAATCTATTTGGCTTCCTAAAGGTTCAAGGGAGTCACTCTGGCCACCAATGTTGTCTAACAACTTGCATATTAGGGTAGTACCCCTCACTCCACGGCTTAGGTAAAACTGATAACTGCTTTGCCACAAACAATAGCTCTTGGTTTCTCTCACGGATGGGAACTAGTCAATCGGGTAGGGGTCATTGCCCTTTTCACTGGCAGGTCCTCTAAATGGGCTAGCTACTTTGGGGTTCTTGTGGTACTCCTCACAATGAGTTTTAGGGCTATATGCCCAAGTACTTCCCACAGTTAAGCAGATAGGGATGTTCCCTGTTCTGAACCTACAATCCAAATGAACAATACAGATGCAAAAAAAAAAGATACTACTGCAACAATCACAGCACCCGAAGGGCCACTGCAGAATATTTTTTTGGCAAAAATTCCACCTAGTGAGCCCAAGAAAGTGCTCTGATACCAGATGAGAGGAACCTCCTCCAACAAATTAATGAAAAATGCACAAAATAACAGATTTATGTAAATAGCAGAAACACATAAGGAATTTCTTGATCGCAAGCCACTTCGAGGGGCAACCTCCTTTGAGTAAGCTCAATACAATAAATTCATGGATGCCTTCATTGGCCTCAACACTTACTTATATACTAAGTCTAATCTAAACAACTACTACTTCCCATGAATTTGGGATAATACAATATGCTCACGGGATGACTTACAAAGCATATGCATCCATAGCAACTAATATACTAACAAAGTAAAGAGAAGGGTTAAACACGGGTGCCTAACAGATGTACTCTATCATGTGGATAGTGTCATGCCCACATTTTCCTTGTGGTCACAACACACATCGCACGTGTCATAGCCACATCTGTCATGTGGTTATGACACGAGATATGAAAAACTTTTCTCACACTGTCCTAAAAACCCCTTTCGCAGGCATACGCATGCTCAACGGTGTTCTCTCATGGTGAAACACTATTCTCATCGGCGGAATACAAGTACAATGGCGTGCAACCAGAAGCATATAGATCAACAAGAGGGTCTATACAACGCTGCTAACGTCATTGCAAGAGTGAGATTACCAAAGTTCTTCAATCGAATCCTCGGCAATGTTCGGTAGCAGAATGCCTTACGGTGTTAGTGGGAATTACGCTGCACTCATTTACACCCGTGGTTCGCTGATAGAGGAACCACTCCCCACGACGCCTTGTTCCGACTAAACCGGCTAGTGATCTCCCTATTTAGTCATTTTTTAGCCAGGCATGGTTGTCTGTCTCCTCTCTTGTTTCCTGAAACATACCCCTCCTATGACTTAGCATTTTCAACAAGGCGGTTTGGTTGCCCTCTCTTCCCTTTCCACAAGTTCTTAAGTTGGATTATATCTTTATCGCCCTTACCTTAACTATCTCTTAGTTCATTTAGTGTGTTTATATTTCGGTCTCTCTCTCTCTTTCATTTTCTATACTTTCTTTATGTGCATCCTGTCCTTTCTTCGTGATTTACGTCAATCAGGGTTATTACTGCAGCTATTGTTGTTATTAAACCTAATTTCAGGATGATCTCGGTCACAAAGGCTGGTTTACTATTTCGCTGGACTCGGTCTCCTAATCTTCCCCGATCTAGGTTCCTCCTCTTCGTAAATACTTAGTCAACTTGTTCCTAAGCACAATTGACAGAAGGGTCCGTCAACTTAGTTCTCTTATCCCGTGTGAGAAAGGTCGCGCATTTTCTCCTCTGTGTTTTCCAATGTTAGTTTTTCCTTCTTCGGAACCTCTTACAGGTTTACATATGAGATCGTTTGCTACAGTTGAGGTTAATATGGCCACATGGATAGTTAGTGGTGGCTTCATAAGTTTATTTCCAGTGTTCTTTTGAGCAAGAGTTGTGTAATTTTCCTCTTCATTTTCCGGGTGATTATTAGTACGTTAACAGTTGAAACTTCCGAGAAACTCTTTCCTGAGTATCACCGAATATTCCTAAACTCTCTTTACATTATAATTTTATTTTCTCTTGTTTAGAATTACTGTTGTTACTGTTACTCTTAATTACGATTCATACACGGATTGTAATTCGTATGACGTTGTCAATAGATGTAGGTGGTTCACCACTTTATAAAACTCTGTTCATGGTAATATATCTTCTTTGGTTGTTGTGTTCAACACTTAATAACATCTATATATATATATTTAGATATATATATATATATATATATTTTTTTTTTCTATATCCATGAGACATAGTTTATAACGATCTTAAACGAGGGCCCAATAAATTGGTTCAAAGATTCACTCCTATGCATATATATATATATATATATATATATATATATATATATATATATATATATATATATATATATATATATATATATATATATATAATATATTTATTTTAATGTCTATATAATGGACAAATTGGTTTCCCACAACTTATATACCTATATATATATATATATATATATATATATATATATATATATATATACAGATATATAATCATTATTATATTATATCTATATAGCTATATACATAGACATATATAGTATATATATATGCCTATATATATAAAGCTATATAAAAATAAACTGTATTTATATTACAAAAACACCATTCATATGTTAGGGCTCAAGCCCTAACATTTTTGTATTGCTTTAGACTCACAGCAGGCGGCGGCCATGGGCGGCGGTGGCCGCAGAGGAGCAGGGTCGGGGTGGCCGCAGAGCGGCGGACGAAATTCCGTGGTGGCCGCAGAGCGGCAGACAAGATTTCGCGGTGGCCGCAGAGCGGCGGGAAGGTTTCGCGGGAGGCATAAGGGTTTGGAGGGGGGGAGATGTGGAGTGGGGCGGAGCCCCACCCACATTCCCACGACGTGGGGGTGTGGGTGGGGCTCCGCCCCACTCCACACCTCCAAATGTATTAACAATCCTGCGGTGGGGTTTACTCCCCACCGCCCAATATAAAAAATTCGACTGTGTTTTTTTTTAAACCGCGGCTTACATTTGGTCCGCCATTTCTCACAACATTAAAATATATATTTATATATATATATATATATATATATATATATATATATATATATATATATATATATATATATATATATATATTCATATGTATATATATATATATTTATAAATGAGTATATAATTAGAGATATATATAAATATATATATATATATATATATATATATATATCTATTTTTATATTGATATTTCTCCGTCAATTTCATAAAAATGATAAGTTATTTTCAATTTCACTATTATTCTGGAAAATGATAATTACTCAAAATATGAAATATATATATATATTTCTATATATATATATATATTTAAATTTATTTATATATAAAAATATTCTTATATGTGCTTAACTATTTCCTAAATTTCTCAATTTCACTACTTAATGCATTTTCTCCAAATCAACCTGTTATAAAGAAATTGTCATAACTAGTAGATATAATTATATATATACATATATATATATATATATATATATATATATATATATATATATATATATATATATATATATATATATATATATATCCCATGTTCACTTAATTGATAGAAATGGTAACTAGCTATCCCCTTATTATAATTATAATTTTCCATTTTCATAAACATTTAAGACCTCATAACTTTACAACAGATTATATATTTACATGCTAGATTTCCTCTAATCCTTCTAAATTAACAGAACCCATTAATATGGAGAATAACTCAAATATTTTAAACTGTCTTTTCCATTTTAACATTGAAAAGAAAATTAGCATTTCAACTAGTGAAGCAATTCCAAACTTTCAAATGTAAACAACTCAGATTAAGTTGCAAAAACGAACTTAATCTTTTCAGTAATACTTGAAACACAAAAATTGCTATTGAACAAAGGTTGCAAACATCAACTTAAAAATTTAAGCACATTCATATTACAGTTTCTCAATCATGAATACCAACTTCCCAGATATGAACTTTCTCCTCCCAAACAGTATACAACTGAAAACTTATGACAACCAATAAAATCCAATAATAACAAGATCAGGGAGGTGATCTTCACTCCCAGATTATCATTAAATTACAACAATAACAAGAGAGGTGTTCTCTTTTCATCTCTATGAAATGAACCAGGCCTAATTCCCATGACAAGAAGCTAATCTGTTTCTTCATAAATAGCCAACCAGAAGCTCCAAGAGAAAAAACCTGCGTATCAAAGACAAACAAAGAGGACAATACCACTTGTCTAGCTCTCCTCCCTACCGTAGACCCGCAAGAGGATCACCCCCGAGCTAGGGAGACCATACTCACACCTGGGTACTCAAACACTCCACTTCACAACAGAAACAACAACAATCCCAAAGCACACCTACACCCGTGGCTATTTTACACAATACGGAAACTCAATTACAGTGAGTTTCACAAGGGGCAGGAGAGTGGATACACTCGACTCCAGAGTGTCACCCTGACAGATAAATGAACTCATATAAATTTCTCTTGGTCTCAACCAAGTGTGATCACAAGTTGTAAGAAATCTGTATATGACTCTCAAGTCAAAAATACAGTCACAGATACATGCCCTCAAGGCTTTCAACATCCCAAAAGATGGAACAGGTATGCACCCGAGGAGGATCTCTCCTCCCCTACCCCAAACTTGATGAGCATTTCTCCCAAGTGGGAGACGCTCTGTCAAACACCCGACAAGAACCCCCACAGAAAAACAAATTTAAACACATATTTCACACACATTTCATACACATTTCAGTTCTACCAAAACAAAGATAAAATTCAGACCAACCTTGCAAAGCCCTCCTGGAATGAAGTTGTTGCAGAGTCCACAGAGTTCACTTCCAACCTTAGCCACCAACTCCCTCTCCCTTCTCTATCTTCCAAACTAACTTCTCTATTTTTTGGTAAGGCCAAAGATGAAAGATTTTCCCCCAAAATTTAACTAACTCCCTCTCATCCCAAAAATTTGAAAATAAATAACCCAAAATTCTCTTTCTTTCTAATTTTGAGAAATGGGGAAGTGACACTTGTCACCTCCTCACCCTTCCCAAAAATCACTATTCTGTCCAGGTGGCTTATGTCACTCTCCATTCCCAAGGGTACTCCTTATTCCTTTCATGTGACTCCACTTTCTCATGGGAAAAATAAAAAAAAAATTAAATGGGAACAAGACAGGTGACCCATGCCTCTTTCTCCTTTCTTCACATGGGTGTCCCCATAGTACATGGGGGAATCTTACTAAAGAAGAGGTAACTTTTACTAATGGATGGCATCTCTTATCTAGGGAAAAGTAGAGGGGATGGGTTGAGTGTTGGTACAACCCATCATGTCCCCTCCTACCTCCAATTTTCGCCACTTAACTTCAGGGGAAGGTTAAGTTGACTAGATGGAGGTTACTCAAGGGTTACCCATGCCAAATGGGCCCCTGGACCCATGGGGTAGAACCCAGGGTCAATTTTAACCCATACAAGACACCCCAGGTCAAGGTAAAGCACAAGAAAAAGGGCCTCATAATTTAAAGAAAAATAGAAATTTCAAATTCAATCTCTTAACAACACTTACTTATAAAAATAATGATACATGAGGGTAACCTAACCCACTCGACCATACGAAAGACCACATTACATCAAGACATCAAACACAAAGAGATCTTGGTTCTTCGTGGAACCAGATCGGCTTAACAGGGAATAACAATTAACAAGGTGTGGAATGATCTCCGAAATCTGTGGTTTGATTAGTAGTCCCTGCACACTCAATTACAAGATCAGTAACCACATAAATTCATCATAGCCGAAGCAACTTAAATAACACATGCATTCTCATGCCTTAGTACAATTTAACATAATTAAAAAATCATATTACAATTTTCCATCATCCCTAATTCATTTTTCTGAAAAGTAACTTATCCAAACATCACCCAATTAGTTTTTCCGAAAACATAATAAAGTTAAATAGTCTGACAAATTCTGGGAATTGCTATCCCACAAATATGAAAGTAACAATAACAGTACTGTAAATAGTCATAACAATAGTAGTAAAAAGGGCGGTCCTCACAGATAGGGTAATGATAGATGTTGGATGTGTATGATGCCAATTATTTGGCATGATCATGTAGCATTGGCATAACCACATGTTAGACATGTATGGTGGAATTTCATGTGGATGCAAATGCCCCATGTGTTGCACTCGTATGATCTTGTAGAATATCAGCATGTGCAGCCATGCATAAGGTCATAATGTGTGCATGATAAGTACAAGAGTATTGTGCATGGATGCATAATGACAATGTTGTGTGAAGTAGTGTAGATGTTGTGATTGAGTGAAGACAAGCATGCAAGTGGTGATACTATAGGGAAATGCTAAGGCTACATGACTATATGGGACTGAGGGTGCACGACTTGATGTGACACTTGGATCATTTGACCATTCTTGAAAAGTAATGGTCCCCATTATGTCAATGTTGTGGTGAGGAAATTGTACACGTAATTGCTACAAGTTATAACACTTGGCTTAATGAGCATAGTGCCCAACCTTTACTATGTAGAATAGTCAATGTGTGCAATTGCAGGTATGAATCATCGTAGTAATGATGAACTCATTTGTCATAGTTGGATTGACATGAGCAATATCTAGATCTCTAGGATGTTGAGATTGCATTGGCTCTAGAAGTGAGGAAAAGTATGGTTTAAGCAACTCCACATTTAAGATGGGATGGTGGTCAAGATACTATGGGAGATCAAGAGTGAAGGCACTCTCATCAATTGCACACAAAATGGTGTAAGCACCATAGTGTAGTGGTTTGATCTTGCGGTGAGGACCGTTGAAGCGCTCTTTTTGTAGTAGTTAGAATTTATCATTGGCCTAAAGGATGTCTTATGCATGATGGACATCATGATACTCTTTGTACATTTTATTGTTTGTGTAAAAGGATTTGCTAGACTTGATTATGAATGTCTTGAATGCATTGGATGAAACATTACACTTTATCCACTTCTCATTCATGTGCACTCATTTTAGATGTCAGTGGTGCATGTTAGGAGATGTCAAGGGGAACCACTAGTTGGAAGTTATGACATGTATGAAAAGGACTATGTCCTAAAGAAATGTGAAGATACCTATTGTAAGGATGTTGGATGTAGAGAAGATTGCCATCCCAAGTACACAATTATGTGTTGTTATAAATGCACAAGGAGTGAATCAATTTGCAATCTACCACCTCTATGTGACGACGGTCTAGGAATGAAAGGCTATGGAATAGTCTAGTTGTGTGTCTAACATGGTCTAGAGACTTTACTAGAAAGTGTTGACAAATATTGGATCATAGTTTGAGACAATGGACACTTGAAGCTTGAAGCAAATCCATACATTATTGAAGATGTGTAGTGTCTAACATGTTGATGCTCTTCTTGTAGGTAACCATGGTGGCCATTTTGAAGAATCTATCAACCATGAAAACATGATCATTCTAGTGCTTGGTGGATGGAAGGTCACTAAGAAAAGTCATATTAATAGAATCCCAAGGGAATTGGAGTACTATTAAAGGAGTATAAAGCTCCAATATCTTGCTAGCAGGCTTGGCAATGCAATAGGGTATGCAAGACTTGATATGGCAATCAATGTCGATGTGCATGTGAGGTCATTAAAAGTTTTTTTGAAGTGTGATAATTGTTTTGGTGATGCCAAACCAACATGTCATCTTGGAACAATGTGCTACCCAAATCAGGAATTGGCACGACATGTGAATGGGAACACAAAGATGTCTAGGATTGTAAAGAATCTTGTTAGATAGGTAATAGTATCTAGTAGGCATACCTTATGTGAGTTCTATGTTTAGGCTATACAAAATTAGTATTGACTAAGTAAAGTGGCGCCTAATCAACAAAGTTGTTGTTGTGGAAGTCCAACATGGTGATGAGTGCATGGATTGGCGGCCAACTAAGATAGCCTTATGCCTTATGGCCATCCCCCTTTCTATGCTTGATCATTAGGTGGGACTATTGAAGTTAAGTCATCCACTTTATGTATTGTGTATTTTCCAACTTGCTTTATGGTTACATGATTTGGAGTGGTTGATGATTGGAACGAGTGATGGTCTCTTTGCCTAAGATGTAATGGTGCCATTGCTTAACTTATTGAATAATAGTGTAGAATTCCTTTTTGTAAGTGGAGTATCTACACATGGTCTCATTGAATTTTTTAAAGTGATATGTGATAAGGTGTCCATGCTAAAGGAGAATTGTGTTGAGCACATAGTCTGATACGTCAATATGAATCTCAAAGGAGTAGGCAATGCTTGGTAAGGCCAACATAGGTGTAGAATAAAAGTGTTGCTTGAGCTCTTCAAAGGCACATTATTGCATAGGATTCCACTAGAATGTTGATTTGGTGCATATAATGATTACGAGGCCAAGTAACATGTGAAAACCCATGGATGAACCAATGGTAGAAATTGGCAAGGTTGGGAAAATTGTTGACATGTGCATGTCATACTCATATGATCTTGCAAAATGGTGGCATGTGCAACCATGCACAATGCTATAATATATTTGTGAGCAGTGTTGCAAAATGGTGTATATGTACTATTCGTAGATGTTGTTGGGAATAAGGTGTCTCAACCTTGTAAATTCCTTGCATTTATTATTGTAATGTAATTTATTTACTTAGCCTATGTTGTATTTTTGTTGCACATCCTATTTTGTCATCTAGTGTGAAATGGCACGATGAGTTGTCACTCCACTTGTAAGGTGACTAGGATGGTCAACTCACTCCATGTGGAGATAGGCATCCCTTTTGTGTGGTAGAGGTTTTCTGCCATGTGTTGTGTTGGCAAGAGACACTGTGTGGCTTCATGAGTGTTGTCATTGATGGCAACAAAGTCCATCCCACTCATCCACAGCACATAGTATGTCTATACCGGAAGTTAGATTGAAGAGTGTTTTGGTCCGATGAACAAGAACAGAGCATGCAGCAAGGTCTGACAATCAGGTCTGGATCTCTCAGAGGAAGTATCTTAGCAAAGTACAAAATTGGGGAAGTTAGTAGGAGTACCATGACTGCTACATTCCAGAGATTGAGCCTCCGGTGATGAAAGAGTGAAAAGATATGAGCACCTAAGTGTTGGGTTCTTGTCTGGCAGAGTAGATTGAGGAAGAACTGACCGACAGAGCATCAGACCTTAATCTGGATAAGAAATTGATGGTGATCAAGTTTCTTGAGGGATCATTCATGGTTGTCCGACATGATTGATGACTCCTATAACTATCTTTTTGATACGCATCACTTAGTAAGCATGGATTTAGCCAACAGACTAGAGTTTGGGAAAATCTTGAGTATTCCGGATGCTGACTAGAAAGATGTTGAAATCCTTTATGCAGATATACATACCAAATGGATTTTGATGTGAGAGTGTGTTGTGCAATAGTGTGTGTGAAGAAAAACAAAGAGCAGTGTGGAAGCAGCTATACAAATCTGGTATGTGACAGAACAGTAGCACTAAGTAGAGGAAGAATGAAGTGTAGCAGATCAATATATTGAGTCTATCCGGTATGTAAATAGAGAGATTGTTATGAATTGGTAAAATATCAAACACAAATATGTCAATGTGTTATTCTAAAATATGATCTTAATATGATGTATTTATTTATAAAATAAGCTAAAGATGATTCCTCTAATTACATATTGTAAGTATATAACTTAAACCTTTTACAACCTAAAACTACTTTACAACATAAAGATATATACAAATTATTATATATCTATCAACTTTCACCTAAATATAAATGAGTTTCCACAAGAGATGCAAAACAACATGATAGTATAAGTCACAATCCTTGCCATTTTTCAATAGGATATAAGGTATAAATTTATGCCACTCATACGCATTCAATGTGTTGTTTTTTGGAGGATCAGATCAATAAAAATTGCACATATTAAAAGTTTTAGAACAACTTTGTGAAATTTGCCTTTGATAATGCACGCTCTTGGGAAAAGCGCAGAGACATAATAACAACAATATATTTTTGAATTTAGTGCAATTCTTATACCTATATATTTGCACAACACATACTGTACACTGCAAATTGAAGCGTGCGAAGAAGCAAATATCGACCATTTCCATTTCTGGGTCTGAAGAATTAGATATTTCTTCAATTACCAATGCAATCAATTTAATAGGTCGATAGGCGTTCCCTTAGTGAGCAGCACTACATGAAATGTATAGATGAATGGTCTAGATGAAAAGGACTACTATAGAATCAATTTTAACCATCGATTTGTTGAACAAGTAATAAATGATAAAAGATAAATTAAAACCATTGCCATAAAAGATTGGAAAAAGGTGTTCCCGTCCATGTGAAGTCTCGGTTGAGTCTGCAACTTACACGTCTATCGTTTAAGATGAAATCAGATTGTGATAGAATCAAATTGTGATTTGTGATGTATATCAAACTGGATTGTTTATCATATTTTATAATTGACAGTCAGTGTTCTTTTAGGGACAGAGCAGGCCGATACACATATTTTGCAAAGGATGTAGTAGTTGTGGTATCTGTGGTTTGAATGTGTTAGTTTTAGGCATGATTATGATGCATTTGTAAGACAATTTAGAATTTTTGTTGAGCTTTTTTGATGAGCTGCTAGACCTCCACTTTTATAATCATTCCTCTGAAATTGATAACAATGTTTGGTGCTTTTGATGGGCAGGTGCCAACGCCCATAGTCGTTTCATTCCATTTGTAGACCATGTTGAAGATGGAGCCATCAACTTAGTCCAATAATAGGTGGATAAGCTTCAACTTGAAGAAGTTCCAGTAATACCGGCTTTAACTTCTTGAGGCCTTCACGCCCTTCACCAGCACTTGCAAATGCAACGGACTTGACTAGAATCAGGGTTTTTCAGGAGGGCCACCGGCTGCTCCGTGTCATTAGTCACTGGACAGATGAAACTCAAAACCTATCCATTAAGGCTGTGATTTGGCTAGGTGGAGACACACGGGTTCCACGAGGTTGGGTGATACCCACAAGTAGCAAAAGGCTTCAAATTGGGGTGCCCATAATGTATGGATTCAAGTAGGTCACATATGATAAAAGCTGTAACGAAAGAATTGTGATAGGCTTATGTAAGGATGTATTTAACGTGGTTCTTAGGCGGCTTGACTATGCACTACCATACGATCTCATTCCTTATGACACTGTCCATAGAATGGACGATCTTGTCTATCAAGTCTACCTCAATGTCTCCTCCTTACTCTCATGCTGCAATTTTAATTTGTAACAATCTTTTATACTGCCTTTATTTCAAATGCTAAACAAGGACTTTCAGTTTGCAGAAATTCGACGCGGTTGTGGATGATGCTACAATTTTAGCAAATCGAAGCAGGTTTGTGGATTTTAAACATCTGTTTACAGAAACTGGCTTGGTAATGGTGGTGCCCATTACCACTAATGGAGGCAACAATCGATGTCTAGGCCAAGGGCATTCTTTTGTCTACTTCATTCTTACACGGACATGACCTACACCAGGCTACACATCCCTTGTCATCTTATCCCACTTGAAGAAAAGGCCAAAAAAGAGTGAATGCAAGTGATTTGTTACCTCCTCCACCTTGTGCTACAGATTATTGTCATGAGTTACATTCCAGAATGGTAAATACCCCTCTTTTGCTTAACTTCCTTATTTATTATCGTGGCCCTACGTGGATTTGTGGGCCACCTAGCATGCTTGTTCAATAGTAAAGTCATTTGCATTGGAAAGAATCTCTTGATGATCCAGATAAAAAAAAAATATGAAATCTCAACAGGTTTGTCGTATCTCTCACTTTGGGTTTTTGAGAAATCTATGTTTATACACATTTAAATGAGTTTTGACATTTTTAATTATATTTGGTGTTTTTCTCCTCGTACAGTGGAGTGTGGCAAACTTACAAACTTGGTGAATTATTTGTTTTGAATGCAACGACAAGGCATTGTGGAGGATTCCATGTATGATTTGCTTTCCCATTGTAAAAAACATCTATTGACAAAAAGCTTTCCACCTTTATGACAATGACACTTAACAAGGTGTCCTTATTTATAGATTTTTTCTTTTTACTACCTAGATTCATCTTTTTCCAAATCTGGTCTTTGTGCTATATTTTTATTTGGCTTTATCTTAATTACTTTCATTATTTTACCTCTGAGCAAACAAATAAAAGTTAGAACTCAAAAGCTTTTGCATCCAGCTACTAGAATATGATGTATGACATGAATACATATTTTTTACATTCTTAAGAAAGAGAGGCAAGTGCAAACATAACAAGAGAAATAATGTCTTATTTGAGTATCTGAAATTTATTACAACTAAATTATATGTGTGAAATATTGAATTTGGTATCATAGTTGATTGTTGATGTTGTACACAACTTTTTAGTAGATGATTATGTAGCCAAAAACTCATTTGCCGGATAAAACCCACATGTAATCACTTTATTTTTTTGAGGCAGAAGCTCTAGCAGAAAAATGCAAATTCAATCCAAAGAGCTTGGAGTGCATTTACACTGTCATGTACACCATCTCATCCTTCATGCTCAAACATTTTGGAAATGCAACCAACAATTTATAGTACTTACTCCTTTCCAAAATTGATGGCTTGCATTGGAGAAAGAGACTGATGGGGTAGATCAAGCCCCATTTTTTTGTCTTATTCTAACCAATTACTCCAAACTCCCTTGATTGAATCTATTTATTCGATCGAATCTACACTTTAGAATGATTTGCACCCTACATGTCTTCAATTTGAGAGATGATCAAATCAAATTATGAGAAGAGTACAAGGAGATAATAATAAAATTGAGGTCAAGCTAGTGGAAGATGAAGCATCTTTGTTTTTGAGGTCAAGGCAGTGGAAGGTGAATCCTCTTCGTTTTACATGAGGTAACAAGATAACAAAAATGAGTATGACGCAATGAAATGACAATTGATCTTCTAAGGGTTTACTATTGTGATGCAGGTAAAGTGTTGGTAGGGCTTCATGTATCCCACAACCACAAGTGGCTAGAGGTTGCAAGTGATTATACCATCCTAGTGTTTTGTAAATACATTGCTCTAGGTGATGTCATGAGCTTTGTAAGGGTGTCCAGTTCCCCTCTCTGGTGGATCCTATTAACTATTAGAATGAGCAAGGTGGGCCAAAAGGAGCTAAGGGTATAGTGGAGGAGGTGGTGGAATTGGTCACAGGGGAGCCAAGTAGCAGAGAGAAGTGATGAGTAGTTTAATCCTATGGTTTCCATGATACTTGTGTGTTTTTGTTTGTCCTTTGGTAAATGTGGTTGGAGTATGCATTTTCAATCCAAGCCCTCTTGTGGTGGTATTAGTCTAGTCTGGTCTATGTACTAGCATGTTCTCATAGTTTTTTCGTTGTGTTTATCTAATTATATGATGACTTTGTAATCTTGGGTGTAATAATAACTTTTTGCATGGGTGGTAGCCACAACAAAACCACCACCAAATTATCTGAAATAAAAAAAATTAGAAAAAAGTCTATAGATCTACTGCAGTAGAGAAGGTTATGAACAACGTGCACTTGGATGAGCGCTAATGAAGACAATTGTCTCCATGGCTTCTAAGCTATTCGCAAGGGGAGGGTTGAAGTGCTGGTCAATGGATAGGTTAAGCAAAATTATCTGAGCTTAAATTCCCACCCATATCATCTTTACTTCTCTGAAGACTTATTCTCTACACCACCCAACTTCCACCCCGTTGGACTGCCTATAAAGGAAGCTTTGAAGCACATAAGTTAATGCATATTTTGGAAACATATAGGAAGAGAGGAGTGTTGCAGAGAAGGAGATAGGGCAATTGATAAAGAATTGAAAAAGGTTGTAGCACTATTAATGATAAGGGCGGTTAATGCTATGGGTATAAATATATATATACCCATAGTATATTTATATATTTTAAAAAAATCAAATAAATTCTACAATTTCTTCTCAAAATTATCGGCGTGCTCATTGAACCTATGGGTCCAATTGCTAGTTATATTCATACGCAAAAAAATGACTGACAAGAATGGTAAATAATTTCGTTATACATATATACAAATTAATTAATTTGAAAAATATATGTAAAATAATGTAAAATTAAAATATACACTTTTCTCTTATATCCTTATAAACACAAGAGGATGTGTGGTATATCAGGCCTGGAATTTGACGGTTTTTTTCATATTAAAAAATGCAGGTTAAAAATAAGAATAGCAATCAATCAGATGTGTATTAATTGTTTGATGTCTTGAATTCTAGATTGAGGGATTTAATTGTTGGCATGAAGTTATTTCATTTTGTTATATAGTTATTGCAGGTACTAAATTAGAAATTAGAAATAAATTATTCTTTAAGAAAGCAAAGTTTTTTTTTAAATTGATTTTTTAAAATAAAAAACAATATAAAGATTTGTTTATAATTTTTAAAAAAATTTAAAGATAAAGTTGATAAACATTGTAAAAGAAAACATTATTTATATTTTTAAAATGTAAAAAAAAACTTTTGCTTTGTAATTTTTTTAAAATTAGAAATTAGAAATAAATTACAAATTAGAAATAAATTATTCTATAGAAAGTAAAGATTATTTTCTAAATGGAGTTTTAAAGATTTGTTTGTAATATTTAAAATTTATTGAAACAAACATTCTAATTAATATATATTCAAGATAAAGTTGATAAACATTGTAAAACAAAACATTATTTATATTTTTATAACAAAAACATATATATATATATATATATATATATATATATATATATATATATATATATATATATTATAACTAAGAATACTTTATTATATTTGCTTATAATAAATTTTTATGGTTTACTAATAATTTAAAAAGTCATATATACGGTTATATAAAAATTCAGCAAGTCAAGGTGTACGGTCCAATACATTTTAGAGTTGTAAAATATGGTCTAAAATGGCAAAAAGGGCCAAATAGACCATCAAATTCCAGGCCTGTGGTATATCACACTACTAAAGTATCCCCACATAATTTGTTTGGTTTGTAAAATATCCCAAGTCGAGAGTGGGAACGAGGCAACCTTCAAATTAAGAATACTATATATATATTATAACTAAGAATACTATATTATATTTGCTTATGATAATTTTTTATGGTTTACTAATAATTTAAAAAGTCATATATATGATTATATAAAAATTCAGCAAGTCAAGGTGTACGGTCCAATACATTTTAGAGTTGTAAAATATGGTTTAAAATGACAAAAACGGCCAAATAGACCATCAAATTCCAGGCCTGTGGTATATCACACTACTAAAGTATCCCCACATAATTTGTTTGGTTTGTAAAATATCCCAAGTCGAGAGTGGGAACGAGGCAACCTTCAAATTTAGTCATGCTTTTGACTGGTCACCTAACGTGATACACGCCTAGTCAAAAATGAGAAATTGAAGCATTAATCAACCGTTTTATGCGCGTGGCCCCACGCCGCATACGGAATTTGTCCACTCTTTTCTTTGTTGTCTTAAAAAGAGCTTAAATAGTTGCCATGATTATAGCGTTTACGGTTGTTGAAGCAGCAATGCCCCAATTCTTTATGTAAATTGTAGTACATGCGAGTATGATGTAAAACTAAGTTCTTGTAACTCGGATATTTGAAGTGTTTGGTTAAGGCTTTTTGGAGAGGGGGATGAGGTTTTTGGTTGTGGCCTCTTCGATTTTAATCAATGCTAAATTTGTTTACAAATATTTTCTTCATCACTATTCTGTAATGTGGTGAAAATCTCATGCACATGTCTTTTTCGCTTATATTTTTAGGCTTAAGGTGATTAGGTCATTTTAAATGCATTAACTAATGTATAAAAAGATTTTATTTTGTATGGAAGTTGGTAAATAAGGCTATCCATTCCTAAATCCCATCATTACTCATCCCTAGATTTAATTCCATTTCATAAATATTCTATTCCCAACTATTAGTATAGGCCATATACAACTATCGATTCTTTGGTGCCTGTCTTAAATTGCTTAATGCAAAGGGAAGTGCGGAAAGGAGGGCAAACAATTAGAACAATAACCTGGGTGGGAGGAACAAAAAGTTGGTGGGAGGAAGGCATTGTTGAGTGAGATCTCGGTGCTCTCCGATTAGATCTGCCCCTAACATTGAATCGGAAGCTTGACCTCCCATGATAGAGAGAAATGCTCTGCTCCTACGGTGAACTCTAACTGCCACCTTTAATTCATGCGTGGGAGGGAGATTAATTATGGGTGGGTGGCCCTCCCAGGAGGTAGATTAGTTGCTTGGGGGCCCCCCACAATAATATATATTCCCGGCTTGTTGGGGCTCACAAAGGCAACTATTGTTCGCAACACAACCTGCCCCTAGGCCAGATATACTAGTGCGAACATGATCTGGATTAGTTAGGACCCCATGGATCTAATCCTTGAAATTTTAAAATTAAAAATTTAAATTCAAATCTTTGTCGCCTTTTCCACTAGACATTTTAAGTTGACTAAAGTACAAATTGTGCCAACTTACTCATGAGGGTTATGCATTAAAGACTAATCCTAATTGGAACGAATAATCTAGGATCTAGCTTAACTAAGGAGCACATCTGTGAATTCAATAGTAAGTGGGTAAAAGAACAATCACATTAGCATTGCATCATCATCTTAGGAGCATATTGTACACTTGCTTGTTGTTCTCAACCTTGGTTCATTGTCATTGAATTAATCCATCCACATGTTTGACTAAGGAGAACTTGATCCTCACAATTCAACAAATTTTTAAAGGTTTGTAAACACAACATGTCCTTACATGAATTATTATTGAGATTAGGTGTTATACACCTTGCAAATCTTAATGTTTGAATTATTTATTTAATGTAAATTCATTATGTGCCCACATGGAAAATGGTGTCCCATTTGAGATGCTAGTCCATGCTAGGGGTAAGTTGTATTATGTAGTGTGTAATAAAGCATCTATGTCATGTAAGATGTGTGAGAGCATCTATGAAATTGCAAGATAAATGAGAGATTCTATGTTGCATGTAAGAGTATGTAAGGAGGGACTTGCAAAGTGGATTATGACTTTTGACCACTTTATAATGTATAAAGGAGGATTAGCCCACTATTTTGGTGGGTGGGTATGAGATGGTGAGTTGGATTTGAAGTTGGAATGTTTGGGCCATCAAGACTTGGGCATTGAATTTTGAGTCATGGGTTTAGGTCTCATATTTGCTTGTGGTTTTGTGACTCGTGGTTTTGGTAAACCATTCGTGGTTTCAATTTGGGCTTAATCTATGTATTAGATGCTTAGGATGGAGATCACGATGCACTTGCATTTTGGAGGGATTTATGCTACCAAAATATCTTCAAACATAGCTAGTGCTTAGACAGGGGAGTTGATACTCAGAGATAGTACTATAACCGCAGTGTTGTGATTTTTAATAGTATATTGAGGCTTCTTTATTGTTGGGTTTTCCTCAAAACATTTTCTTAAGGTATATACTATGTCATGTGTGGTTGTATGTGTTGCATGTTATTGCATTCATGATATTTCTTTCTAAAAATGTCAGATCTAGCCTCTTCAATAGTTCTCTCCTCTGAAAATTAAGTAGGAAGTTTTGTTTTATCTAGCTTCCTTTCATTTTGTATCAGAGATTGGACAACTCGTGAGATCCTTTGTTAGATTTTTTTGCTATTAATCTTAATTGAGAGGAAGATGTGCACAGGGGAGATCATATTGTATAAGGTAAAATATGGGGAGAAAATCACAGTTGGAGATGGATAAATTTAATGACACAAATTTGAGCTATGTAAGCTAAAAATGTAGAATCTACTCATAGATCAAAATCTATGGGTTGCAGTTTCTAGAAATAAACATACAACTATGAAAGATGAAGATTTGTTGGTGTTGGATCAAAAAAATAGAATCTTGGTTAGGCTTTGTTTGTAAAATATAGTGCTCTTGAATGTATCAAGAGAATCCACCATAGAGAGTCTATAGAGAAGTTGGGAAACCTATACCAAGCTAAATCCTTGGTAAATAAGATTTTTCTACAAAAGTAGCTTTATTCTTAAGGTTGAGTGATGGCGACTCCATTGTAGAGCACTTGAATGTATTCAATAGAATTGTGAACTAGTTATAGTCCATAGGCATGTATATAGATGAAGAAGATTAGTGTATTACACTTTATGTTCTTTGACATAATCATGGGATAACCTAGTGATGTCAATCAACAATATTTCCACTAAGTTGAAGCTTGAAGAAGTAGTGGGCTCTTTACTCTTAGAGGAGTGAGATGGAAAACTTCAAGTTTCATCAAGGATGCATTGTTTGTGGTAGATCGAAGAAGAAAGGCAAGGGAAAGAACGAGAAGGACAAAAGATCCAAATTTAAAGGGAGATCTAAGTATCTTGATAAATCCAAGGTTAAGTTCTAGAACTATGGAAAGACATACCACATAAAGGAGGACTATAAGGAGAAGAAAAAGGAAAAGAATGGATCAGATAATGATTAAGATTTGAGGACTTCTTAGAAAGAAATCGAAAATGTTTTTGTTGTAGCCTTAGTTGTACATGCATGGATGATCAACTCTAGAGTTTCTTTCCACATGACTCCCACAAGGAGTGTTTTTTAGTACAAGAGCATTTGTGGGAAGGTTTATCTTGGTGACAATACATTGGTGTGTGCAAGAAGTTGAGTCCACTTTTTGGCTAAAAAGTGGAAGTGTTTTCCCTGATTTTCAGAATTTGGCACATTTGACCTAAACTTTTGAAGCACTTAAAAGTGGAATTTTGAAAAAGTCACTAAATATGAAATGTAGTAGTTGGAATCTAGTTTCCAAATATGTAATTTTTTTCAATACCCAGATGATAGAAATTAATTTTGAATAGGTGTTTCTAAAAACCACTGTTTAAAAGTCACCTTTTTTTTTACTATACCATGCACGTGTATGTCATCCATATTTTGACCTAAATAATCATATTTTTCTAAATCCTTTTGGGAAAAGATTTGTAACTCACTGAAGCACGTTTTCCATATTTTTTTGTAATTTTTTATTGAATATTTTATTATTATTTTTTTATTGGCCATTTTTGGTCTTTTAAAAAATCATCGTGTACATCACGCATAAGATGACCTAAACTTAACTTTTTTTTGATTTTTTTTTAAATTGAAAAGAATTGTCTAAAGTACATTTTCGTACAATTTTTTTGCAAAAAGATATTTAATAAAAAATTATTAAAATACTAAAATACCCTGATAATTCAAGTTTATGGACCTATTTCATCAGAAATTGATTAAAAAATAGAAAAAATAATTCAATTGTAAAAAAAATTACATATTTGGAATCTACACTGTCTCATCTATAATAGGTTTTAATTTCGTCAAAAAATTCTGCAAAATAGACCTTTAGATATATGCCCAAAGTCACTATTCTGTTGACATTAACAAGACCTTCAAATTGCAGGTCAAACCAGGTCTAGAGGTCAGGTTCGGGTACCCAAAGCATTTCCCGAACCAGGTTACAAAACAAAACCTGAGCTTAAAATTCAAATTTTAAATAACGGGATCCCGTTTAGTAAATAGTTACTAAACGAGATCCCATTTCTTACTCTGTCGGTACAGAAGAAAACGGGATCCCATTTCTTAAATGGGATCCCGTTTACTGTTAGACCATTTTTTTAAATAAGACTGTGACTGTTGGCCCTGTAATTTGTTCTGTACGGCCGACAGTGACATTTGCAACATTCTCTACCATCTTTTATCTTTTGCAAGTCCATCAACTTGGGATTTTGTTTGAATTTTGAAAGGAGCCATCATTGAGACACTGTTTGAGTAAAATTTTGTTGAATTGCTACTTGTTTGAAGGACTTGAACAAAGAAGGAAGGCTTTCAAGTTTTTGACATTCATTTACATACATACTTCATAAATTTTTTAATCATGGGATCACAAATTCGTAATAAGAGGAAAGATAGGAAGCTATTGACCCCTAAAGAAATTGAAGCAAAGAGAGAGGAGGCAAAAAGACAAAGAGATAGAAGAATAAAGATTCAATCAATGAATAATGTTGAAGCATCCAATTCCACAACTATTGAAGATAAAAATATTAAGGAGACCATGGATGTAGACGATGCAAATTTGCAAGAGGTGAATGTAGAAACTAATATGATTATACAAACTAATCCTGGTATGTCTTCAAATCCCTCTTTTAATGCTATGAAGAATGTTTCAATAGGCACAAATCTAGGTATGTCTTCAAATCCACCTTTAAATGAAATGGAAATGGTGTTGATAGGAGATTTAAAACAAACTGGATATAACAATGTTGAGATTGATAATATTTGTAGAGATCAAGATTTGAAACAAATTATTGTTGAAAATGAAAATAAAAATGAAAATTATTTTGTTGTTGAAAATAAAAATGAAAATCTTTTTGTTAAAAATCAAAATGAAAACTGTTTTGTTGTTGAAAATGAAAACGAAAATCCTTTTGTTGAAAATGAAAATAAAAACTATTTTGTTGTTGAAAATGAAAACGAAAATCCTTTTGTTGAAAATGAAAATGAAAACCATTTTGTTGTTGAAAATGAAAATCATTTGAAGTTGAAAATGAAAATGAAAATCTAGGATGTGATGTTGAAAATGAGAATTTGTTTTTCAAAATTGAAAGAGAAGTTTTGGATAATCTTCCTGGTAAAATTTCTTGGAGACAAATAAGAACACATGCCAATAGATTATACAAGGAATTTTTTTATCATAAAAAATTATCATTTCAATGTCAACTAATGATGCAATTAATGAGAATGTAGAAAATAAGAAAAGTAATGAAAATGTTAGGCATTTTTGTTAAACAAAGAAGAAAAGATCAATCACTAAAACATGCTGTGTCTACTGTTGCTAGTGCCATTGAGTCTATTGAAAAGAATAGTTGATCCAAAGATAAGAATGCAACAAGACGAGCTATAACAACTGCTATAGTTAATAAAACAACTTTGAATAGAAGAATGGTAAGCAATATTAGTGGAATTCTAAAAATACATCCTAAAACATTGGTAAGAGTGGCAAAAAGAAGAGAAAGTATAGAAAATGATCCAATCAACCAATGTTGGAGTTTTAGTGGTCGACTCTCGAGATCTAACATGAAATTGAATGTTGAAATCAAATCTTTGATCAAAAATATTGGCATGATATTACTAGGGTATCATCTAATGCTAGAGATGTTTTAAAATTAAGAGTGGGGTCCAAAGTTCACGATCCTCATCCAAAACACCTATTAGATACAACGCAAACTAAATTTTATAGAAAATTTTGTGGTGAATTAGTGTTACCTAGTAATATTAGAATAAGTCAAAGATCTTTTAAAAAATGCAAACCATGGTATGTAAAGATTAATAAGCAACGAATATCTTGTTGTTGTAAAACACATGTTCAATTTCGTTATTATTATGATGTGTTTTGATATATACATTGTACTTACATAGTAACATGATTATACAGGAATGTGATATTAATATGCCACCTAAAACAATAAAAGAGTTTATATTAAGTTTGTTCTGTGAAAGATCTAATGAAAAATTATTTTATTTAAGTTCATGTATTTCTAGACAATGCACTAGTTGTGGCAATCTTTCTTTGTTAAGAGTTTGTATGCATGAAAGTGTTGAAAATAATTTTGGACAACAATTAGTGGATGTTAAAAGATTTAAGAATGCTGAATATTCTTTAAAAGATAGAAAAATTAGAAAGCGTTGTGATTTAATTACAGAAAAGGTTAGTGTGCATGCATTCATATCAGAATTTAAGAGTAAGATTGTACCAAAATATGTCAAGCACTCTCAACAAGCTCGATGGCTTGATGGACAATTTCGTGAATGTAGAAACACATTTCTAGTTGGTACTATACTATTAGTGGTTGATTTTGCGGAAAACTATACTTTAGCTCTGCAAAAGGAAATTTAATCACAATATTACAATTCAGTGCAAGTTGTTATGTTTGTTCATATTGTTTATAGACATGCAAATAGCACAGAGGATGATAGAAAAGTTTTGAGGGAGTATCATTTCTATTTAAGTGACAACCAGTTACACTCATCAGAGTTTATTCAATATTGTTTCAATACATTTTATATAAATTTAAGAGAAAGAGGAATCCAGATGACAGAACATCTTATATGGTCAGATAATTGTACGGGGCAGTTCAAGAAAGCTTGAATGTTCTATTGGTTAAGTAGGGTTCACAAGGAGAATATGTCCAACATATCTGGAATTTTTTTGAAGTTGGACATGGTAAAGGAGAACATGATGGAGCTGGTGCATTTGTTAAAAGAATTCTTGCTAGACAACAATTGAAATTTGAGGATGCAGCAAAATTTAAAGATGCACGTGGGATTGTGGATTGGTGCAATACAAGATTATGTACACCTGGATCAAGCGAGTACTCTACAGTTCACCGATTCTTTTGGTTGGTTGAAGAAGAAAACATTCTACCTAGACTTGATTGCGAGACAATTAGTGGATCTACTAAATGGCATTCATTTAGGAGTTTGAATGCAAGTACATGGACTATCTGGACAAGGGAGATTGCATGTTTTTGTCAGTTTTATATTTTAGGAGATTGGGAAGCATGTGAGAACAGAGAATGGGTTGAAGAGTGGAAGCAAAGACCATTGACACCTGCACAAGCACACAATTAATATGAAACAACAATTGAAGACAATGATCAACTATTTTCATCAGACGATTATGACCGTGTTTTAGACCTTGTACAAGAAGGTAATTTAATTCAAATTATTTCATTTTAAATTTCACTTCATTACTAATTTGTAGTGCTTTTATTTATTTATATGTGTACAAATGAATGCATGTATGTTGATTGGTCAAATTTTATGGACATGTGCAAGTTATTGAATCAAAATTTGTTTGCAGGACATGTGTATGTTGTTGTTGCACCTAAGGAGAATGAAGAGGAAACATAATATTGGTTGGCTCGTTGTGTGGAGACTAAACATAAGTTAACAGCACCTCAAGAAGGTGATGATGGCTTTCCTTATCCAACAGGTTCGGTGATCCCCTTAAGACATCCCCTTAAGCAAATTTTGATAACAAGTCTTTGATCTCCTTAAGCAAATTTTAAGAACTTCTTTGATCCCCTTAAGCAAATTTTAAGAATTTCTTTGATGATGGCTATTATTATCCAATAGGTTCGGTGGTGGTTGTTGGCACTTGGCTATGGAAATACCTAATAAGGAAGAATGGTTTGCCTGCATTCGAAGATTATGAAACACATAAGAAAATTATACACTACTCACATTTGGTGTTGGTAACAAATATAAAATTGGGGAGGTATCATGGAAAACCTGTAAATAAAGAGCTATGGATAATTTCTATGGAAGACCATGAGACAATCATTGATGCGTTGGAAAAAAGAGAGGATGGAGATGGTACAATGGAATAAGTAAATATAGATAAATATAGTTAAATAGTTTTATATTGTTCTTTTAAATATATTAAATACACGTTTTGATATTTCTTGTGTGTTATTAGTTGAAATTGATTTAAATTGCCCTTTTATATTCTTAGGCCATCATCACAAATTCATCACATACTTTGAAACAAAAACTTGAGAGGATGCAGATTAAACCTATATCTACACATGTGTGAGGCACTTGTAAATACAGGTACAAGTTGTGTATATCTAGATAGTTTTATATAAATTAAAATACATGTTTTGATGATATATTGATAAATTGCTTGTATAATTTTTATATCAGGTGGCGTGAAGACCTGCTACATTCCCCACAAGTTTCAAATTTTCTTGAGATGGCATAGCCACATTTTGTAAACATTATTTTGAGTTGGCATATATGCACATACACAATTACATTATTACACATTTTGTACACAGATTTGTATACATGTGTATGTACACAATTATACTCTACACTTTTATATATCAAATTTACTATTCTATATATTTTGTTTGTTAAATGCGCATGTTTTTCTACTTTGAATTTACTTTAAATTTGATTTTATTATATTGTTAAATTTGGTTGCCTTAGGCAACTTCACCAAATTTTGAGAACTTAAGACATCCCCTTAAAACATCATATTAGGACCCCTTAAGACATCCAAAACTAGCATCTTTGTAGGTTATTCAGATAGTGTGATAGGTGGAGTAGGCGATAACCTTTCACACTATCTGAATAACCTACAAAGATGCTAGTTTTAGGAAACTTCACCAAATTTTGAGAACTTAAGACGTCCCCTTAAGACATCATATTAGGACCCCTTAAGACATCCCATTATGACATAAATTAAGACATCAGATTGTTATGATGAGTCATCCTAAATTAGATGAATTGTGATTAAATATGAAACATGTAGTTTGAATTCTCTGATCCCTTTAAGAAGTCCTATTAGGACCCCTTAAGACATCATATTACAACATATAAAGTAACATAGACAAGATTTGGATGAAATATAACATACTAGTTTCTTAAGTTAGTGTTTATAAATGCTTACACATAGACTAGTGATTAACTAACAAGTGTAATATATATTATTCTACTATCAACAATTGAATTAATATAAGTGAGCACTAGTTTTCCTCATTTGGATATATTTTCCTAGTACAAACTGAAATACACTTCCATCTGAAACAACCATTGGCCTAATTTCTCTATACTAATTTCTCCATCATATGATTAGATATCAGTTTTGGCCTCATTTTGAAAACCTTATTAGATTTTGGAGTGTCTTTTTGTGAAACAACAACCTCATGTTTACCTCCATCTTGGTGCACCCTATTTCCATCCATTCTTGCTATTAGGGTGAGTGTCATACTTTCTAGCCTATCTAACTTTCCATCAACCATGGCTATCCTAGCCACTTTTGCTTATAATTCCTAAAATATTATTCTACATCTTCTTCTATTTTCATTCTTTCATATCTCATTCTTCTTAGCCAATCCCTTGATCTCGTGTTAGACATAAACCAATAAGCTTATAAAATGACAATCTAAATTTATTCAAACCCAATTTATATATCACTTGATTGATAAACCTTTAGGTTAGTAACCATAGTGTTGTAACAACAATGGAATCCTAAGCTATCTCTACTCATTATGTACTCTCAGGTCATACATTTCCCCATTATTCTATCAACATATACTAGTATGGATTATTTGAATAACATAAAGGAAATTAAACATATAAACAAAGCACATATCACACAACACCTATATTCCTCTAGTGAAAAAGCCAATCAAGTGAAAAAATCCAAGAAGGGTATAAAACTACTATCCCATAACAATTTTACTACTATTACATAGAGGTTTAATGCCAAAAATGGCCAATTTAAAGTTGTTAATGGACCACAGTATCCTACACAGTTATGTTACTTCTATGCTTCAATAACCATATATATCTCTCTTTATTCTCCACAAACTAGTATTAGAGTCCTCTCTCAATCCAACCATTACACTATCATCTTCATTCTATCCTTAAAATTTCTTCTTTATTTTACATGCTCAATAATGAAGATGAACTAGTACTTAGCATTATAGTCATTGTTGCCCTAACAACTACCCTTGTTTGGAATATTAGTTATCTTGGATGCCAATGATCATCCATGTGACCACAAAGAAACTATTTTATATAATAGGTTTCTCCCACATCCCACGTAGACAACCTAAACAACCACCATCCAAATTATAACAACTTGCTAGGAGGAAAGGATAATTAGTTGCCAAAATGGAAAATAAACATAATGTTAGATGAATAGATTAGATTAGTAATTTTCAATACATGGATACAACTCCATGCCTTAATGTTTTATCTTTGGAATTTGCAATTTCTCCCTTCTAGATTCTAGTTAATGGTTCATTGCGTGGATGTTTTAGAGCTATCATGGGTTTGCATCAATGAGACCCAATCTTGCTTTATCTTTTCATTATATTGGTTGAAGCTTTGGGTAGATCTATGATTTATGCTAGGGTTCAACATGATGTTGAGGGTGTTAGTATCACTCCTGGGTCTAGATCCTTTGACCCATCTACCCTACACTTAATGAGCCTTTGTTGTTTAGTGAGGCATCCCTTTAGGATATTAAGTGCTTGCCTAATGATATAGTGATGGAAATTAACATTCTCCAAGTTCACTCTTTCTTGTGGAAGGGTAATGCTTTCACAATAATATAATATATTTTAATTATAACATTGTAATAGGGAAAACTGTATACCTATGTCATTTTACCTTATGTTTTGGGCCTAGGATGAATAGATAAAGTCTTTAATGCAACTCTTTTATGAAGGAGAGCTCAAAAAGACTATAATTTATATAGTGTGATCGAGTCTAAAAAATATTCCTAAAAAAACATCATCACACATCTCAAGATTTTACTCCATTCCATAAATAGTTTATTTTCCCTCTTTAGGTCAAACACACAAGTGTGGAACTAATCTCAATTAGGTCTGTGACTGTGGATCTAAACCCTAAAGTTTGAAGATTTAATTCAAATTAAAACTTTTCCCACCCCTTTACTAGCCATTATGAGCTAACTAAAGTGTGAATTGTGTGAAATTACTCATTAGGATGTTGTATTTAACAAATAACCCTAAGTGGAAATGGATCATCTAGGGGTTATCAAGAGAAGGATGCTAGAGTTTTATTAATATAACAAATTTATTCTAAAGCATCATATTATCAAATAAATTATTAGAGCACATCATTTTAGGTCTACTTTTACTCTTGTTTTCCACCTTCGAATATTCTCTCAAAGACATGAAGTCATCTTACTTTTACTCTTGTTTTCTACCTTCCAATCTTTGCTCAAAGTCATAAAGTCATATTTACTAATGTTTTATATAGAAAACCTCAACTTTATTATCAAAGTTAATTATTACTTCAATAATTGCATTTATTTAATTATTAGTTAAAATAGTGGAAGTCTTTCATATTGACCATTACTTTTTAATATAAAAAATGCGGTACATTTCCATAACCAAAACAACATGATATTAAGATAAAAGCCAACTTCTCCTTTTATCTATACATTAGCTAGCTCGTTCTATTAATACAAAATTTTGATCTAATGTTCATTATTTAATTTCTAAAGACATGATATATAAGAATTGCCAACAATTTAATAAATGAAGTAAAAAATTTCCCATAACCTTGATGAGACATATTACTATTTAATACTTGAAATAAAATACTATAAAATACTGAAATGAAATAAAGTTTTGTATCTAGACCATAAAATACTGAAATGAAATAAAGTCTGGATGTTCAAACAATATATAAAGTCCATGACAATACAACCCATGTTCAAAATATAAAGTCCATGTTCAATAATATATATAAAGTCCATGATAAACAGTATATAACATAGTCCATGAAATAGTCAAATTATGTAGCCCATGAAATAACCTAACTCATACTATCTTTGTAATCAAGAGTCCTCTTCACACCATGCAAACTACTTAGATGACCTAAATCACTCTGTAGAAGAGAAAGATTTAGATGAAATTAGATGTAAGATGATTACAAATGATTTAATGACAATTTTTAAATTTATAATTTAGCATAAAATTAAATTACCATGTGAGGCTGAGAGACATGCTCTGGTGCACCTGGACCTATCTCTACATGCTCCAAATCAATCTATTTAATACAAGAGAAAGAAAGTTGAAATTAGATGTAAGATGATTTTAAAAATGTTTTAATTCAATTTAATTTATAATTTATCATATTTAAATTATTATACCGTAAGAGGTTGTTGTGCATCCTCTATTCCAGGACCTGTCTCTACAGGCTTAGCTACATGACACGTCTCAAGCTATAAAAGAAAAAGAATTTTTAACACATGTCAACATATATATCTATTGAAATTTACTTTCAGTTCACAATGTATATTTTAATCGACTTTAAATATAATCTAAATTTTAAATTATACTATATCAGGTTGTCCATCTCCTCTATCCTCCTGCTCTGCATGTGTTGTATGTTGATGAAACGTGTCACTAACAAGCTCCTACAAGGTCATTTATAACATAGCACATGTGTGTACAAATTAGGTTAAAACATATATATTCACTTGTGTACATAGGTACTCAATTTTTGTTTTAATCTATTTAAAAGACCTGTACATCTATTACACGTAGACATAGATACGTTTTTCAACAACCTGAAATGCAGTCGACTCTTGATATAAACTTGGATCATCCAAGTGTGCTGCAATGCTCATCCTCATTGTTGTGTCAACCTACATAGACATATATTTTTAATATATATTAAATAGTACATGCACATTTTTAGATATAGTGAATTTAAAATAGAAAAATCTAAGTATATATAGTTTTTTAAAACAATATACATAGTGTAAAAGTGTCATGTGAGATTCCCAATGATGGAGGACCGCTCGAGACACCCTCAGATGGAGGATTCAATGTGGAAGAACCTTGAGCCAGCATAAATATTTAATGTACATGTTCAAGACTGAATTACAAATTAAAATCAAGTAAATAAAATTATTTAAAATATAAATCATTCAAAATACCCCAAATAGGTGCCTGAGATGAACAAGTGTCGATGAAAAATTAAATCGATCAATGGTCCCTATTGCCATTATCTACACCAAATAATTCGATTGTTAAAATATTACAATTTAATTGATCTATATGTTCATTAAAAACACATGCTTAAAATTGTTATAAATTCAACATGTGTGTAACCTATATATACCTGTGTCGAATGATCAGTGGGATGATCCTCAGCAAATAGATAATCAACAAATGATTCACCCATATTATTAGATGATGCATGTGTAGCTGAAGTGGGTGCAGCTGCCTGATAAGGTCCATAACACAACTGATTTCAACTTGTACATGTATGAGGTGTTAGTGCCTGAATTGACTGACAGTTTTTGAGCAATTTTCATGAAGGCACTTTCCCTAAGTATCCAAAAAAAAAAAAAAATGTTCTAAGTGTTGGACCTCCTCAGCATTTTTCAGCTGCAGCATCATATTTTCCTGAGGAGGAGGTCATCATCATCATGTTTGCTTCGATGGTGGTCAGCATCATCATGTTTTCTGTCGACCGGTTTCTCATCAGGATCATCATGTTTCAATATCGGGTGATGTTTGGATATCATCCTGATCCTGCTGATGAGCTACAGTGCACCTTGATTTTCTTGCGGAGGGTGATTTTTCAAATATCCGGTGATCTTCCAATTATCACCCTGCCCTTTTATGATGATGATGTCACCCCGATCTCCCGAGGGGGTCATTTTCTAAGTTGTTCAATCCGGCCTATTTTTTCTTAAGGGTCGTCATCATCATGATCATATTTCGAGTTATCGCCGTGTTGCTTGCGAGGGTCATCATATTTTCTGCCTGCATGATATTTCGCCGGGGTGATATTTTTATCATCGGGTGACCTTGGTTATGATCATCCTGATGATGTTGTTGAAGAGTTCTAAGTATGACCCGATATTCACTGGGGTCATCATATTTTGAACGTCAGGATGATCTTAGTCAATATCATCCTGATGTTGTTGTATCACTTCATGTTCGTTGTTTTATCATCCTGATGATGCTGACGTCATTCTTACGTCAGGGTGATATCCGCTTTTCTGCCTGTCTGCATCATGATATTTCCGAAGGGAGATATCTGCCTGTCAGCTTCGTGCATTATCTAGTGGGGGGTGATCTTTTCAAATATCTGGCATATTCATCCATCACCCCGATCTTATAGTGGAGCTACAGTGCAGCATGATATTTGTGCATCAGGATGATATTTCCAAATATCCGGTTATCTTCCGAATATCATCCTGATGTCGATATAATGATGACGTCATCAAGGTCCGGGGGGGTCATATTTCTAACACTGATCATCTTGTGGAGATCCCCTGATATTTGCAAACATGATGATGACGTCATCCGGATATGAGGAGGTGCGCAGTGGGCAGATATGCTGATGACGTCAGCAGGATATGACGATGACGTCATCAGGATGTTCATCGGCCAGACTTTTGGTATCGGCTAAGCAGGAGGATCTTCCTCCGATGGATAAGGTTGTGCGGATGAAGGCGATTATCATGCAGGTTATATTGCGATATGATGCTGACGTCAGGGTGATATTTCAAGCGACAGGATATCATGCTGTTGGAGGATGATGATGATGAAGTCTTATACTAGTGTCGTCAGGAGCAAAAGCACCGACATTATATATGCTCGTGGCCTAGTATATAAAGTGTTGAAAAGGTCGCCGCGGGGTGCATGTGGGATAATTGATATCCTGCATATTTTCAAATATCATGACGATGAATCTTGGCGGGAAATGGTTGCGATGCACAGTTTGACGTTTTCCCGAGGCCGCGGGTTGGTGCGCCATTAATGGCGAAGGTTGCAGAGGTATGGGTGGATCTGGTACCCGATTGAAGGTGTACATCAACGGACAGTGGCGCAGGGCTCGAGGTTTCTTCCTGTCTCCTCCCCTACCTGCTGCATTCATGTTTGGGCGCCAATCTGGTAATGCGTTGAGCGCCATTTTTCTGATACTGTGTATCTGGCGGGATTTTTGGTCAACCATGTAATTAATTGCTGTGGTACACTACCTGGCTGTTATAAGCAGGAAGTGTTACTCATTTTTGGTTGTTGAAAGTTGAAGATTTTTGGCTCTGTAATTCAAAACAAGCTGATCTGGTTGCTCTGTACAGCTTAACCTGTGAGTCTGTGTATCTCTTGTTGTATGTTTTTGGCATGAACCCACTGATTTCATGATTAATCTTATATGAGAAATGCTATCTTAGCATGTGTTTTTGTTAATTCTGTTCCAGTATTGCATGTATTCTTCTTCTGAATCTCGATATTTGGGTAATGTTTAGATTCTAGAGCATAGAATTCCTATGTTGAATGTCTGATCTTTTAACTTCTGCTCAAGGGGTAGATTAAACTATTTTCAGGTTAAACATTGGGAAGGGTATACTGCAGTAGGGATGCCATAAGTAGAGATAACTTAACACTCTATATTGGGAGATATCTGTAAGGCAGGTATCACATATATCCCCTTGAAATCAAGTTTTAGCTGTTCATATTGATCATTCACAGGTGTATGTCTGATGACTCCAGGCCCTGGATAGGCACCAATCTTGCTTTGTGTTTGTGTTACAACCATGTCCAGCTTTGCATCCAAACTTAAAATCCAAATCAAAATCTAAAACAACCATTAGGACATTAGAATTAGTTTTAGGATCCTCAGTCCTCTGTCTACAACTGCAAATAGGCCCAAAGCTAGCCCCTTTGCTCTTATCTTTCAGTTTTGGTCTACTTACAAGAGGACTTATCTGCTTTCTGTCAGCATCCCAGCCTTTGTATGCATATCCTCATGGATGTTGAGTAGGGAATACCCCCCTAGGTTTTGCAGAGCCTGAAGAAGAAGAGGAGATAAAATATAGAGTCTATCTCCTATACTGTTGGCCCCTGGCCCAGAGATCCTGTTGATCACTGATGGCTACCTTGTAGGGAAATCTGGGAATAAGCATCCAGTCTGCGAAAAAACAAGCCAACAGAAATTGGCGACTCCGCTGGGGAGAAAATTGATGAAAAAATGTTATATCCTGTGACCCATCTGAGTCACCAACAAAATGATGCTCTGCTGGTGGAATGAACCTGGAAAAGTAGCTTTCAGCTATTGAAAATTTTGTCCTCTCTGGAGAGGTGGCGACTCTGCAAAAGATTTAAATGCACATGAAAGATAGATGTATGTTATTTGATGAAAGATGTTCAGATTTCTGCATCTGGATGAGAAAAGGTACCCTGTTCCTTCCCCTTTATATTTGTTGTTTGCTGCATAAGTTAGATGCAGGGGAAGCCTTAGGTCTTAGGCAGACAGAGGATGTCTAAGAGTAAGATTTTTATGAATCCAAGTATGTATTATCCCATACTCAGTCAGGAAGGGAATGATAAAGGAATAGAAGAGATAAGAAATAGGTTGATATTTTTAGAGGCTGAGCAGGCCCAGTTAAAAAGCAGTAACCCTGTTGTGTCTGCCAGTCAGAAAGCTAAACCTCCTGTCAGCCCTTTTGATCCTTTGTATGACCAACTGGATTTGTCATGGGTGGATTATAAAGTAGAAACTATGCCTGCTAGGATATACTGTCAGATGCCTAGATTTAGTGGTCACAATGTATGTGATGGGAATGCACATATCCAAAATTTTCACAGTTTTATGGGAAAATATTCATTCAGAGATGAGGATATGTGGATGAGGTTTTTTGTTAGGTCCTTTGATGCAAAAGCAAAAGACTGGTATTTGAGCTTTCCAAAGAAATCCTTTGCCTGTTGGGATGAGCTTGCTGACTGTTTCAAGGAAGAATTTGCAAAAGAACCGGCTGATCTTGTTGCAGAATTGATGAGAGTCAGAAAACAAGATGAAGAGCCATGTGTTGATTTCAGTCATAGGTTTGCAATAGCCCTTTCATAGATCCCAGAAGTCTTCAGACCTGATATTTCAGCCTGTGTTGGCATATTCTTTGAAGCTTTTGAGGAGGGCTTTAGTGCAATACTGAGGGATTTCAAGGTGACAAGTATGCAGATGGCATACAGGTTCATAGAAAAGATAGAAAAAATCAAAAATGTGTACCTGCTGAAACCCCTGTCCCCAGGCCCTGCTGTGAATAATAGTTGTAAAGCTGCAAATGACCAAATAATTAAGGCATCATGTGAAGATGAAAAGATGAATATTGAAGGTGCTAGTGAAAGGACTAATGAGGATTCCCATTGCAATGATGAGGCATCTGACCATGAAAACAATAATGAGGTTGTGGACAGCAATGAACAACTTTTGGAATGGACATGTGGAGATAATTGTGAGTATTGTACTCAAGACAGAGAAGATATAAGCAAACAGAGAAACAGTCCTATGTGTGACCCATTGATTTCTTTTCAAACACATGGGGATCGTGAAGAGCAGTCAGAGATTGAAACAAGTGCTGGTTCAGAGCATGATTGTTTTCCATTTGATGGCTGTTTTGCTTATGACACACAAGCTGATACTCCTCCACAAAGGGAATCCATTGGTGATGAAGATGCATGTTCTGCTGCCCATGAACAAATGGCATACTATGATCAAACTGATGCACTTGGGTCACCCATTTTTGACACATATGGTGATGAGGATTTATTTGAGTATGGTGAGGATCTAGACACTATTTTTGGTTTGGATTCTGTTTCTCATCCTGATGAAAGAGGAAACAACATACATCAGGTAAGTGACTGTGAAAATGTGCCTGATTTGAAAGAGATGCCAGAGCCTGATCTTTTCCAGCTTGGTGTAACAGATGGTTGTGTACATAATGTACACAATTGTGATTTTGAAAGCTTTTCTTTTGATGTGCCAGTATATACAATGAGCTCTGATCATCCCAGGTGTGTGGTGGACTTTGAGTGTTTCCTATTTTCAGTCCAGCTAGGAGATCATGTTGCAATGCATGATGATGATATAGATGATAAGTGCTATATGCCATATGAATATGCATTGCTTGATACATTCAACACCCACATGTCACATGATGCTGAAGGTTATCTGCACAGGTGTGACAATGACAAGCTAAATCAGAGGGTTGAGTGTGCAGATGACAAGGTTTATTTGTGGGTGGATCCTGACAGTATCTCCAGGCTTGACCCAGTGCATGCAGATGAAAACAAGATATTTGACAAAGGGAGATACATGTTTTTCTTTTCTTGGTGGCCTTAGGCCATCAAGTGTGTTTGGTGATGCAGGTCGGTGCAGTATTTGACTCTGTGCCCAATGGATAAGGGACTGGTCTGCATCCCAGAGATCTGGGGTTCTCGCTGCAGTCTTGCACCTGCACGTCCCCAGACAGAGCCAGTGTTAGTGCCTGAATTGACTGACAGTTTTGGAGCAATTTTCATGAAGGCACTTTCCCTAAGTATCCAAAAAAAAAAAAATGTTCTAAGTGTTGGACCTCCTCAGCATTTTTCAGCTGCAGCATCATATTTTCCTGAGGAGGAGGTCATCATCATCATGTTTGCTTCGATGGTGGTCAGCATCATCATGTTTTCTGTCGACTGGTTTCTCATCAGGATCATCATGTTTCAATATCAGGTGATGTTTGGATATCATCCTGATCCTGCTGATGAGCTACAGTGCACCCTGATTTTCTTGCGGAGGGTGATTTTTCAAATATCCGGTGATCTTCCAATTATCACCCTGCCCTTTTATGATGATGATGTCACCCCGATCTCCCGAGGGGGTCATTTTCTAAGTTGTTCAACCTGGCCTATTTTTTCTTAAGGGTCGTCATCATCATGATCATATTTCGAGTTATCGCCGTGTTGCTTGCGAGGGTCATCATATCTTCTGCCTGCATGATATTTTGCTGGGGTGATATTTTTATCATCGGGTGACCTTGGTTATGATCATCCTGATGATGTTGTTGAAGAGTTCTGAGTATGACCCGATATTCACTGGGGTCATCATATTTTGAACGTCAGGATGATCTTAGTCAATATCATCCTGATGTTGTTGTATCACTTCATGTTCGTTGTTTTATCATCCTGATGATGCTGACGTCATTCTTACGTCAGGGTGATATCCGCTTTTCTGCCTGTCTGCATCATGATATTTCCGAAGGGAGATATCCGCCTGTCGGCTTCGTGCATTATCTAGTGGGGGGTGATCTTTTCAAATATCTGGCATATTCATCCATCACCCCGATCTTATAGTGGAGCTACAGTGTAGCATGATATTTGTGCATCAGGATGATATTTCCAAATATCTGGTTATCTTCCGAATATCATCCTGATGTCGATATGATGATGACGTCATCAAGGTCCGGGGGGGTCATATTTCTAACACTGATCATCTTGTGGAGATCCCCCGATATTTGCAAACATGATGATGACGTCATCCAGATATGAGGAGGTGCGCAGTGGGTAGATATGCTGATGACGTCAGCAGGATATGACGATGACGTCATCAGGATGTTCATCGGCCAGACTTTTGGTATCAGCTAAGCAGGAGGATCTTCCTCTGATGGATCAGGTTGTGCAGATGAAGGCGATTATCATGCAGGTTATATTGCGATATGATGCTGACGTCAGGGTGATATTTCAAGCGACAGGATATCATGCTGTTGGAGGATGATGATGATGAAGTCTTATACTAGTGTCGTCAGGAGCAAAAGCACCGACATTATATATGCTCGTGGCCTAGTATATAAAGTGTTGAAAAGGTCGCCGCGGGGTGCATGTGGGATAATTGATATCCTGCATATTTTCAAATATCATGACGATGAATCTTGGCGGGAAATGGTTGCGATGCACAGTTTGACGTTTTCCCGAGGCCGCGGGTTGGTGCGCCATTAATGGCGAAGGTTGCAGAGGTATGGGCGGATCTGGTACCCGATTGAAGGTGTACATCAACGGACAGTGGCGCAGGGCTCGAGGTTTCTTCCTGTCTCCTCCCCTACCTGCTGCATTCATGTTTGGGCGCCAATCTGGTAATGCGTTGAGCGCCATTTTTCTGATACTGTGTATCTGGCGGGATTTTTGGTCAACCATGTAATTAATTGCTGTGGTACACTACCTGGCTGTTATAAGCAGGAAGTGTTACTCATTTTTGGTTGTTGAAAGTTGAAGATTTTTGGCTCTGTAATTCAAAACAAGCTGATCTGGTTGCTCTGTACAGCTTAACCTGTGAGTCTGTGTATCTCTTGTTGTATGTTTTTGGCATGAACCCACTGATTTCATGATTAATCTTATATGAGAAATGCTATCTTAACATGTGTTTTTGTTAATTCTGTCTCCAGTATTGCATGTATTCTTCTTCTGAATCTCGATATTTGGGTAATGTTTAGATTCTAGAGCATAGAATTCCTATGTTGAATGTCTGATCTTTTAACTTCTGCTCAAGGGGTAGATTAAACTGTTTTCAGGTTAAACATTGGGAAGGGTATACTGCAGTAGGGATGCCATAAGTAGAGATAACTTAACACTCTATATTGGGAGATATCTGTAAGGCAGGTATCACATATATCCCCTTGAAATCAAGTTTTAGCTGTTCATATTGATCATTCACAGGTGTATGTCTGATGACTCCAGGCCCTGGATAGGCACCAATCTTGCTTTGTGTTTGTGTTACAACCATGTCCAGCTTTGCATCCAAACTTAAAATCCAAATCAAAATCTAAAACAACCATTAGGACATTAGAATTAGTTTTAGGATCCTCAGTCCTCTGTCTACAACTGCAAATAGGCCCAAAGCTAGCCCCTTTGCTCTTATCTTTCAGTTTTGGTCTACTTACAAGAGGACTTATCTGCTTTCTGTCAGCATCCCAGCCTTTGTATGCATATCCTCATGGATGTTGAGTAGGGAATACCCCCCTAGGTTTTGCAGAGCCTGAAGAAGAAGAGGAGATAAAATATAGAGTCTATCTCCTATACTGTTGGCCCCTGGCCCAGAGATCCTGTTGATCACTGATGGCTACCTTGTAGGGAAATCTGGGAATAAGCATCTAGTCTGGGAAAAAACCAACATGAGGCATCGACACATGTGGAGTGGTACTAGGACCACTTCCATCATCAACTCGTCCATGGTCTCTAACCTGAGCTACCATCATAGAAGTCTGCTCATCTAGGCTACCTGAGAGTGCACTCAATGTGCCTAGTGTGGATACCACTACACGATACTGGAAGGGCGCAGGAATGGCAGCAGTAGGAGGGTCAATAAGAGGTTGAACAGGCACGGGTCGTTGGGGATCAACCCATGCCCCCAACCTCTGTTGTGGCATGCCGCCACCAATACCCTGGAATGATCTAAAATCAAAATAGTTGGGTTTCTGATTCATAACAAACTCTACATATAATTTTCTCAAAAAATATAAAGGAACCTCACAATTAGCATGAGGTGGATAATCAAACAACATCCACCATCTGTCCCAAAAATTGGTAGACATTCCTTCATGCCTACACCACTTGATTAATATTCTTTTCTTATTTGCAGGAATAGGTTCTTTTGTAATGGGATGTCAAAAATATTGCGCTAAATGACCTTTTGTGCTTTTAAGTTCCAAAATATCCTTATAGGAGAGGCCATCAACATAAAATTGGCCCCTCTCCTCTCTCCATTTCTGGAATCCATCAAAGTCTGAGTTAATAGACCTCACAGAATCTACAATGTTTTGCATCAAAGTTGCAAAATGTACCACGTGAGGTGGCATGAATTGTTCATTGCGAATGGAATTCAATTTTTCTTGTATGGAATCCACATTTTCATTAATTATGGCTTGCAAGCGAGCCTGGTCGGTTCTAGGTGGGGGTCTAGGTGGGATGCCTGGAGGTGGGGGTGGAGGTGGGGCATTTGGAGATGGGGCATCTGGAGGTGGGGATGGGGGTGGAGATGGTGCCCAATCATCTTGTACATTGAGGAAGTCCTCAGCATCAAAGTGAATATCATCCAAATTTATGATATATATAAAAACTATGAACCTACATATATACATATAAACATACAAACTTGAGTACAAAATTAATTTTCAAGAATCTATATATATAAATTATAAATAAACATATGTATATGTTAAAAAATTATAAATTATAAATAAACTAGATAATTTATACATGTGCATACAAATTTCAAAATGTGAGAGCTATTATAGTGAACTATGTAATTTTTGAATTGAAGTTGGGATTTTCATTCAAGACCTAAATTTTGATTCTTGTAGTGAGGGAGACAAGAAAGATCAATTTAAGACTATATAGACAATCATGTTAGGTTCAATCAAATACTAGGACAGTCATGGGCATAAACTTAGGCATCTTTGTTTCAAGACTAGAGGTTTGTAAAAAAGGATTTGCATGCATATATATTATCAAGGTCATGTTATGCTTATGAGTTATCCTCTCATTCATCTTGTCACAACCCTCTCAATAGGACTTGACCCTATAATTGATTTTGTTATCTATGACTATCATTATGGTGTTTGATCATAGGGTGTTTCGTATCAAGATTAAATGTCAATATGCAGGACTGTCATATCAAAAGATGCCTCTTAAGGACTCAGAGAGATATCATTAGCCAAGCATTGTATTGTCACAGTAGTTAGAGTATAGCAGTAGGGCTATTAGGATTACCATAATGAATTTGTTGTTATGTTAGGTCCAAGGTTTTAATTTTGTTAATTTTTCTATGGAGTTGGCTATTGGGATGTTAAGTACTCATTCTAGAAGATCAAGATTTCCTATGGCAAAGCTACAAATAGTTTGTAATGGTTTTGGATGAATTTCTCTAACTTTATGACTATCAATAAGCTTGGTCAACAAACAATAGTCATGCTTGCATTGGTTTGAGCATTGGATCAATCATGAATTCATAAGTTGGATATGTGTTTGAGTATGTGAAGATTTGAGTGAATCCTTACCATTTGATAGGAAAGAGGAAATCATCATCTTAGCACGAACTTTAGTATCTTGTATAATGTTGTCATGACCATTAAGGACTGTTAATTGTTATTAAATTCCTAGATTGTTATGGACCTTTAAGATAGCCTTAAACAAATAACAAACTTGTCATGAGGAGTTTAGTTGGGTTGTTACATCATGATTTCTCTAGGATTAGTCATTGATCATAAGATTGTCATCTTCCCTTGTTATCAAAAGTCCATCAAGAAAACATGTGAAGAGTCCTGTCACATTCACATGATGAACTACAAAGGGACAATGAAATTGTTGTTAAGATGTAAGACTCCTCTAGAGATTCAATTGCATTATCTTCATAATCAAAGAGACATAACCATGTGGTAATGATTAAATCTTCCACTTTTAAGATAGATGATGAGGTAAGAAGGTTAGGATACTATCATAAGGTGGAAGGTAGCCATGAATGGAAAATGAGAAATCGCATAGACTATTGATCACTATGATTGTCTCAAACCTTAAGAACAATTTAAAACTCTATTTTACTATTAATATATATCAATGAAGGGTGAATGTTTAGATGCATCTATGCTATTGAATGATGTCATAGAAACCAATGGACTATCATACCACCTAGGTAGAATCATAATGAACATCTGCAAGACTATAACTATACTTGGAAAACTACCTTGAGGTGGATATCTTATGCATGGCAACATGATCTAAAATCCTAAATTTGCTGAAGTTGCCTATGGCAACCAAATTTGATAATGGAGATAGGATTGACTTCTAGTTGCCTAGGACTAATCTGAGTATGAAGATGAATATAATTTGATGATCTGTAATTTAAAAAATGAAGGATTTGATGCTTTGTTTAACTTGTGATTGTAGGGATGATCTAGCTAGAAAAAGATATTAGTTGATGGTTCTAGCTTGATTTTGTTTCTTATTTCCTATTTGCAATTGTTGTTTTCTATTTAGTTGTTAGTCCCAACTCTTATGTGTGTTATTTAGCTTCAGGCTAAGCCCATTTAATTAGTCTAAATAGTCTTAATTTGCACTATCTTAACACTCACTTAGAGAAATAACTAGCACTAATAAGCGTATTTTTTGTTCTTTCAATACTATTCTAGCATTTATTTGGCTCCAAGAGCCAATAAGATTGGGTTAGATACTAGAAGCTTGCATGCATGATTGAAAATGCTTCTTTACATGTTCCTACACAAACTTTTATCCAAGGTGGATTTTCTTCTTTCCTTAAGAAGTATATCAAATCTAATTATATGCACAAAATTTTGAAGTTAATTCGATGCATGTTCATCAAGAGTTGTATCAACAAATTCAAGAGTACATATGGATCATAGTGTTGGAGATCACAACAAGTGTTATTATTCTAGAGGATCTTATGTAGTAGTCTACTTCTATTTATACAAGTTTCTGTTAGGAGAAAAAATCTTTTGCCAAATTTGTATAGAGTTTTCTATAGTGTGTTCCAGGGTAATCATATGGCGTAAGTCACAATTTAGAGGGTTGAGGGATAAGTTTGTGTTGAGTCTATAGGAGGTGTTTTCTTACATAGACCTCTCCATAATCTAGGTGTCTCCATGTCTAACTCAAATGTTTCAAGGGATATTATATGTGTCTAAAATTACATTTGTTGGCTCGATTTCATTCTTGATTAGTTGGCTATCACAAAATCTGTAAAATCTTCTCAATTCTTGATTAGTTGGTTGTCTCTAAAGGTTTGGTTATGAAGGAAGTGATAAAGGTTTTATTATGGTTTGTTGTAATTTTTTTACATGACAGTTATCTATTCAATAATGCCTTTAAAATACAATGACATACATTAGTATAAGTAAATTTTATAAAAACCAAATATATATATCATCCCAATGCTATATAAATTTTGACAGTTTGCTCAAAATCTCTCCTTTCATATGATACAGTCATTTCAAAATTTCAATTGTATTTTACAGCTAAAATGTCTAAATACAGCTATTCAACTCTCAAATTGAAATCAAATTTTGACAGTTTGTTCAAAATCTCTCCTTTCATATGATACAATATTTTCAAATTTTCAATTGTATTTTATAGCTAAAATGTCTAAATACAGCTATTCAATTCTCAAATTTAAACAAAATTTTGACAGTTTGTTCAAAATCTATCCTTTTATATGATATAGTCTTTCAAAATTTCAATTGTATTTTACAACTAAAATGTCTAAATACAACTGTTGAACTCATAAATTCAAACCCTAATAACAGTCTACGTAAAAAATTTGATTGTATTTTACACCAAAAAAAGAAAGAAAAACTTCAAAAAAATTCATTGACAAATTCAAAAAGTGGAAAAATCCACTTACCTGATCTTTTGATGGCTGAAAATCCTCTTCTTGAACTCGGGATCTTGTTCTCAACTGTCGCTTGTCGTTGGAAAAAGTGGGGTTACAGCCATTTTAAAAAATATATATATATTTTCACAAAACTAGATCCCATTTAGTGAAACAGGATCCCGTTTTTTGGTCCTAGGTTTGGGATCCCACTAAGAAACAGGATCCCATTCTAGATTTTAGGCTTGAGGTCCCGATCTATAATGGGATCCCCTTTTTAGTTACCCGATTTTGTATTTTTTTCTAACTCTGAAACTTCCACCTTAAGTGGACACAACTTCTTGCATTTACCCACATTCATCAATATTGTTGGACCTAGTGGAGTCAAGATTAGATTTAGTGATAGGAAGATTAAAGGTATTTCAAGATTTTTGCACATCCTACATTTGGCACAAAACTTATTATCTATTAGTAAGATGAACAATGCAAGTGTACATGTAGTCTTCAAAAAATAATGGTGGAAGATGTTTCATGGAGCTATGGTTCTTGCAAAGGGAGTTTAGGTTGGAACTCTTTTCTACCTTGATACTAGCACTTACATTCAATATAGTAATTTGGTAGTACCTGTAGTAAAGATATCTACAATATCCACACTTTCAACATTAAAACATGTAGCAAAGAGACCTACATTATCTAGTCTTGGAGCACCTTAGAGAGCCATAAGTTACTATAATGATGGAATTTGTCACTTTTGTGTCCATTTTAGTCCCTAGCCCATGTATATGTTTTGTGTTATTTTGGTCCCTTTTACCTAGCCTATGTCACCCCTAGCCATCCTTGTCCCTTTTCTAATTTTTTGTTTCCTTTATCTTTTTTAGACTTCCTAAGTGTCTCCTTTCATTTAATTCTTGTCCCGATCCCATGTTGTAACCCCTTATTTAATTTCCCTTTGTTTTAGCCCCCTTTACCCCCTTGTCAAACCTTAAAATGTGTATAGCCTCATCCTATGTGTAAACCCCACCTTTCACCTTCCTAAAATATGTTTATATGAACACCAAGTTAATGTGTACATGTACCCCTAGATGGCTCATTTTGAGATAGAGGTTCCCCAGGAAATTGAACTTAAATTTCATTCACAGGCATCGCCCATAGTTTGCCACCTAATAGGGTGGTCATGTATTTTTCTCCTCCTGCCACAAGATTCAAAATCAAGGAAATTAATTGCTAGGGATTCCCACCTACTGAGTTTTCATCTCTACAATACCAAAGGAAGTTCTTTAAAAATGAGCACCTTTACCCCATTTTACAATAAGAAAAGTGAATTTTTGTATTGGCCATAAGATTTTTGATATTTCTGCTCATGCACGACACTATAACATTGCTTACAAAATTCTAGGATAGAGTTATCTTTGAGCCTAAAGCCTCTAATAATTTTTATATTTCCCTTGGAAATTGTTGCAATAGATGTATTGCAACTAGGTGACTAATTTCTAAGGTTTCAAACTAGGGGAGAATTTTCCTTTTTTATTTTTTCATGAAAATGGAATTATTTTTTTGAGTTTTCTCTAAGGACCTTTTCCTATCCCTTTCCCACACCCTTCCAAGACATTCCATCCTTTTCCATCACTATTTGGTACTATTTTTCCATCTCCCCATTGCCTCTTTGCAAGTCTTTTTCATAATGTTGAGCCATTTTCACTTGTTTCTTTTAAACACTCCATCAACCAGCCTAGTGCTTTAAAATTATAAACCTCCAAACCCTACTCTATTGTTGTATTTTTTCCATCACAATATTATTTTTCCATTTAGGTGTGCTTTTCATTGAGCCTTTGTGAAGGTAAGCATCCTTTTGCCGCCTTTTGAAGTTGTCAGCCATCACCCTACCATACCTTTAGGAAAGTACTTCATAATTAAGGTTCCCAATTCTCATACTATCATACTAATCCATTCCATTTTTAGACCTCCACCAGTCTATCTTCTAGGTGAAATTATTCCAACTTCCCACTTTACATGCATTGTTTCATTCAAGTTCAGTAGGTCTCCTCAAGTGTCAATTATAGATTCTCTATTTGTCACTAACAGGTGGACACTTCTGAGAAGCTAGGACACACTATTGACAAGGTCCCTATCAGGTTTCAAGTCTCTATCTACTCACTAGACAAGGCCACCCCTTGGACATTGTAATCATGATGGCTATTAGGACCAAATATTGTAGTTAGATAGGTTGCTTTGCCTAATGGCACCCATTTAATTTGCTCTAGACACTTCCAAATTTCATAGGAAACTACAAAATAATACATTGAACAACTTTCCTAACTTGGCTGGATTTCTCTGTCTAGGTGTATCTAACACTCCTTTTTCTCTCTTTTTTGCATTCCAATTCAATTTTTCAAGTCCTACATGTGTCAAAGTAACATAGTTTGTCTCATTCTTAGTCCAATTTCTAATCCCATCTCCTGTGGTTGTCAATTAAGGTTATGTTGGTTGGAGATATTTATAGGAAGCTTTAATTTGCACACACATAAATAAAAGAAAAAAAGTCTTCTCTTTTCTTATCTTTTAGTTACAAATTGAGAGGATTATGTTGTGGCATGAGTGCATGGGCCACATTCATGAAACAAGGCTTAGAGCCTTGAAAAATAAAAATCTTGTTGAGGGTTTAGTTGATTATTCTTTTGATTTTGACTTTTCTAGACATTGTATATATGGAAAGTAAAATTGTGTACTATTTTATTCGAGCTCTGCTAGATCTATATGGATTTTGGATTTGATTTATAGTGATGTTTTTGGTCTAGTTGATGTACCTTCACTTGAAAAATCCCTATATTGTGTTTCTTTCATTGATGGTTTCTCCAATAAGACACGGGTCTATTTTCTCAAGCATAAATCCAAGGTATTTAGTCGATTCAAAGAGTTTAATGCTCTTGTGGAGAACTAGACAAAAAGAGCAAGGTGTTGAGAATAGATAATGATAGGAAATATTTCTTAGTAGATATTGATAGATTCTATAAGGATAATGGTGTTGTGCAGCACAAGATAACTCCATACACCCCTCAGCAAAATAGGGTTGTAAAGAGGGTGAACATCATTAGGATTAGGTGGCATCCACCTTCCATTCCTAATGTTCATATATTTATAATTTGTATTAATTGTGTGCCCACATGGAAATTGGCATCCCACTTGATATGGCACTGGTTGCCACATGTAAAAATGCAAAAATTGTAATTTGTAGTTGACAAGTTGTTAGTAACACTTAGTGTCATGGAAGTCATAAATGTGACTTTGACCCTTGTAAGGCATGAAAAGATATTACTTCATGAAAAGGGCACAGAAATAGGTAGTTAGGTGTGGACTATAAACCCAAGGAGGCTCTTTGTTTGGTGCATGAGATTGTCTTGAAAAAAGGGTGGATATGTTTGATATTTGTGCTTGATTTGGGTGGCAAATTTGCCGATGGTTTTAGAAACTACTTGTATTTTACTACTTTAGACTTGCCTAAATATTAGATGTATGCATTGGTGTTAATGGAAAGGGGCGCAAATGGAAGGCAAGGTTATGCTACTAAATTTCCACTACATATGACATCTTGCTGCTTGTGGCTATGACATCGTAGTGGAAATTTGGCTATGGATGTTTGGCCACGTTGATAGTGGTATGTTCACATAATAGAGAGCGTGTGTTAGAGGCATGGGTTGTGGGTTGTTTGACTCCATAAATCTAGTGGTTTGGGATCTCCTCCTTGTACTCTTGATAAATCACTTTAACTCTATGAATGTATTGTAACTACTAGTTTATTTAATAATACATTGATTATGCATTATGGGCTAGGTTTTTTGAAAAGGTTTCCTAGGATATATCTTGTGTCATGTGTTTCCTCTGCTATTGAGCTTTATATATATAACCTTCTTGCATTGTTTCTCTCATGGCATTAATGTAGGAAATGTTAATTTCCTTTCACTAGTATTAGAGCATTGTTTTGAGTTTTTAATATTGGTGATGTTATGGGTCTAGTTCCTTTCATTTGGTATTAGAGCCATGGTTTTTTCTATAGGAGGGTTGTTCTCCATGTGGTACTAATCCATGTTTGAGGAGAATATATGTGTAGGTGAAGGGGTCCCAATGCCCATGCTTACTAAATTGCATTATTTCTACGTATGTAGCATGGAGCCATGCACATAAAAGTGTTTCTTTAATTTTACATTTGATGTGTGATTGGTAACATAGAAAAACACGAAGAAAAATAGGGAGGAGGAAGAGAGTCATTGTAGAAAGTATTGGTTCTCTCTATATTATTTAGCGAATCATGATTAAAAATTAACTATTATGGCTTCCACAAGATGAAAGACGAGAAGAGCATCAAAGAGAAACAAACACCCCACGTTGTCTTTTCCTTCAAGAGAAGATGAAAAGTCTCATTTTGTCTCTTCATTTTCAAGGCAAGGAGCGCCTCTTTAATGATATAAATGGGCGTGAATGAAATCAATGGGAAGTTAGAGAGCTTGTGAGTGATCTTAACGACCAAACATTTTGTTTCAGGCTGATTGTTTTATCAAAAAGCCCTAAAATTGTACTTATCATTAAAGATAGTGGATAAGAAGATCAATTCCCTTACTTTTCTTAGAATTTTCTCTTAAAAATTAAGTTCTTCATAATAAAAACCCTTATATCTTTAATTATCCTTTTTTTTCCTTCTCATTTCTTTCATTAAATCTATATTAAAATTGTATTTATCATTGAAGATAGTGGATAACAAAATCAGTTACCTTACTTTTGTTACAGTTTTCTTAAAATTTGAGGAGTTCATAATAAAAACCCTTATATCTTTAATTATCTCTTCTTTTTTTTCCTCTCATTTCTTTCATTAAATCTATATGTTAAAAGACTATTGTGTGGATTGATTATAACCTAAATATATATACAATTATATTACTTAAAGAATTTTTGACAGTCTCCTGAAACGCGCCATTTTCATGGGATACAGTCTTTTATAAATTTTTATTGTATTTAAGGGGAGAATGCATAAATACGGCCATACGACCATCAAATTCAGCCCCAATTGGGAGGGAAGAATCCATCGCCAGGTTTCTGCAGCTTCAGAGGCCATTCTGATACACATTTGCAACGCACTCAAGATCAGAAAATAAAAAGCTTATAAAGAAGGCACTTTATACAACAGTATTATATTTGAGCAACAAATCTACGGCAAGGTTATTTCTACAGAGACGAAATACAAATAAATTAGGGTTTCAGGGACGGTTCCCGTGCCCTGCCCTCTGATAAAATTAAATTATGTGAAGCCCTGCGAAGCATTACTAATAGAATAGAAACGAATTTCCTCCATTAAAGTAAATAGAGTATCTCAAATGTCCCTCCAGTTGCTGTTGAGGCGTTGGCGTTTCTGTCACCAGACGATGTCTCATTTTTGGGATTGGGAGGATGATAATACATTCGAGCAGTCTGCGGACAATGAGAATGGAAGCGTGCAGCGATTCTCAAGCCCAGATCTAACATTTCCAGGTATTTCGCCATAATCCTGATTTGCCTGGGCCTCGATGCAGAAAAATAGGAATGAATGAAGATGGAACGAAACCCCAAATTTGAAGGGCTTTGTAATAGAGAGGTATTACTGTTCGTAGCTGAAATGAAATGAATGTATCGCCGACCTTAGTCCACCTGGACCTCTCATTCACAGACACCGTTCACAACGTGAAAAACGAAATGGGTTACTTACCTCTTTCGTTTAAAACGATGTACCAAATGATTTCTATCACATATTTCATGGATATTTTTAAGTATCTTTTTGGGTTGAGATGTCATATTAGTATTTGTTTTTTTTGTTTTTTGGGGTTGAGATGTCAAAGTGCAACTTCACATTTTCTTCAGTTATTTTGTATTCATTTTAGTCGTGCAGTTAAACGTATATTTTTAATATTTATTTTGCGAGATTTTAGTGTACAAGTTGATTAACCTAGTCTTGTGTCATGTATATGTTTTGTTTGCTTTAGTCGTTGTTGTTTGGACCTAATTTAGATTTTTTTTGTTTTCCCACTTTGGTTTAAATAATGGTTGTAACTAATACAATCCTGTCCACATTTGTCAACAATTGATTTAGCTTTCTCTGAGTTAATCGAATTCAAAAAATCTAACTTTTGTTCATCGGCTTGCGTGTGAAGTCTTTCAAATTAACACCTAGGATAGCATATTCAAAAGCAAGCTCCTAATGCATTTACAATCATTTGATAGAAATATAAGAGAATCCATATCAGAGCAACCTTGCATTAGAAATAGCATTTAATGTATCATGCATCTTGTATTTCGAGATTTGAATTCTTCTTATACAAATTGTGAACAACAACAAATAAGGGGCTTGATTTAAGGCTAAACAAAGTCTAATGCTTTAATCCTAGCAAAGCAAGCCCCCGAAGATTCTTTAAGACTACCTTGAACTCAACTCAACTATTACATTAGAGGCAAATAATTTGAGAGTAGATGACTGAGATAGACAAGATCACAACAGGGAGGACGCAATCACAAGAGAGAAAGTCAGGATCACAATAATCATTTCGTCTAGCTACAACACAATGATCAAAGACTTGTCTACTTTAGAAGTAGCACTTGATGTCTGAATTTTACAGTCTAGAAGCGATCTTGGATCACATCTATAGTCTGATTTCATCACATCCACTACCATCATAGCTCAAAGAGCTAACCAAATTCTTAAGCTCTCATTTAATTTTGCATTTGTGGTGCAGGAGCACCCGCACATGATCAGGATATAGGTCCGCATGATGACATACATGATCAGGATATAGGATAATTATCAGTATGATGACAGGATAGTCTATTTTTAGTATGTTTGACTTTATCATGTAATAAGGTCCATTGGACCGATGCTATGTATTAGATCAGCATAGGAGTATGTGTAGGCAGTTAGAGATCGGGATAAGGTTATCTGAGCTGTCCTCTCTCCCAGCCGCTTGGAAGCTCCCAGCCGCTGGGAAGTGAGTTGGTAGTACTCGAAGGATTTGTTATATATACCTTCGATCTGTTAGGGTTTAAACACAGTTCATATTGATATTGAGATTGATGTTGATAGATGTATTGGTGTTGTGTTGAGTTGAGAGCAGTTCAGACATTGTGAATCTGTATTCAGGACTTTTGAATTTCAATTGAATAAGATCTCATCTTTTGCAGTATCTGGTTGTATCAGTTGTATCTGTGTTGATTTCCTTTCCGTTTGCAATTTGATGGGTACTTTCAACCCTTCCACCGGTTGATCCTGCGAATCGGTGGAATGGTCCTGTATCATAGCTTAGGTTGCATTTGTGTTTTCTGTTTATGCGTTGCATTGTTCAGGAGATCAATTAGGAGCATGCTGTGAAACAGCCTAGCATCCTCATGTGCTAGGTCTAGAAGATAAGTTGTTAGACTTTGGTTTGAAGGTGATCCGGCCCGGTCGTCACATTGTCTTTGTGAAATTGAGCGGTTCGGAGTGGTTACATGCAGTGGACGGATACACAGGAGTCTGCATGTGCGTTTCCAGTCGGAACGAGCCGCATCGTCATCTGCGAATGCATCGCCATCAGGATCGGGTCGTGAAACTGTTGAAGTTTGCAAGTTGCAAGTGCATCAGGATGTTTTGAGTTGGATATATACTCAGTGTATATATCGCAGTCAGGATCATCTCTCGGAGAAGCTCATCATCCGCATATCGCTAGCAGATGCGGGTGTGAAAGTTCAGTTTTTGTCTAAGTATTGAAGAGTTCATCAGGATATTGTGTGACGTCATCGTCATCCGCATATGACGTCATCGTCATCAGGATATTGAGATATTCCCCTATGCATATTGATCCTGTTGTCGCTAAGTGGTAAGGTATCGGCGAAGGTAGAAAGTTGTATTAACATCATCAGGAGGTTTCAAGGGAGCCGGATAAATTAGATCATGATGCTGTTGCTTGTATCGTCGGGCAGTGGAGCGTCGAAGGCAAGGTGTTGAAGTGAACGTCATCAGGATATTGGGAGCAACCGGATATTTGGATATCCTGCTGACGAAGGTGATATTGAATATCATGATGATGCCGCTAGTATTTGGCACCCGATGAACAGTGCAACCGGAGGATGTTTGTGCCCGTTGATTATCATGATGATGATGATAGGCGACAGGCGGAGGAGGTGAACAGTAGTCGGCAGGAGGATAATTGTGCCCGACCGAAATATGATGATGCTGTTGGTGTTTTTAGGAAATATGATGATGATCCTGAGCCGATAGGGATTTTTATCAGGTTGTTTGTATTGTTGGCAGCCCCTTCCTGTTAGTTAGCTTCTGTTGTGTTTCGCTCTGCATCAATTTGCTTATCATGTTAGTTACTAAACTCAATTATATTAGTTTAGGGTTTAATTTATGTGTTAATCAATCTTTTATTCCTAGATAAATATAAATTTAGAAGACAGGGTGTCTTTTATTTCCTTTCATTTTGATGAACTCAACTCTAGTTTCCCCTAGGCTTTATCTCCCTTTGTGATTTTTCAAATTTGATACTTTTAATTTTCTAATTTTTATATCATATTTAAATATTCTTTAATTTTCATTGCTTTATCTATTTTGATCTTTTGTGTGAATGCTAAGATTTTAACCAATATCTCACCTTCCACTTATGAGCCCTAGGTTAAACCCAATCATGGCTATCAATTAAATAGATACACCTCCTATTGAAAATATGAATACTATCTTCTATCTTAATTAGGAGGAAACATTTGATCATTATGAAAGGAAGCAATGGTGTGGAATACACTTCCTACATTAAACTTTGAGGGGAGGTGTGTGAAAAAAAAAAAATCTTATAGTTACAAAAATGAATACACAAGAAAATTATACCATAACACATGGGTTTATGTGGGAAAAACTCTTTTAGGAGAAAAACCCCACACTCCAAAGCACAAATCAATTGTATTACCAGCAACAAAGGTCAAAATACAATATCTAGGGACATGCCCTTACAAGAGTACCACCAACATGTAAAATTGGAGCAATTTTGAGAGTATAACAATACCTACAAATCAACCATACAATCATACATAGCTTCATCTCAAGCACCCAATAAATAGGCAAATATCAAACCACAAACCAAGAGTGGTTTTTCAAAACCATGAGTCAAAACAATGACCCAAAATTGGAATCAGATTTGGCCCAAATTCTAATGTCCAAGTTGGTCACAGTCTTCCAAGCTATTTTTAGAATGTGCTCTTATAGCTATCATAATCTATCATAGATTCTATCATATGTAACTCCTTAATTTGGGCACCCAATTTTGACACATTCAAATCAATTCAAATATGTCTTTTGACTTGTCATAATGTTGGTCAAGATTCTAATGTAACTCCCCTATAATCATGCTCTTTCACGTCATAAGAATCTATCATAAGTAATTCCCATCTTACAATGTCATAATGACATTACATTCTCTTACACATTCTTAACACTTCCCAAAGTATTCAGCACATGGAAAATAATGCCAACACAAAGTGGGAAACTCCATTTCCCATATGAGGCTAAAAATAATAAATAAAAACAAACATTAGGATGCAAGGTTGAGATACCTTTCCCAACATTCTTTCACTTGACAAATGCCTTGCAAAAGAGTAAAGGGAAACTTCAACATTGAAATCCAACTACTAGGGGTTGTAAGGCCCATAGACTTTGTTGACAATAAATACAAACCCAAGGTCTAGCTAAATTATGTCAGAAAATTAACCACAAGGTGATACAATAAGAAGGAAACTAGAATAGTTGTGGCAAAAAATATATAAGAAAAAGAAGAATTATACATATTCACACACATCATAAGATTGCTCCATTCATATATTTATATCATATACTTCTTACATGTACAATGTGCATTCATATTACAAGCATAGATATATCCATCACGTATGTTTGGGTGATGTATTGGGGGATTGTAGTGATGCATTGTAGCTTGATTATTGGGATGTGATGGTTCTAGTCCAAGTTGAGTCATGAAATCAAGGAATTATTTGAAGATTTCTTGTTGTTGCATTTCAAAGGCCACATTGATCATTTTGAATGTCTATTGAAACCCTAGGTGCATGTTCATTTTTCTATTATGCTCTTTTCTTGGTGTTCATGTGAATACTTAGATGTTGAAAGAGTTATCTAATCCTTTTGTAGATGCTATGTGCATGTTTGAATGAGTATGAAAATAAAATTTTTAAGCTTTGATATCAATGATTTGATTCCTAGGTAGATTTATGGACAAATATATAAATTAGTTGGTAATCTATAAATTTGTTGAATATGTAAATACAATCCTAAGCTAGAATATAAATGCATATTTAATAGGTGTGATAGAATTTGAAAGGGAAATGTATTGCATTTGAGAATATATTAATAATGACATGTATACAACAGAGTTGTTGGTTGGTTCTTCTTTGCATGTACCTTTTACAATGCAAGTATTTATACATAAGGGTCATTACCTAGGCTTGAACAATACATTGGCAGGTATCGTGCACATATTGTACATTCTATCATGTGGATAGGGTGGTGACAAGTATTAGTTCCATATGGTGCTAGTTGTTTGGCATGATCATGTGGTGCAGTCATGGCCACATGTCAGACACGTATGATGACAAATGTTTCATGTGGATGCAAATGTTCCACTGGTCATACTCATATGATCTTGTAAAATGGTGGCATGTGCAACCATGCACAATGCTCTAATATATGTGTGAGTACTATACATAGATGCACGATGATAATATTACACAAAATAACATAAATGTTGTGTGGTGCACATTGAGTGAAGATGAGCATGCAGATGGCACTGTTGAAGGGAACTCATGAGGCTATACAAATGTATGGGATAGAGGCTGAGCTCTAATACCTTACATGACTCTCCCCAACTATATATTTTTGTCATTTGTATGAGCACACCATTTTTGTATACAATATATAATATGATCATACACATGCTTTATACAAAATCAATGACACACATTTATGTTATACTAGATAAATTATTCTTGTTTATCTTCATTGTATTTGTACATATATCCTTTTAGTGCTCTTTATGGTGAAGCGACTCCTTGAAAATGTATTTGCATTTTATTTATACATTTGAGTATAGTTATTAATTTCGTTGATGTTTAAGTTAATAATATTAGTAACTCAATTTGAGATATAAGTTTGAGACACATTACATCAAATGTGCACAACACAATTTGTTGTTGAAGGGAAATAAAATGATCATTCAAAAATATTTAGGGGCTTCATAAATTAAATTTAATTCAAACTCTTAGATAAATTAGAAGTTGAATGTCATTAACTTAGACTATAACTAGACGTGTTGAAATGAACCGAGGGAATTAAGGCACTATTTTGATCATAACTTTATAATTGTGAGTCAGAATCACTTATAATTTGATGCGTTAGAAGTAAAATGATGAAATCTAAACTAGTTTGTTCTTAGAATTTTATGAAGAATGTGATTGTGGCCATGAATTGTTTCAACTAGTATGATTGTCCTTATTCTACAATTGTGTCCTATGCAAAATTAGAGCTTTGGTACCTACAACACATATTTGCCTAATGATATTTGAAGCAAGGAAAACAATGATAGTGTTACAGAGCACTGTGGGACTTTTTATGCAATGGTTAAAGTTGGAGACTTCCTTGTGCCTTAGTCAAGTGTTGAGACTAAGTTAATAGTGAAAGTAAAAGAGACCATGGAGTTGGATGTTGATGTTGATGTAGACAAAGAGATTGTTGTGAATTGGTAAAATATCAAACACAAATGTGTGAGAATGTGTTATTCTAAAATATGATCTTAATATGATATATTTATTTATAAAATAACCTAAAGATGATTCCATGTAAATATATACCTTAAACCTTTTAAAACCTAAAACTACTTTACAACATAAACATATATACAAACTAGCACTTGCACCTATAGGAGGTTCAAGGGATATGCCAATAGGAAATTGAAGGAATATTTAAATGTATTTTTTAAGTCATCTTATAAATATTAAGAATTAATGTTTTAATATTACATTGTAGGTCCTAGATAATTAAAGTATTAGAACAAGGATCTAGTGATGTGTAGGTCCTAGATGCTTCTTCTTGGCAGTTTATGGATAAAATATATTGCTTGATGAATGATTGATGTAAATGACCCACAAACAAATAATTTAAGTATACACCCTAGACACATAACTTGAGGCCTGTTAAAACACTTCCAATAACATAAACATGTGTCCAAATTAGCTAATTCTAGAAGGACCCCTCAAAATCAACTTGTGCCCAAAGTAGTGTAAAATAAGAGGAAAAATTGTTATATGCACTTTTCACCTCTAAATACAAAGATATAAAGAGCAATGTGCTATAAAAATGTATACTTGAAAATTAATTGAAATCAATTATAAATTCTTCACTTTATAACATCTAACAAAACATAATTTTAGCATTCAGTTAATTAAATATAAAAGAATCAAAATCTTTTGAAGTGTGAGATATTTATTTTTTCATCTTAATGGCTTATCATAGAGAAATCTAAAATGTTGATGAAAAAAACACTTAGAAATTTTTGTACCAAAAACATTCTCCATCAATATAATGGCTATTATTAATAGCTAAATCTACAATTTATACATAATTCTACTTGTTAAATATATAGTTATGCGAAAAAATAACAAATATAAATTTGACCGGGTGGGTAAAAAATTTGTCCTGCCATACACTACCTCAAACCTCAACAAGAGGCTACATTATTGGCAAAGTCCAGGCCTACCTTGAGAAGATTGGAAGAAATTCTATTGCTAATGTCATTACAGAGGAAAATCTAATTTATTTAGAACTTCTAGGATGTGATCATGAATATAGGAACCTATTTTCGAGGCAATATAGGTCCCTTGCATTCCAATTAATTAGTGTCTAATTTCTTTGAATTGTTCCAATATCTATAAATATAGATTGCACCCTACCAGTCTAAAACTTGAAGCAATTGCCTCCTTTACAGTAAGGGGATTGGACACAAATTACGCGACAACCACCATTAGGAGAGAGTGTGCGTATGTTTGTTCATATGGGATGTATAGGAAATTCTTATATTCACCATCCTAGGATGTATATAACCAATCACATCATTCACTCAAAACCATAATCCTTTTGTAACTCATACAAATTGATACAGAACCAAACATTCGTAAATGTAATTATCTATGAAAATTTGTACCAGAGCATACTCAGTGGACCCAAGTCCCAATCCCTAAATCCTAGACAAGTGTATCATACAATCACAAACAATTTTACAGTATCCAAAGCCATAACAATTTAACAAATATTTAAAGGTGTGTAAACACTACCTATCCTTACATGAATTATTATTGAGATTAGGTGTCATACACCTTGCAAATATTAATGTTTGAATTATTTATTTTATTTATGTGCCCACATGGAAAAGGGTGCCCCATTTAAGATGGCAGTCCATGCTAGGTGTAAGTTATGTTATCTCATGTGTAATAGAGCATCTATGTCATGTCAGATGTGTGAGAGCATCTATGACATTGCAAGATGCGTAAGTGATTCCATGATGCATGTAAGAGTATGTAAGGAGGGAGTTACAAAGTGGATTATGACTTTTGACCTAGAACTTATAATTCATAAAAAATCACGCATCATAAAGCATCTTGCTAAAGGAGGAATAGTCCACTATTTTGGTGGGTGGGTATGACATGGTGAGTTGGATCCCAAGTTGGAATATTTGACCCATTGGGACTTGGGCATTAGATTTTGAGTCATGGGTTTAGGTGTCATATTTTCCCATAGTTTGTGATTCATGGTTTTGGTAAACCATTCATGGTTTCAATTTGGGCTTCATTTATATATTAGATGCTTGGGATGGAGCTCATGTTGCACTTGTCTTTTGGAGGGGGTTATGCTACCAAAATATATGAAAACATAGTTAGTGCTTAGACAAAGGAGGTGATACTCAGAGATTGTATTATAACCACAATGTTGTGATTTTTGATAATATATTGAGGCTCCTTTATTGTTAGGTCTTTCCTAAAAAAGTTTTCTTAAGGTATATACTATGTCATGTGCTATTTTATGTGTTGCATGTTATTGCATGTGTGATATTTCTTTCTAAAAAGTTAGATCTAGCCTCTTTAGCACTTCTCTCCTCTGAAGATTAAGTAGGAAGTTTCATTTTATTTAGCTTCCTTTAATTTTGTATCAGATCTTGGTCAACTCATAAGATCCTTGGTTATATTTTTTTTACTATTAATCTTCATTGAGAGGAAGATGTCTATAGAAGATATCTTATTTTAGTTAAAATATGGGGAGAAAATCATAGTTGGAGATGGACAAATTTAACAACACAATTTTTGAGCTATGAAAGCATAAAATGGAGATCTACTCATAGATCAAAATCTAGGGGTTGTAGTTTCTAGAAATAAACCCGCAACTATAAAAGATGAAGATTGGGTGGTGTTGGATCAAAAAGTTAGAAGCTTGGTTAGGCTTTGTTTGGAAAATTTGGTACTCTTGAATGTATCAAGAGAATCCACCACAGAGAGCCTCTGGGTAAAGTTAGGAAACGTGTACCAAGTTAAATCTAGGTAAATAAGCTTTTTCTACAAAAGTAGCTTTATTCTTTGAGGTTTGTTATGATATTTCTTGGAAATAAATGTAAATTTTTTAAAAAAATAGCAGACCACTTTGAGGGGGTGACCTCCAATAATAAAAAAAAAAAAATGAATTTATTATTAAAAGATAAATAGTTTAGGAGAGTCCCTCTCTTCCTTATTTATATGCATAACTATGTAGGGACAGACCCCTTCATCCTAACTAATTCATCTTAATAACTAAGACTAATAAATGAAACTACTAAGGTTAAGCATGCCACAATTTCTTATCCTTATTATAATTAGGAATATAGACTATTAGGATTATAACATTCCCATCCCCTTCAAAAACGTGTTGCCCTCAATGCTTAGCAATTCTAGAATCTTTTTTATGAATTGTTCATCAATCCATGTTTTACTATAGATGAAGATTTCATTAAAGAATACCGACACTAATTTTTGAAGAAATGGGTGGAATATTGAAATTATGAGGCTTTGAACAGTTGATTGTGTTCTAAATGTAGTCTTATTTATATCCTCTTCCTTTAGTTGAATTTGATTATAATCTAAATGTAAATCTAACTTAGTAAATAAAACTACATTAGTCAATTCATCTACCAATTCATCAATAATAGAAATATGAAACTTATCTTTAAGAGTGAGCTTGTTGAGCTCCCTATAATGTGAGCACATACTCATCCTTCTTGTTAACCATAATCATTGGGGATGAATAGGCATTTTTGTTTGGATGAAAAATACTTCTTAGTATTAATTCAATGGCATGATCATGGTCTTTGGTTGTGGGTAGACCCTTGGAAGACAAGGAGCTGTATGCAATAGTCCAAGCCTACAAACAGTGGCAACACTATATCTTGGGGAGGGAGACTATCATACACAAAGACCACAAACCTCTGCAATTTTTACAAACACAAGGAAAGTTGCAGAATGATAGGCATCAAAGATTGTCTACCTATTTGAAATAGTTTCACCTTAACATCTACCACAGGAGGGAAACAGTAACAAAGTTGCATTGCTTGAGTAGACCTTCGATTACCACCCTGATAGTAGTGTTAGATTCTTGTGGCCACCAAACAACAAATTGGCCCCAATTGTATGGTACTAATCTTGATTTTGCTGTGACCTACAATAGGCTCACAGAAGGTAAGAACACTCCTAACTTCCACTTGCAAGATGTAATTCTTTGTCACGTGGGTCACATGTGTGTTCCTACTAAGGAAAGACAAAAGTTGATATGGGAAGCACACTACAGTTAGATTGCAATACATTTTGGAATATGTAAGACTATTTTTGTACTTTAGAGGTACTTTTATTGGCCAAAGATGCATCATGATGTCACTTCTTATATTTGAGCCTATTCAAATTGTGCTATTGCAAAGCCTACAAATTGCAAACAAGGCTTATATACACCTCTTCCTATTCCTGATAAACCATGGCACTCAGTTTCGATGGACTTCATGTCTGACATCCCTACTACCAAATGTGGTCATGACTGTGTGTATGTGGTGGTAGATAGATTTTCAAAAATGACCATCATGGTAGCTTGCAAGAAGGGGGTCTCTGCAAAAGGAACTGCCAAACTTTTCTTTGAGAATGTCTGGGTTCATTTTGGTTTGCCACAAAGTATCATCTCTGATAGGGATAGTAGGTTCCTCAATATATTTTGGTTATCACTTTAGGCCATGATGGACACCAAGTTGACAAAATCCACTACATTCCATCTACAAATAGATGGATAAACTGAAATGTGAATCGAATGATCATCCACATTCTGCGTATGTATCATTCAAGGCATCCCCTTGTGTAAGCATAAATATGGAATCCACTAAGGAAATAGTACACAATGAAGATACCTATTCCATACTTGAATAACACCTCATCTAGGGATTAAAGGACTAAGAGATATAATGAAAATGATAAATAATCCTATGATATTTGATAATGATTTTAATATGTTGGTTGCTCAATTCTATTGCATAACAACTAGATAATGATAAAGGATATGATAATGGATGATAATAGAAGAGCTAGGATGATTTTGACAACATGGTGTTGTATAAAGATGTGATGTAAAAAATGGCTTGGTTGAGGCTTGATTTATAGAAGTTGGATATGATGAATGAAGGGCTAGGATTAAAAGATTAGATCAATGGCTAGAATTGGTTGAGAGCACATTAGGACAAGGATAAGGATTTCTAGGGAAACAAAGGAAGATTCTAGGGTTTATCCTTATGTGAATGGCTAGGATTGAGAGATGTAGTATGAAATGAATGGTTAGGATGAAAAGCTCATTTATTGATTGTGGAAACTCATTTAATGATTGTGCTAGTGGTTAAGGATAAGGACAAGCTAGTCATGTGATTCTCAATAATTAAATTAAATAATAAAATTATTTAGTTAATTATTGTAGAGGGGATGATGGGAGGATAAATTAATTAAATAAATAAGATTTATTCAATTAATTTTGGCTACAAGGGGATAAGTGAAATAAATAAATAAACAAAATTTATTTATTTAATTTAGGTGATGGAGGAAATGGATTAATTAAATAAATATAATTTATTTAATTAATTTGGGAAAGGGATATGGTAAAGGGGACTCTTAGAACAAAAAGTGTCGCAAAGTGTTGCAAAGTGGTGTTGACAAGGTGATGAAAGTGACATGGTCAATTTTAGGTGTCTACATTTTGCCCTTCTTTGAGATGATGGTGTGACTAAGAGAAGTAACATCATTTCAAAAAAGATAAGGTATGGATGGATGGAAAAGGATGTCCCAGCCACTTAAAGGAGTGACAAGGAGGAATGATGTAACCTGATGGGACGCCCCCTCGAGAGGATAGGCAGATTGGAAGAACAGGGGTATGCTCTCGAAATGGATGAAAAGATAAGGGATGAATGAAAATAGATGAGAAAGACATTATGTTGCATTAAGTGAACAACCATATAGTTTGATATAGCACTAGACATTATGCACCAAGGTATAAAGACCAGGGTGATGATGTGTTGTGTGCATAAAAGTACTTGATACGGTAAACAAAAAGGGCGTCCTTATACATGCCCAACGTAATACAACCTTGTCTAGATGTGTGAGGAAGGAAACTTAGAGCATTAAAGTCCAAATGCACAAAAAGTATGAAATGACCTTAGATGCAAAGGATGACTAGTATGCAAAAAGCTATTCCACCACACACAAGATATGAATATTAGCTAGAGTAATACTTGAACACACAAAAATGCAAGATCAAATGATAAAACATACAAGAAAGCAAGCAAGCATGCACAAATGATTAAAAAACAAACAAGGTGTTGTCCCTATCAAGCTATAAACCAATGATTGATTGCTTAATGATTAAGATAGTGTTGTCAATGCAAGGAATGATATATCCCTAGATCAACACAAAGATGCGGGAAATGATGTATCCCATTGATGATGATTGATGATGATGATTGATTGGATTGATATAAAGGTTGGAACAAAACCAAGGATGTGATTGGATAATTTGACTAGATTGGTATGGATTAAGGATGACTTGCATTTGGATTTATTGCTTGGATTTTGTTTCTTGAATATTTGATTTTTTTTGGATTTTGGGGATGTTTTGGTTTTTTTGGCTTTTTGGATATGTTTTTGATTTTTTTTTGGATTTTTGGATATTTTATGTTTTTGGGGATTTTTTGAAGTGTTTTGAGATGGGATAGGTGATTGTTTTATTATGGGATGGAGGATAAAATGTGAGGATGCTATGGAAAATGTTTAAGGCCATGGGTGTAAGATAGAATAGTGATATCAATATATGTGGATGGACATGTAACATGCAAGTGTATGAGGCCCAAAGAGGTGAAACTTAGCTATACCAAGCAATTAGAAGGTTACTAGAAAACCTATGTCCAAAATACAACACAATCTATTGCCCCCAAGTGTAAGCAGGGTGATAGGATGAAATGTATATAATAGGAGGGGAAGGGAAGACTCTGACAAATAACAAGGATGGTAAATATGATATGCAATAGGAGACTAATATATTAGATGAAAATGGAATGATGGGGAAGCATGGATAAGTGACATGGAGGATAATTGAGGTTGACAACTACACATGGCACTTGCAAGCAGATTTTTACCATGGTACAAGGAGCCATAAAAGTGGTTTTCACCATAGGAAGGGTTATTTCTCTTTACTATTTTTTAATTTTTCTAATTTTTCTATTTTTTTAATTTATTTTTTCTATTTTTTTAATTTGGATATTGCAACAAGCTAAGCATGGAAAGGTAGGATATCAAGTGGAAATATGGACTTTGGACCAAGTGGACAATGATCATGATGGTGGGCGAAAGTTGGAAGTTGCATTGCAAGGATAATGTCACTAGGATAGGCACCAAGGATACCGTCATGCACCTCCTTAAGTGCAAGATTAGTCTCTTTTGTGTTTAGGCAATGTAAATGGGAACCATCATAGCCTCGTCAATTATGGATGGAGTGAGGTGTATGTGGGATGGGATTATGGAAGGTGGTGGAAGTGTTATGGAGTGAAAGTGATGGGGGACCAACAATCTCACTTTTAGGATGTTTCTTTGGATTTTTTTTGATACTTAATTGGATTTTATTTTCTTCAAGTAAATGCTCTTTGGACACTAGGGGTAAAATGGACTTTTCTGACTTTGGATACCCTAGGATTTCTTTCTTTGAAGTACAATGCTTTAGGATTTTTAGGATTCTTCTCTTTTGTAGGCATATGATTAAGGAGTTCAATATGTATTCCATCATTGTGACAAGTAGTGTGAGAGATTGGCTTTTGTTGGTCCCATGAAGTGGACGCGGGATATGGAAATGAGGGCTCAATGGTGGAGATGACATTGTCATGGAATAAAGATGAAATGTCAAGGTCTTCGGTAGGGGCATTGATGGTCCCATCAACGGTACTTTTAATGAAATTAGATGGTTCATTAAGACTTGTAGAGGGAACATGAGGGTCCTTAGTTTCCACACTAGAAGGCATGTATCCTAGACCATAAGAAGTGTCATGGAGTGTTTCAACATGGCAAGAATTATGTAACTCATACTCTTCACAACCGTTATCGATAATCTTGGCTTTGGTAACTTGAGGATCTTTAGAGGACGATAAAGTGGAAGCAAGGTTATTGGGATGAACATAAGATGTGGAAGAGGTAACCTTCTCCTCAATGGAAATATCATTGTTAGGACAAAGGTTATCTTTAGGACTAGCAACTCCCAAGGCTCTACAATATACAAAGGGTCTAGGATCCGCTTGGGTAATTATCTCAACACCATTATGTGGGAACTTGATACATTGATGGTAAGTAGAAGGTACAGATTGCATATCATGGATCCAAGGATGACCAAGTAATATGTTATATGGAAGCTCAAGGTCAAGGACACGACATGTAGTGTGTAAAAGGATAGGTCCAACTTGTATAGGAAGATGTCCATATGGTACCTTCACATTCTCTCTCAGTATCTGATGCAGGAGCATCCAAGGTGTAAGAGAAATATTGCATCAACAAAAAAAAAATGTTGTTTCTTTTCAATAAGGGCTAAATTTGGCAGGGTTACTATTTTTAGTAAGTTTGCATTTGTGCACGGTTGGATACAAAATCTTACACAGATCTCCAAAATTGTGAATTGAAGCTAATGGTGAAGAAATCACTTCAATATCATTTGTCATTTGTGAGATATTAAAATTTCAAATTCCAAAAATCCTATTGAAATATTCAAAGTCAAATTTAAGGCACTTAGAGGCTCCGGATGTGATGCAGAGTGGCACAAGGGAAGCAACAAAATAAGGTTAGTTTGTTCTCCAAACGCTCACCCACTTCACTTCTCCAATCCAACACAAGTCACATTCAAGGGCATATGGAGGATTTGTTACTTAGGCTCTTGTCCAAATCTCAAGACTGTTTCTACACCTTCATGCAGGTCTGTAAACACCTTTTTGACAGTTGGTTTAGTTCCCAACTTCACACAACTCTCTAACCTTGACTAGGCCTAGTGAGGCTACTAGCCCTCCAAATCTAGTTTTATGCACACAACTTGACAAAACCCTGAAGGACCAGACACACAAATGATGGATTTGAGTACCCTTTAAGGGACCCTAACAAATTTCCAAGTTTCCAAATCCAACTCTATTCCTGCAACACAAAACTCCTACTAGGTTTCTAGGCCTAATTGATCATTTTAGGTCTAGGTTACAAAGCAAAGGGTTTAGGTTGGGTTCATAGATCAGGGACAGGAACTTGGATTACTTCTACCACACCCAAACAACTCAAAATCACCATTCTTTCACTCCTCCTGTCAGGATTTTGTCATCTACAACAGCAAATAGCACAATTTTGGTTAAATACCTATGAATACTTGACCTAGGGCATCACTTTAAAAATCAAAGACTGACTCTCCCAACAAAATGCTTTTGAAATCATAGAATACACATCCCTAGCCTGCATTTCACCAATTTTTATGAGGTTTCACCGGTTGGAATGCATTCTAGGGCGAGTTTTATATGCCAAACCCTAGAAAATAGGGTTTTAGAGTAGCCTAGACTAAAATTGCAATATCTTTTTCACTACGACCACTTCAAAACCTCAAACTTGCTGCATTCGAACCCTGACTCCAAGTACTTTTAGAAAAATAACATTTGTTCACTTGGCCAATCCGTACAGGTCGTACAACAGCAAGAAAATAGGGAAAAACAGTCTGTTTTTATTGTTTCTATGCCCAAAACTCCGTACCAACACTTCTCTGCCGTATAGGAGTGAGAAAACAACATTATAGACTAATCCAAGTCAGTGTGCAACTTCTCCATATAGTTTCAACCGCCAAAATGGAGTTGCAACGGGTCAATGTGTCATTAACACTATTGACAACACTTGACACTATGACATTTCCTTAGCACAAAGACACCGATTGGTTTCACTTGTCCAATGGAGTCTTAACAACTATCCTACTCTCCTAAACATGCCAAAACACCAAAACAATGAAATAAACTCAAAACATCATCCTTAGACCTACTAGGCCTAAGTGACACAACTAGGGTCCAAGTGGACTAAGACTGACTGAGGTTTATATGATTACCCCAATCATCTTGACCACACAAAAGGACCTTACATCCATGGCTAAAAGCCTTATTTCAAACATACACTGAACCAAAACCATAACTTATCAAAAAGGCTACCAAAGTGCTTGTAGGTGTCAAGATGCTCCTAGGTGCCCTGCACCAGGATGGGCCCAAAATTTGGTGGAAACCCAAGCTGTCTACCTCTAGGTATTGCTTGTGCACAACTGTCTTTTCGAGAGATTTCTGAAATGGTATTATATTTGAAAATCCAATGGTTGGATTGAAGGTTATGGCACTGCGAAGTTGACTTGTTTTGGGGGGGGGGGAGATGTAAATTTTGAAATTAAGCTGGTGGCAGCCAAAAAGGGCTATTTATGACCATTTTTGGGAATCCTTGGGGTAGTAGAGTTAAGGGGGAAGGTGTAGAGTCAAGAAAAGGTGGGAAAATAGAAACCCTAGTTAATTTAGGGTTACAGAAGGCTGAAGATTCCAGAGTCTTGAGAGAGGGAGCTGTAATGTGTTGCAGCTTATAGGGGATTCATCCTCTGATTGTATTTGAGCTTCTGTAATGTAATGTTCTACCCATATTAATAAAATATCATTCTATTTTTTGTGTGAAATTTTTGTTGTTGTGTGTTTTATGATTTACCCCCTTATCAAGTGGTATCAAAGCAAGGGTTTCTGAGTGTGTAGACAGATCACCGACTGTGAGACAGTTTGCACTAGGACTTGAGGTTGTGGGTTTGTTGTAATAGATCAAGACGCCACCACGAAGGAAACCGTGGTGGGAGGAATGCTTTGATGGAAGAGGGTTTTAGAGCCCTGTAAAGACAAATCGATGCATTACAAGAGGAGTTGCGAAGAGGGTTCGAGTCTAGAAGGAGAGAGGAAAGCGAAGATGAAGCTGAAGAAGAGCTATCTGAGGAAGAACAAGAAGTTGCGGGAGATCTTGCAGAAGTTAGGTTGTTGAGGGCCATTTCAAAGATCAAAAAAAGGCCCAGGATCGAAGTTTCTACCTATTCTAGAGATTTGAATCCGGAACAACTTATTGATTGGATCAATGATATGGAGGAGTATTTCGAGTATGAAGATGTGGAAGACCCAGAATGGGTCAAGTTTGCAAAGACAAAGTTGAAGGGCCATGTCAGTATTTGGTGGAAGGAGGTCCAGTTAGAGAGAAATAGAAGAGGGAAAGCAAATATTACCAGATGGGATTAGATGGTGGAGAAATTGAAGAAGTAGTTCATTCTTGTGGACTATGAGATGGAGTTGTTGAAGAAGCTACAATGATTGAAGCAAGGTAACAAGTCTGTTAAGGAGTATACAAAAGATTTTTATAAGATCACTATCAGGACAGACCATGGAGAGGCCAACAAGGAGAAGATAGCCTATTACATTAATGGGTTGAGGCCAAGTATTCCAGAAGAGTTGAGCCTAGTCAGAATGACCACCATAGAAGATGTGTACCAGTTTTCCCTGAAGGTGGAAGAGAAGCTGAATAAGAGATTTGAAAGAAAGCAAAGGGGAAGAGGTCAAGGCGGAAGGACTGGTGGAAGACCCCGTGGAGGCCGAAATGAAGATCTAAAGAAAAGTGAAGAAGATAGAACTAGTCAAAATCAGAGAGGAGATAATACCTACCACCCTCATGACCAGAATAATGGTGAGCAAAGAGGAAGAGGAATAGGTAGACCTGGGCAAGGACCTGGAAGAGGAGGTTTTAGAGGAACCTGTTTCCAATGTGGAGAAGAAGGGCATCGAGCATATGAGTGTCCACAACATCAAGGAAGGACAAATAGAAGACCTGAAGGTAATGCACGAGTTGCACATGTAGATGAAAATGTGCAGTTTGAGCGTTCTGAAGATGCTGAAAAGGGAGACACCCTAGTTGTCAAAAGAACTTTGTTGAATGAAGAGAAAGAACCCAATTAGAGGAAGAGTTTATTCCACACAAGGTATAAATGTGAAGTTAAGTGTTGTGATATTATTATTGACAGTGGAAGCACTGATAATCTTGTTTCAGAGGAGATGGTTGACAAGTTAAAATTGACAAGAAGAAAACATCTGCATCCATATCAAATTGCATGGTTGTAGAAGGACCATAGAGCTTTGGTCAATGAGTAGTGTTTGGTGAAGTTCAAGATTGGGGACTACCATGATGAGGTGCTATGTGATATCATATCAATGGATGCATGTCATATGTTGTTGGGAGGCTGTGGCAGTATGATAGGAGCGCTGTCCATGATGGACTTGCAAACACATATTCCCTTACAAAGGATGGAGTTCATCATAAGTTGAAGCCCTTGAAGGAGTTGGAAGAAAATGTATGTAGTACCACCATAATTTTCTTGGTAGATGATAGGAAATTTTTGGAGGGTATGAAGCGTGAGCGTCATTGCTTTGCATTGATTCCTAAGATTAGTCAAGAGAAATGTGAAGATGTAAATGTTGGAAGAATTTCAAGATATTGTCTCTGATAATGTACCAGAAGGTTTACCACCAGTGAGGAAGATAAGTCATCAAATGGATCTGATACCAGGGGCTAGTTTGCCGAATAAGGTAGCACATAGAATGACTCCAGCAGAGAGTGAAGAATTGAATAGGCAAGTTTAGGAGTTGTTGAGGAAGGGATTGATAAGAGAGAGACTAATTCCATGTGTGGTACCTACAATACTAGCACTGAAGAAAGATGGAGAGTGGAGGATGTGTACAGATTCCTAAGCCATCAACAAGATCACAATCAAGTACAGATTTTTATTGCCCAGAATGGATGACATAATGAATTGTTTGAGTGGAGCCAAGTACTTCACGAAGATTGATCTGAAGAGTGGGTATCACCAGATTCGAATTAGGGAAGGAGATGAATGGAAGATAGCCTTGAGGACAAAGGAAGGTTTGTATGAGTGGTTAGTCATGCCCTTTGGGCTAACCAACGCACCGAGCACACTCATGCGGCTCATGAACGAGGTATTGCAAGAATTTTTGGGAAGTTTTGTTATTGTTTATTTAGATGACATTTTGATTTTTAGTAGGACTTGGGATGAACATATGATGCATATCAGAAGAGTTTTAGAGAAGCCGAGGGAGGAGAAGTTGATTAATCTAAAGAAATGTAGTTTTGCAAAGGAGTTGGTATACTTGGGATTTGTTGTCTCAGAGGAAGGTCTTAAGATGGACTTAAAGAAGGTGAGAGATATCATTGAATGGTCTATGCCAAGGAATGCTACAGAGGTAAGATCTTTTCATGGTTTGACAAGTTTTTATATAAAGTTTATTAGGAATTTTAGTAGCATTTGTGCACCCCTAACTGAGACAATGAGAGGGGATAGAAAAGAGTTTAGATGGACTAAAGGAGCAGATAAAAGCTTTGATACATTAAAGCAGAAAGTCACAGAGCTACCTATTTTGGCACTTCCAGATTAAAATAAAGTATTTCAGGTAGATTGTGATGCTAGTGGCAGTGCTATAGGAGCTATTTTTAGTCAAGAAGGTAAGCCTATTGCCTATTTTAGTGAGAAGCTTAATGATGCCTAGAAAAAGTATTTTGTTTATGATCAGGAGTTTTATGCAATAGTTCAGGCTTTAAAGAAATGGAGACATTATTTGTTGCCAAAAGAGTTTGTTTTATATACTGATCATCAGGCTTTGCAGTATCTTAATAGTCAAGGAAAGTTAAATTAAAGGCACTTAAAATAGGTGGAGTTTTTGCAGAGTTATACTTTTGTTTTGAAGCACAGGAGTGGGAAGTCCAACAGGGTTGCAGATGCCTTGAGCAAAAAGCAAAATTTCTTGATAGAAATGAAGATAGAGGTTGTTGGGTTTGATGAACTCATAAGTTTGTATCGTAAGGATGTAAATTTTGCAGAGGCCTGGAAAGCTTGTTTGGAACCTGTTACTTTGGAGTGGACAAAATGGTTGGATTTCATGATCCATGCTGACATGTTGTTTAGAGGAAGCTAGTTGTGCATTCCAAGGAGTTCCATGAGAGAGAACCTGATTAAGGAGAAGCATAGTGGAGGATTAGTTGGATATTTTGGTCGAGATAAGACCATTTCTATTGTTGGTGAACATTATTGCTGGCCATAGTTGCAACAGGATGTCAGGAATTTGTGCAGAGTTGTAGAGTGTGTCAGATGGCAAAAGGAACAAGTCAAAATATAGGGCTATATCAGCCATTACCTGTACCAGAGAAGCCATGGGATGATATCAGTATGGATTTTGTTCTTGGTTTACTAAGGACACAGAGAGGACATGATTCTATTTTTGTGGTGGTGGACAGATTCTTGAAGATGGCACATTCATTCCTTGCAAGAAGACTAATGATTATGTTCATATTGTTGAATTATTTTTTAGAGAGGTGGTGAGATTACACGGTCTACCAAAGAGCATAGTTTCAGATCGAGATACCAAGTTTGTTGATTATTTCTGGAGGACATATTGGAAGAATTTGAAGATAGATTTGAAGTTTAGTTCTGCTCACCATCCATAGACTGAAGGACAGATAGAAGTGGTGAATAGGAGTTTGGGTAACCTACTACGATGCTTAGTAGGAGATAAGCCCAAGGGATGGGATTTGATTTTACCACAGGCTGAATTTGCTTACAACAATTCTGTCAATAGAAGCACAGGTAAATCTCCATTCCAGGTTGTGTATGGGAGTAGCCCAAGAACTGCTTCCAAATTGAGGAGGATGGATAAGGGGGAGAAGAGTAGTACTGAAGCTAAAAATTTTGCTGAGCACATGAAGAATTTGCATGAAGAGGTAAGAAAGCATATTGATAAGATGAATTGTCAGTATAAGTCTAAGGCGGATCAGAAGAAGAGACATAAGGAGTTTCAGGAGGGTGATGAAGTCATGGTTCACTTGAGAAAAGAAAGATTTATAGCTGGTACATATAATAAGCTAAAGATGAGGAAATTTGGACCATGTAGAATCCTGAAGAAGCATGATTTAGGAAATGCATTTGAGGTAGAGTTGCTTGATGACATCAATATTTCACCAGTGTTCAACATTTCAGATTTGACAGAGTATCATGATGATGGACTTGATAAAGGAACATAGTGGGACATTCCAGTATCTACTTTAGAGAAGGAGGAGATAGAGGGCATTCTGGATAGCTGTGTGGGTAAGAGTACAAGAAATAGGTAGTATAGAGAATACTTGGTGAAATGGAAAGGAAGGCCCGTTGAAGATTCATCATGGTTATCTGAGACTGAGGTTAATCATTTTGGTTTCCCTCTAACTCATGAGAAGTGATAGGGTCACTTTTCAAATTACCTCGGGTGTTTGATGCAGGAGCATCTAGGGTGTATGAGCAATCTTGCATCAACCAAAAAAAAATGTTGTTTCTTTTCAATAAGGGCTAAATTTGGCAGGGTCACTATTTTTAGTAAGTTTGCATTTATGCACAGTTGGATACAAAATCTTACATAGACCTCTAGAATGGTGAATTGAAGCTAATGGTGAAGAAATCAATTCAATATCATTTGTCATTTGTGAGATATTAAAATTTCAAATTCCAAAAATCCTATTGAAATATTCAAAGTCAAATTTGAGGCTCTGGATGGGCCCAAAATTTGGTGGAAACCCAAGTAGTCTCCCTTTCGGTATTGCTTGTGCACAATTGTCTTTTCAAGAGCTTTCCGAAAATGTATTATAATTGAAAATCCAATGGTCGGATCGAAAGTTATGGCCCCACGAAGTTGACCTATTTTTGGGGGGGAGATGCAAATTTTGAAATTAAGCTGGTGGCCACCAAAAAGGGCTATATGTGACCATTTTTGGGAACCCTTCAGTTGTAGAGTTAAGAAAAGGTAGGAAAATAGAAACCCTAGTTGATTTGGGGTTACAGAAGGCTGAAGATTCTAGAGTCTTGAGAGAGGGAGCTGTAATGTGTTGCAACTTGTAGGGGATTCATCCTCTGATTGTATTTGAGCTTCTGTAATATAATGTTTTGCCCATATTAATAAAATATCATTCTATTTTCTATGTGAAAATTATGTTATTGTGTTTTATGATTTACCCCCTTCATCAGTATCATAGCCTTTGATAGTATGAGGGCATGGTTCCAAGTTAGCTTGTGAATATCCCAATTGTTTTATTAACTTCAAGGTGCATAGGTTCAAGCCAACTTCCTTATACAAAAGGACACATTTGACTTTGGTTTTGGAGATCAAGACCTCTATATGAAGGGCATTGTTATGAAATGGGTCAATAAACAACATGTCTAATTGGGTAAAGGTGAGGTGATAGGTGGAATAAAGGTGATTTACAAGAGATTGGAATTGATTAGGGTCAATATCATGTGGGACTTGGAAATCTTGGAGGACACAATCTAATATGGTTGTGTATGGGGGAGACCTTAAAGAGATCTAGGATGGAGATTTATGCAGGAGTCTTCCCGAGGTGATCAAGGATATTATAACAGGATGGATGAGTAGATGAGGAAGATGAAGGTGAGGATGAGGATGATGAAGGTTAGCGGATAGTAATGGTTATGCGACAAGTGGTGACAATGCATCTAGGGGATGGGGCTCTAATGATGATGGTGGAAACTTGTGAAGGATCATAATCCACTCTTCCTATGACATTGTCATAATCAAGAGGGGCTTTGTTATAGCGAACATTGTTGGTATGATTATCTTGGGATTGAATGGAGTTGGTGGCAACGAACTTGGTTTGATGTTTTGGAAAAGGATCATTATAAACACCCAATTGTACATTGGAAGATTTAGGCTTAGTATTGACCTCAAACATTCCTTGATCAATAAGGTCTTGGATATAATGTTTGAGCCTCATACAATTATATGTTGGATGACCATAGACATGATGATAATCACAATATTATTGTTCATTATACCATGCGGGTTTGGACTCATTATCGGCATAGGGTCTTGTATAAGGGTATGTGACCATGTCAGCTCGCATAAGCTTTTGAAAGATTGACTCAATGGGATCTTCTAAATGTGTGAAATGTCGTCATGCATTTGGAGGAGTTCTAAATTGTCGCTCAAGAAGGGTGATGGTACTAGTCGAGATGACTTTTGGAACATTAGTTTGGGAGGTTTGAGTTGTTTGGACATGTTTAACATCAATGACTCCATCACTAATCACATGTTTGTTCTTGGCCCAAGGTTTGAATTTATCATTTGTAGGGCTATTGTCTTTGATTTGAGACTTGATTAGACCTTTAGATATAAGGTATTTTTCAATGGTGATCCCTTTCTCAATAATCTATTCAAATGTGGAAAGACAATGGATTTGAAGATGAAAGGCCATTTCTTGATTAAGGTTTTGGATAAAGATGCTAACCAATTGTTCTTTGGGGATGGCCCATGGGATTTGACTTGCAATCCCTCTCCACCTTTCTAGGTAATAAGAAAAGCTTTCTCCATTATGTTGCTTGGCATTACAGAGGTCTAGCATTGTGAGTTCATTTTCAACATTGTAGGAGAAATGAGAAATAATTTTTTTAGATAAGTCGGTTAAAGTTGTGACGGTATCTGGATAAGATGATGAAACCAATCTAAAGCTTGTCCTGCCAAACGTAGTGGAAAAAGTTTCAAGAGCTAAACTTCATAATGGGAAACCTCTTGACAAGCCATAAAGAATTATTTGACATGATCTCTAGGCTCTCCTTTTCCTTTATATTTGTCAAATTTGGGGACCTCAAAATTAGGAGGAAAAGGAGTTGTCATGATGGAGTGATCCAATGGATAAGGATACAAGTCTTCAAATTTGAAATGTTTACGTTGGGCTCCAATTTGAAGTTTTTGAAGGGTGTTTTCTACCATCTCTTGCATTATATTATCCAAAGGAGGTGGGTTTGGTGATGATGAGGTAGAGTTGATAGGTCCATGTGACAAGGGTTGTGTAGTGACATGTGACATCAAAGGATTTGATGTAGTGTGATGATAAGTGTGTTGTAGGTATGAAACCATGGGTTGAGTGTTTGAAGGGTTGAGTTGATTGTAGGTATGGGATGTGCTAATTGAAGATGTATTGGGTTGGGATGAAGCATATGGATAGACATGTGAATAGGTGGTTTGAGGATGACTTAGTGGTATGTGGTAAGAGAGTGGTTGAGAGGGGATTGCTAGTGTTTGTTGAGGAATGGAAATGGGTGGAAATGAAGTTGGTAATGTTCTATATGGCTTGGAAATTTGTGGGATGAGTGATGTGGGTGGCCATAGTTGAAAGGAGTAAGTAGAATTAGGATCATTAAGAGGTGGAGGCAAGGCCACACTACCTATTAGATTGTCTTGAGGATTTTCCATGATGGGTTGTGATGAAGGACCAGGAGTAATAGAATCTTTAAGCTTTAATGTCTTAGGTTGTGAATGAACCTCTACCCCTTGGTCTATAAGAAACTTCATGACTATATCCAGACGTGGGAGGTTTCTCATGAAATCAACAAATCTAGGTGAAATTGGTCAACACTTTGTTCATTTTCATGTGTGTCAATGGGATTATGGTGTGGAAAAGGATCCATATGATGAGATGTCATGAAAGCAAGTGAGTATTTAACTTGATTATCATACACACTTGTGGGTGGAGGTGAAGGTGGTTGGTTATCAATGTGAGAGTCCATGATTTTCTTGGCTTGTAATCTAGTTATGGGGGCATAAGATGAGAGATCTTAATGATGTGAAAAAAGATTGATGTGTTGGAGATCTTAGATTGGAAATGAATGATTAGATGACAACAAGATTAGGGATGATGTGGATGGATAGATGATTGGACTAGAAGGATGATGATGACTTGGACCAAAAGGATAATGATGACTAGGATTAAAATTGAGATTAAGACTAAGGGACAAGACCAAATTGGATGGATTTGACTAAGGATGAGGATATATTTCAAATACTTAAGATAGACTTATGACCTTAAGCAAAGATGATCTATAATTGGATAGGATTTGATTGGCGAGGATTGAAAAGATGATGGTCTTGATCAAGGGATAAAATCTCAATTTAAAGTCTATGGACAAGTTTGATGTGGATGGAAGATAAGGTAGATGAAAAGGATGGAAGCAATATGGACTATGGATATAGATCTCAATAAAATCAACCTTAAACTAGAGTGTGACAAGGATTCTCTCACAATGTTACACTATGGACTCTAAGATGTTGGAAATGTTTTGGAATGGTTTGAAAAGCTTGACTTGGGCGAATGACAAATTGGCAAACACAATGTTCATACACACATGAATAAGTTTTTCAAATGATAAGGATTTGGCCAATGCAAATGAATACACACGCAATACACAACAACATCCCTAGATTTTTCAAGAAGGTGTATCTTCATAGTGTAGCCCCACATAATAGTGTTATGTAGAAAAGAGAGACTAGCTCAATAGATCAAACTAGGTCAAACCCTCTTCTACAAAACATTCAGGGCAAAAACCAATCTTGGCTTCTACCTTAGAAGGAGAGCCTAACTACATGGGTTCTTCCCTTTTGTTGTATTTAGAAGGAATTAACCAAATTCAATCAATGATTCTAAAACAAAGACATAAAACCCTAGTTAACAAAGATCTGAGTAAAACAGACAGTCGAAACCTAAAACCCAGCAACCAAAGGGAAAACATAGGTCAATGAATAGTTCAAAACCTAACTCAAGAGGTTATAATTCCTAGGACAAGGGCACTTGGGATTCCTAGTCCCAAATTAGGGTTTCTAGAAATTGTAAACTATATCGGGTTTGTACCAACAACTTTAGTCTTCTTCTAGGAGATCACCTTCTGAAACTTGTCTGTCTGACCTGCACACACAAAAAGAGGGAAAAGGTTGGGTGCTAGGAGCATGCCTCAGTCAAGCCCCATGAATGGTGTTTCCACCTCCACAATAGAAAAGATGATTAATAAAGAGCGCATGCCCTAGGAGGGTAGAGGCAAATCCAAAGTAGAATAGAATAATAGAACAAAGCATGATGGAAGGAAGTCACCATGAGCTTGGAAACCCTTGCATGCTTGTAGACGACATCACAACTTGACTCAAGAAGTTGGTCTAGCCTCTAAAGATCTTCACAAGACCTACAATATGTTAGTGTTGTAGCAACAAACCACCAGAGAGATCTGTAGAGAGCATGAGAGAAAAAGAGAGAGAATACAAGAGTGCCAATATTTTGCTAGAGAGAGAGTTAAATGTTCAAATGAATGGAATAACTTACTTTTATATGCATTCTCATTGATTTCTAGAGAATTAAACCACACAAGGCCAACATTAGGAATGTTTTAAGAGGCCTAAATTGACAAGGCCACAATTTAGGGTAGGGCTAAATGAGGGCTCATGATGTAGGAGCATCCCTAGTTCAAGAGCAATCTTACATCAACCAAAAACATTTGCATTTCAGTTTGTTTGTATTTCAGTTCTTTCATTTTCCAGTTCAATATAGGTAGTTCAGTTAGAAGCAGTTGCAGCTTGTGGTCCAGTTTTGGCAATTCACATCTTATGGATCTGGACATAGTATATACATTCATTCATCTACATCATATCAAGAATTCAGAGCATTTGGATTAGTTGCCGGAAAGATACATCTATCAGAAGATCAACTATTTTCTTGGAGCAGAGAATTCTAACAATTCCTGATAATCAGCTGAAGGAGAAGGCTTGTGGATCATCCCTCAACTTGCGGATCTCAATGACACATCATTCAATGTCCTTTGGTTCGTGGCCGACCTTCCCCAAGGGTCCACGCATTGTTCCATTCATTTGAGGAAGTATTCTATGCATTTAGGTCTGACCTATCTGTGAACACATTACAACTCTTCATAGGAGTTTGTGACCTTCCTTGGCTGACGCAGAGGAATCTATTGGTCCAAAAATGATATACATTGATGTAATAAATCCTTAATAAAGCAGTTCAAAAGTGATCAAGTTCTCATGATTTAGAAGATAGATAGTTGGCTCCTTCGTGAGAGGATTTCAAAGCTTTATATTGCACACGTATGTAATTAGGCCTGTGAGCCCTAATTCTAATCCTGTATGTTGTTGGCCAGATTGTATTTGAATTCTATGATATACTAAATAACGAAATCAAAATTTCTTCCATTTCTTTGAGTTGTTTCTGTTGTGTTTACTCTTGTTGCACGGTCCATATTGTTCATTATGTGAACCATCCTACTGTGATTGTACCAAGTGGTATCAGAGCAAAAGTTTGATTCTTTGGAGAGAGTTGGCAAAGGAATTCCATAAGATCTTGTTGTGGACAGATCGCTGAATTGAGGTAGGTTACTTGTGTTTGCAACCAATCGTTGATTGTGAGGCAGCTATCACCTTGTAGCCTGATCGTTGAACCTGAGGTAGTTTACACTTGATCCTAGGAAGAATGCCACCGCAGAGAATTACTCTTGTTGGTACAATGGCTAATAGAATGGATGTGATGATGGAATTGATGAGAACAATGCAAATTTGTTTGGATGTTGTTGAAGAAGATAGGCGAAGAGGATTGACACCGAGACCTAATGTTGGAAGAGATGATGAGGAAGAATTTTAATCTGTAGAACACACTGGAGAAACCCTAGAATGTGATGAAGAAGAAGAATCAGATCAGGTAAAGATGTTGTGAGCTATTCAAATATTGGAAAGAGACCTAGAGTTGATGTACCGAACTACACTGGTAATTTGAATCCTAAAGAATTAATTGACTGGATAAATGATATGGAAGAATACTTTGAATATGAGGAAATTGAAGATCTGGAGAAGGTGAAATTTGCAAAGACAAAGTTGAAGGGACATGTTGCTATATGGTGGAAAGAAGTTCAGTTAGAAAGAAACAAAAGGAGAAAATAAAAGATTACAAAGTGGGACCGAATGGTGACAAAGTTGAAGAATCAGTTTATACATGTTGACTATGAGTTCGATCTATTGAAAAGATTGCAAAACATGAGACAAAAGGAGAAATTTATGGAGTATACTGAATAATTTCATAAGATGATCATAAGGATAGGACATAGTGAAGAAAGCAAGGAGAAAGTGGTTAGATACATCAATGGACTGAGATTGAACATTCAAGAAGAACTAAGCTTGGTAAGGATGACATCTTTGGAAGAAGCATATTAGTTTGCCCTGAAAGTTGAAGAGAAGATAAATAAGAGACATGATTAGAGATAGAGAGGTAGAGGAGGTAAATTTCAAAGGTAAAACATTTTCCAGATATGATACATCATTTGTGGAGTAGAACAAGTTTGACAGCCCATTTAAGAAGGATGACAGAGATAACAATGCTTACCGAAGAGATGACAGAAATTTTTACCAGAGAGGAAACCCTAGTGCATACCAGAACGAAGGATACATAAGAGAAGGAAGAGGATTTGTTAAGAAGACATTTAGAGGTACTTGTTTCAAGTGTGGAGATGAAGTACATAGAGCATTTCAGTGTAATCAGGGTAGTACAAGCAAGAGGACATAAAACAGTGGAAGAGCAGCCTATGTTGAAGAAGAACCTGTTGAATCACCTAGTTTTGTTGGTAAACTTGAGAAAGGAGAATCATTGGTGATGAGGAGAGCACTATTTCAAATAGAGATAAATGAGAAACCATTAGAGAGGAAAAGTCTATTCAGAACTAGATGCAAATCCAGTTCTAAGTGTTGTAAAGTTGTGATTGATAGTGGTAGTTCAGAGAACCTAGTTTCAGAGGAGATGGTGACTAAGCTAAAGTTGGAAAGATTAAAACACCCTAAGCCTTATCAAATAGCATGGATTCAGGATGATCATAAGGTACTGGTGAGTGAACAATGTTTGGTGAAATTTCATATTGGATCTTATCGTGATGAAGTCTTGTGTGATATTATGCCTATGGATGTATGTTATATCTTGTTGGGTAGACCTTGGCAGTATGATAGAAAAGCTATACAGGAGAAAGAACACATATACTATAACAACAGATGGGAAAAGAATTACTTTGATTCCTTTGGAGGATGATCCTAAAGATGTGGTATGTGGGAATGCTAGAATCTATTTGGTAGATGGAAGAAATTTTTTGGATGGTTTGAAATAGGAAAGTATGTGTTATGTTTTGATTCCTAAAATGCTTGAAGTAGTGAAGAAAGAAACTGAACTGAAGGAGATAAGAGAGTTGCTGATAGATTATGAAGACATCATATCAGATAATCTACCTAAAGGATTACCACCTATAAGAAGTATCAGTCATCACATGGACCTTATACCGGGAGCAAGTTTGCCTAACAAAGCAGCACACCAGATGACATCGACAGATAATGAAGAACTAAATAGGCAAATACAAGAGTTGTTGAGGAAAGGTTTGATCAGAGAAAGTCTGAGTCCTTGTGTAGTACCTACAGTGCTTACACTGAAGAAGGATGGAGAATGGAGAATGTGTACTGACTCTAGAGCAATAAACAAGATCACAGTTAAGTATAGATTTCCTTTACCTAGGATGGATGATATCATGGATTGTTTGAGTGGAGCAAGATATTTCACAAAGATAGACTTGAAGAGCGGATACCATTAGATTAGAATCAGAGAAAGTGATGAATGGAAGACTACCTTTAAGACAAATGAAGGATTGTATGAGTTGTTAGTGATGCCTTTTGGATTGACAAATGCACCGAGTACTTTCATGAGATTGATTAATGAAGTCTTGAAGAAATTCTTGGGTAAGTTTGTTATTGTATACTTGGATGATATTCTAATTTTCAGTAAAACAAAAGAACATTTGTGGCATATTAGACAAGTTTTGCAGAGGTTGAGAGAAGAGAAATTGTTGATAAACATTAAGAAGTGTAGTTTCATGAAGGAAGAGTTGGTATATTTGGGATTTGTGATTTATGTGGAAGGATTGAAGATGGACCCTGAGAAAGTGAGAGCAATTATCGAATGTCCTACACTGGAGAGCATTGGAGAAGTTAGATCATTTCATGGATTAGCTAGTTTCTACAGGAAGTTCATCAGAAATTTGAGTTCAGTTTGTAACCCTATGACAGAGACAATGAGAGGTGAAGAAAAGATTTTAAGTGGACATCTGGAACAGATAAAAGTTTTGAATTGTTGAAGCAGAAAGTGACAGAGCAACCTGTTTTGGCATTACCAGATTTCAATAAGGTATTTCAAGTTGATTGTGATGCAAGTGGAAGTGCAATTGGAGTAGTGTTAAGTCAAGAAGGTAGACCAGTAGCATATTTCAGTGATAAGTTGAATGATGCAAGAAAAAGATATTTAGTTTATGATCAAGAGTTCTATGCCATAATTCAAGCCTTGAAGAAGTGGAGACATTACTTGTTGCCTAAGGAGTTTGTGTTGTATACAGATTATCAAGCTTTGCAATATTTGAATAGTCAAGGTAAGCTGAATCAGAGACATATGAGATGGGTAGAGTTCATACAGAGTTATACTTTTGTGTTGAAGCATAGGAGTGGTAAATCAAATAAAGTTGTTGATGCCTTCAGTAGAAGAAGAAACTTGTTGATAGAGATGAGAGTTGAAGTGTTGGGTTTTGATGAATTGAAGCACATGTATGATGGAGACACTAATTTTGTAGAACCTTGGAAAGCTTGTAAGGAACCTGTTGTGACAGAGAGGAGTAAGTGGCTGGACTATTTCATTCAAGAAGATATGTTGTTCAAAGGAAGTCAGTTGTGTATACCTAGAAGTTCAATGAGAGATAATTTGATCAAGGAGAAGCATAGTAGTGGATTGGCAAGACATTTTGGCATTGACAAGACAGTGGCTTTGGTGAGTGAAAATTACTTTTAGCCTCAGATACATAAGGATGTTTAGAGATTTGTGTAGAGTTGTAGAGTTTTTCAAGTTGCAAAGGGGAGTAGTTAGAACACTGGATTGTATAAACCTTTGGCAATACCGGAGAGACCATGTGAAGACATAAGCATGGATTTTGTGTTGGGATTGCCTAAGACACAGAGGGGACATGATTCAATATTTGTAGTGGTTGACAGATTTTTAAAGATGGCTCATTTCATACCATATAAGAAGACAATTGATGTAGTACATGTAGCTGACCTATTTTTCAAGGAGATTGTGAGATTGCATGGATTACCTAAGAGTATAGTTTCAGACAGAGATACAAAGTTTGTGGGATACTTTTGGAGGACACTTTGGAAGAAGATGAAGATAGATTTGAAGTTCAGTTCAACTTTTCATCCACAGATAGATGGATAGATAGAGGTAGTGAATAGGAGTTTGAGAAACTTGTTGAGATGTTTGTTTGGAGAGAAAACTGGAAGTTGGGACTTGATTCTTTCACAAGCAGAGTTCACATATAATAATTTAGTAAATAGGAGTATCGGAAGAACACCTTTTGAGATTGTTACCGGAGTGAATCCTAGAGGAGTTGCAAAATTGAGAGATATTAGTACAAAGGAAAATAGGAGTGCAAAAGCAGAAGAATTTGTAGACCATATGAAGATATGCATGATCAGGTTAGGAAACATTTGGAGAATATGAATAGTAACTACAACAAGAAGGCCAATGAGAAGAGAAGACATAAGGAATTTGAAGTTAGAGATGAAGTGATGGTGTATTTGAGAAAAGAAAGATTTCCAGTTGGGACATATAACAAGTTGAAGATGAAAAAGTTTGGACCTTGTAGGATACTCAAGAAATTTGATTCAAGAAAAGCATATGAAGTAGAGCTACCAGAGACACTGGGTATTTCACCTATTTTCAACATTGCATATCTTTATTAGTATCATGAAGCAGAGTTTAGTGACAACATGGAAGAAGACTTAAAGAAGTAGTTACCACAACAAGCACCAGAGTAGATAGAAGACATTTTGGATAGAAGACATTTTGAATAGCAGAGTTGGATGCAACACTAGAGGAAGACAATACAAAGAATATCTTGTGAAGTGGAAAGGTAGACCGGAAGAAGATTCATCATGGATTTCTCAGGCTGAGGTGGACTGTCTTGGCTCTCCACTAGCCCTAGCAAAGTGAGGGACTCACTTTTTCAATAACCCCAGATGTTTGATGCAGGAGCATCCTTGGTTCAAGAGCAATCTTGCATCAACCAAAAACATTTGTATTTCAGTTTGTTTGAATTTTAATTCTTTCATTTTCCAATTTAGTACTGGTAGTTCAGTCAGAAGTAGCTGCAGCTTGTGGTCCAATTTTGGCAATTCACATCTTGCAGATTTGGACTTAGCATATAAATTCATTCATCTACATCATATCAAGAATTCAGAGAATTTGGATTAGTTGTCGGAAAGATATCTCTATTAGAAGATCAATTATTTTCTCAGAGTAGAGCATTCTAATAGTTCCTGGTAATCAGCTGAAGGAGAAGGCGTGCAGATCATCCCTTGACTTGTGGATCTCAATGACACATCATTCAATGTCCTTTAGTTCATGGCCGACCTTCCCCAAGGGTCCGCATGTTGTTCCATTTATTTGAGGAAGTGTTCTATGTATTTAGGTCTGACCTATTTGTGAACACGTTACAACTCTTCATAGGAGTTTGTGGCCTTCCTTGGCTGATGCAGAGGAATCTATTGGTCTGAAAATGATATATATTGATGTAATAGATCCTTAGGAAAGTAGTTTAGAAGTGATCAAGTTCTCATGATTTAGAAGATAGATAGTTGGCTCCTTCGCGAGAGGACTTCAAAGTTTTATCTTACGCATGTATGTAATCAGGCATGTGAGCCCTAATTCTAAGCTCGCATGATGCTGGCCAGATTGTATTTGAATTCTATGGTATACTGAATAACTAAATATACATTTGTTTCATTTCTTTTATTCTTTTCTGTTGTGTTTACTCTTGCTGCACTATCCAGATTGTTCATTCTATGAACCCTCCTACCATGACTGCACCAGCCCAGGGTGCTTGGGCGCCCTGGTCCTTTAGCCACATAATCCCCAAAAGATGGCACTTAAAGTATGTTTAGCCCTACCTTATGATTCTTTTCTGGGTTTCGTGCATCGGGATCAAGAACTACATGTTTAATGCTCAAAAAGGTGTTAAAATAGGTCCTAATAAACAAGTGCAAACATTTGAGGCCCATCTAGGAGCTAAACTAAGTGTAAAATGGTGGTGTACACATTTTATGACTCAATATTTAGCCCCCACTTTAGTGTGGGTACAAACTTACGTTCGAACTCATACTAAAGGATGGAGAAGATAAAATACAATCACAAAAAACATAGAGGCCCTAGAATGTCACCAAAATTGAAGGGTGGCCAAGCCTCCAAGTTTAGGATTCTAGGAGTCTATGATGATTGGCATACACATAAGACACATCACTCAAACATGAAGTATTTAGAAGGCATGAGATAAGACAAGGCATACATGCAATACACAAAGTATACATGAAGCATACACATATAAGGCACAAGTTATACATAGAATACACATGAAGCATAACAAACAAATAGATAATGCAACACAAGAAACACATAACAAAAGACCTTGAGTCAACATGACAAAAGAGACCTTGATCTAAGAGGTGTCTCAATCACCATGCGTCATTCCTCAAGATGCAATAAAGAATGCTAAGGGGTTAGTTAGAAATAAGAAGAGGCATAGGAGAAGTACAAACACATCATACACACCATCTCAAAAGGAAAGTGTTTCCACTCAAGGGAATACACCGAACTACCTCCCATAAGAGGAATTACATGAAGCCTTGTAGAATAAGAAGGCAAAGCAACCTTTCTACTAAACTCGAGTTGGTGGCACAATCCTTCTCCCAAACATGCAAGGAGCTTCAACTTAGGAGAACAAGATAGAATCAAGATCTTGCTTCCAAGTTTCAATCTAGGAGAACAAGATGACTCAAGATCTTGTTTCCAAGCTTTAACCTAGGAGAAAAAGATGACTCAAGATGTTGTTTCGAAGCTTTAACCTAGGAGTTCACAAGATGACTCATGATCTTGTTTCCAAGCTTTCCGTAATTCTTTCTAAGAGAGTGTAGATTTGATAACCAATAAGTGTTTAGTTAGAATGAAGAGAGTAAGACTCACATCATGATATATGCCCCCACCTTAAAGTGATTGCTAACTCCATAATGGAGTAATTGCCTTGAAGGTAGAGTGAGAAAGAAACGCAAAATAAGCATGAGAGCTTTCTAAAATCACATGCCCAAATGAGACATGTTTATAAAAGCTACATTGCAACAAGGGGTTGCCCCCAAGATGAGCAAACCAAGATGATGCTTACAGGCATGATACATAATGGCTTGTGTAGTCACGGTATGATGCTGAGCATTGCTACAAGGTGCCATATAGATGAAAGAAAGGTGATTAATTTAATGATTTTGTCGCATGTCCCTAGGATGCAACTATCCTCTTGGGGCGCCCCAAACCTTGTTGGGTGCCTTGGTCTTTCCTGAGCACCTTAGACCCTACTAGGTGCCCTGGTCCTTCCTGAGCACCCCAAACCCGTTTGGGCACCCTGGTCCTAAGACCAGGGTATGCTTGATTTTCTTAATTATTGATGAAGTTAATCAAGATATGATTTATATTTCAAAGTAAAGCCAAACCTTGTTCGAATTTGTTGAATTTTGTCACCCAAGACTTGACATTCGTTAGTGGAATGACCAAGTACTCGATCAAATGCACAATTAAGTGTTGAAAGATTATTTTGTTGAATCTTTTTGTGTTTTAGAGGAGGAAGAGTGATTAAGTGGTCTTTGAGTAGACTTGACAAAATACACTCTTGTTGAGATAAATGAGAAGATTTAGAGGGAGTAGGAAGAAAACCGTTTTGTTGTGAACAGGGTGGAGAGAATGTAGGAGAAGGTCAGAAACCCAAACTTACTTTAGACAAGTATGATGTTGGTTCCACGGGCTCCTTAATTCCTTGTTCTTTACATCCCAACCCATTTCCATTGTATCCTTGTTTTGAGAGAATTTTGAATCCATGCCCATAACTCTTCTCTAAGACCGAAGGATGACGAGAGGTCATATGGCTTGCTTTGTTGATTTTAGAGGTGTGATTATATGTTGAAGAAGAAGGATTATTATTTCTATCATGGTGAGGAGGGTCCATCTTTGTGTCAACAAGCCCATGGGGGTTGACATTGAAAGAGACCTCGTCACTACCATGACATATATTATGATTAGATGGTACTTTATCACAAATGGCCGCCATTTCCATAGGAGAAGGTAGATCTTCATCTATTTTAAAGGTTCCATCATTATTAATTTTAAGTTTAAACTTTGTAGGAGTATGAGATTGTGTTGACAAAATTGTATTTATCTTCGAGGTCTTTGGGTGTGAGGGTGGGGTTTTATATTCACCCACAAAGGAGGGTGTAAAATATAACGAACTCCAATCATCACTGAAAAATGCATTCGAAGGACCAACACCATCTTGACCAAAACTATTGTTAGTAGCGGAGGGTAGTGTTGAAGAAGGGATCAAACTACTTAAAGGAGTTTGATGTCTCACTTCTATTTTCAAGCAACTATCTAGAGTCAAGTCAGCTTCAATTGTATGGAGCTGATTATTGTGAAGAAATTGTATTGATCAATGAAGGGTAGACGGAACTGCCCCCATGGCATGAATCCACGGTCTACCAAGAAGAAGATTGTATGAAAGAGAATTAGTCATGACATGTATAAGTGTAGGCAATGTCTTAGGTCCAGCCTTAATATCTAAGGTGATGGTACCCAATGATTGTATACCAACATTATCAAAGACATGAAGGATGAGATTATCATCTGGTTGAATTAAAGATGTATCAATATTGAGTTTATGTAACAAATCTATTCCACAAACATTAAGACCTGATCCACCATCAATCATACTGCGTCTTATCCTCTTTCTATTAATGATGACGAATATCATAAGAGGCTCATTTTTTTCTTGAACTACTACGGGAGGTAACTCATGTTGTTGAAATGATATATCAAATGTTGCCACTTGCATACAATCTAATGGAGATTCTACATCATTCGGTCTAATAACAGGTGGAACACTCACCTTTTGAAGAGCCTCATGGAGCATTTCGTGGTATGTAGGTGATGTTTGTATTAAATCCCATAGAGAGATCTTAGCTGGAGTAGCATGGAGTTGCTCAACAAGATCATATGCTTTACCAATATGAGTAGGAAGATGAGGTGCTTGAGGTAGGATAGGTTGAGAAGGTGGAAGAGAGACATGCACACTTGATGTTTTCTTACTTTGCTTATTATTATGAGTGTTGTATGTGTGAGCCACCACATCATAATGAGATTGTTGTGACACACTTTGAACACCCTAATTCTTTTGAGTAATTTGTTTTGCATAATTGAGAATATAGCTCGGGGGTTGAGGTGGTGTTGGACCACCTTGAACCATAATCACTAGTTTGAAATGAGGAGGTGTATTAAGTGCCTCATGCACAATGATTTTAGGAACATTAGTACACTTATCCACTATCCCCTTAGCGGGTGGAATAAGTTTATTAATTATGATTGAATTGAAATTGTTTTCCTTTTGAGTAAGCTCAACATCCATCCCTGAGGGATTTAATGTGCAATACATCTCTTCATCCCCTAATGCTTCATATTTTGTAGGGAGAGTATTAGAATGAGGGGAGGGTAAAGTGTTAAGAAAATTATTGATGATTGTATCCTTGGTGATGTCCAAGGGGTTTGAACATGCAACCAAAGGAGCAATACCAAGGGTCTTCACATCCTTAGTGATATCCAAGGTACTTGAACATTCAACCAAAGGAGGAAGATCAATAGGATGTCTCATGGAATCACCATTTTCAATGGTAGAGATAGAAGATTTAAGATGATGAGATGTATGTCCATTATCTACCCATGGAGGATCCTTTGTTAGAGAAGGCTCCTCATCCACTAATGCTTCATCTTTTGAAGGGAGAGCATTGGAATGAAGAGAGGGTAGAGTGATGCTAAGAAATGTGTCCATTATTTCATCTTCTTGCACCAAAATATCCTGACAAATGGGAACAATTTTGGGAGAGGGATCCAAATCATAGGGTGAAATAGGCAAAGCTAAGTCACCATCACATACATTAGAGAGTAGATCCATGGGGATAGACATGGCATTATTGTGACTTATAGATGAAGAAGAACTATCGCCATCATCTTTCTCATGACAATTCATGGAGATGAATTCAATAAGGTCTTCTAATATCGAAGGAAACACACCCATGAGAGTTGTGAATCTTTCAAAATCAGATATATAAAAAAGGATTTCATATATGGAACATTTAGAAATTTCAATATCATACATGGAAGCTATGTGATTTAAGACATAAGGATGCATATTAGTGAATTTAGCAAAAGTTTCAAAATATATAATGTATGCAAACAAAGATTCCAAAGATGAATAACAAGAAGCATCCATAATGAAATGTCTTGATTACTATATGAAAATATGATATGGAACAATGACGCACAATCAAATCTATGCATTAATCAAGTACCACCAATATCAAAATAAGATTGCAATCAAAGACCTACAAGTGCAAGAGAAGCAGGGTCTTACAAAAATGTGATATTCTTGGTGACCACAACAACTAAGTCTTGTAAATGTAGGATGTGTAGTATGTGTAAAAGAAGTGCCTAAATGTTGTATCCACTTGAATTCAACAATTATTTACAACACTTTTCTTTGATAAGGATGCACTAAATGCAAGACTAGCTAGGGTTTACTAACAAAGCCCTAGATTTTAAATGCTTACTTCCTAAACCACAATTGTTTTTTGATGCAAGAACTCTTTTTTGAAAGAAAATTACATTTATGAAATGATACAACAATGCAAGATCATATTTGAAATGTAAAAATGATAGAATCAAAATTTGAAACAAGATCTTAATTACAAACTCTAGGTTTTGAATTTGATTAGGTTTTCCAAAAATGTGACTTTTTGAAAAAACCCTAGAAAATGAGATTCTTAAATGCAAGATGCAACACCATGAAATGATAATATACTGTAATATCAATCAGATCTGATGTTAAAATCATTAGAGATTTAAATCTTTCTATGATGATCTACAACATATGGAATTAAAACTATGCATAAATATGCCTTTTTGCAAGCCTAAAATGCTTAAATTTTCACTTTTTTCAATGCAAATATATAAAAATGCTCTAAAACAGAAAGGATGAAAGGGTAAAACAAATTAAAACCCTTTAATCAACCCAATGATGCATCAAGATTTGAAACAACACACTAATATACAAACCCTAGGTTGAAGATTAGCTAGATTTCCTATAAATGCAAGGTTTTTTTAAAACCCTAACAATGAAATAATGCAAAATTAAGATATATAACTATAAAAAATGATGAATGAATTGAATCTAATCATCTCTAAGAAAGAAAATAGCTCAAATCTAATGCAAGAAGGATCACAAAATATAAGAAACAATAGGTTCACCAAAATGTTATGTAGAAAAGAGAGACTAGCTCAATAGATCAAACTAGGTCAAACCCTCTTCTACAAAACATTCGGGGCACAAATTGAGCTTGGATTCTACCCTAGAAGGAGATCCAAACTATAGGTGTTATGCACTTTTGTTGTATTTAGAAGGAATTAACCAAATTCAATCAATCATGTTAGAACAAAGACATGAAGCCCTAGTTAACAAAGATTTGAGTAAAATAGATTATTAGAACCTAAAATCCAGCAACCAAAGGGACAACAGAGGTCAGTGAATAGTTCAAAACCTACTTCGAGAGGTCAAAATGCCTAGGACAAGGGAGATTGGGTGCCTTGGTCCCAAATTAGGGTTTCCAGAAACTGTAAACTCTGTCGGGTCTGTACTAGTAACTTTAGTCTTCTTTCAAGAGATCACCTTTTAAAACCTGTCCGTATGACCTACACACACAAAAAGAGGGAAAAAGTTGGGTGCTATTTAGGAGCTTGCCTTAGTCAAGCCCCATTAATGGTGTTTCCACCTCCACAATAGCAAAGATGATTGATAAAGAGTGTGTACCCTATGAGGGCAAAGGCAAATCCAAAGTAGAATGGAATAATAGAACAAAGCATGATGGAAGGAAGTCACCATGAGATTGGAAACCCTTGCACACTTGTAGAAAACATCACAACTTGACTCAAGAAGTTTGTGTAGCCTCCAAAGATCTTCACAAGACCTACAATATGTTAGTGCCACAGCAACAAACTACTAGAGAGAACTGTAGAGAGCATGAGAGAAAAATAGAGAGAATACAAGAGTGCCAAGATTTTGATAGAGAGAGAGTTAGATGTTCACATGAATGAAATAACTTACTTTTATATGTATTGTAATTGATTTTTGAAGAATTAAACCACACAAGGTTGACATTAGGAATGTTTTAAGAGGCCTAAGTTGACAAGGCCACAATTTAGGGTAGGGTGTAAGGAGGGCCTAGGACACTTGGATGCCTTGGTCCTTTAGCCATATAATCCCTGAAGGAGGGCACTTAAAGTATGCTTAGCCCCACCTTATGATTCTTTTCTGGGTTTCATGCATTGGGATCAAGAACTGCATGATTAATGCTCAAAAAGGTGTTAAAATATGTCATAATAAACAAGTGCAAACATTTGAGGCCCATCTAGGAGCTAAACTAAGTGTAAATTAGTGGTGTACACATTTTACGACTCAACAAATAAAATATCTCTCAATGTTCTTACCTAACTAAGTTCACCTTTTCAAGTGGATAACTAGGGATAAAGGCATTGCACCAACTATCCCTTCCCTTGGAGGCTTTTACACCTTACCAAAAGAGAATGCTTATCTCTACTTGCTGAAGTACATGGTGAGTAACTTTGGGCTTGATCAGCTAAACCCTACACCACACTAGAAGATGACTGAAAGATCTTAAACTAGGCTATACAAGCTTCTAGGGGAGTCTTCCAAATACACTAGGTACGATGAGACCCAAGTCTATGAATACTAGTTTGTTGAAGGGATGTGGCATAAGCAATCAAGCAAACACCACTTCACCTTGTGTCTGGAATCACTCGGGGCCCCAAGGCTGTCCTAATGACTACATGACTAGATTGAGGTACAACTTTCACTCTCCTCCCTTTGCTATACCCCACCAGAACATGCGGTTGAGGTCACCCCTTTAGAGTGGCTATGTCTCTAAAGGCATGCATCCTAAGGAAAAGATTATACTTGGTGTTTTTTATCCCCAAGATCACACAAAGCACGAGGGGAGACCATACACACAAACAAGCAAATCTAAATGTGAAAAGAGTGAATCAAGAGATGTTCTTGATCCTTAAGAGATCACCTAATGATGTGAGAGGAGAGCATACACATGCACTTGACCCACAAAACAAGATTCATTAACCCTTAGATAAAAAGTTGTTTGTTTGTGTGTGAAACTGAATATGGCTCAAGGATGTTTTTAATTCCCAAGATCACACTAAGTGCAAGGGAAGAGCATACACACCCTAAGTCACACTCAAATCCACCAAGAAAAGTAAACACAAAGAAAAACAAAGTTTCAAATGATATTTCTTTGACAAGTGAAAACCTGCAACAAACTTTTTAGTAGTTTTAGATATGATATTGTACAAGCATAAACAAGATGCACAAATGTGTGAGCTCCAACAAAACCCCAAAATGTTAGCTGAAATTTAATAAATAAGCAAAAGCACGAAAATATAGCCAAGGGCGTGGATTCAAAGATAAATAGAAATTAGAAAAACTAAACTGTGATACCTCCTGTCGAAGGCATGGATCTATGAAGCAAAGGCATGGATCTATGAAGAAAATGTGTAGATCTGTGAAGCAAAGGCGTGCCACTACAGAAACAAAGGTGCAGTTCTACTGAGCAAAAGCACAGTGACCTAAAGTGTAGGCATACCAATTTTAGGTACATGCGCACTGATTTGAAGCATATGCATGGATCTAGAAATGATTGACAAAACGTACAAGAAAAGTATGATAAAACCCTACAAAACTGATAATTGGATGATCAATAGGTCAGATGTAAGGGTTAGATAGATAAATAAACTAGAATCTTGTAGAAACATAAAAATAAAACTGCTATTAGAGATCTGCAAACACAAAAGTTAATGGCAGACAAGGGTACCCTGACAACTGACATAGGCACATCAATTTCAGGCATAGGTGCTCCACCTTCAAATGCAGGCGTGCCAATTGGGAACACTAGTGCATTGTGATAGTCAAAGGTGCAGATCTGTAACCTGCAACGAAAAAGATGGAATTTCTTCCCAAAAAAGAGTTAGATCAAGGACGTGGTTCCCAATGGGCATGCCAAAAATGTGTATGCAGAAATATGAAATCAAATAAGGAAACAATACACAATGAAGATACCTATTCCATACTTGAAAAACACCTCATATAGGGATCAAAGGACAAAGAGATATAATGAAAATGATAAACAATCCTATGATATTTGATAATGATTTTGATATGTTAGTTGCTCAATTCTGCATCATAACAACTAGATAATGATAAAGGATATGATAATTGAAGTTCTAGGATTATTTTGATAGCATGGTGTTGTATAAAGATGTGATGTAAAAAAATTGCTTGGTTGAGGCTTGATTTATAGAGGTTGGATATGATGAATGAAGGGCTAGGATTAAAAGATTAGATCAATGGCTAGACTTGGTTGAGAGCACATTAGGACAAGGATAAGTGAATTAATTTTGGCTACAAGGGGATAAGTGAATTAAATAAATAAATATAGTTTATTTATTTAATTTAGGTGATGGAGGAAATGGATTAATTAAATAAATGTAATTTATTTAATTAATTTGGGAAAGGGATATGGTAAAGGGGATTCTTAGGGGAAAAAAAAGTGTCGCAAAGTGGTGTCGACAACATGATGAAAGTGACATGGTCAATTTTAGGTGTCTACACCCTTCATATGGGATGAGAGCCTACCCTATGTACAACATAGTTACTACTGTGCTTTACATGGTCCTACGAGACATAATCCATTTGAAGTGTGTCTTGGGTATTAACCGTTGGCTCCCATGGATATAGCCTTACTAGTCATGCTTCTTGATCTCTCAGCACATGCTGAGAAGGAGGTAGATAAAGAATCAAAGTTTTTTGAAAGAATTCATCATATCCAGAAACAAGTTCATGAAATATTGTAGCACACTAATTAGAAAGGCATGATCAACATCGTACACCTCATTAGTTTTAGGTTGGAGACAAGGTGTGGCTTCATCTATAGAAAGAGTGACTAGGACCATATAGGAAATTTTGTCCTCTTTGTTATGGGCCATACACCATCCTCAAAAAGATTGGTAAGAATGCTTTTGAGCTCAATCTCCCACCATTTATAGGGTTACAGCCTATTTTCAATGTTGAGTTGTTGCATCCATATTTTCCACCATTGTTGGACACCTCTGAAGTTGTTGAGCACATTCATTGAATAGATTTGAACCTAGAAACAACTATTACATTAGTAGCTAATCAAGTCATTGATGTTATTGCCAAGACATTGAAGAAGTAACAGATCCCTATCTACTGTGTGGTACAGGCTGGGCAATTTTCTCACTAAGGGAAGTGGCTCACCAAAGATCAAATTACATCATGGTTTCCTCATCTGCTATAGAGCATTAGTGCAATGGATCCCATTTCCTCTCAAGGGGGAATGAATGATCCCATATCAATTTGGGATCACTTGGGTGGCATCTACACAGGCAACTATGAAAAATATCAAAAATCTAATTTTTTAGTATTTTCTACATCTTAGTAAATCACATTTTCAGAGGCCTTTAGAATGAAATTTGGCCTTAAGACTTTCATAGTTTTCTTAGAATAGTATCCATAGGTAGGGTTTGAAGAAACTCAAACTATTTCTCTTGGAGATCTTTCCAACGAGTTCAAGAAGTCCAAATTTCAACCAAATGGCTAGGAGTTATGACCCTACCATGTTGAGGTTCTAAAATTGATTTTTTTAAATTTTCAGTTTTGTTATTTAGTTTTGTCACCTTCCAACTATCCATTTTGAATTCCAAGGACAAGATGACCTTTCATGTTTTATGAAGATGTATAAAAATTCCAATTTGAAGCAAATAAAGGAGTTTTGGAGGCATACATCTCTCAACGAGTTTTCCAAATTGTTCAAAACTAATTGTTGATTATTTTTATGATACTACAAGTTTCACACTAGGTATTGTCCTCTGAATTTCCTAACTAAATTCAGATCATATACCCTTAGGATGGAGGATGGTGATTTTGTAGCCAAGCACATGAACACATTCAATATGATCGTGACCTAGTTGTACTTTGTTGGAGTGAAGATGGAGGAGGAGGATCATTGTATGATGTTCTTTTGTTATTTTCTAGACTTATGGGATCACCTTGAGATGGCCATTAGGAGGATTTCCTCTAAGTTCAAGATGGATGAGCTAGTGGCATCATTACTTTCAAAGGAGATGCTAAGAAGATCTTCCAAATCAACTATGCCTATTAGTTTGTGGAAGATTGGAGGAGATTTAAGCAAGAAGGACAAGAAGAGAGAAAAGACTAGATCCAAGTCTTGTGGGAGATCCAAATCTCTTGGAAAGTCCAAGGCTAAGTGTAGTAACTAAAACAAGCCTAGGCACTATCATAGAGACTGCAAAGAAGAGAAGAAGAAAAAGAAAATTATTTTAGATGATGAGTCTAAAATGTCTTCACAAGATGATGTAGATGACTTTGTCACAATCCTAGAAACTCATACATTGGAAGGCACACATGGTTGATTAACTTAGGTGCTTCCTTCCATATGACCTCCCATCATAAGTGATTCTCTAATTACAAAGAATATGATGGTAGGAAGTTGTATGTTGGAGATGACTCTCACTTGAAGACTATTTATGATGGAAGAGTTTTGATTCAATTCTTAGATGAACATGTGAACTGGATCAATGGTATACTACATATTCCTAGTTTTGCATGGAACTTGTTATTGATGAGAAAACTAAATGATATGGGTGTGCAAGTTATCTTCTCTAGTGGAGGGTACAAGATAATACAAGTCAAAAAGGCATCTTTGAATTGATTTGAATATGACAAAATGGGGTGCCCAAATTGATGAGTTACATATGACAGAATCTATGATAGGTTATGATAGTTATAAGTGTTAGTGTAGAAGATTATTGTTATTACTTATTATTTAATAAGTAATTATACATGTACTTCGACACTTGGCATTAAGCCATCTTAGGTGGCAATGTGGTGACTTGGAGAGTTGGTCAAACTCTTCCAAGGTATGTCGTGCCACCTCTTGATATGTGGCACGACCTCTTGCTATTTTGGAGGAACAAACTTGCCACCACTAAAGGTCATCTTCTTATGTGACTACCACCACTCACTGTTAGTGCAAAAGAGATATTCCCTAGCTAGTCATTTCTAGGTCCTCTTCACACTAGTTACTTTGGCTTACTTAGGTAGTAGTTATGCCATTTAATATTTTGATTGCATTAGTTAGTTAAGTCTATATGCATTCAATAATGTATAACTATGTGCATTTAATAGTTTTGCACTAGTTATCTCATGTCATAGCATTAAGACACTTGTCATATTACAAGTTGTCTTATATGCTTTATTTATTAGTGGTGTCTAGGACATTTATTATTTGCCTCTAGTTGTCATTAATATTGTGTCTATGTCACACTACACCTTGCCTATATAAGGGAGGTATTTCATTGTATATATCATATCAATCAATTAGCAATGATCAATCATGTATTCATGATCATATCATATTGTGTATTTGCATCATTTGATAGACTAACATTATTCTCTCAATTTGATCTCTCTTGTGCTTTCATTGAAGCTCGTAGATCTTGGTTGGCTACCTTCATAGCCAACTCTTACATAGTATCAGAGCTCTTAGGATTTCTTCTTTTTAGTCTTTGTTGAGAGATCTAGGTTACAATGCCAGATTTGGAGGGTTTCCTCTTTGTGGCCTTGTATTGTAGGTTCATTTTGGAGCATGTTGCTACAAATCTGAGCACACCATTCTATTCAGAGTGTTCGAGATAGTCAGTTTAGCCTTTTGATTTATCTAAATTAGACATTGGAGGCCAGATCTATGAGGGTTTGAAGTTGGGAGGTACATGTGAGATCCATTAGGTACCTAATCCTTTGAAGCATTTTGGGTCAAATCTGACCCTTCCACTGTGTTCAGGAGACCCAAAAACCCCAAGATCGACTATCAAATCATCAAAATTAGACATCAGAAAATTTTGCAATTTTTTTAGGTTGGCAAATTTTGCAGGCAGAAAATCCGTATGAACGTATAGATCCATATGACCGTATGACTCTGCACACTTGCCTGCATCATATCCTCTCCCTACGTCATTGACATTTTTTTGTCGGGTAAAAATCTTTTTTTGCAAAGTTTAATTTTTTTTCTATGGAAATATTTGTTTTCCAGGTCCCTGCATCAACAGGGTACACACCCTGCATCGGTAGGGTACTCGTAGGTGTTGGATAGCATCAGGGGTGCCACGTGGCACACCCCTCAACTATCTTTGACTTGGTGGCCAGCAAACCATCTCTGGCAGGCCCTCAAACTTCGGCGGGCACATCTCTTTCGACAACAAAATCTTTAGATTCCACAAAATCTCTGGGGAATCTTTCACCCCAAAACTACCACCTCAGTCGTGAAGTGGTTTTGTGCTCCTCCCGAGTGGTTTTACATTTTTCAAGGTGTTTTTGTAAATTATGAAGGTGGTTTTGGGCAGTTGGAGAATATTCTGGCAAGCACGTGAATATTTTGTCTAGTCACCTACTGATGTCAGCATGACATCATCAGGCTTGGGCAAATATTCTAAGATTGAACACATCCTAGGAGTGATTGGTTGCAGTGTTGATATTGACACCCAGATGGCCACTACATATATTGAGTGTCCTCGTGACCTTTGGATCAAAATTTGGGAGATGTATGGAGATCCAATTGATCCTCCATTCCTAGAAGATCCTGCCTTGGATTGTCTTCTTCCACTTGATGTTTTTCGACCATATGGTCATAAAACAGTTGCAGTGCTTAATGAATGGGAACAGCTTGAATGTCCATGATGACATAGAGAATTCTACATATCCCCTTTCTCCTAAAGAAACTTCTATTGAGACTTTTTTCTTCTATGACTCCTAATCAAGATTTAGAGGGTTCATCTTCTTTATCTATGAGTCAACATCTTGAGGCTGAGGTCTCTTGTATTCCAACATTGGCATAAACCTCTAATGTTCACACTCAGACATCTTGTGTGGACACATAATTTACAAATTATCAATGTAGTCAGATGGCATGCATTGAGATCTCATCTTCATTGCCTATTGCTTCATACATCCTTGGTTTCTATTGATTCAGAGCAATAGGATATTCATTGTCTTCTAGACACACCATCTTGGGATGAGTACTTGACATATATTGCAGGCTTATTTTGTGAGTCCTATCTTGTAGACTTTTTGAACACTATTGAGGATATTCATCTCCTCTTTGATGATAGTCATAGCACAGTTGTTGTCAGCTCATATTTGTCTTTGGAGCTTGATGATTTTTAGTTTCCATTTGGTTTTGGTTTGTCACCCTCATTAGTTAGGCCTGGGACTCCTGATTTGATTGTGGCATCTTATAGCATCGCCATGGAGACACATGAACAACTTTTAGAGACATCATACATCATAAGATTTCCTTCCTTGTCTCTTGTTGTGGAGTTGGAGTTTCTTCTACATCTACCAGTGGATCAGTTTCTTCCCAAGGGGAGAAATGTTGTTTGCCAGTTTTGGATCCTCTTTGGTCTTCTTCTTCGAGCATTCACTGTTGGCACAGGAGCTACTTCATTCTGGGGGGACATCTTGTCTCATTCTTTCCCTCTTATGGTGGGGGGGCTATTGATTGTATATTTGTGATGGATGGTGTACTTAGGGGGTATTGAGTCCTTCCATTCTTTCATCACTTGTACATGTTATTGCATTCTCACTTTTGGAGAGGAGTTTTGTCCCATGAGGCTTTCTCCTTTTCTCCACTTGAGATTTGTTGTTCATGAGTACCTAACATGGCCTCGTAGCTAGGATTCATTCATGCATTCATGCCTAGTCTGCTTCTCCCTAAGTTGCACTTAAGGGGGGTGTTAGTGTAAAAGAGATATTACCTAACTAGTCATTTTTAGGTCATCTTCACACTAGTTACTTTAGCTTACTTAGGTAGTAGTTATGTCATTTACTATTTGTTGGGATAAGTTGCCATTAACTTGCAATCCTAACCAATTCATGTGTCTCCAAAGTTCTTGGAATGTCTTCCCCAACACATAAGGACTTTGAGAGATTAATTATTTATTAATTATATCACTTTGACTTTTGCAATCAATTCCTAATTGATAAGGTCAAAATTGGGCATCCATTTTTAGAGTGGGGGCCATGAAGACTTTGTTGACTTCTCCTAAGTCTATTTTGAGAGTTTGATAACTCCTAGTAAGTGGGAGTTAAACTTGGGCATCCCCTTTTGATGGGGACTTATATTTAGACTTAGAGTTATGCTTTTTTATGTACATGAGTCGATAATGTTGTGACACCTTGCATGGATATAATGTTGGAGTTAACTACAATGTTAGAGATGCATGAATTGAATATTACTTGCATGAGGTCAGAAAAGATTGGATGGAATTGCATGTTTTTGCATGTTACTTGCATGCACTTGCATGTTGTTGCATGTTGTTGCATGTAGTTACATGTTGTTGCATGTTCCTTGCATGTTGTTGCATGTTACTTGCATGTGCTTGCATGTTGTTGCATGTTGCTCCTATGGACTTGCATGTGCTTGCATGTTGTTCAATGTGCTTGCATGTTGTTGTATGTCACTCCTATGGACTTGTATGACCTTGCATGTTGTTGCATGTCAATTATATGACTTTGCATGTTTTTGCATGTCAATTTTGTGATATTGCTTGCAGAAGACTCCAACTCCAGAAACTTGTAGGATGGTACATCTCAGTGTTTTAGGTAATGGGTATCAGTTGCATGTTGTTGCAAATGCTTGCATGTCAGTTTAAAGATATTACTTGCAAAACACTCCAACTCCAGAAAGTTGTAGGATGGTACATCTCAGTGTTTCAGGTAATGGGTATTAGTTGCATGTTGGATCTGGTGTTTGCATGTTACTTGCTTGTACAGAATAAAGTAATTCAGAATAACCTTGGGGACATCAATCTTGCATGTTGTTTGCATGAGATTGGTTTGTGTTGATCACTTCAGTTAATAGAAAGAGATTGGGTAAACTTGGACACCCAATTTGAGGACTTTCTGTTGTTGCTTTTATTTGGAAATGTATTTGATGTTGGCTAAGTTTACTAGAGTAAACTTGGGCAGCCACATCCAGGACAGGTAGTTAACAAAAGGCTTGACTTTGTTTGACTTCATTCTTCTCTATTTGGAGCACTTGGGTTTTGCATGAGCATTGGTTTCTATGTTATCAATTACAATTTATTGTAATTTGAGTTTCAAGCTTTCAAATTAAGAAGCTCTTGAATTATGAAGCTTCATATTAATTAATTAAGAGCCCCATACATTTTCTAGAGAGTTGAATTGTGAAAAAGACTTAAAAGAAAAAAACAAGAAGTTTTTTGTAAAATCTTTTGAAGAAAAAAGCAAGAAGCATTTTTGACTTAGAAGAAAAAAGCAAAAAGTTTTTTGAAGTTTTTTACAGGTTTGAAGATTGAACAAGATTTTGAAGTGCATCAAGGAATCAAAAGATTTCAGTATTGAATGTAATCTTTTACAAGAGATTTAATACAAGCATAAACACCTTTGGTGTGGAGTTTTTTCCCTTAAGGGTTTCTCCACGTAAATACTTGTCTTCTTCTTGCAAGCTAGTTTCTTCTACTACACTGATTAAATTGTAGAAATACTCTAACATCTAAATTGAAAGTAATTTTCAGATTTACACATGCTATTAATTTCAGATTTGAAAACATTTTAAATCTATATAGCTACAACATTACCTTGTTCTCTCTCCCTTTTTCCAACATGTGGTATCAGAGCCATTGGTTGTAGTGAGAGAGGGATGTTTTTTTGAAGTATTGAAGGAATTTTGGCTACAAGGGAAGTTCTATGTGTTAATATTGTTTTGTAGATCTATAAGTTTGGAAGCCATGGTATTTACCTCTCAAATGGATATTGTCAAAAGAATATTTGTTGGGCTCTTGAGGCTCAAAGTTATGGATCTTTATGGAGTTGATCTTGTCGTAGTGATTTGAAGCTCCATTTTGACAATATGTGTATATTCTCTTGTTTGGTGGTTTTATTTCTTTACCTTATGGTCATGTACACTGAAAGGGTATTTATGTTGGATGGTTACTTCTAGTACCTTAATTACATGGAAAAACACTAATTTCTTGGACTACAGTTTGGAGTGCTTATGTTGGGTTCATGGTTTTAGTCCATGGTTACATGAAAGCATTGGATGATTTATCACTGGTTGTATGGAGGTTGTGGAGTTGCTATTTTTTTATATGATATGGACACACCTGAACAACCTAGTTTCTCCTTTCTCATATTCATGCTATTTTGAATATGTAGGTCTTCACAGTTTTCTTATTTCAAAAGATTGTCGGCTTGTAGATCTGTGGTTTTCCATTATTTTCATATGACATATTTGATGGTGTTCATTGGTGTGAATGTTTGGATGTCTAAGTGGTTTCAAGATTTACAGAGATATGGTTTCACAGGTTTTATGTGTTAACCAAAATATGTGGTTTGCATATCTGTGGAAAATTGTGTTCAGACACATTCTAGATGGAAACAATTTCAGATTTCCAAGGCTACTTGTTGGGTTCTTGTGATCTATGGTTTCTCCTATGTGGATTTATTTGGCAAATCAGATCTAACGTTGATTCTAGTGTTTGAGTCTTGGAAATCTACATGTTATACCTGGTTACATTTGTTCTACATGTTACAAATGTGGGGTTGAATCTATTTTTTCAGTTATTAAAGGTTGTTGAAGCACTAATCATGTTTTTTCTCCTATGAGATGTTGCATGTGTGCAGATCTTGTGAATAAGTTGATGTGGGTTCTATTTTGTAGGCCTCTTCTTGGTCACCTTGATTACATTGGTATTTTTTTGTATTGAGACAAAAGGGTAGTTTGGAGTACCTAATTTAGTTATTCATTAGAATCTATAGCAGTAAAGTTATGTTGCATGAGAAGCTTTTTTCACTTTCAGTGGAGTTTTGGTAATGATGTTGATCATGATACCATGCATAACTTGGTATCACTTTCAGTGGGAGGTGTTTGGAGTTTCATAATGTATCATATCTTCTTTGTTTCAAGATATTGGTTCTAAACTGTCATTGTTGCAGTGTTGTGAGCCATGCATAATCTTTTGAGAAGATGGATGATCTTTTGCAATGGTTGTTGGTGTCATATGAAGCTCTTGGATTATGCCTTTAGTTTTTAGTAAGTGTTCATTGACATTTTTGGTTATATTGACAGAGGATGTTAGATCTTCATGTTTTTTAAGAGGTGTTGACATCTTGGTTTTCCATGGAGGACTCTTTGAGTTTTTGGTGAGGTGTTGAGTTTATAACTTATCAGTTTTTGATATATGATCCTTGGTTTAGATGATGTATAGTATTATCTCATGATGCACTATTGATCATGAGTTAGATTTTTTGGCATCATACTCGGAGCATATTATGTTCATTGGAGCATATGATCTTCTTTTGAGAAGATGTTAGATCATGATGTCATGATATATTCCTGATTCTAGAATTGGAATTGTGAAAATGGTTTGGTTAGTTCTCTTTGGTTTTGAAGTATTAATCATTTGCTTGAAGGTTCATGATTGTGCAGATTCCATTTGAAGTTGGCATGAATTGATTGCTGAAAACTCATGGATACTAGAGAGACTTGGGTGAGGCTTGATATCTCTTGAACTTAGAGATATGTGTTGGAAATATTTCTCATTATGAGATGTCAAAAAGAGGACTGAGAAGCCTATGCTTGGAAATGGATGTGAGTCCATTATAGACCTTATGAGAAGGTTGTCTTTATTATAATCTTTTATTGCTTGGTGTTATATGCAAGGACAATCTTGTATCCCACTCTTGGTCTACTTGGTAGGTAAATGATCTAATAGGTGTTGCCCAACTGATTATTAGATGCATTCTTTATATGTAACTTGTCTTCTCTTTTACACTAGCCTTGAAAAGGATTGTTGAGAAGTAGATGCATGGGTTTATGGATTTTTGTTGTTCTCATTACTATTTGATCTTGAGCTATGAAACTAGTTCTAAGGATTTGTTTTGGAGAGGTACAGAGATGGTTTGTATTTTTTGGGCTTATTCCCTTTGTTGTGGGAATGTTTGGCTAGTTTGATATACTTTCAGTGAGACGTTAACATCTATTGCTGCCATGTTTTCATCATAGTTTTGATGTTAGATGTTGATACCTTTTCAGTTTGGGAGTGTTGAAAGAGATCTTACTTTACACAGTTTGGCACAAGTTAGTGTGGTATAAAGACATGGTATGATTTTGCAGTTTCTCTCTTTCTAGGTATATGATGAGGGTTGAAGTAGTGTTTGTTAATACATCATCATTTAATTTTATCAATCCGGAGGTGTCTGGAGTGATCCATGATAAGACTCTTTGGTATGGGGGATTTGGTTGAATGGTTTGTGGCTAGAACTTGGTTCGTCAATCTTATGAAAATGAAAGGTCATACAGAAATGAAAATCTATCTATTTTCTTTAGAAATAAAAACACATACAATGAAAGAAACTATTTTAGCTTGCTAGAAAATAAACACACTTTGCTAGAAATAAACACACTTGCTGGAAAATAAACACACTTGCTAGAAAAGTAAAGAATAAATTGCCTTTACTTGTTAAGAGACAACAATGAAACGCTCTAAATATGACAGTGCTGCTGAATAACAAATCTATTTTAGAACTTACAAAATAATCCTACAGGGAACAATTTTAACTAACAATTAGATAGAAGCAAAAATCACATCACATGAACACAAGTACAAAGCTAACTGAATAGAAAATACAATAGAACTAAACAAACATGAAAATACCAAGAGATCTCCAAAATGGGGAATCGGGCCCTACTTTCCCAGTTGGAGATGATCCTCTTTGCTCAACTAACTCTTTCAGAAGAATTCCCCCTTCATTTGCATTCAATCATAGTCCAAAGAATGGATGAAAGTACATGTCTAAAAATAAGGAGTTTTCCTACTGCTGGAAACATAATCTAGCGAACAACTATCTTAGAAAAACTAGAACTAACTTAGAGAGATGATTTGCTCCTATTTATACATTTGAGCTTTATTGGAAAGAAATAACTTAACAACAGTTCTAACTACAGCAGACTGGACTTGAAACCAGTTGCTAATTTATTACATTGGTGATTCCTCTGTAGTTTACTGAAGATCAAGGATTTGCATCGACTTGGCTGTTGGCGAACTTGAGTGATTTCCTGAAATGGTGTGGTGTTTGGTGACAGTGACTTTAGTTAGGACTGACACCAATTAACAGCTACTTTGTTTAGTCACTGAAATGGAGTGATGTGGAGATTTAGATTATAAAAGCTACCTTAATTGAGGCGTGGGTCATGTTTTCATTATTGGGCCTTTTGGTAGCCCTAGGATTGGCCGGAAATAGTCATCGACTTGAGGGGAGGATGACTCTATTGGAGGGTAATGGCATCTGGAGCCGTCTGGAGTACAGGTTCTTTACAGAAAGAGGGGGCTTCGGAGGGATCTGAAGACCACTGGAAATCTTATTGGTGTAATCCTCATGCAAACACAAACCACTTGTACCACAATTCATAAGATATGCATTTTGAAGATGAAATTCAAGTAAATAAGTTAAGAGATTTCATCAAAGGAAATGAAAACCAAACATGTGCATAATCCATCCGAAAGACAAACATAATTATAATAATATGTAAATATTGATGCCATAGTGTTTTGCTAAAGTCTTTCAGAATAGGAAATAAAATGAAATAGATGAGTCATATATTTGACTCATCATCCCCCCCAACTCAGTGTATGCCATGTCCTCATGGCTGTGCCTCATCTACTTCATCTAGTATGTTCTTGCCCTCAATGATTGTACTGTAGTTGTAGTCCTCATCGTCTGTAGTTGTAGTCCTCATCATGGTATTGGAACAACTTTCTCCCTTTTGGCTGGAACCCATCATTCTCTTGTACCCTACTGAACCATGTATTGAATTTCCCTTCTCTCATTGGTTGTCCTTGAGGGTGACTTAGGTGAGGAGTTGGCATCAGAATTAGTGGTGGTCTGAACCTCATCCCTATTAGAATGAAAGCAACACTACTTCAATGGAAATCTAATTCGAATAAATTTCAGCAATCTTTTAAGTGTGCATTAACAATGGAGATTGTAATCAAAACATAAACCCACAATACAAAAATATACTAGAAGCAGAATGAAGCTCATAACACAAGTGTTTAACGTGGAGAAAACCCTTTCAGGTAAAAAACTCCACCAAGAAAAGAGGCTAGGTTGTATTATCTTCACAAAAGGAGATTACAAATGCATTCACTTCCTCTGTCCTCCAACCTTCACTCCAGCAGAACCTAGGTACTTGTAAACTATTATATTCCTCTCATCTACTATGCTATGGTTTTTATAGAATTTAGACAACCTCAAGACATTAAATGACTTCTTACAAGGTCATAACACTTGTCAAGAGTCAACCATACAACCTTGGGTGTCCATGGCCAAGAATAGGCTCTTATGGGGTCATAAATGTTGTCATACATGTATCCTACACTTGAGAAAAAGTGCCCATGCAAGATTGAACGACTTGGGGCCATAAATAGCCACTTACAATAGCTTATGACGCCTCACATGCTATTATTAGTGTAATAGATTCTTATGACAACTTACAGTTGTCATAGAATCTCTTACACCCTCTTACAACATCTATGACGTGAGTCATAACACTAAAAATAGATTATTCCTCCACATGTGCACCCCACTTTGACCAATTACCATTATGGGAAGAAAGGATGGAAGAATATGATGTTGCAGCAGGGACTATAGGGCTACTAATGAGACATGAGTGCTCTAAAACTACATGGTTTTCCAACACTTTCAAAGAAAATGCTTACAGACAAGGCATCACAGACCAGTATGTGAGAAATTTGAATTCCTGTATTTCTAATTTCTTTGCAGTTGCAGATTATCTCCCCAGTTCAGCAGTCTCAAGTTGCATATCCAGATTTGAGGAACTGCCTCATATTTTCAAGAGAAGGGAGCCAGTGTCCCTAGCAAACATAAGGTGGATGATAGACAAGTTCAGAAAAATAATACCCCTAATCTAGTAGAGGCAATAAAACTGGATTGGGATTGTTAGGATAAGGTGCCATTAACCTTGTAAATCCCATTATTGTATTATTCCATTTATTATTTGTAATTACCCATAAGGGATGTACAAGTTTCACCGGCAGTGGTAAAAATTATTTACTGTCCACGGTAATTACGCAGTTACTGCATGGTAAGTCCTAGAGTTATTGGTGGTAGTTATGAGATGTCATTTACTATGGTAAATGGTAATTGGTCAAAGTGGGGTGCACATGTGGAGGAATAATCTATTTTTAGTCTTACAACATCTATGACATGCGTCATAACACTAAAAATAGATTATTCCTCCACATGTGCACCCCACTTTGACCAATTACCATTTACCATAGTAAATGACATCTCATAACTACCACCAGTAACTCTGGGACTTACCATGTAGTAATTGCGTAATTACTGTGGACAGTAAATAATTTTTACCACTGCCGGTGAAACTTGTACATCCCTTATGGGTAATTACAAATAATAAATGGAATAATACAATAATGGGATTTACAAGGTTAATGGCACCTTATCCTAACAATCCCAATCCAGTTTTATTGCCTCTACTAGATTAGGGGTATTATTTTTCTGAACTTGTCTATCATCCACCTTATGTTTGCTAGGGACACTAGCTCCCTTCTCTTGAAAATATGAGGCAGTTCCTCAAATCTGGATATGCAACTTGAGACTGCTGAACTAGGGGGATAATCTGCAACTGCAAAGAAATTAGAAATACAGGAATTCAAATTTCTCACATACTGGTCTGTGATGCCTTGTCTATAAGCATTTTCTTTGAAAGTGTTGGAAAACCATGTAGTTTTAGAGCACTCATGTCTCATTAGTAGCCCTATAGTCCCTGCTGCAACATCATATTCTTCCATCCTTTCTTCCCATAATATGTTATTCTAGAGCAGAGATAGATAGCTCCAGATTTAAAGCTCTCCCACATATAGATTTAGCATTGATGTATTGACATGCCCCATAATGTGGCCATGTTGGAAGAATTAACACAAAAGGTTTTGTTGATCTTTAGGATTTTGCATATAACATTCAACAAAATCTTTATCATTGTCAAAATTGAATGGAAGATTGCAACTTATCCTTAGTAATTTCCATCTTAAAAATTATTCCCAGAGGAACAGGGCATACACACCTGATGGTGGCTGCTATGCTAACAAGGTTTCTCCTATCTCGCAGGCTAAAGCCAATTTGTTCTATACTGCCACCTTTTCCTGTTTCAGTGTCTCCATGTCTCTCTGGAGCTGTATGATCTCTCCTCAGAGTTTCCTATTATCCAATGTAAGTTGTAGGTTCTGAGCATAGGCATTCAATGAGGTGGTTGTAGGGGCTTACTGAGCAGCCCGTTGCCTGAGTTGAGTTATTTGAATGTCTCTTTGGGCCACCATGGCCTTGTGATTATCCACCTCTAATTTAAAAACAAAAATTTCCTTTCCTTTTTCTTCCTTCTCCTTTTCAGCCTCTACCTTTTGCCTTCCCAACTCCTCATCTTTGGCCTTCAATTGTTGAGCTAGGGCCTCCAATTGTGCCCTGCACTACTTCAATTCAAATTCAGCTCTGGATAGAGCTAGGGCATGCCAATTTTCTTGTGCCATGGTGTCCTCAGAGCTTTCCTCAAGGGTCTCTTTTCCTTTCCAGTGACTATGTTGCATTGTATCCTCCCCTGTTCTTCTAGGATGCCCTCGTTGCCAACTTCCTTGGGAATCTGTCCATCACCAACTTCCTTCGCTTCCCTCTCCTCATGAGTCTCTTCTCCAAGGTGTGTAGTAGGGGATGCATGGTCGCCTGAGAGAGTGGTAGGTTTTTGTTTCACTTCTCCTCTTTCTTCTTCATCTGAAGAGATGACTAATCAATGGTGACGTATTTTGGTAGAGGTGGATGTTATGGCTTCACCTTGCTGACTTCTTTGCTCTATTCTTCTTCAGAGCCATTAGAACTAGACTTCAAGGGAAGCATAGGAAACTGCAACAGGGTCTCCTGAAATAGAGACATTAGAAGTATGATGTTTCACCTTTTTCCTTCAGGGCTATAGGGCGAGGAAATCCTCCAATTTCTATTGATCATCCTCCTATTGTAGGAAGTGGTGCTTAATAATCAAATATATCAAACTTGGATGACTAATTTTTCTGTCTTTCCCCTTTCTTTTGGTCAGCATGGTGACAAGATTTGTATGTAGAAAAGCAGGAACATTTATCAAATATTGGGGGTTATTGCCTCCATTCCATAGGTGGATAATTAGTCACATCCTAGGTCTCAAAACTATACCAAATTGGCCATCACATGTGAAGAACTTCATGACCCATAGGACCATAGTCTTCCATGGGTCTAGAAGGTTAGTCCTTTCAATGCCTTTAGTTGCTCCCTTACAATATATATGGGCAAGGGCTCCGGAGCAACATGAAAATTTTGAACTAATTCTTCATACAATGGTTTGTTGGCAAACAAATCAACGCCTACTGTAGGATTACCAAAAAGTTGAGTAATTATGGTAGGGTTGATTTGTATTCTTACCCCTTTCACAGTGGTGAAGGTCCTGTGGAAGTTTGTAACAAACTCCTCAATCAAGTCAGCTTCAAAGCCTTCAAATTTCTGCAAAAATGCCAACCAAACTGCTTGCTGGAAAATTTGTGCGCTAGTGTCATCAAAAATTGCATTCTTAGGTTCGATCTTCTTCTTGTTACTCATTTGATTAGTAGAATGAGTCTATAGTAAAATGTTACAATGGAGCTCTATTTTTTTTTTCTAGCTGCCATCTAGCTCTAGTTTCAAACAAGAAAGAACTGTGAACTTCTGAATTGTCAATTGCAGATTTGTGCAAAGGAATAATTGCATGCGAGATGGTTACGATGGTAGTTACTCTGCTTGTCTTTTCATCAATCATGGCATGAACTTCAGAGTTCTGAACCAAAGTGGGCACGTGTGAAGTGTAATTTCTCAGCCGCGACCTTAACTGCTCTTCCATACTCTTCCAAAATTGACGCCTGCAATCCTAGTGCTCATGTCTTTTCAAGTGTACTTCCTTTAAATGGCCATAAATACTGATCATCATTGTCTCTTAATCCATCTTTTATTTATGTTTATGTTATTTATTTGAAATGTTGTGCCATGATGACTAAGTACTTGTATTTTATTGTGAAGCATGCAAGATCTACGGACAATTGTTGTGGTGTGTGAAAGATGAGGGATGCATGCGGGTAACTTTGGGGGACACGTGGCATACATAAACATATTAAAATAATTATATAAGTTTTAAGGAAAGAATATACCTTGTAAAGTACCCATCCCTTTGATTATTTCACCTTAATGTTTTTATCGAATCACTTTTCGCAATGCAACATTACCTAACGCCTGATGATGCTTTAGAAAACAAGCATCCGCCAATATTCATCTAGAGCAATCCGTAGCCATCTGGAGCTATCAGTATCTATCTGGAGCTCTCAGTATCTATCTGGAGCTCTTCAAAAAATTCAACACAAAAAACCTGCAGAACTGCAAAAAGGAATTTTATTGAAGGAAATGGGGAATTCAAAGGAAAGATCGCCATTGTTGGTTTTCAATCTCCCCTCTAGGCAAAGCCGCCATTGCTGGTTTTTAACTTTTGCCCAATTTTTTTGGTAGAAAAGGCCACCATTTCTAGTTTTCAACCTTTACTGCTTTATTTATCCCAGAGTCATCACTTAGAACATGAGTCCCATGGAAGAGAGATGTCCCAGGGTGAAATGCTCTATCCGAGACTGAATTTCTGCAGAAAACTCCTCTTTGGAAGCTGGTTTGTGGTACAACTTCAATTTATGTCCATTTACCAAAAGAATTCTATGATCTCCATCAATGGGAACTAGATGAACAACCCCATTATTGAAGGTTTGTTTGATTTCATAGGATCCCAACCATCTAGTGTACAGTTTCCCTTTCAAATCTTGATATTTGGAGTCATACAATAGGGCCCAATCTCCTTGCTTGAACTACTTACTAATAATGTGTTTGTCATGCCATTCTTTTCACTGTTGTTGGATCAACTATGTGTGCTGAAGTGTTTCCATCCGCATCTCTTCCAATCGGTTGAGCTGCATCATTTTGTTTTGTTGTGCTTCCATTAAATCTATACCCACTTCAAGTGTTGTTCTCAATGTTTCCACCTCATATTCTATTGGCAACACTGGGTGTTTTCCATAGACTAATTCATATGGTGTGAAATTAGTGGTGGTTCTCCATGTGGTGTTATAAGCCCAAATAGCTTCTGTCATTCTTTCATCCCAATTTGTTCTTTTACCTGAAATAGTTTTTGTAAGGATGTTCTCCAATTCTTTGTTTGTTACTTCTACTTGACATTGCTTTAAGGATGATATGGAGAGGACTTCCTGTGATAGATTTGATATCTTTCCAGGAAGGCTTTGATCATAGTAGACATGAACTATGGTCCTTGATTAGAAACAAGGACTCAAGGTGCTCCAAACCTTTGCAAAATGTGCTTATACATAAAATCTACAACCTTCTCCTACTTTGCTGCTGGCAGTGCTTTTGCTTCGACCCATTTAGTTGCATAGTTATTGCAAAATAAAATGTAGTGATTTCCTCTGCAAGGTGGATCTATCGGCCCTACAAAATCTATTCCCCACTTTTCAAATGGTTCGAGAACCACTTGAGGATGGAGTGGCATTTCTATAGTAGGAGTTGGATGTCCCATTTGCTAACATTGATCACAATTCTTGACATGATGTTGAATATCCTTGGTCATTGTTGGCCAAAAATATCTTGCTCCCAAAATTGTATGTCTTGTCTGGAGGGTTGAAAAGTGTCCACCAAAAGGTTCATCATGGCATGCTCAGATTATGTCATGCACTTTTGTTTCCTACACACAGCGACGTAATACATGGTTAGGGCAATTTTTGAATAAGAGACCATTTACCCATTTGTATCTGGAGCTCTCTTGAACCAATCATTTGGTTTCTTTTGAATTGAAATGTTGTGGGCATTTTACTGAAGCCAAATAGTTTTCTAAATCTGCAAACCACAGAGATTGTATGGATATGGCGAACAGATGTTCATCTAGGAATGCATCCTCCACTGGTTCATTATTTCCCTGCACAGTCAATCTAGATAAAAAGTTAGCAACAACATTATCTTTCCCTAGTTTATCAACAATGGTTATATCAAATTCCTGCAATAATAACAACCATATGATAATTCTACCTCCTATCACCATTTTATTCATCAGATATCTTATAGTTGCATGATCAGTATGTATGAAAATTTTATAGCCTGTAATGTAGTGGTGGAATTTATTGATAGCATAAATGACTGCCAGAAACTCTTTTTTAGTTGTGGTATAATTTTTCTCTACAGGGTTTAATTTTTTGCTAATGTAATATATTGCATGCATAACTCCAGATTCATTTAGTTGTCCTAACACTACTCCAATAGCCTGATTGGACGCATCCATGTGAATATGGAATGGCTCATTCTAGTTTGATCATTTAATCACTGGGGCTGTCATAAGGGAACTTTTAATGGCTTTGAATGACTGTTGGCATTGTGGTGTCCATTTGAATCATTTCAAAATCTTTTTTAAGCAAGGTGAACAAAGGGTCAGCTTTTCGACTGAAATTTTCAATGAACCTTCGATAATATCCAGCATGTCCCAGAAAGCTTCTTACCTCTATTTGGGATTGAGGAGGGGGAATTTGAATAATAATTTCAACCTTTTTTGGATCTACTTTCATTCCCTCCTGTGAGATATGGTGACCAAGTACAATTCCCTCAGTGATCATAAGAAAGCATTTCTCATGGTTTAGGGACAGCTAATGTTCTTTGTATCTTTCAAGTACTTTGTTTAGGCTAGTCAAGGCTTCATCAAAAGTTTTCCCATGTACTGTAAAATTGTCTATATAAATCTCCATGCATGTATTTGCTAGGTCTGCGAAAATTGCCAACACAGCATGTTGAAACGTGGTTGGTGCATTGCATAATCTGAATGGCAAAACTCTGTAAGCAAATGTCCCCCATGAACATATGAAGGTAGTCTTATCGTGATCTTCCAGAGTGACCTGGATCTGATTGTAGCCGTTGAATCCATCCAGTAAGGAAAAATAGCGACTACCAGCACCTGGTCAATGAAGGGAAGTGGGAAGTAGTCTTTCTTAGTGGCTTTATTCAATTCTCTATAGTCAATGCATACTCTCCACTTGCCATTTTTCTTTGGTATGATAACCAATGGTGATACCCACTGGCTGTTAGAAATGGGGTAGATGAATCCTACCTGCACTAGTTTCCCTATTTCTTCCTTCACTATATCTCTCAAGGCTGGATTGATTCTCCATTGTAGTTGCCTAATAGGACGGACATCTTCTGTGTAAATATGGTGTGTACATACACTAGGGTGGATCCCTTTCATGTCCTTGTATTCCCATGCAAAACCCTGGGTATGATTTTGTAAAAGTTTTGTTAACCGAATTTATTCTCTCTATTAACCAACTACTAATAGAGAGTTGTTTGTTGGTTTGGACAGTGATTTGCTTTGTGCCATTATGAATAGAAAGAAGGCCTTTGTATGGACTCAGTAGAGTATTTAATGGACAAAGGTGAGGCACAATCTGGTGTAATGTTTTTTCTTGTTGATAACTTAAATGGGAGGCAATTTGTTCAGAGTAGGGACAGTGGAATGCCTTGAAAGATCCTCTCAGATCTCTCTAGAGCCATCCGAAGACCTCTTGCTGGGTGACACTGTATAAAGAGGTTTCACTATTTGATTCCAACTCTTTGTATTCCTTATTACACTCTTCAAAATGTTCTACGATTGTTACCATTTCTAGTGAGGAGGCATCTTCTTCATCAGAATTTATCAAATCATCTATCCATGGCTTATTTTCGTATTGTAGGAAGGGTTTGGCAGGGGGATAGATGGAAAGTTCCTTTAACTTTTTCCCATTTAAAATAGTCATGTTCCCTGATCGACAATCAATAAGAGCTGTTACGGTAGCCAACCAAGGTCTACCCAGTATTATTGGGTACCCTGAGCTTTTCTTTCTAGTCTGAAGGATGAGGAAATCAACTAAGTAATCCCAGTTATTGATAGTAACTATGATACCCTCTAGAATTCCTTCTAGTTTTGTGATAGATAGATCAACCAATTGTAACACAGTTGATGTTGGCTGAACATGTGTTAATGCCAATGCTTCTACAGTATCTAATGTCATTACATTAATGGCAGCTCCCAGATCAATCAGAACATTTGAAACCTAAACCCCTTTTATGTCTACTGTAATGACAGGGCTTCCAAGATCTCCATTTTTTTGAGGAATTAACTTGCCGATTTGAGGAATTAACTTGCCTGATAGGACATTGACAAGTTTCCCATCTACTTGAATGGTATTGGGTAATTTTTGTTTTCTGCCTAGAAGTTTTAGACACAAACTCTTAATGGTCTGGTTTATCTCAGGAATATCTTTTATTGCCTATAACAAAGGGACTTTGATGTGTATCTTTCTGAGTTCCTTAATTAATTGGGAGTCATCATGTGAGAGTTGGCTTTCTTTAGATTTTAGAGGAACCTGTTTTAATCATTCTGGGAATGGAACAGAGGTCTCCTTCAAAATTTCTTCTGAATCCCTTTCTTTAGCCTTCTCATTTTGTTGTTGTGTATCAACTTTTGGGATTACTTCTTCCTCTTTGGTGACTTCCTTAGTCAGAATCATTACAGGAATGTTTCTTGATCAAAGTTGGATGTCATTAATCTCAACTACATTCAGGGTTGTTGTATTTGGGTTAGCATTGTACACTTGTTGTTATGGCCTATTATTCTTTGGATTCAGAACTGGCTGAGCGGGCATTGATGGTTGGTTCACCTGTTCATTGGAGTTTGAATTTGCGGGTTGTGAGCATCTAGGGAATAAGGTTTGGGGTTGGTTTCCAAATATCCTCTAGTTATATTGAGGTACCCATTGTTGTTGATATTGTTGCTGATTTGACCATTGAGGGTTGGTCAACGATTGATTTGTCCAATCTTGCTAAGGCCATGCTGGTCACCATTGCATCGGCATTTGCATTAGGCCTCCCCAAAGTCCATTATAAGAGTTTGTACTCCAACTCGATAGTCCTCTTGGAGATATTAGTTCTGAAACTAATTAAATCCATAATTAGGTTGTTTCTGTACAATAAAGTTTATCTCTTCCTCATCTGTCAGAACCTTTTTCAATCTATTTTTAATTTTAGGAAGCAGGCCACACTCATTTGTAGTGTAAGTTTTCTCACATATCTTGCACAACCCAGTTTGATTTAAGGGACATTCCCTAAGTGGATGTTTTTCTCTACAATGAGGGTAGTAAATAGCTAAGGGTTCAGTGTTCTTTTTACTAGCTTGCATGCCATCCAAAGTGGTATTCAAATGAAGTAGGATGTCAGTTTTGAGGTTTGCTAGTTCTTCCATTACTTGTGTAACATCATTGGTACTACCCCTTTTTAGTATTCTATTACCTGCTCTGGTGCGAGAATAGTTTTTGTAAACTTCTACAATTTCTACAAAACTTTGTTTATTAATATCTTCCTTACCCATCAGATTTAAAGCTTCCCTGATCTCATTGTCAATTCCTCTTAGAAAGATAGTTTTACTTAATTCCTCATCTAGATTGTTTCCACACCTCCTATGGACAAATAAGAATCTATCCACATAATCCTCCAAATTTTTATCTTCCATTTGTTTCATGCAAAAGAGTTCATCTTTTTGATCCTTGACTCTACAGTAATCCTGATATTTGTCAAGAAAAACAATTTCCATTTCATCCCAGGTAGTGATAGAGTCTGCAGTCAAACCCATGAACCATCGTAATGTTGATTCCTTAAGAGTGGAAGGAAACCGTTTTAATTTCTGATTATCTGTGGTGTAATCATAAGTTTGGCACAGGACCTTGAATTCAAATAGGAATTGGTCTAGATCTTCCAAAGTGTTCCCCCTAAAGGTGGGTAGAAATGCAGGAGATATATTTTTCATAGGAGGTTCATTTCTCTCAGGAATGGAGATCAGATAAGATAATGTTCTATTATTAGTTGGCTCCTCATGGTTACCACCATTGTCACCCATTGTTGAAGATGTAGCAGATGAATTGGGAACTGATAGTCTAGGTGATCCTTGATTGATCAGATGATCTAGAGCTTCTTCTAAATGAGATTCCAGAGATGTATTAGCTATAGTTTTCTTAATGAATCAACCTAAGGTGTCCCTAGGTCTTCTCATAAACTAATGGATCGAAAGTCTTATCAACACCTTAAACCTACAATGATTTGTAGATTTCCTCGGCAACGGCACCAAAAATGATGAGGATCAAAGTAGTGTTTGTTAATGCATCATCATTTAATTTTATCAATCTGGAGGTGTCTGGAGCAATCTACAATAAGACTCTTTGATATGGGGGATTTGGTTGAATGGTTCGTGGATGGAACTTGGTTCGTCAATCTTGCAGAAATGAAAGGTCATACAGAAATGAAAATCTATCTATTTGCTTCAGAAATAAGCACACATGCTATGAAAGAAACTATTTTAGCTTGCTGGAAAATAAACACACTTTGCTGGAAATATACACACTTGTTGGAAAAGTAAAGAATAATCTGCCTTTACTTGTTAAGCTACAACAATGAAACACTTTGAATATGACAGTGCTGTTGAATAACAAATCTATTTTAGCTTACAAAACAATTGTGCAGGGAACAATTTTAACTAACAATCACACAGAAGCAAAATGCACATCACATGAACATAAGTACAAAGCTAATTGAATAGAAAATATAACAAAACTGAACAAACATGAAAATACTGAGAGATCTCCTCCAAATTGGGGAAGCGGGCCCTACTTTCCTAGTTGGAGACGATCCTATTTGCTCAACTAACTCTTTCAAAAGAATTCCCCTTTCATTTGCATTCAATCATAGTCCAAAGAATGGAAGAAAGTACATGTCTGAAAACAAGGAGTTTTCCTACTGCTGGAAACACAATCTGGTGAACAACTATCTAAGAAAAACTAGAACTAGCTTAGAGAGATGATTTGGTCCTATTTATACATTCGAGCTTTATTGGAAAGGAATAATTTAACAGCAGTTCTAACTACAGTGGACTGGACTTCAAACCAGTTGCTAATTTATTAAATTGATGATTCCTCTGTGGTTTACTGAAGATCAAGGATTTGCATCGACTTGGTTATTGGTGAACTTGAGTGATTTCTTGAAATGGCGTGGCATTTGGTGATAGCGACTTCAGTTAGGACTGACGTCAATTAGCAACTACTTTAGTTAGTCATTGAAATGGAGTGACATGGAGATTTAGATTATAACAGCTACCTTAATTGAGGCGTGGATCATGTTTGCATTACTGGGCCTTTTGGTAGCCCTAGGATTGGCTGGCAACAGTCATCGACTCGAGGGGAGGATGACTCTATTGGAGGGTAACAACATCTGGAACCGTCTAGAGTTTAGGTTCTTTGCAGAAAGAGGGGGGCTCCAGAGGGATTCGGAGACCACTAGAAATCTTACTAGCATAATCCTCATGCAAACACAAACCACTTATACCACAATTCATAACATATGCATTTTGAAAATGAAATTCAAGTAAATAAGTTAAGAAATTTCATCAAAGGAAATGAAAACCAAACATGTGCATAATCCATCCGAAAGACAAACATAATTATAATAATTTGTAAATATATATGCCATATTGTTTTGCTAAAGTCTTTTAGAACAAGAAATAGAATGAAATAGATGAGTCATATATTTGACTCATAAGTATATTGTCTTCTTCTTAAAGGTTCTCATGTTTATGGAGTTGAGGTTTGTATTGGAGTCAAGTGTTATTGTTATTAACAATAATTTGGTAGCTCCTTGATCTCTTTCTTCATTAGTTAAGAGGACTTGGGAGAGTTATTTGGAGATTGGTAATGAGAGATGTTTTATGCATATCATTATATGTTTTGACACTATATGGTAGAGGAGTTAGCCACATCCTCTAAGAGAAGTACTATAGGAGGATTTCATTAATGCCTTGATCTTATTTTTAGATTTGACATTACCCATGCAGTGGGAGTTCCTAGATATATATGCTCTTTATTGTCACGATATCTTCTTGGTTGTCTCAGTTTGTAGGTTATTGATGTGAAGATGATTTTGCATGTTTCACTATTGGGATCTATGAGTTGTGTAGGTTTAGTGGGTTGTCTTTACCCATTGGTTGCATTGAAGACTTGGATGTAGACTATCAATATCCATAGATCCGTTTAGTGTTATTGCAGATTTTGTTGGTTGGCCTTGTCTTTGGTCATTTGTACATTGGTATGTTGCATTGATATGGGAAGATGGATGATTAGCAGGATTGTTTTACAGGGACTTGATTGCATTTTTGGGTTGGTATGTTGATGGCATGTTGTTCTACCTATGATGGTTATTTTACCTTGGTTTTGAGGTATGATATTTTGGATGAGCTAGTAACTTGATGTGGTTACTTTTCCATTTGGTATGAGTGTGGAAAACACTCAGAGTCTTATGTTATCATATGTGTTGATGGTGTTTTTAGCACACAACAACGTAGGTGAAATATAGGCATCTCATCTCTCTTGAAAAAGGTATCCTATCCAAGATAGGACTGTCCCAAGGATAATATAGGTAGGTCTTAGCTTGCAAGAATAACTTAGTTGGTATGTCTAGCTGTGCCTACAAGGGGTCTTACATGAAATGATAGGGTTTACAAAAAGATAACAACAATGCAAATGCAAAAACCCTATGATATTTTCAGCAAATTTGAGATTTGGTTGCTACTATGAAACCTAAATCTATCAAACTTGACTAAATAAAATGCAAAAAGGTAAAGGGAGAGAGAGAAGGGATAAGAGATCCTATAGACAATTATAAGAATGATCAATAACTAGATAGATAGATTCCCAACAAACAAATCTCTACTTAACCAGGCAGCCCACAATGCCAAAGAGATTGTACAATCTTCTAAGGAAATGTAATGATTATCAAATTGTAGAGGGTTCATCAAACACCCAATCCCTAGCACAGCTCAATGAAATCATACATTCAAACTTATCTAATAAAATATGCCTAGACTAACCATGCACAATGACATACAATCAACAAGCCAATAATGGTATGGATAGGAAATCCATCAAATATCTAAATCACTAATCACAAATGCAACTGAATATCAACTAATTTCAGATTGACATGAACCATGAAATCCAAAATGAGACAACATAGAAACACAAATTTTCAGTAACCTGCAAAACTTGCTTTGTATTGATTGTATTTTGGTAGAGTCTCAACAATTCACTATCAAATCCTACTTGTTACAATGAGAGAATGATGGCCCTTTTATAGACAAGGCACCATACCGAGTTTTTCAATGGATGGTAGAGATTAACTCAACACCAATGGTCCATATTACATGGCATTTAATGTGATACATCAGTTAGTTACATTTTTGGATTTGCATTTGTCATTTAGGAAAAAGACAAAAAACAACTTGCAAATACATTGAATCTAGACAAAATAGATACCCATTTGGCTGTATATAATAAAGGGCCACTTTCCAAGGTGGAAAGAAATCAAAATGAAGTCGCATGACATGTGAAAACTTGAGTTGATGTGGACTGATGGGATTGCTCATGCTAATTGGATCCTTCCATTCCTCATCACTTTTGAATTGTCTAATAGGGCAAATCACTTCTCCGATGTGTAGAATAGTCAAGAAGAGTATGTGGCATGTTTTTGATGAAGACATGTCCAATTGGATGCTTGTTGGACTGGTTCTTGATGACTAGATGCCTAGGACAACTGTGAACAAGTGTGAATATGTCTTGGACATTGGACTGGATCTGGAGGAACTACCATGAAATAGGCATGATCTTCAATGTCTCCCAGCTCCTGAGGCCTATCTCCATCATCTTGAACATCATACTAACTTCCTTTTGCATGTGCAATAGTAATTTGGTTGATAGAGTGTCGATTTTGCATTTCTGGGTTAGCAGGGTACCTCTGTGTGTTTTGTTGTTATATGGAGCCTAATCAGACTCGGAGGTTAATTTACCCCACTTTTAACGGCGTGGTTTCCCCCAAAATTATTTAATGAGGTCAAGGGGTAGCGCCCCTTGCAAGGGTTTGGGGGCAGTTATTTTTCTATTGGCTGACATAAAAAAAACCCTATTTTAGTAACCAACATAAGGCTTGATAAAAGTGGCTAAAGGTTAGTGTTTCAGTCGATTGTATTGTAGCATTTGCAGTGGTATTGAGTTGCAGGGATTGCTGGTTGTAATTGGTTTGATTTACTGGATAATAATATTGGACTCTTTATTGGTGGATGTAGCCTGAGTTTGGGTGAACCACATTAAAATTGTCTCTCATTGTTATTATTTCTGTGTATGTTTCATTCCTCTATTTAATCTTTATTTGCATTTAATTGATATCTTCTACTGACTAACCCTAACAAGTGGTATCAGAGTGGGTTGTGTTCGATTATCATCTGTAGGAGGGTCTCACGGTTGAGTAGGAACAATGGAGGACGAGGGTAAATTGAAGGTAGATAAATTCAATGGGTAGAACTATCAGTTATTGAAGATGCAGATGAAAGATTATCTCTATCAGAAGGATTTATGGAGGCCATTAGAAGGAATAGCCAAGAAACCAACAACAATGATTGATGAGGATTAGAATCTTCTAGATAGAAAGGCATTGGGAACCATTCGGTTGTGCTTAGCACCATCTGTGGCATTCAATATAACAAAAGCGATGACAACAAGTGAATTGATGAAAGGTTTGAGTAAATTGTATGAAAAACCCTTAGCCTCAAATAAGGTATTTCTCATGAAGCGTTTGTTTAATCTGAAAATGATTGAAGGTGGATCTGTGATAGATCATTTAAATGAGTTTAATACGATTACCAGTCAGTTAACTTCTACAAAAGTGAAATTTGATGAAAAGGTGAGGGCTCTCTTGGTTTTATGTTCTTTGCCAGAAAGCTGAAATAGCTTGGTAATGGATGTAAGTAACTCTATCTCTGGTTCAAACACTTTGAAATTTGATGATGTTGTTGGTGTTATCCTTAATGAGGAAATGCAATGAAAGCTCAGGAGGGTCCACATCAAGTAGTGTTTTGAATGTAGAAAGTAGGGGTAGATCAAAGGAGAGAGGAAAAGGTTTTGGAGGTCATGGGAAGTCACAAGAAAAATATTAGGACAAGAGGTCCCAATCTAGAGGACAAAAGGATTGCTGGTATTGTGGGAAATTAGGTCATCTAAAAAAAGATTGCTGGTCTCGGAAGAATAAAGGAGACAAACAAGAAGGCAATAAGGAGGCAAATGTCGTAAGTAATAAATCTGAAGATGATGCTTTGATTCTTTCCCTAGATAATGTTGATGATTCATGGGTTTTAGATTTAGGGGCCTCATTTCATGCTACGCCCCATAGAAGTTATTTTTTTGATTATGTCTAAGGGGATTTTGGGTTGGTTTATTTGGGAGATAACAAACCTTGTCAGATTGTTGGAAAGGGAAGAATCAAGATTAAGTTGCAGAATGGGAATCATTGGCTACTACAAGAGGTAAGGCACATTCCAAGGTTGAGTAGGAATTTAATTTCAACAGGGCAGCTAGCTGATGAAGGTTGCATATTTACTTTCAATGATAAAAAATGGAAGGTTACAAGAAGTGCCTTAATAGTAGTAAAAGGTGTGAAAATAGGCACCTTATATCTTTATAGAGGTCATACGGTTCCTCCTACTTTAGATGTTGCAGCGAAAAAACAAATAGGTTTAGGAACAGTTGCTATAGGTTCATAGGAAGAGACTGAAACAGTTGCTGCAGGTTCTGAGACAACACTATGGCATAACAAACTTGGGCATATGAGTGAAATAGGTATGAAGGTACTTCATTCTAAGAAAGTTTTATTAGGTCTGAAATGTATTAATATGGATTTCTGTGAAAGTTGTGTGTATGGCAAACAAAAGAGAGTCAATTTTCTCAAGGATGGGAAGTAAAAGTAAGATGAAAAGTTGGAGCTTGTACATACAGATGTATGGAGACCAACTCAGGTATCTTCTCTTGGTGGCTCTTGGTATTATGTTACATTCATAGATGATGCAACTAGGAAGGTATGGATTTATTTTGTTAGGCAAAAATCTGATGTATTTGAAACATTTAAGAAATGGAGAAGCTTGGTTGAGAATGAGACGGGTAAAAGATTAAAATATTTCAAATCTGATAATATTGGTGACTATTGCAGCAAAGAATTTGAGGATTATTGTTCCTTTAATGAAATTCATAGGTAGAAAATGGTTTCAAGGACTCCATAAGAAAATGGAATGGTTGAGCACATGAATAGGGGAATAATGGAGCATGAGATTGCATACTGGGATACCTTTAAACAAGTGGACAGAGGCTATCAATACTACTATATATTTAATTAATAGAGGTCCTTTAGTTCCTTTGGACTGTGGTATTCCAGAGGAAGCATGGATAGGTAAGAAGGTGAGTTATTCTTTTCTCAAAACCTTCAGATGTGAAGCATTTGCACATGTAGATTCTGAAAATAGAACCAAGCTAGATGTAAAATTTAAAAAAGTGTATCTTCATTAGATATAGCATTGATGAATTTGGTTATAGGCTTTGGGATGTTGAAAATCTAAAAATTGTGAGAAGCAGGGATGTTGTATTCAATGAGAAGGTGTTGTACAAAGATCAGTTGCAACAACATGAGAAGAAAGAAAAGGATTATGTGGTACTGGATGATACTCCAAATAGTGATGTTCCAGTGGTTCCTCATGCTCCGCAATAGCAACAAGAAATACCACAAACTCTAGTGAATGTTAGATGGTCAATAAGGCTAAGTAGACCTCCTGAAAGGTTTTCTCCCTCTTTGTATTCTATTTTGTTAACAGATGCTGGTGAACTGAAAGGGTATGATGAAGCTATGTAGGTGGATACAAAGGTTCAATGGGAACTTGCAATGAAAGAAGAAATGGACTCCTTGCTGAAAAATCAGACTTGGGAATTATGTAAGTTGCCTATAGATAAAAAGGCTTTACCAAACAAATGGGTTTATAGGTGATGGGGAGCCTCAATTGGTAAGGCTTGCATCATTAGCAAACTCCTTGTTCATCCTCCTGATATGCTGATATACATTGACTTCGGTGTGACTTCAACTTTCAATGAATACTTATTAACTCAAGCCGATGCACCGATGGGCTTCAACCGTCGGTGTGACTACTCCCCGTCGGTGAACTCTGACCAAAGTCTATCGATATGCCGATGCAACCTGTCATCAATGAGACCCTACTATCGGCTAGGCCTTCCTTCCTTCTGCTGATACCCTGATATAAACTTTAGTCCGCAACTGCCCTTCAATGGCTCGAACCCCTCTTCGGTCAGACTATCCCTATCGCTCTGAGAGTGAAAAGTTTTGTCGATGGCCTCTGTCTCACCATTAACAACTCCAACTCCTCCGATCCAAACCCTAGCACATGGAGATGCTAGGTGATCTACTATGCACCTTGCATTGTTTGGATCCTCTGCACTGCAAAACGATGAAACAAAACAAGAGACAAATGAATATGATACAATGAAGCCATTCCATTGATTTTGACAGAAATCTTATTAGTGGAATGCTTCATATCGACATATTACAACAACGGGAAAACACAGAAAAGTGGAAATCTACAGCTAAATGATTTGTAATTACAGGAATGGAAAATAAATTGACAACACATAAATAGTTTGATTTCTCCTTAGCACAATCACAATTACATTCGATCACACTTCTGCTTCGATCTGATTACAATCTCTAATCTATATGTGTTTGGTTCATTTCTCTGGGGTTTATAAGCTTGCCCTGAGGAACACCAACCCTATTCCAAGCGGCTGGGAGACTGTTTCCAAGTGGCTGGGAGAAAACTAACTAATTCCAGCCATCTAAAACTAACAACTTGACCAAAATGACCTAAGTCACTAGGGACTTACAAACAAAAATCAAAATGCATTGGTCATATAGACCTTATTACAACATAAAACCTGTTTTAAAACAAAACATAAACTTAAATGCCTCACAGAGGCCACCTTGTGTTAGGTGCTCCTATACCATACACCCCACCTAGAAAAGAACTCATGTCCCATGAGTTGATTCTTTGTCTTGCTCCACCTTTATCCCTTGTTGCATCAGGCCTTCCCCATGATCTCTGGACTGCAACTTGCTTCCATGGAATAAAAAATTCATGCCTAGCATTGTAGGCTCTACTCACACCTTGCCATGAGTGAGTGCTTGCAACCAAACCCATACTTTGCTCGTCATTCTTCCTTACTGTCATCTCTGCTTGAACACCTGCATTCAAAATCTTGATTGATGCTTCTTGTACTACTGCTATAGTAGAATATGTTTTCCCTTCAACTCTTGTTGGCTCTAGAGGACAAGCAATGGTCCCTACTATGATAGCATCCTCTTCTTTCCAATCAACTTGTGGTTGTTTGCAGACATGCTCTTTGACCTTCTTCTGATCCATCTCAGACATTACCATCTGATCTGAAATCACCTTCAAACTTGGACCTTTGGCAACCTCACTCCTTGAGGTATCCTCAACTCTCCTTGTCTCTTCTTCAGTAATCTTCACAAACTCTTTCTTACCCACCAAAATAATCTTGGCTTCCTGCTTTGCTTAAGTATCCTCTTGCAATGGTGTCATCACAGAAGTCTTTCCATCCTTTTTGATGGTGTATGTGTTAGCATATCCATCATACAATGCTTGCCTATCAAATTGCCATGGTCTACCTAAAAGTAAGTGACAACACTCCATGGGCAAAATGTCACATAAAATTCTCTCCTTATACTCTCCAATCTGAAAATCAACATATGCTTGTTCACTTACCAAAAGTGATTGACTATCACTTACCCAAGATGCTCTGTAAGGAGTTTGATGAGGAATCCTTTCTATGTTCAATTTATCCACCATTTCCCTAGACACCATATTATCTGTTGAACCAAAATCTATGACTACCTTGCATATTTTACCTTTACTTTCGCAATTGATCCTAAAAATTGCTCTCCTTTGTGATGCTTCAGTCTTCACTGGTGCTTTGAGCAGTGTCCTCTTGATCATCAGACTCTCTCCCACTTTTGATTGCAAACTCATTTTAGGAGATGTCACACTCCCTGCATCTTCTTGAATCAAAGTGGTCATCTTCTCACTACCATGAGAAGTTGAGGCCTTCTCTAGACACTTATAAGCCGGGTGCCCTATCTAATTACAATTATAACATCTCATGTTGGAGAACTTGGATTCTCTACCTGATCCATTTGTCCCACCTCTTTCATTTGGCCTTCTTCCTCGGTAGCTTCCTCTGCTACTTGAGTCTACAACTTGCTCTTCTTGGCTAGACTCACCACTAGGCCTCTGGTTAGGACTTCTACCTCCAAAACTACCTCTAAAATTTCAGTCACCTCTTCCTCTACTCTGCTGCTCACCTTTTCTCTTCATCTCTTAATGCTACTTGAAAACATTTTTCCATGGTTTAAGGGGTAAATAAACTTATCTCATCTTGAATATTGATCCTCAGACCATTTAGATACCTTTCCACCTTGATTTTTCATCCTCCATGTACCCACAACAAAGAGTGTACTTGTGAAACTCCACGGTGTAAGTAGCCACATCCATATCTTTTTGCTTAAGGTTCTGCATTTTCCTGTAAATCTGCACCTCGTAGTCAGATGGAAGGAATTCAAACTTGATCTTCTCCAGCATTCTGCTCCACGAAGAGATCATACTTTTCCCATTCTTTACCCTTTCTCCTTCGATGTAATTCCACCATGTAAGGGCAGCCCCTTTGAGTTTAGTTTTTGCAAACTTAACCCTCTTACTTTCAGGAACTTCTTTGTAGTCAAAATAGTTGTTTAGAGCCTCAATCCACTCCATAACTTCATCGACATTCATCTTTCCACTGAACATGGGAATATCTATCTGAGCCTCTGAAGAGTCCTTGCCAATTGCCTTGATGGCTTCCAGGAATTGCTTTTGTTTAGTCGGTATCTTTGCCTCTTCTTGTTCTTCTGCTTCTTCCTCTTTCTTTTCTTCTCTATTGAAATCATCATCTGATTTCTTTCCTATCTTCATTGCCTTCAATTCTGCTTGGAGTGCTTCCTTGACTCCAATCTCGATCATCTCCTCCATCTCCTTGAATTTCTTGACCACTTCGGTGGTCATCCCCTTTGGAGGCATATCGCTAGCCTCTCCTTCGCTTTCTCTGTCTAACATAAACATTCACAGACAACACCCAAATGCCAACACTCCTGCAAATCCTCAATTTGACTACAACATAATGCTCAATCAGCTGTCTCTCCTACATGCTGCTTCACAAACCCATTCCTCTCATCCAACAACAGATCCTGGAGATGCACTACCACTCTCTCATACAGTGGCCTCACTCTGCACCCTCTTCTAGACAAATCTCTATTGGTGAATGGTCACGATAGACCTCATCATCATCTACCCACACTATAGGAATCCTATTCCTTCTCGCAACTAGATGGCACAAGTAACTCTTCATCTACCTTCTCAATGACAAAAATCAAATACACAACACCTCCACCCAGAGCTTTCACTATCTCTGATACCAATATGATGGGGAGCCTCAATCGGTTAGGCTTGCATCCTCAGTAAACTCCTTGTTCATCCTCCTGATATGCTGATATACATTGACTTCGGTGTGACTTCAACTTTCAGCGAATACTTATCAACTCAAGCTGATGCACCGATGGGCTTCAACCGTCGATGTGACTACTCCCCATTGACGAACTTTGACCAAAGTCTACCGATACGCCGATGCAACCCATTGTCAGTGAGACCCTACTATCGGCCAGACCTTCCTTCCTTCTGCCGATACCCTGATATAAACTTTAGTCCGCGACTGTCGTTCAATGGCTTGAACCCCTCTTCGGCCAGACTATCCCTATCGCTCTGAGAGCGAAAAGTTTTGTCGATGGCCTCTGTCTCACTGTTAACAGCTCCAACTCCTCCGATCCAAACCCTAGCACATGGAGATGCTAGGCAATCTACTGTGCACCTCACACCGTCTGGATCCTCTGCGCCAAAAAATGATGAAACAGAACATGAGACAAATGATTATGATACAATGAAGCCATTCCATTGATTTCAACAGAAATCTTATCAGTGGTGTTGGTGCTTGCATAAACATTTAGATTTCAAGCATTTAAATTTGTAGCCACTTTCCAAGAAATTCTTAAGTATGTCAGCCTGCATTTTTATGCATGTATCTTTGTATATGCATTGCTATTTGTATGTACATTTGAATGTGCAAGCATGAATGTACATTGGCGGGCCCGAAAATAATGTGCGATCGGCTTTTGAAAAAGTGAAGAAACAGTTGTATGCATCCTTGTATGCATGTTGGGCTTGTATGTGCAATTTTGGGTGTGCAAAGGTGGTTGTATGTCGAAGATTTTGGGTATATTCCATGCTTCTATGTGAAAATTTGCATGTATATTGTGTTGTATATTCGATATACAATGGGGTAGATACAATAGCTGAACGTCAAAAGGATTCAAATCAGGTTAAACAATGGTGGGCATTGCATGTAGATCGGCGAGACAAGCTCATCGGTAGTTTGGTTCGGAGTCCCTCCGATGGGCCGATACATGCAATCCAGGAATCAAGGGGTGGCGTCCACCAATTGTATATGTGTTCGATTGTATGTTTGCACATGCAATCGAACATACAAAGCAAAATATACAAGTGGACATGTACAATGTGACATGCAAGAGTGTAGATACAAGCACCGGATTTCAAAGTTGTTCCAATCTAGTTGATTAAGGTATTGGAATCTGCAGGTTGTATATTTGGATTACATGTTCCCAATATACATTCAGACATATAGTGAAAAGATACAAAGAAATATGCAAGCAGGTTGTGGTCAAAGTCAAATATGTTCAAATGCATGGTGGGGGCCCACATGGTTGTATGTTCTGTGGGTTGTATGTATGTGCGACATACAATGCAATATACAAAGATGCACACATACAACCTGGATGCGAAGAAGGAATGTATTTTGGTGGATAAGTGGCTGGGGTCCGTAGGATGTATATGCAATATGCAAGGTGAAATACAAAGGGAAAAACATACAATCTGGACTCGACGGGAGAATCAAATGTAGTAAATAATCATTTTGGGGTCTGCAGCTTGTATGATGAAGTGCTTGTATATATGCGATATACAAGAAGTGTTAGATGCAAAGCCCAAACCTGATGGTGTTTTGGGGTCCGCCTTTTATATAAGGTGATTGTATGTACATACAATCTCATGTGTAGCCACATATGCAAAGGGAAATACAATGGCTCGTCGGCAAGACTTCGCTTATCGGCGACTCTATCCGTGCTCATCCCGACGGCTGCTAACAATGCAAATTTTTAGCGATAGGGATCCAATCAACGACTGCCATGTGTCCAAAAGCAATTGTATGTATATGCATTTGCATATACAAGGATTTGCACATGCATAGGCGAAAATGACAAAATGGAGAAAATGGCAAAATGGCAAAAAAGGCAAAATGGAGGAGGAAAAAGTTAGCGATAGGGAAATGCACCTACGTGGCACGTTTTAATTGGTTGGTGACTTTTTAGCATGATTTGGAGCCGCAGATCTCAGCGATAAGGGGGAAATCGATGGCCCTATTTTGATTGCCTGACGAAGGAAGGATTTTCTTTGTATTTGCATCATTTCAGGTGGGAAAAGAATTGCAAAACATGCAGCTGCTGCGTTTCTAGAGGCCGTGGGCAGGTTGGCCATTAATGACAGAGTTATAGAGGTATGGGTCAAAATGACAGACCAACTACCATACTCAAGGGGGAAAATCTACAGCCGACAGCTCACATCCCGATTTCAACCACTCTTTCCTTTGTTTCTCTTGGCCGCATTCAATGTTTTGGGCACCATTCTCATGATGCACTGTATCTGGTAGAATTTTGAAAAGACCCTGTAATTAATTGCTGAGTACACGTTCTTGGTATATATCAGAACTGTGTTACTCATTGAAGGTTGTTGAAGACTTGGGCAATTCTTTGGAGAAAATAATGAAGAACAAAGCATTTTCTTGGTTGTTTTATCTTTGTTGTGAGTTTATGAGTTGCATTTGAGTGCACGTTGCACATATGTTCAGTTTCATGTTATGTTTATATGAAAAATGCTTATTGCATGTGTTTAGCTATTTGTCTCCATTTGCTGTATGCATAGCTTCTTTTGAATCTGGTTGCTAAGGGTTTCTTAGATTCCAAGATATAGACTTTCTATATTGCATGCTTAATCTGTGAATTCCATTCAAGGAGTGGATTAAACTGTCTTAGGTTAAGTATGAAGAAGAATGTATGTCAGCAGGGATATCTGTAAGTAGAGGCAGCTAAATACTCAGTCTTGGGTGGTGTTTGTAAGGCAAGCATCAGTCTTAGCTCCTTGAAACTTGAATTCTAGTGCAATTCATTCATTTGTATACGTCTAGTTGACTCCTTGCCCCTAAGATAGGCACCAGTCTGCTCCCTGTGTTGTGTTATGTTTCCAAAACCCCTATCTTGCATCCAAAATATTAAAACAAATCATTTCATAATTTCAACCTGTTAGTTGTAGGAGTAGGATTAGGACCCCTATGTACTCTCATCCTCAACCAATTAGATATGTCCAAGAATGTTGCCAGCCTTGTGATCTATCATGCATATCTTGGTCCAAACATGAGAGTATTCTGCTTCTTGTTGTAAAGCTAAACCTTTCTGTCATTCGGTGAGTCAAATGTTAAATCTTTAGCTATAGGGATATCCCCCTTGGTGCGGCAGAACCATAAGTGAAGGGGAGACAGCTTACGCAACCTCCTGTATTTGTTGGCTGAATCTGCCTGTGCATAGGAACTAGCAAACCCTCTGCCGATTCGGAGAGAAAGAACCAACAAAGTGGTGACTCTGCTGGGGAGTGCTTTAAAAGTGTTATCTTTTTGGTCCATTCGAGTCACCAACAAAGTGGCAACTCTGCTAGGGAGTGCTTTAAAAGTGTTATCTTTTTGGCCCATCAGAGTCACCAACAAAGTGGCAACTATGCTGGGGAAAGAGTCAAATAGTGTGAAATTATTGCTGCATATCTAAAGATTTCATGTGAATAATGGTACTCTGCTAGTGGAATGAAGTTAGAAAAATATTTGTTCTATGATGAGCCTTAAGTTGTTTAAAAATTTTATCCTCTGTGGAGAGGTGGCAACTCTGCAAAAAAGTTCTTAGTGCACATGAAAGGTTGATGTATGTTGTTGTGATAAAAAATCCTCTATTCAAGGCTTCAACATCTGGATGAGAAAAGGTACACGAATTCTTCCCAATTGTATTTGTTGTTTTATTGCATAAGTTAAATGCCAAGGGGAAGCCTTAGGTCTTAAGTCTTAGGCAGACATAAAATGTCTAAAAGTAAAATTTATATGAATCCAAATATGTATTCACCCATGCTCAGCCAAGAGGGGGATGAGGTGTTGTGTAAAAAAATTGAAGGGGTAAAGAATAGGTTGATATCCTTAGAGGCTCAATAGGCTCAGTTAAATAGTAACCCTGTTGTGTCTGCCAGTTAGAATGCTAAACCTCTTGTCAGCCCTTTTGATCCCTTATATGACCAATTAGATTTATAATGGGTTGACTATGAAGTTGAAAGTATGCCTACTCAGATTTACAATCAGATGCCTAGATTTAGTGGACACAGTGTGTGTGATGGGGGTGCACATATCCAAAACTTTCACAGCTTTATGGAGAAAAATGCATCTAGAGATGAGGATATGTGGATGAGGTTTTTTGTTAGATCCTTTGGTACAAGAGCTAGAGATTGATATTTGAGCTTTCCAAAGAGATCCTTTGCCTGTTGGGATGATCTTGTTGACTGTTTTAGAAAGGAATTTGCAAGAGAACCTGCTGATCTTGTTGCAAGATTAATGGAAATTAGAAGACAAGAGGAAGAGCCCAGTATTGATTTCAGTCATAGATTTGTAGTTGCCCTTTCACAAATCCCTGAAGACTTCAGACTTGATACTCCAGCCTGCATTGGCATATACTTTAAAGCTTTTGAAAAGGGCTCTAGTGCAATGTTGAGGGAATTCAAGATAACAAGTGTGCAGATGGCATACAAGTTTTTAGAAAATATAGAAAAAATGAGAAATGAGCACATACTGAATTCCTTGTCCACAGGCATTGGTATGAATAGTAGTTGTATGGCTGCAAATGACCAAGTGATTATGGCATCATTTGAAGACAAAGGTGAAAATAAAAATATAAAAGTTGAACACAATGCTGCTATGTCTGAACATAGTGATGGTAACAATGCTCAATTGGATTGTTCACCAGTGAAGGATGCTAACAAAAGGATCAATGATGACTCCCATTTCAAGGTTGAGGTATCTGGTTCTGAAAACAATGATGAGGTTATGGGCAGCAATGAATACTTGTTTGAGTGAATTTGTGGAGATGATTGTGAGTATTGTGCATAGGATAGGGAAGAAATAAGCAAACAAAGGAGCAATTCCATGTTTGAATCATTACCTTTTATTCAGACACATGGAGATGATGAAGAACAATTAGAGATTGAAACAAGTAGTATTGTTGAGCATGATTGTTCTTTATTTGATTATAGTTTTGGTTATGACACACAGGTTGATACTCCTCCACATAAGGAATTCACTGGTAATGAAAATGCATGTTTGGCTGCCTATGAACCAGTGGAATACTATAATGAAATTGAAACACTTGGATCAACCCTCTTCCATGCAAATGATACATATAATGATGAGGATCTGGTTGAGTATGGTGAAGATCAAGGCACTATTATTCGTAAAGATTCTGAATTTCATCCTGGTGAAGGAGAGACCAACATATGTCATGAAGGTTATTGCAGAGATGTGCCTGAGTCTGAGCCTTTTCAGTTTGATGTAGCTGATGATTGTGTGCATGATGTGCACAATTATGAACATGAAAGCTTCTTCTTTGATATGCCAGCTTATGATAAAATGAGGCCTGATGATCCAAGCTATATGGTGGACTATGAGTTCTTTCAATTTTTAGTCCAGCTGGGAGATCATTTTACAATGCATATTGCTGATATAGATAATGATGAGTGTTATATGTTATATGAGAATGCATTGTTTGATGAATATGACATTCATATGTTGCTTAATACTGAGGGTTGTTTGCATAAGGTTGACAGAGACAGTGCTAACAGGGGCAAACTCAATGAGATGTTTGAATATGCAAATGACAAGGCTTGTTTGTGGGCAGACAATGGCAGCATCTTCAAGCTTGATCCAATGAATGTAGATAAAAATAGGGTATTTGACAAAGGAAAATTCTGGTTATTCCTTTTTGGAGGCCCTGGGCCACCAAGTAAATTTTAAAAAAATGTGATTTGTGATGCAGGTTGGTGCGGCTTTGACTTTGTGCCCAATGGATATAAGGCCTGGTCTGCATCCTAGAGATCTATGGTTCTCGCCATGCCTACATGAGGCATGCATCCCCAGATAGAGCCAATGTTGGTGCCTGCATAAACATTCAGATTTCAAGCATTTAAATTTGTAGGTACTTTCTAAGAAATTCCTAAGTATGTCAGCTTGCATTTTTATGCATGTATCTTTGTATATGCATTGATGTTTGTATGTACATTTGAATGTGCAAGCGTGAATGTACATTGGCGGGCCTGAAAATAATGTGCAATCAGCCTTTGAAAAAGTGAAGAAACAATTGTATGCATCCTTGTATGCATGTCGGGCTTGTATGTGCAATTCTGGGCGTACAAAGGTGGTTGTATGACGCGAATTTCGGGTATATTTCATGCTTGTATGTGAAAATTTGCATGTATATTGTGTTGTATATTCGATATACAACGAGGTAGATACAACAGCCGGACGTCAAAAGGATTCAAATCGGGTTAAACAGTGGTGGGCCCGCAGGTATGTGCAAAGGTAAATGCATATCGGCGAGACAAGCTTGTCAACAGTTCAGTCTGGAGTCCCTCTGATGGGATGATACATGCAATGCAAGAATCAAGGGGTGGGGTCCGCCAGTTGTATATGTGTTTGATTATATGTTTGCACATGCAATCGAACATACAAAGCAAAATATACAAGTGGACATGTACAATGTGACATGCAAGAGTGTAGATACAAGCGCCAGATTTCAAAGTTGTTCCAATCTAGCTGATTAAGGTATTCAAATCTGCGGGTTGTATATTGGGATTGCATGTTTCCAATATACATTCATACAAAGAGTGAAAAGATACAACGAAATATGCAAGCAGGTTGTGGTCAAAGTTAAAGATGTTCAAATGCTTGGTGGGGGCCCGCATGGTTGTATGTTTTGTGGGTTGTATGTATGTGCGACATACAATGCAATATACAAAGGCTCACACATACAACCCGGACATGAAGAAGGAATGTATTTTAGCAAATAAGTGGCTGAGGTCCACAGGATGTATATTGCATTTGTATATGCAATATGCAAGGTGATATACAAAGGGAAAAACATACAATCTGGACCTAACGGGAGAATCAAATGCAGTAAATAATAATTTTGGTGTCCACAGCTTGTATGATGAAGTGCTTGTATATGTGCGATATACAAGAAGATGGAGCTTTCAAATATGTTTCATAATGTTTTGGGGTCTGCCTTGTATATAAGGTGATTGTATGTGCATACAATCTCGTGTGCAGCCACATATGCAAAGGGAAATACAATGGCTCGTTGGTGAGACTTCGCTTATCAGCGGCTCTATCCACGCTCATCCCAACGGCTGATAACAATGCAAATTTTCAGCGATAGGGATCCAATCAACGACTGCCACATGTCTAAAAGCAATTGTATGTATATGCATTTGCATATACAAGGATTTGCACATGCATAGGCGAAAATGGCAAAATGGCGAAAATGGCAAAATGGAGGAGGAAAAAGTTAGCGATAGAGAAATGCACCTACATGGCATGTTTTAATTGGCCCGTGACTTTTCAGTGCGATTTGGAGCCGCAGATCTCAACGATAAGGGGGAAATCAACGGCCCTATTTTGATTGCCTAAGGAAGGAAGGATTTTCTTTGTATCTACATCATTTTAGGCAGGAAAAGAATTGCAAAGCATGCAACTGCTGCATTTCCAAAGGCTGCGGGTAGGTTGGCCATTAATGACAGAGTTACAGAGGTATGGGTCAAAATGACAGACCAGCTACCATATTCAAGGGGGAAAATCTTCAGCCAGTAGCTCACATCTTGATTTCAACCACTCTTTCCTCTGTTTCTCTTGGCTGCATTCAATGTTTGGGTGCCATTCTCATGATGCACTGTATCTGGCAGAATTTGAAAAGACCCTGTAATTAATTGCTGAGTACACGTTCTTGGTATATATCAGAACTGTGTTACTCATTGAAGGTTGTTGAAGACTTGGGCAATTCTTTGGAGAAAATAATGAAGAACAGAGCATTTTCTTGGCTGTTTTATCTCTGTTGTGAGTTTATGAGTTGCATTTGAGTGCATGTTGCACATATGTTCAGTTTCATGTTATGTTTATATGAAAAATGCTTATTGCATGTGTTTAGCTATTTTTCTCCATTTGTTGTATGCATAGCTTCTTTTGAATCTAGTTGCTAAGGGTTTCTCAGATTCTAGAATATAGACTTTCTATATTGCATGCTTGATCTGTGACTTCCATTCAAGGAGTGGATTAAACTGTTTTAGGTTAAGTATGAAGAAGAATGTATGTCAGCAGGGATATCTGTAAGTAGAGGCAGCTAAATACTCAATCTTGGGTGGTGTTTGTAAGGCAAGCACTAGTCTTAGCCTTTTGAAACTTGAATTCCAGTACAAATCATTCATTTGTATACGTCAAGTTAACTCCTTGCCCTGAGATAGGCACTAGTCTGCTCCCTGTGTTGTGTTATATTTCCAAAACCCCTATCTTGCATCCAAAATATTAAAAAAAATTATTTCATAATTTCAACCTGTTAGTTGTAGGAGTAGGATTAGGACCCCTGCGTACTCTCATCCTCAACCAGTTAGATATGTCAAAGAATGTTGCCAGCCTTGTGATCTATCATGCATATCTTGGTCCAAACATGAGAGTATTCTGCCTGTCGTTGTAAAGCTAAACCTTTCTGTCATTGGGTGAGTCAAATGTTAAATCTTTAGCTATACGGATACCTGCCTTAGTGTGGCAAAACCAGAAGTGAAGGGGAGGCAACTCACGCAACCTCCTGTATTTTTTGGCCGAATCTGCCTGTGCATAGGAATTGGCAAACCCTCTGCCGATTTGGAGAGAAAGAACCAACAAGTGGAATGCTTCATATCGACATATTACAACAATGGGAAAACAAGAAAAGTGGAAATCTATAGCTAAATGATTTGTAATTATAGGAACGAAAAACAAATTGACAACACATAAATAGTTTGATTTCTCCTTAGCACAATCACAATTACATTCGATCACACTTCTGCTTCGATCTGATTACAATCTCTAATCTATATGTATTTGGTTCATTTCTCTGGGGTTTATAAGCTTGGCCCGAGGAACACCAACCCTATTCCAAGCGGCTGGGAGAAAACTAACTGATTCCAAGCAGCTGGGAGAAAACTAATTGATTCCAACTGTCTAAAACTAACAACTTGACCAAAATGACCTAAGTCACTAGGAACTTACAAACAAAAATCAAAATGCATTGGTCGTATAGACCTTATTACAACATAAAACCTGTTTTAAAACATAACATGAATTTAAATGCCTCATGGAGGCCACCTTGTGTTAGGAGCTCCTGTACCAATAGACTGAAAGAGGAAGATGGAGGTAAGAAAATATTTAAAGCTAGGTTAGTTGTAAAAGGATTTGCACAGAAAAGGGCATTGATTTTGATGAGATTTTTTCTTCGGTTGTTAAGATGACTTCTATTCATACTATTTTAAGTATTGTGGCTGCTGAAGATTTACATTTGGATCAGTTAGATGTGAAAACTACCTTTCTCCATGGTGATTTGGAGGAGGAGATATATTTGGAATGACCCCAAAGATTTGAGGTCAAAGGTAAGGAGAAACAGGTGTGCAGATTGAAGTAGAGTTTGTATGACCTGAAACAAGCACCTCGGCAATGGTATTTGAAATTTGATAGTTTTATGCCTAAACAAGGCTATAACTGGTGTAATTTTGATCATTGTGTTTATTTTAAGAGGTCGGATAATGACAGCTACATTATTTTATGTTTATATGTTGATGACATGCTTATAGCAGGGTCTAACATAGATCACATAAGACAGTTAAAACAACAGTTAGCACAATCATTTGCTATGAAGGATTTGGGGGTAGCAAAACAAATCCTTGGTATGAAAATTTGTAGAGATAGGAAGAACAAAAAATTGACTATATCTCAGGCTAATTATGTTGAAAAGGTGTTGCAAAGATTCCATATGGAGAATGCAAACGCTGTCAGCACACCTTTGCCTAGTAATTTGAAATTGACTAAGGAGATGTGTCCTAAGACACAAGAGGAGGAAGAAAAAATGGCCAAGGTACCATATGCTTTAGCTGTAGGTAGTTTAATGTACGCCATGGTATGCACGAGACTGAATATTGCACATACTGTAGGAGTCGTAATTAGGTATATGAGTCATCTGGGATTAGAGTATTGGAATGCGGTAAAATAGATTCTCAAATATTTGAGACGTACATCCAATAAATACTTATGTTTTGGGAGCTCTAATACTGCTTTAGCAAGAGTTATTGATACTAGGCGGAGTACTACAGGTTATGTCTTTATTGTAGGTGGGACAACAGTGAGTTGGATCTCCAGGTTGCAAAAGGTGGTTGCTTTATCCACCACGAAGCAGAGTATGTAGCTGCAACAGAGGCAAACACAGAGATGATATGGTTGCAATCTTTCATGGAAGAATTGGGAAAACAATAGGCTAATAGTTATTTGTTTACAGACAATCAGAGTGCCATACATCTTGCAAAGCATTTTGCCTTGCATTCAAAGACCAAACACTTATAGTTGAGGTATCACTTCATTTGGTCAGTGATGGATGATGGACAATTACAGCTGGAAAAGATACATATAGATGAAAATCCAACGGATATGTTTACAAAGGTAATGACAAGGGAGAAGCTGAGCTCTTCTTCAGCTTCAGTTGGTCTTCAAGACTGAAAACAAAAAAATTAGAACAAAGTCTAGGGTGGTTATTTTCAGTGGGAGCTATAGGGTCAGTGGTGTTATGATCAGTCTCCAAGTGGGAGATGATATGTTGTAGAGTCTGATCAGTCTCTAGGTGGGAGATTATTGTTATATGGAGCCTAATCAGACTCAGAGGTTAATTTACCCCACTTTTATCAACACGGTTTCCCTCCAAATTATTTAACGAGGTCAAGGGGTAGCACCCCTTATGGGGCTTTGGGGGCAGTGCCCCTAAGATGGGGTCAAGGGGCAGCGCCCCTGGCGCGCTCCATGTCACGATATAGGGCGAGGTCGAGGGGTAGCACCCCCGCGGGGGCTCAGGGGCAGTGCCCCCAAAACCTCCAATGATTTTTTATTATTTTATTAAGGTGTCGAGAATTATTTTTCTATTGGCCAACATTAAAAAAACCCTATTTTTGTAACTGACATAACGCTTGATAAAAGTGGCTAAGGGTTAGGGTTTTCGTCGATTGTATTGTAGCATTTGCAGTGGTATTGAGTTGCAGGGATTGCTAGTTGTAATCAGTTTGATTTACTGGATAATAATATTAGACTCTTTGTTGGTGGATGTAGCCTAAGTTTGGGTGAACCACATTAAAATTGTCTCTCGCCGTTATTATTTCTGTGTATTTTTCATTCCTCTGTTTTAATCTTTATTTGCATTTAATTGATATCTTCTACCAGCTAATCCTAACATGTTCACCTCCCAAGACAGCTCCAACAAGCTCTTGTGTCCTCTAAGACCTTTAATTCACAATGTAAAGCATCAATTTCATCTTAAACAATCATTTTTCATCAATTTGGATCAAGATATGTCCATTTGCAATCATAGATTCAGGTCAGGACAACCCAAACTCAATGTCATCTTCTTATGAACAACCTCATAAATCTAGTGATTTTTGCATGATTTTCTGAGTTTTTTACCATTTTCAATTGCCCATTTGGCCTATATGTTGATTTGGGAGGTTTTTGTGGCCATTTGAATCCATTTGGAAACTTTTACTCCATATTTTTATATCCTTTTTTGCAAAAAGAAGGATTTTTGGGGGGTACTGACTTTTCATGTGCAGTAGCATTAATTGTCATTAAATGTGCCCAAAATCCACACAAACATTCTAAAAATGTTCATCATGACATGACAACTAGTTGTACAATTCAAATCCATTAAGAAAATCCAAGTTTCCCCTTTAAAAAATGAGTTTTAAGCCCAAAACGATAAAAAACGTTGATTTTGAGTCTCACTGTCTTAGCTCTGATTTTGGGAGTCACTGACTTTAGCGCGGATTTTGGGAGTCGCTGACTTTTGTGCTGATTTTGGCTCTGACTAACTTTTGTGTTGATTTTGGCTTTGACTAAATTTTGTGCCAATTTTGGCTCCGACTGACTTTTGTGATAATTTTGGCTCCGATTGACTTTTGTGTTGATTTTGGCTCCAACTAAATTTTACGTTGATTTTGGCTCCAACTAAATTTTGCATTGATTTTAGCTCTGACTGAATTTTGTACTGATTTTGGTCCATCAGAAGTGATTTCAACACAAGTCAGTGCAAGGTGTTTTTAGCGCTAAGTCAGTAAGGTGGGTTTTTAGCACTTTTCTTCCAAATTGTCTCAGTGGGGCTTTTTGATGTTGTTGGCAAGAGACACTTCTAGGCATGTTAGGTGTTGTCATTGATGGCAACTAAATCCATCTTACACATCTGTATTGTATCAGTGGATCATACCGAAAGTCAGATTGTAGATTTGTCTAAGTCTGGATAGACAGGAACATAGCATATGACAGGGTTCAACATCTTAGTCTGCATTTCTTCACAGGTAATCATATTGTTCTGTAGATATGAGGGAATGTTAATGGATGTTACGGCTACCTACATCCAATATTTTAGCCTCCGGTGATGAAAGGATTGTAAGTTACAAGCATCTGAGTATCAGGTTTTGGTTAGACAGTTCAATCCGGTGAAGTACAGGCTAACCTGGTGTTTGATCCTTGTGCAGATTAAGAGAAGTGGTTGGTTGTTCAATTTATGAGATCCAGTGATATTGGCCGACATGTGTGGTGAATTTAACACATAGGTTTTGGTTTGCATTGATATTTGTGAATGGATTTAGCTGACAAAGCAGTATTCTTGAAAAAGTCTAAGTTTTCTTAAGGCTGACTGCAGTTGATGCAATTTCATGTTGCAGATATATATATTCGATGAATGAAAGCATTTTGAGGTATGGATATGTGAATATGAAGTGAGAAGTGTGAAGGGTGGCAGTATCAAGTGCAAAGCAGAGATCTGATCTTCAGATCATGGCAGAACAGTAAAATAGGGTAGTAAGAGATGAAGTGTGTAAAGTCAATATATTGAGCCTAATTAGAACTATAATCTTGCATTATTAGATGCTATTCATCAGTTCAAACATTTCAATGAACACTTGTAATTGATCTTGTAGGCAGTGAGCCCCCTTTGAGCAGTGAGCTCTGGGCAGTGCACCCGAAGGCATGTGCCTTCCCACTTTGTAATACTTTTAACAGAGTATAAAATCTTGTGGGTTAACCCCCACTGTGGTTTTTCCCTTAATCGAGTTTCCACGTAAAAGTCATGGTGTTCATATGTTATGATCTTGTTGTTTTTGTTCATACTTTTTTCTTTTGATGTATGTGGTAAATTATTAAAGGAACATAATAATAAGTTTTGCAGAACATTGATTCACCCCCCCTCTCACTATTCCTTAATTTCAACAATTGGTACCAAAGCCAAGTTCCTTGGAAGAAGTTTAATAGCTTGAGAAAGATCTGGGAAGGTGTTTCAATGGGTTCATTCAAGTATTACGATGGCATCAATGAACAACTTAAACTTGCTTTAGAAGATCTTGATCAGTCCAAAGCAGAAGTCAAAGAACTGCAAAAGAACCTTAAAGATGCTAAGGATTTCATTTAGACTTTAAAAGGGCAACTGAGCAAATCGATGGAAAAGAGGAGGAAGCTACTTCAATAGTTAGCAAATTAGAATGAAGACAATGGCATGGATGAGCCTCTGAAAGAAAAATCAAAGGAATGTGAGAAGTTGGCAAAAGAAGCTGTTGTATTAAAACATGAAATGGAATCCAGAGTAATGAGGCTAACCAAGGAAATAGAGGAAAGGAAGAAGAATGAAGAAAACCTAAATCAATCTCTGAAAGAAAGAACATAAGAGTGCTACATATTGGACAGAATAATTGGTCATCTAGAGTATGATCTACAAGGATCCAGGGATAATGAGGAAGAACTTGAAAGACAAATTGTCATTCTCAAACATGATCTAGAAGTTGCAAATGAGTACAAAGAAAAGTTCAAGATAAGCTCAGCCAAACTTGAGGTGCTTCTTGAGAGTCAGAAGAAGGCAAATGATAAGCATGGCCTGGGATTTGAGAAAGGTGAAAGCTCTGAATTTGGTCAAAGAAATCCTAAAGCAAGAAATCAAAGAAGGAATCTTAGAAGACCTTTGGTAAGACAACCTAATGCTCAAAGGTATCCATATTTTAATGGCAATTGTTTCAAATGCAATAAGTATGGTCATAGAGCTAATCAATGTAGAAGTAAAGTAAATCAAAATGCATCATCCTTCTCTGGTCAATGCTTTAATTACAAAAAGATAGGTTATAAGGCTGAGGAATGTAGAAGTGGATCAAGGAATCCTCCTAAGAACAAACAAGTGTTCAATGGAAGATGTTTTACTTGCAACAAGTTTGGACATATTGCAATGCAATGTAGATCTAAACCTGTTCCAACATGTAATTGTCAAAAAAATAAGATTGTGTTCTTCAACTGCAACAAATCCAGACATATTGCTAAATTTTGTAGAGGCAAAAAGGAGAACTCACAGGAAGGTAAAGGAAAATTAGAGCAGAAGTTGGACAAAGGCAAGGGCAATGTAGATGTGAATGAGATCCAAAATGAAATGAACAAAACATGAGTGAAGAAAAGTGTAATGAATGACAATGATGGGTCTGCACCGGAATCCAGTGCTGATAATTCCTCCAAGAATTGAAACAAGAGCTCTGGCTCAGGGGGAGCTACATTGAAAATCTAATTCCCCCTGCCAGCAAGTGGGTGCCTGATTTTGGCACGATGAATGAAGAAAGAGAAGCCAATTGCAGATCTGTTGGAACAAATTCTGAAAGGAAAGAAGCTAATGTGATTGATTGTGGAGTAATTAAAGATTGACTATATGCAGAAACTGTGTAACCAGATGTATTAGAGTAAAGCATTTATTACAATGAAGTATTAGGTTTTGTGGAGGATAAAAGGTCATTCATTCAAACACTTGAATCACTTTACATTCAAAGAGAACAAGGAGAACAGTGCCTGAGTAGAAATTTCAGAGATTTGATGTGTGAAGAATGAATTCAATAGCTAACCCTAATTCCATGAAGAAAAATGTATTTCTCTACGAAGCTTTGAACTTATACTCTTTTGAAATGGCTACACCTCTGTTGTGAACATCACTGAGTGACCTAGGCCGAAGTTTAAAAAGCACCCCTTCAAGTCCACTGAAGTCGATCTGATGGGAGCATTTTCTGGGGTTCCATATGGAGTTCTTCACACAAAAGACATTAGGGCTTACATTCACACGCCTCTAGAGGAGCATGGCAACTCAAGGTTTGCTGATCTATTCATGAAACACTTAAAAGGTGATGATTTTGAGCTTAAACTAGAATACAAAGTCCTGAAAGACAAGAAGTTCATACAAATTGTTGAGTTTCCATGTTTTGCAGAGGACAAATGGGTCCGGTATGTCTTGAGTCATATCCATGATGAATTTTTATGGTTGAATCATTCATTCAAGATCACAAAAGATGCAATAAGAGTAGTTACAAGATTGAATTCAACTGGTACTCTACCTCAGTTGAAGGCTATGAAGAATCAGGAAGTCACAGAGGCAACCGGATCAAAATTTGACAAGAGAGCCATGACTATAAATGATATAGAGGATCATGGGGTCAGATACACATCAATGGTGATAGGGTACAAAATATACTTCTCTAGTAGAGAAAATTCAGTGTTTGAAACAACCATCTATACTGTGTATCAGATGGTGAAAGAAAATGCAAACTATGATCTCTGTGAACTATTATTGAACCAGCTTATGGAGAATCTAAGCAAGATAAAGAAAGATAAGAAGTACTCGTTCAAATATGGTACGCTAGTTATATGTCTTTTCTTTTATTTCTTGAGTGAGCTCCCTGGGAATAAGAATATATATTGGTCAAATGACAAACTGGTAGCAGTCCAAATTAGGAATCATTTGAGTTGTATGGGTAGTTATGATGCACAAAAGACTACACTTTGGGGATTCTTCAAAAACTTCCAGAGTATAATGCAGGCTAGGGATAGAATACCTAGGGCTGTGGTTGAAAAATACAAGGACACCATTTGCTTTATGGTTACTATTGATTAGTGCAAAATGGAAGCAGTGGAACTTAGAGTTGTGTGGATCATGCCCATGGGGTATGAAGTGGATGGATGTATATTAGAGTTGTATGCACAACATCTGTTGAGTCAACCTAGGGATCCAACTGAGGAAAGATTTGGAACATATGAGGAGATCTCACTAAAACTGCATCTCGAATTCAAGGCTCCTGAAATCAAAAGGACTGTGAGGAAAGAAGTTGAGCAGTTGGTTGAGAATTTAGACCTTACCAAAGAAGCTGTGAGACAATTTAGAGAAAGGACAGAGAAAGCTAAGAAGGAGAAGCAGGAAAAGGAACAGGGAAGTGTTCTGGTAGAATCTCTTTCTAAGTCAAGAACTACTAGGAGTTCTAGTTCAACCTCTAGTACATCACCTTCTCCTATTGCAGAAAAATCCAAAGAAAAACCTATCGGTAAGGAAGAAAAAAGGAAAAAGGTAAATGGAAAAAGAACATATGTCAGTGTGGAGAAAGTAGATGAAGAAGAAACTGAATCAGATGATGAGGTTAAGGAGTTGAAGGCCTCAGGCACCAAAGCTGCTAAAGTGTCTAAGGAGAAGCCCTCCAGAAGCAAAAAGTCAAGTAAAAGGCATAAGACAAAGGCTTATGTTGAGAAGCCTACTCTTTCTGTGGATGACATCATTAAATCAATCACTGTAGATGGAAACTTGAAGCCAATGACTGAATTTTATGATCATTACGGTGATGTTGACAAGGGAGTTTTTAAGGAAGAAACAATCAAATACTTGAATATCTATAGTAAGACTTTATTTGAAATAACTTCTGAAATTCTGGAAAGCCTTGCAAAAATTCTAGAAATAAGAAAAGAGAATGCAAAAGCTAAAGAATTTGAGCTCCGAGAGCATGTGCTAATAAAATTGTGTCCTCAAATTACTCCGGATCAAAAGAACTTGATATTCAAAGAAGTGACAGAGGACTTTAGGAGTAAGATCAGAATGAATATGCTCATGTTAGTAAGATCAAAATGAATATGCTCATGTTAGGAGAGATTGATAAGATAGTTGAAGATACTCAGGAGATTCTTCTGAATGCATTGAAAAGGCATAATCTTCCCACTATTGAAGAAGAAACTAATGATGAAATTGATTCCTCCATTCTAGATGTTGAGGAATTTGGTAAAAATGATGATAATGTTGCTGCTGAGGATACACAAAATCCTCTGGAAGAGAATGCAGAAAATATTTCTGATATAGGTAAGAGCAAGGATGCCTCTTATGATGATGTAGAGAAGACAGAAGTAGATAAAAAGGATGAAAATGTTGAGCAAGACAATGTGGTTGACTTCGAAAAGGGAGAAGATGGAGGTCTTGAAGAGCATAAATTTGAAACATCATTTTGGGCAAGAGACACTATAGAAGTAGTGAAAGAAATTATGGAGAGAGACAAACAAGTTGCAGAAGATTAGGATATAATACAAGGACCAATCAATTTTGATACTCTATCACTAGTACAGAAGATGAAGTTGGCTTCTATTGCACAAGCTAAGGCTAGAGAGGAAATCTTGATATCCCATATTGAAGATAGTGAGTTGCTTGGTCTTGCATCTGGAATTTTGAAGAAAATCATGCCTACATTTCAGAAGGACTCATCAGCATCTCCCTCTGGTCAATTGAAGAGTCTGATAAACTCTGTAAGTACCCATTTTGAAACCTTTGAGAAGTCAGCATAAGTTAAAGTAAAAAATGAATATAATGAGAATAGATTTGCTAAAATAAGGAAAAAAATTAGTTATGATAGATCAGTACTTGACACCAGTGTAAAGAGTATTCAAAATTCTCTCTGAAGGTGTAGAGATTTATAAGTTTTGCCTAAATCGGTCTAAAGTTGTTGAAGATATTGAGAAGATTAAGGACGTAGAACTTAAATTGTCTAACATCTCTTAGTCCTATAGTCCTTTAACTGAGTCTGTAACCACTAAAGAATGTCAAGTAGTGAGTTTGTGAAATAATTGAGTAATTTGGAGAAGGAAAAGGTGAAAGTTTTGGGTAGATTAGATGAGCTCTAGGGACTAATTTTCCCCAAGTTAGAAACTATGTATGATCTATTGGTAGAATCCCAAGTTGTTGCTGCTACTAGTGATCCTACTGATCTTCAAAAGGTAGAATCACATGCATTTTTGTTCAGTGGGCATATATCCATTTTGGGTAGCATAAAGAAGAACTGGGATAGTGAATTGTCATGGCTGAAAAACATTTTTGGTGATATCTTTTTGTTGATGAACAAGGCTTAAGGACTGTGTGTTCATATGTGGAAGTATATACTTAGAGTTTTGACCCATGTACATAAATTTTTTGCATATATGGATCCCAGCCTTTTCCATTGATGTTAAAGGGGGAGAGGAAAAGTAGTGAAAAATGAGGAATTCATCAAAGGGGGAGCATTGGAAATCACAAATGCACATAGTAAGGGGGAGCTGTTCTAACACTTACTCGTTTTTCACTAAGTGTTGCCATCAATGCCAAAGGGGGAGATTGTTGGCAAGAGACACTGCTAGGCATGTTAGGTGTTGTCATTGATGGCAACTAAATCCATCTTACACATCTACATTGTATCAGTGGATCATATCGGAAGTCAGATTGCAGATTTGTCTAAGTCCGGATAGACAGGAACATAGGATATGACAGGGTTCAACATCTTAGTCCACATTTTTCCATAGGTAATCATATTATGTTGCGGATCTAAGGGAATGTTAAGGGATGTCAGGGCTACCTAAATCCAAGATTTTAGCCTCCGGTGATGAAGGGATTGTATGTTACAAGCATCTGAGTATCAGGTTTTGGTTAGACAGTTTAGTCCAGTGAAGTATACGCTGACCTGGTGTTTGATCCTTGTGCAGATTAAGAGAAGTGGTTGGTTGAGCAATTTATGAGATCCAGTGATATTGTCCGACATATGTGGTGACTTCAACACCTAGGTTTCGGTCCACATTTATATTTATGCATGGATTCATCCGACAGAACAATGTTCTTGAAAAAGTCTCTAAGTTTTCTTAAGGTTGACTGCAGTCGATGCAATTTCATGTTACGGATATATATATTAGATTGATGCAAGCATTTTTATGTATGGATATGTGAATATGAAGTGATAAGTGCGAAGGGTGGCAGTATCAAGTGCTAAGTAGAGATTTGATCTTCGGATTATGGCAGAATAATAAAACAAGGTAGTAAGAGATGAAGTGTGTAAAGTCAGTATATTGAGCCTAACCAGAATTGTAATCTTGCGTTGTTAGATGCTATTCATCAGTTCAAACATTTCAGTGAACTCTTGTAAGTGATCTTGTAGGTAGTGAGCCCCCTTTGAGCAGTGAGTTCTGGGCAGTGCACTCAAAGGCATGTGCCTTCCCACTTTGTAATACTTTTAACAGAGTATAAAATCTTGTGGGTTAACCCCCATCATGGTTTTTCCCTTAACTGGGTTTCCACGTAAAAATTCTGGTGTTCATATGTTATGATCTTGTTGTTTCTGTTCATACTTCTTTCTTTTGATGTATGTGGTAAATTATTAAAGGAACATAATAATAAGTTTTGCAGAACACTGATTCAACCCCCCCTCTCAGTGTTCCTTAATTTCAACAAATGTGATTGACTTAGCTGTAGTTTAGAGGGAAGTCAGTTGGGGATGTTTTTAGCACTAGGCGGTAGGACTAATTTTTAGCGCTAAGTGTAGTAGGAGTTATTTTTGGCGCAAAGTGCAGTAGGGGTTATTTTTAGCACTGGATTTGGAAATGTCCAGGGTGACAGTATATTTCAAAATATATTTAAGTATATGTTTAGATATATACTTTAAATATTTTGAAATATATTGTCAAGATGTTTGAGATAGGTTCTAGATCCATAGGATTTGATATGCAGATTCTAGATTTTTGAGGTTCCACCAAATTTCAGACTTAACCAAATCAGGGCTTCAGGACCATGCATCAGAATGAAAGTATATGAACCCCTTAGTGAAATATTGTGGAATTTGAAATGATTTTGCAACTCAAAGACCTGGAAACTAGGAATTTCAACATGACACATCCTGTAGTAGCAATTTCAAGGACAATATCTAGTGACAGGATTTTAGAGCAAGATGTAGTAACACCCAACTTTAGCGCAAAAGGCAACAAATGGCTATTTTTTAAGCACAAGACCACTCAAGACACCTCCAAATCAATTATGAAAGACATCAAATCAGTCCAAACATGAAAAATACCCAAATTTGAAGTAAATCCTACATTATAATCACATATTCACCCTCTCATCATCATAAGTAACAAAGGTTGAGACCTCAAGCCAAAGCAAAAGAGGGGGTCTCCATTTGGCAAAATGGGACGTGTGTGCAAGGCACAACAAATGGTAACTTTGCTGTGAAAATGCTCTAGAGCATTTCAAAGATAAATGTTAGTTTTGAACCTTGAATCTCTGTGTTCCCCACGTGTCAAACAAGACAACATGATACCTTATTGAAGAAGTAGAAATCAATAGTAGGGTGCAACTATCCATATCCTAAAAACCTGAATGTGTGCAATTGCATTAATTTCCATCCCTTAGCCACTAAGATTATCCAAGATCCTTCGCATTAAGCTACATATGTTGACACACATCTCATCCACCTTGACCTTGCCTCGTTGCCAGTCAAGCGTCCATAGCCCCGACGGAGTTGTCTTGTAAACTGATCAGCTTAATTGAGTTGCAGTGTGTGTTAGGTGCAATTGATCTTCATCATCTTTTTTTTTTTTAACTTTATTGCTAGTAGAGTATAATGTAGTATCGCTTACCCTTCCAATTTTGCTGATACAACCCACAATGGTGGCAGAGATGAGGCCTTTAGATTTTTCACTTAATACGATATCACCTAGAATCCTTTAGTTTCCTCAGGATCATTAAGAGTGTAAGAGATATATGGCTAGAAAATACTTCAAGTGCACCAACTAATGACTCATTTCCCATGAACAGACATCATACCATCCAAGTATAACTGTGGAACCCACAGGAAGACCTAAGTAGAAAACTTCAGCTTCTCAAAGAAATATTCCATATTACTTACCCAACAAAGGACCACTTATAGGTCTGCATGACTGCCACCACATTCAAGAAATGGAGAACCCCGGCAAAACAAGCACAGGAAGCAAAAGTAAAGCAATCAAAGAGTAACTAACCTAAATGAAGCAAACTACTCTAACTAAAGAAAAATGAAAGCAACATCTAACAACTAGTAGCTAACGAGTAAGGAAAACATAAAAAGAAAGAAAGCAGAAACTAAGCTAAAGCAGCAGACTACTTAACAAAAACCTAACTAGAAACAAGAAAGACTATGTACAAAAGCTTTGGACAACAAGTATTTACACTTCCAGTGATTTATTTCTTAGGACATGTAGAAGTAACAAGGTACAGGTCAGTGTCCTAAGTCTAGCGAGTTCATCCTTATACTTTGAAAAGTGAGGTAGAGGCAAATTAGGCTTATGCTCAGGATTCCAATTACACAGGATTAGCAATTGGGGCAATTCATTAGGGCCATGATCAATCCAAATTCAAGTAGTCTTACCCAAGTAACCATAATCAAATTGATAACCATTGAAACTGAGTGAAAGGGGAAATGATACAACATGATTTGTAGTACCATCAATTGGCCATGAAAGTTCATCACCTTGCTGCATTGTACCGAATACCTTCTCATCTTCAAGGGACCTCAGCTTATGTTTGGCCATATCATGTTCATCAAATACCTTTGGAGCACTGATTGCTGCAACAACCTCCCAAGTAAATAGGAAGTTTGGACAACTTTCTTTAGAATGTGGATCATCTGGATGTATTCTGCATGAATCAACCAAAGCAAAGTCTATCATATGCAGTGAATTCCCATGTAGTAGCATATCTTTGCTCATTGTTGATACCAACTCAATGATGTGATCAAGTGATTGACATAAAAAAACTTCCAAGCCATCACTTTGCATAATGGTTTGATTTCTATTCTCAAAGTGCAGACTTTTACTCTCAGTTGTTATTAGTATACTGTCATCAGCCATGTGAGGATCTTCTTTCATGAAAGTATAAACAGGATCAGCCTGATGAACATATGATATGCTTGAATCTATTGCATCCATATTAGTCACATGTTCTGAAAAAACTTTCTCTATATCAATCAACAACCTTCCTATTTGGACTGTCCATCCATCACCTGCGGCAACAACAAGGTCTCCGTCTTCTTGCATAACAGGATTCACAATATCAACATTGTCTTGGAGTGGTGCATCATCCTACTCTTGTTCATTTAATTCAACTAGAGACTCTATTGGAGTGACTATATCAGCCTGATATGACTGATCATGATGATATAGTGAGCTAATACAGTCAAGGACTTGATCATTTTTCACTAAAAAATCTGATTGGAGCTCTTCTTGCCCTATTGTCCATGATTTTTCTTGATCTGGGGGACTTATTTTTTCTTGTTCTTGTATATATTTGACAAGATCTAACTGTTGTTCATATTCAGAACTATCATCCAACTATAATGAACTATTGTTCTGCATCTCTGCAGTAGCAAATTCATGCTTAGAACTTGATACCTGTGAATCATTTGGTTGCTGATCTACATCCTCAACATGACTATTGGTGAGGTCTAATTCATCATGCATCTTGCCAACATCCTCAGAAGAAGAAGTGTGACCCTGTATACTGCCCTATTCCTTGTCCTGTGACTTCAAACTAAGTTTTAACCAAGCTAGGACAACATATCCTTCGAATGTTTTGTCTATCTAAGAAAGAGATTTTAACCAGTCATGGATCTCATATTCATTAGTTGGGTGACTTGTAGACCATATACATTGTCTACCATTCTTATTTGGATATGTACTTTGATGAAAAACTTCAACTTTTTGTGTATGCAAACTACCCTTTTGACTGTGATCTCTTATGGATGGTAGATTTGTAGCTCATGAAACCTCAACTCTTTGTATGCTCTCAACTGGGACATGATTGTAGTAATATGTATCCATCTATACTGCAGCTCCTCCATGTGTTGTCTTGCTCAGGATATGTCTATCATACTTACATCTTGCTTCAGGATTATATATTTCAAAAATAGGGAGGAGTCCTTTCAAATGTAGATCTAACCTCTGGAGGAAGGTTAAACAATCAATCTTGTCATGTGACTCTCTAGGATGTACAGTTCAGACCTGAGGGGAACTAATATCAAGCAAGGTAAACGGAGGATACTTCACTCTGATTTGTCTATCTAACAATTCTTTGAAAAGTGGGATGTTTACTTGGAAGTTCTCTTCATGATATGACTGATGAGATGGTCCTCTGAAGAATAAAGGGATTTCATGACTGAAACCCTTATGTGTACACATTGGAACTGAATCTCCTAAATTTAATTCATTTTCAGCATGTGCAATGAACCACTGAAATTGAAATCTTGCATCAAAACTCAGTTCTGCCCTCCTTCTAGCGCCAATTATGTTGATGGTGTTTTTAGCACACAAAAACATAGGTGAAATATAGGTATCTCACCTCTTGTGAAAAAGGTATCCTATCTAAGATAGGACTACCCCAAGGATAATACAACTAGGTCTTAGCTTGTAGGAATAACTTAGTTGGTATGTCTAGCTATGCCAACAAGGGGTCTTACATGAAATCATAGGGTTTACAAAAAGATAACAACAACACAAATGCAAAACCCTATGATATTTTTAGCAGATTTGAGATTTGATTCCTGCTATGAAACCTAAATCTATCAAACTTGATTAAATAAAATACAAAAAGGTAACGGGAGAGAGAGAAGGGATAAGAGATCCTATAGACAATTACAAGAATGATCAATAACTAGATAGACAGATTCCCAACAACAAATGAATCTCTACTTAACTAGGCAACCCACAATGCCATAGAGATTGTGTAATCTTCTAAGGAAATGTAATGATTTTTAAATTGTAGAGGGTTCATCAAACACCCAATCCCTAGCATAGCTCAATGAAATCATACATTCAAACTTTTCTAATAAAATATGCCCAGACTAACCATGCACAATGACATACAACTAGCAAGCCACTAATGGTATGGATAGGAAATCCATCAAATATTTGAATCACTAATCACAAATGCAACTGAATATCAACTAATTTCAAATTGACATGAACCATGAAATCTAAAATGAGACAACACAGAAACACAAATTCCCAGTAACTTGCAAAACTTGCTTTGTATTAGTTGTATTTTGGTAGAGTCTCAACAATTCACTATCAAAACCTACTTGTTATAATGAGAGAATGATGGCCCTTTTATAGACAAGGCACCATACCGAGTTTTTCAATGGACTGTGGAGATTAACTCAACACCAATGGTCCAGATTACATGGCATTTAATGTGATACATTAGTTAGTTACATTTTTGGATTTACATTTGTCATTTAGGAAAAAGACAAAAACAACTTGCAAATACATTGAATCTAGACAAAATGGATACCCATTTGGTTGTACATGATAAAGGGCCACTTCCAAAAATAAAGTCACATGACATGTGAAAACTTGAGCTGATGTGGACTGATGGGATTGCTCATGCTGATTGGATCCTTCCATTGCTCATCACTTTTGAATTGCTTAATAGGACAAATCACTTCTCCAATGTGTAGAATAGTCAAGAAGAGTATGTGGCATGTTTTTGATGAAGACATGTCCAATTGGATGCAAGTTGGACTTGTTCTTGATGACTGGATGCCTGGGACAGTTGTGAACAAGTGTGAACATGTCTTGGACATTGGACTAGATCTGTAGGAACTACCATGAAATAGGCATGATCTCCAATGTCTCCCAGCTCTTGAGGCCTATCTCCATCATTTTGGACATCATATTGACTTCCTTTTGCTTGTGCAATAGCAATTTGGTTGCTAGAGTGTCAATTTTGCATTTCTAGGTCAGTAGGATACCTCTATGTGTTCACCTCCCAAGATAGCTCCAACAAGCTCTTGTGTCCTCCAAGACCTGTAATTCACAATGCAAAGCATCAATTTCATCTTAAACAATCATTTTTCATCAATTTCATCTTAAACAATCATTTTTCATCAATTTGGATCAAGATATGTCCACTTGCAGTCATAGATTCAGTCTAGGACAACCCAAACTCAATGTCATCTTCTTATGAACAACCTCATAAATCTAGTGATTTCTGCATGATTTTCTGAGTTTTTTACCATTTTCAAGTGCCCATTTGGATTATATGTTGATCTAGGAGGTTTTTGTGGCCATTTGAATCCATTTGGAAATTTTTATTCCATGTTTTTATAGCCTTTTTTGCAAAAAGTGAGATTTTTGGGGGTACTAACTTTTCATGTGCAGTAGCATTAATTATCGTTAAATGTGCCCAAAATCTACACAAACATTCTAAAAATGTTCATCATGACGTGACAACTAGTTGTACAATTCAAATCCATCAAGAAAATCCAAGTTTCCCCTTCAAAAAAATGAATTTTAGGCCCAAAATGGCAAAAAACATTATTTTTGAGTCTCATTGCCTTAGCGCTAATTTTGGGGCTCACTGACTTTATTGCAGATTTTGGGGGTCACTAACTTTTGCGTTGATTTTGGCTCCGACTGACTTTTGCATTGATTTTGGCTCTGACTGAATTTTGCTTTGATTTTGGCTCTGATTGACTTTTGCATTGATTTTAGCTTCGACTGACTTTTGCATTGATTTTGGTCTATTGGAAGTGATTTCAGCGCAAGTCAGTGCAAGGTGTTTTTAGTGCTAAGTCAGTGAGGTGGGTTTTTAGCATTTTTCTTCCAAATTGTCTCAGCAGGGCTTTTTGATGTGACCAACTTAGTGGTAGTTTAGAGGGAAGTCGGCTGGGGATGTTTTTAGCGCTAGGTGGTAGGACTGATTTTTAGCGCTAAGTGCAGTAGGGGTTGTTTTTGGCACAAAGTGCAGTAGGGGTTATTTTTAGCACCAGATTTGGAAATATCTAGGGTGACAGTATATTTCAAAATATATTTAAGTATATGTTTAGATATATACTTTAAATATTTTGAAATATATTGTTAGGATGTTTGAGATAGGTTCCAAATCCATAGGATTTGATATGTAGATTCTAGATTTTTGAGGTTCCACCAGATTTCAGACTTAGCCATTTTTCAGGGTTTTCAAGGTTTCAAACTTAGCCAAATCACGGCTTTAGGACCATGTGTCAGAATGAAAGTATATGAACCCCTTAGTGAAATCTTGCGGAATTTGACATGATTTTGCAACTCTAAGACCTAGAAACTAGGAATTTCAACATGACACATCTTGTAGTAGCAATTTTAAGGACAATATCTAGTGACATAGGATTTTAGAGCAAGATGCAGTAACACCCAACTTTAGCGCAAAAGGCAACAAATGGCTATTTTTTAAGCACAAGACCACTTAAGACACCTCTAAATCAATTATAAAAGACATCAAATCACTCCAAACATGCAAAATACCCAAATTTGAAGCAAATCTTGCATTCTAAGCACATATTCACCCTCTCATCATCATAAGTAACAAAGGTTGAGACCTCAAGCCAAAGCAAAAAAGGGGGTCTCTATTTGGCAAAATGGGGTGTGTGTGCAAGGCACAACAATATGATTTGATGCTTGTGTTCATGTTGAGATTGGTGCAGGTTTTAGTGATAGTTGATATGTTTCATCTTGGCTTGTTTCTTATTTATCATGGGTGACATGATGTGAGGAGTTCTTGTTTGAGATGATGGCTATCATGGTTGCTTTTGCAGGTATCTTGTTGGAGCACAAAAGCATGTTGAAGAATCAATGGCACATTGATGGCTAGGGATGTTTTACCCTGTGATTTAAAGTTTGATTATATCATTTAGTGTAATTGCAATGTATAAAGTCAGGTGGGAGAATGTTGGGATAAATTGTCATTAATTTGTAATCCTAACCAATTCATGTGTCTCCAAAGTTCTTGGAATGTGTTCACCAACACATAAGGACTTTGAGAGATTAATTTGTTATTAATTATATCACTTTGACTTTTGCAATCAATTCGTAATTGATAAGGTCAAATTTGGGCATTCATTTTTAGAGTGGGGGCCATGAAGACTTTGTTGACTTCTCCTAAGTCTATTTTGAGAGTTTGATAACTCCTAGTAAGTAGGAGTTAAACTTAGGCATCTCCTTTTGATGGGGACTTATATTTAGACTTAGAGTTGTGCTTTTTATGTACATGAGTGGATAATGTTGAGACACCTTGCATGGATATAATGTTGGAGTTAACTACAATGTTAGAGATGCATGAATTGGATATTACTTACATGAGGTCAGAAAAGATTGCATGGACTTGCATGTTTTTGCATGTTACTTGCATGTACTTGCATGTTGTTGCATGTTGCTTGCATGTACTTGCATGTTGTTGCATGCCACTCCTATGGACTTGTATGACCTTGCATATTGTTGCATGTCACTCCTATGGACTTGTATGACCTTGCATGTTGTTGCATGTCAGTTATATGACCTTGCATGTTTTTTCTTGTTAGTTTTGTGAGATTGTTTGTAGAACACTCCAACTCTAGAAACTTGTAGGATGGTACATCTCAATGTTTCAGGTAATGGGTATCAGTTGCATGTTGTTGCAAATGCTTGAATGTCAGTTGCATGTCAGTTTTAAGATATTACTTACAAAACACTCCAACTCCAAAAAGTTGCAGAATGGTACATCTTAGTGTTTTAGGTAATGGGTATCAGTTGCATGTTGGATCTGGTGTTTGCATGTCACTTGCATGTATAGAACAATGTAATTCAGAATAACCTTGGGGACATCAATCTTGCATGTTGTTTGCATGAGATTCGTGTGTGTTGATCACTTCAGTTAATTGAAAGAGATTGGGCAAACTTGGATACCCAATTTGAGGACTTTCTGTTGTTGGTTTTATTTGGAAATGTATTTGATGTTGGCTAAGTTTACTTGATCAAAATTGGGCAGCCACATCTAGGATAGTCGGTTAACAGAAGGCTTGACTTTTTTTGACTTCAGTCTTCTCTATTTGGAGCGCTTGGGTTTTGCATGAGCATTGGTTTCTATGTTATCAATTACAATTTATTGTAATTTGAGTTTCAAGCTTTCAAATTAAGAAGCTATTGAATTATGAAGCTTCATATTAATTAATTATGAGCTCCATACATTTTCCAGAGAGTTGAATTGTGAAAAAGACTTAAAAGAAGAAAAAAAAACAAGAAGGTTTGAAGATTGAAGAAGCTTTTGATGTGCATCAAGGAGTCAAATGATTTCAGTATTGAATGTAATCTTTTACAAGAGATTTAATACAAGCATAAACACCTTTGGTGTGGAGTTTTTTCTCTTAAGGGTTTCTCCACGTAAATACTTGTCTTCTTCTTGCAAGCTATTTTCTTCTACTACACTGATTAAATTAGAGAAATACTCAACATCTAAATTGAAAGAAATTTTCAGATTTACACATTCTATTAATTTCATATTTGAAAACATTTTAAAGCTACATAGCTACAACATTACCTTGTTCTCTCTCCCTTTTTCCAACAATATTTTGTTTGCATTGGTTAGTTGAGTCTATATGCATTCAATAATGTATAACTATGTGCATTTAATAGTTTGGCACTAGTTATCTCATGTCATAGCATTAAGACCCTTGTCATATTACAATTTGTCTTATATGCTTTCTTTATTAGTGGTGTTTAGGACATTTATTATTTGCCTCTAGTTGTCATTTAATATGGTCTCTATGTCACACTACACCTTGCCTATATAAGGGAGGTATATCATTGTATATATCATATCAGTCAATTATCAATGATCAATCATATATTCATGATCATATCATATTGTGTATTTGCATCATTTACTCCCCCAAGATTTCATCATCAAGGGGTGAGAGCCACCAAATCCCTTAGCCTCTTGGGCATATGGGGTGGTCGCGCCCAACTAGAGGGGGCTTAACTCACTCCATCATTTTCATGTTTTTTTTTAATTTTTTGGAAAAACATGCATGCAAAATTTTTAAATTATTTTTTCTTGAAAGGCAATTTAAAAAAAAAATTCTAGTGTCAAAAAGGCAAGAAGGCAAAATAGAAAAATCAATGTAACTTTTGATCAACAACTCGAAATTGAGTGTCATTTTTTGTTAAAGTGATTATTTTTCAAGCCTGATCCATTGCATGTGAATTCACACTATCATTATAAAGTGCCATTTTTCATTCCAATTGGACTTGCTTATGCACTGAAACTATAAAGTGCCAAATTCATGGGGATAAAAATATTGAATTATGAGGGGGTGTATTGTGTCGTGTCTAGTGCACTTCCTTTGTGTTGTGTCCAATACACTTCCACATTTCCTTCAACATTTTATTTCTGCACTTCTTTCTACATTTTTAGTTTGAGGTAATTGAGCAATTTTGGGGGTTGTTCATATATATGCACAAAAATTAAAGTGCCAAAATCAAGGGGGATTCATCATGGTTTTTTTCTATCCTTCTATTGTCACACTAACTTCAGAGAACTATTTGTCTTGGAAACAAGGGATAAAGAATCGGATTTGTTGCCCTATCTCCTTGGACTTGTTCCTGAGCCAAGTGACTATGAAAAGAAGAATGCATGGTTTAACAAAAATGACATGGTCTGTGGACTAATAAATAGTACTATTTCTAGGGATTTTCTACATCACATAGAGCACACTGAGTGCCCTTTCACTACTTGGACCATCATACAACAGTTGTGGAGATTTTGGATCTTCATCTAATAGTGATGTTTCCTTAGATGACTGGGCTCTTATGGATAATACTGAGACTTATGTTGCCCCATCTTGTGTGGACACATACTTATGGGATGATTAGTTTATTTGGTTGACATACATTGATACCCCATCTACAATACATGTTGCTACTTTAGAGTTTAGAGTTTCTTCTTCGAGAGCTTCCAGTAATTCTTTGCAGCAAGGTCATTTTCTAGATTCACCTCATTGGGACCAATTTCTATCAGACATCTCTTGTTTGTTTGTAGAGTCCCACATTCCAGATCTAGATGACACTATTGAGGACATAAGTCTTCTCTTTGATGACTATTCTTTTGCTATTACAAAATTCAGAGAGGCTTCACTAAGGGCTTCCAAAGATTCTTTGCAGTAGGACTTCACGTGGGATTTGGATTGTAGCCACATGACATGCATTGACATTCCACACATCAACTTTTTGGATCTTTCTCTTCATCAGTTTTCATGACTTTGAGAGGTCACATGTTTTAGTTAGACCTGATCTGGTAGTGACACATTTCAGGATCAACATTGGAAAACATGAGCAGCTTCCAGAACCATTTATTCTGATTCCTTCATACATTCCACTTGAGTGGGAACTCAACAGTTTGATAGCTCAGGGTTTCTATCTTTCAAAAGGAAGAGGCATCATTTGTTACAGAAGGACCTACTATAGCATTCGCCATGCGACATTCTGTGTTGACTTTCTTTATTTTCTTTGTGGAGCCACACATGGGCCCTATCTTGTAAGGATTTCAAGACTATCATCTTTGGGTATTTTGTGTTGTGGATAGTACACTTCTGCTTTTTTCTCTCTTTTGGAGGGAAGTTTTTTCCCACTAGGTTTTATTCCTTTCTCCACTTTATGAGAGATTGCATTGTACATGGGTACCTCATCAGGCCTAGTTGTCGGGACCCATCCTTCTTTGTGCCCACCTAATCTATGCTTAAGGGGGGGTGTTAGTATAGTAGATTGTTGTTATTACTTATTATTTACTAAGTAATTATACATGTACTTCAACACTTGGCATTAAGCCATCTTAGGTGACTATGTGGCGACTTGGAGAGTTGGTCAAACTCTACCAAGGTATGTGGTGCCACCTCTTGATGTGGCATGACCTCTTGCTATTTTGGAGGAACAAGCTCGCTACCACTAAAGGTTGTCTTCTTATGCGTCTCTACCACCTCTCACTATATGTACAACACCTTGTACATAATATTATTCAACTCGACTTATTCCATTCTCATGCTTATTTTGGCTTGTATATTCTGTATTCTTTCCATTACTTGCAGGGCATGCGACTTCTTGACATTTGTTCCCTATTCTGGTGCCAGCATTCTATCTAGTCGATCCTCAACTCCAACAATAAGAGCATATTTTAAAAATAGCACGGAAGACCATGACCAACTTGGACATTGGAATTTGGGCCAAATATGGCACCAATTTTGGGTCATTATTTTGACTCACATGGTTTTGGAAAACCACTCTTGGTATGTGGTTTGATATTTGCCTATTTATTGGGTGCTTGGGTTGAAGCTATGTATGGTTGTATGGTTGATTTGCAGGTATTGTTATGCCACTAGAATTGCTCTAGTTTTACATGTTGGTGATACTCTTGTAAGGGCATGTCTCTGGGTATTGTATTGTAACCTTTGTTTTTGGTAATACAATTAGTTCATGCTTTGGAATGTGGGTTTTTCTCTTGATAGGGTTTTCCCCACATAGACCCATGTGTTATGGTATAATTTTTTTTGTATTCTTTTCTATAATGATAAGATTAATTGTTTTTGCACACACCTCACCTCAAAGTTTAGAGGAGGAAGCATATTTCGCACCATTGCTTCCTTCCATCATGATCACATGTTTCCTCCTCATTAAGATAAAACATAGCATTCATATTTTCAATAAGAGGTGCATCTATTTAATTGATGGCCATGATTGGGTTTAACCTAGGGCTCATAAGTGGAAGGAGAGAGATTGGTTGATATCTTGGTATTCACACAAAAGATCAAAAGAGTTCAAAAGAGATAAAGCAATGAAAATAAAAGGATATTCAAATACGATATAAAATTAGAAAATTAGAAGTATCAAATTTGAAAAATCACAAAAGGAGGGAAACTAGAGTGGTTCAATGAGTTGAATTCACCAAAATGAAAGGAAATAAAAGACACCCTCTCTTCTAAATTTATATCAATCTAGGAATAAAAAGGTTGATTAACATATAAATCAAACCCGAAGCTAATATAATTGAGTTGAGTAACTAACATGACAAGTAAATGCGAAATTAAATGAGAACTTAAGAATTTGGTTAGCTCTTTGATGATGATGGTAGTGGATGTGATGAAATCATAGATGTGCTCCAAGATTGCTTCCCGATTATAAAACTCAAACATGAAATGGTACTTTTGAATCAGACAAGTCTGTGATCCTTGTCTTGTAGCTAGACAAAATCATTGTTGTGATCCTAACTTTCTCTCTTCTCATTGTGTCCTCTCTATCTCTACTAATCATAAGCTCTCAAATTCTTTGCCTCTAATGTGATCTTGTACACTATAACTTTCAATCTTTCAAAATAAATATTAGAATAACATGTTTAACTACACGACTAAAATGAACACAAAATAAGTGAAGAAAATGTGGAGTTGTACTTTTGAGATCTCAATTAAAAAAAAAACTCAAAAATACTAATATAACATCTCAACCCAAAAAAATCCTAAAAATATCCATGAAATATGTGATAGAAAATCAATTGGTACGTCGATTTAAACGATATAGGTAAGCATTTCGTTTTTCACGTTGTGGGCCGTGTGTATGAATGAGAGAGGTCCAGGGGGACTGAACCTCCGGATAAGATGGTCGGCACATTCATTTGATTTCATCTACCAAGAGTAACACCTCGACCAATATTAGAAAGCCCTTCAAATTGGGGTTTCGTTGCATCGCTTCATTCATTCCTATTTTTCTGCGTCGAGGCCCAGACAGATCAGGATTATGGCGAAATTCCTGGAAATGTTAGATCTTGGCGTGAGGATCGCTGCACGCTTCCATTCTCATTGTCCGCAGACTGCTCGAATGTATTATCATCCTCCCAATCCCAAAAATGAGACATCGTCTGCTGACAGAAACGCCAACGCCCCAACAGCAACCGCAGGGACATTTGAGATACTCTATTTACTTTAAGGGAGGAAATTCGTTCTATTCTATTAGTAATGCTTCGCATGGCTTCACATAATTTAATTTCATCAGAGGGCAGGGCACGGGAACCGTCCCTGAAACCCTAATTTATTTGTATTTCGTCTCTGTAGAAATAACCTAACCATAGATTTGTTGCTCAAATATAATACTGTTGTATGGCGTGCCTTCTTTACAAGTTTTTTATTTTCTAATCTTGAGTGTGTTGCAATTAAAGCTGCAGAAACCTAGCGATGAATTCTTCACTCCCAATTGGGGCTGAATCTGACGGTCGTATGGCGGTCTTTATGCATTTTCCCCTAAAATACAGTACAAAATTATAGAAGACTGTATCCGTGAAAATGGTGCTTTTGAGTAGACCGTCAAAAATTCTTTTAAAATTATGTAATTGTATATATATTTAGGTTATAATTAATATATAAAATATAAATTAAGACGGTTAAACTACAAGTGGTCTTTAACATATAGATTTAATGAAAGAAATTACAGCAAAAATAAGATGATTAAAGATATAAAGGCCATGAGAGAAAAAACGAGATAATTAAAGATATAAAGGCTTTTATAATGAAGAATTTAAATTTTAAGAGAAAACTTTAACAAAAGTGAGATAATTGTCTAATGCTATTCATTCTGGTTGGTTCTCTTCCAAGACTTGGTTTAGATAGTTTTACGATTACTATGTCTCATTTTGTTGTGAATTAAAAAAATTCGTTTAGGATGTCCTTATTCCTCCCCGATGATTTATAGGCACAAATCCACGAACATCGTTGTTGCAACTATGTTAGGCGTTAGATGGAGTACCGATTCTTACCTTGCATAAGCTTTTTGAAATTTCTTCTAATTTAAATTTAACTTACCTTTGGTTAAATGATAGTCCTTTAGGCCTTGAATTTAGTCCCATCATTGATTTTTGAACATCCTTATAATACATATGTTAATGGATGTAAGAGATCAAGGCAAGAGGATCATGTTTATTTTTTATTAGCAACTCTAAGCTTATTGTCTTCTCCTTAGTATTCTAATATCTAACCATCTAGACATTATAGATTTAATTGAATTTATTTTTGGGCACTTTCCAAATGTGTGTATTGAACTTTGTCATATTGGTTATAGAAGCTATCAAAGATAGAAGTGGAAAGTTTGCATCATGAGTATGGTGGGTTATAGCTCTTATGTGATTTCAGAATATTGGAAATTCATTTTGATTCTTTGCTTATACAAAAACACAGTAAATGTGTGACTTCTTGCAAAAGACATTTGTGTTATATGTCATTGAATAATTCATAATATGAAATAAATGCATATAAATCAACCATGTAACAAACCCTAATAAGAGCCATGAAATATATATATAGCCTTTAGGATAAATTTATCAAATTATCCTAAACAAAACTCGTGTAGATTGATAAACATTTTTTCAACCAACGTGGTTTTTATGTTAATGTACTTTTCAACCAACATATGTGCTTAAACTTGTTTTCATATCATAATTGCAAGAAATGCCTACTTCTAATTATTTACCCCTTTCAAATGGTAAACTAGTACAAGTGTAAATGATGTTTACAAATTCTAAAGAAATTTTAACAGTGTACCATTTTACAATGGTTTTAATAATGCTTTATTTGGAAGGCACTAACAAATCTTGTTGGCTATAAAAAATGATAAAAAAAAATGTATATCAATTGAGACAATAAAACCAACTTCGATATAGTGTATGCAAGTTAAAAAACACAAAGTTTTTCAATGCAACTTAATTTATAGATTTCCAACATGCCATGTCACCTTGAAAAATAAAAACAAATGGTAGTGTGTGCAGGTTGGAAAATAAATTAAAATTTTGAATGCAACACAATTTATGTTGCCTTCAGTTTTCACAACTCCACACAAAAACAACTCTATACTAACAATGGCAAATTGTTCACAATTCAAACATTCATATTACAACACACACAATTAAATTGATATTCATATTCAAATTCATAAATACATCTGCAAGCAATTGATTTACAATATCAGTGTACACACTGGCTTTACCACCTATCAGCTCCACATTTCCAAACTGTCACAATATTTTTTATTCTTCCATGGGCAGTGATCTATTTTCCCAAGGCTGACTTCATTCCATAGTGGTTCTCTTCATCTGAGATTCGTTTCACCTTTCTTCCAAATGTCGCCTACACACACATTTTCCTAGACTTTGCATAATCTCACGTAAACAGCTGGTGAGTTGTAACTCACCAACTGTACGGTCGGTTGACCACCAGCCTCTGTCGACAAAACTTGTACGCATTTTTGACTCCAAATTTTGACCTCTGCCTATTTTTGAGCATCCGTACAACATTTTTGACTGTTTGCAGTGGGTTGTACGAACGTCGACCAACGAGTCGCTTACAACGCACCGGTTGGTTAAGACGTTCCTTCGTTCTCCATCTACCAGGCCTCTTTATTACTGCCAAAGATGCTTTGTATCTCCTTTGAATCTGTAGAATAGGAAAAGTCATAGAAACACAAATAGACTCCCCTCAAAACTGTTCGTTTCCCTTTCTAGGACTTCTAAGTGGTAGTGTTACTCCAACAAAATAGCCCTAATCTGAGTGCTTCTCTATATCCATCGTGGCACCATATTTCCTTTGGTGTCTACCTCTAAAGAGACATAGAAATCTAGTAAAAAAAATACTTTAAAATTCCCAACTATAATATCTAGAAGAAAATCTTTCTTTTATCATTGCGATGGATGTCCATGCTTCCATCGCAGTACTGGCATGAAAGATGCTAGTCAAATCGGGCATGACCTTATCTCCTTTAGACATTTTGACAAGCAGGTTGTGGCTCCATCTGTGACTATGCTTCATTTTGGAGTATAATATCTAATAAAAATTGCCTTTAATATGCGTTGATGGATTTCCGGTCCAAATCCATGAGCTCTCATAGGTGTAAAAGATGCTAACAAAGGTTGATGAATTTTAGTTTTAAAAAAACTACATTGATGACGCTTTCATGGGACCTATGTTCTATCACACAATCCGCTCACCCTGTTTGAGACCAAAGTATGTCAAACCATTCACGACCTTGTATTTGCAGTTTCACATTTCCTTCAGATATTATGTTGAATAGGCAACATGACCTTATTCATGGACATTCTTTTGACATAGATAATAAAATTGATTACGGCTTTGCCTGCTGGAAATAAAATTTGTTATGTAGAGATTGCACATATTTCAATTAATCATAAATTTGAGAAGATGTACAAGCCCTCTACATCACTAGTTTCTTCTTCTAGTTCTTCTTTAATAAGCAATGTTATTTCTGGCTACTGTGGAACTGACTGTCATAATAGATTGGCTCAGTGCCTTTGGCAATTGTTCTATTTCACAGATTGTCCCTAGAAGTGAAGTGAAGAATGGTTGGAATCCAATGAAGTCATTTGTTCTGTATACTGCCTTACCCTGTGAAGGTTACCATGATGTATCTGAAATATGTTTTTCCTTGATGTCAGATTGCGATTTTGCCTGGGATGCTCCTGCATCAGTATAATATTTTATTGACCTTGGATATGTTTTATCCTAATTGTGATATTGCACCTATTTAATAAGTTTGCTTAGGATAATTAGGATATTTAATTATTCTCACCTAAGTGGCTAATAATGATGTATGCACACTTTGACTTGAGGTACACAAGTGCCACCACTACCTCAGCAATCCTTGATTGATGGTAGTTAGGTGCCACCTCTTTTTAGTCAAGGCCACCTCTATATTAGTCAAATTGAGTTAACTCACCTCTTGATTGTGAGTGATTAAGGGTTAACTCATACCTCTTGGACATGTCATCTCCTTGATTCATGCATCCAAGAGGCCTATATATTTGTGTGTTACTCTTTGTAATTTGTCTCAAATATTGAATACAGAATAACATTATTCTGTTCATCTGGATTTGTGATTAGCTTATAGACATTTGGTCTTGGGTAGGTTTGTTGTTCATAACAAATTATAACACATTTGTGCACTCAATTATTGGTGGACACACAATATAGACCTTTGAATTCATTAACCACAACTTGTCATGTCATCTCTATTGTTTTGTCAATACATGTTGTCGTAAGGATTACAAACAAAGTGGATAAGAAATAGCAAAGTAACTACCAATAAAATGATGTGTGTGTGATAGAAAATTTGACATGCATGACAAGCCTTCTTATTTGGTATGTTATTTGGACATTCTTTTGATAAACCACTACTTTTCTTCCCATACCATGGTAACACTTGAAAAATTAAGCTTTCCCATAAGATTTTATAATGCAAGGATGTTACTTCTTTAGCAGAAAAATGCTTTAACTTTATTTAAATTATTATCAAATGCTACATATAGATATAACAAAACTTTTCGAGAACGTATCAATACTAGAACCTAGTCTTAATCTAAGAACAACCATTTAGTCTCCTACTAAATTGTTTTTGCACAATATATCAAGAAATATTGATGCTTAACACAAGGGTGACTCCTTATTAGCTTTGTAATAGTCCTTCCTCTTTAAATTTCTTTACCTAAACTAAAATTACAATATTTGATTTTTTTTCCTTGATGAATTTTAGATGACACCAAAGCGATTAGGTCACATTTTGGATTGTTTGTAGTGTTATGAATGAAGGCTTGTTTCTTTGAACTCTAGTGGGGTGATTAGAAGGATAATTGTTCCAAGGAAAGAAGTGGGGGGCTAAGAGGGAGCATTAGGGAAAAGCCTAAGAGTTGGATCAACAAGATCATTAGAGGTATTCACTTGGCTAGGAGAAATGCCAACCCAATTAAAAGTGGGGGTTAAATAAGCTCTTATTCTAGAATTTATCTACTATAATTTAGAAATAGAGAATGCTTGTTAAGGTTTGAGGTAAGGACAATGTTGATGTCTAACTAGTCTCCATAATTGTGGTGTTATCCATGATCTAGGTTAAATTCAAATAAGTAAGAGGATTCATATCTAAATTCTACGTTGAAGAATATTGATGGTGTCACACCTCGTTCTAAAGAAAACATACTTATCATTTTATTTCAAGAAGACAGATAGTTAGTCAGTGAAATTATTGTGATTAAAAGTAATGTTGTGCTAGATTAGAAAATGTATTTGATTTATATTATTTTATATGCAGCGGATATTGTATGTGTCACACCCCAAATTTTGACTATGATTTAATTTTTACTTGGACGTAATTAATAGTTATTTATGCATGAATTAATGATTTGACGTTATGTGAAAATGTCAGGATAAATCAATGATATCATGAGTTTATGTTTATATGATTAGAATTTAGACATGTGATTATAAGATATCATGATTACTTATTCATAAGGTTTATGGATTGACTAATGATGCACTAATCTCAGTTTGGTGATTGCAAGTTGTAATCAAGAAATAGGTTTTCCACCCTCTAAGAAAGAGAGGAAGAGCATCATTAGAGAGAAGAGAATAGGTGTATGGATAAGAATAGATTGTTTTCTATCTAAGTCTCATGCTTTCACAGTTTAGTGAACCTTCGTCGAGTATGGTAAGTTATGTTTGACCAATTGGTCTAAGTTTGGTTCTGACTCAACAAATCATCAATTGTCAACTAGATCCACTAAGCTGAGGTTATTGTCAAAAACTAAGTTAGGATAGAACATGACCTTAGACAAGGAAATGGTCAATAGTTGTTATTTCTTTGTGTGATATGAATATAGATTATATTACTTGTAACAAATAAATACTAGTAGTTAAACTACTTTATTATCGGTAATTCCTGATTGGAATTCTATTATCATAATTTATCTATTTTGACGTTTAAGTAATTTTGAGAGGGGGAGAATACCTCGACCCCATTCTCATATCTTATTATGTGTTAGAAACAATGTAAGTATACGTTGAATACACCTATATTTTTGTTCAATATCTATTTAATATGAACTTTAAGTTTAACCAATTGTTTGTAGTCGATGAGCATTTTAAGGAACATGGTGTTGTTGCAAAATTAATGCAAAACCACTTCATATTATTTTGTGGACACTCGACTCCTTTCTTCCACATTGGTTATGGAGAGAAAGGAGGAGTTTTATGAACAATTTAGGAGTGGTCTAAATACATACCAGTAACTCCATCTTTTTTCTGCATGCCACCATAGAGTGTAAATAGGCATAGATGTAGGAAGAACACAATTATGGAGGACTCTAGTGGGATAAAAACTCCTTAAGAACCAATCTTAGTGCAGTTGGTAGATACGTAGGAGACTCTCTTTAGAGAGCATGGTGGGAGAGAGAAGAACAGGGAGCGACATTAAAGATTGTATCTTTGTCTGAGTTGAGAGCAGAGATAACACCCACAAGAGAAGGTAATAGTTTGGGTTTTCATGCATTGAACATATATCATTATTTTTGCTAGATTAAAAGGGTTTTTATACTATGTAAGATAGCATTAATGTTGCAATCTCAAACCTGTTTATATGCTATGAAGAATAACATTGTTGTTACAAGAATAAACCACTGTTTATACTATGAAAGATTACATTGTAGTTAGAAGCTTAAATCTGTGTATAGGATGTGAAGGGTAATGCCATTTATGCAAGCTTAACATTGAGTATACCTTGCAAGATATCATTATTGCTGCTAGCTTAACCCTATACGCATACTATGAAATATATCGTTATCTCTGCAAGTTCAAATATGTCAATATGCTATGAGAGATAACGTTATTCTTGCAAGATTAAACCTGTGAATATACTGCGCAAGAGATCGTTATTTCTGCAAGCTTAATACTGTGCATATAGTGTGAAATAAATCGTTACTTCTGCAAGCTTACACCTGTGTAAATATTTATACTATGGAAGATAATGTTTTCATGCCATCTTTTTGTATCATCGAACCCATAGAGAAAGTATTTTGTAAACTTTGTTGCTTTAATAGACACCTGATTATGGAAAAATGTTATGAATAACATTGTTTACACAGAGGTTCACAGTCTGTAGAAAGTCATCACTTCACTTTGTTTACTCAAGAAAACATAGGTTTCTTTTAGCTATCAAAACACCAAATCTATGTAGAAATATAGCATATAAAATGCAGAGAAAAGATTAATTTTGTTATCACTTTTTTAGCACAAAGTATAGTGACCATTTTATATTAATTTCACTATGTTATAACTAGTTTAAGTTATATATATAATGCATAGACTAAACTTTAGGAGAACTTAGATATAAACCTAGGAGTTGAGATGAGTAGGATTAAAGAAAGTTTAGACAGTGATAGATTTACATTTCACAATGATTTATATATATGAGTTTTAATGTTTTTAATCAAAAGTTTTGGTGATAGATATTCACTTATATAGAATATATATAAATGATACTGATATCAATGAAAACACCTAAGTATAGTGATATAATATCACATATGCATTATAAAAATTATGATAAGCATTATCATAATATACAAAGAATGTTATATATGAGTACATAACCTATCTGGTGCAGGAGCACCTCAAAACATAACGAATCTAAAAGATTCCCTTACATATTCTATTTTTTTCCAAATGTCATTAGCTGAGTAATCTTAAGTTTATGTGTCAAGAAAGATTAAAAAGAATGTAACCGAACTATTTGGTATTGTAATCGGTGGTTATTGGTGGTTCACCTTCCACCACATGTGTAACTGTCTAGATAGGTGTCTTTAAAATAGCTAAAGTTTGTATTTATTAGAAGTAGTAGATAGTCGGAATGGGGAAGGAAGAAAGAATCGTTATGTTTTTGTATAATTCTGAGACAGAGGAATAAATAGATTGGTTGTTTTGGTGTAACCGCAGGGGATATCATTTGGAGTCATTCCATTGGGGGATTTCTTCGAAACCAGTGGAATGACCTCCGTGTAGCTAGTTTATTTTCTATTCTGTTAAATTTTCATTGTTTCCTGTGTGCTGTTCGGTTACAGAAATTGTTGAGGAAGTTATTGGGTTTATTGAATGTATATGGTAAATGCACATTGGTTTTGTATGTCGCAGACTGTGTATGTGTATACCTCAGTTGTATGTGAAAGCATTTCATGTATATGCTGCATTTGTATGAGGAAGCATTCTATGTGTATCCATCAATTATATATTGTTGTTGCTTGAGCGAATGTACATTGTTAATATGCATTGATTTAGATACAAGTAATGACCGGCTGTATCAGGTCAATACGGGAGATGATACATTGGGTTACCGGCGATAGAAGGTCATGCATTGTATATGCAAAGTCAAAGTTTAGTGTTATGCATTTCGGGGTGATATGGATATCAGAGAATAAGTGAAGAGTTTTAAAAGTATTTTGAATATTATCCTATTTGTACTATTGGTTTTGTGGGTTTAATGGGTTTTTATACCTGTTTTAAGTGCTTTCACTGTGTTGCTCTACATCAAATTGCTATGTATGGTGCAGTAGCACCTCAAAACATAACGAATATGAAAGATTCCCTTACATATTCTATTTTGTCCAAATGTCATTAGCCGAGCAATCTTAAGTTTATATGTGTCAAGAAAGATTAAAAAGAATGTAACCGAACTATTTGGTATTGTAATCGGTGGTTGTTGGTGGTTCACCTTCCACCACGTGTGTAACTGTCCAGATAGGTGTCTTTAAAATAGCTAAAGTTTGTTTTTATTAGAAGTAGTAGACAGTCAGATTTAAAAAGGGAGGAAGAGAAGAAAGAATGGATCTATTTTTTTTTATAATTCTGAGAAAGAGGAAAAAATAGATTGGGTGTTTTGGCCTAATTACAAAAATGTAGATTGGTCATTCCACTAGTGGATTTCTATGAAATCAGTGGAATAACCTCAGTGTATTTAGTTTATTTTCTATTCTGTTAAATTTTCATTGTTTCCTGTGTGCTGTTCGGTTACAGAAATTGTTGAGGACGTTATTGGGTTTATTGAATGTATATGGTAAATGCACATTGGTTTTGTATGTCGCAGACAGTGTATGTGTATACCTCAGTTGTATGTGAAAGCATTTCATGTATATATTGCATCTGTATGAGGAAGCATTCTGTGTGTATCCATCAATTGTATATTGTTGTTGCCTGAGCGAATGTACATTGTTAATATGCATTGATTTAGATACAAGTAATGACCAGCTGTATCAGGTCAATAAGGGAGATGATACATTGGGTTACCAGCGATAGAAGGTCATTCATTGTATATGCAAAGTCAAAGTTTAGTGTTATGCATTTCGGGGTGATATGGATATCAGAGAATAAGTGAAGAGTTTTAAAAGCATTTTGAATATTATCCTATTTATACTGTTGGTTTTGTGGGTTTAATGGGTTTTTATACCTATTTTAAGTGCTTTCACTGTGTTGCTCTGCATCACTATCTTATATTGAAATTTGGTGGACTTAAGAAGACCAAGAGGTCAAAAATATTATATTATTATTTTAGACTCAAACCTATTTAGGTTGAAAGATTGAACTTAGTCAAAAGATTAGTTATGATAATGATAGTATTCATTAAGATCTTATATGAATGAGGATATACCTCATGTACTATGTTCATACATGTTATGAGAAATGTGAATTCAAACAATGCCCAAGTGGTCAAGAGAAGACTAGATGTTATCATTTCCATGTTATACTATTATAAATTTTTACCTTTGGAAAACAAGAGTATTTGATATTTCAATGTGTTGGGATAGAGAAGTTAAATCCCTAGATTCGGCCCAAAAGGGTTAAGAAAACTTGAAAACTCTTAAATCAGTTATAACGTTGAATTAGTCTACTTTTTATTATGGTCGATAGTGAATGGTCGAGAAACCATAGATCAAGACAAGTATAATTTAGGAAGAGTCTAAGAAGCACATATGATAAAATAAATGATTTCTTGATAGAGTCAAAAACTTGATATATTACACAAGAGTGCTCAATCTTTGGGTCATTGAGTAGAATGACAAGAAGTCATAGACCCTAGTATTTGCAAGTATGCAAAGAGGGACACTCTGAAGGTTAAAGTCACCTAAACCCATATATTATGATTATCCTAGAAATTAAGGATTAATTCTAAGTTAGATTGACTAAGATTTGAGTTTAGTCAAGACAATTCATGTCTAGAGATTCTATTCAAGCAAGTTAAACTGTAGGATGATGTAGTTTCCAAGTCAAGTTAGAGGTGTGTGGACACACAACTACGTTTATTGAAAACATCTATTTATAGAGAAACTTTTGCCAAAGTGATGCATTTGTCTCTGCATGCATTAATCGATTCACCGTACATTGCATAACATGTCAGAATGATCATACTTAGCTAGAATCTATTGACTATAGTTGTATGGTCGATTAAGTTATGTAGCACACAACACTAGGACTCAGATGGCAACCTATTGGTTCCTTATGTCTATACTCTTTGTGAAGGGTAGGGCCACTTCTAGATGGAAGATGAGTGGGCGACCGTCGGTGTACGGTTGGAGGAAAAGCACTCGAATGATGCTCTCCTTCTATAGCAGAAGACTCTTTGAGACTTCTGAGATAGATACCAGATTCCAAATATAGTATACTTCATGTTAAGACTTATGATTTAAAACTTATGTAAAATTATTCATATTGCTAAGTGCAAATTATTGTAAATGTAAAGTGAAATGATTTCACTATGATTATATCTTTTAATATATTGTAATTTCAAGATTGAAAAATATTTAGAAAAGATATACATTTAATTCAATGTGATTATGCAAATGTTTGAAAAAATATATATATTTCACTTATGGTTTAATGTGTTCTTTTACTTTCTTAGTAAATTTTGTGAGCAATTCCAAGTTGTATGTGTTGGTATGTTACATATGGTATTAGAGTGACTGTGTTCAACACATGGACCTAGGAGCTCACTATGAGAAAACTTGTCAACATTCAATAGATTGGCTAATGTTTGAAAATTTGTTTTATGCCAGAATAGTGTGGAGAAGAATCAAGAAAACTATCAGGAAGTCTATTCCCTAGAACTTACCCAAGATATTGGTTAAGAAAGAACCAGTTGAGGAGGTAAAAATCCAAGAACTTATTAACTATGTTGAGGGTGCATGGTTGGAAGACTCTGAAACATTGGTTGATGCTCCTAAGCATATTTGACTAGAAAAGAAACAATGCAAAAAATTGGCTAAGAAACTCATTGTTCCTACTCTTGTAGTTAAACTGAGTAAACAATTTGCTAGTCGTGACATGTCGTTTGGGTGTGGTCATGATGCCCCTTCTTTAGGAAAAGAGGTGTTGGAAGAGTACCTGCATGTGCAACCACCCTCTAAGTTTGCTTTACTAGATTCTAATGGGGAAGAGGAACTTGAGGAATGTCCTTTAACTTACAGTGACATGTAGTCTTGTTGAGTTATCTATCTAAATAAGGATGTATTTATAGCCAAAATAAACTATACTAAAGATGATATTGTTTTGCACAAATCTAAGTTTTATGAATAGATTTAATGAAGAATTTTGAATTAATGTGATGCATTGTTTCTAAATTCTAATCTATAACTTAATACAAAAATGAGGTGTGATATAAAGTATCATCATGGTTTGAACTCAAACAAATCTTGGAGATAGTCAGGGAGAGTCAAATCCTTCCAAAACCTAATGACTAAGCTAGATTAGATATTGACCATGCTGAATGAAACCAAGGGAAGGCTTGGAAACCTAGAACAAGAAGTGAGGGGCCAAGGCAGACCTAAAGGAGAAAAAGAGGACTCGCATATAGGGGATGATGATTATGTCCTTGAACCCAGTTCTCATAGTGAATGTAGGGAGGATGTTGATAAGACTAAGTCTCAAGAATAAAGGAGAAATAGACTTGCCTTAGAGCTGTCAAGAAATATGAAGAAAGTGATGCCACCCAAGTTCAATGGAACCATAAGTGGGGATACCGCAGAGGCTTGGCTCACTGAGATGGAGAAATATTTTGAGATAAGTAATTACTCTGAGATTACTAAGTTCATTTGGGGAGCCTATCAGTTAGCAGAAGAAGCATCCACTTGGTAAATGAATAAGAAAATGGAACTAGGATTAAGTTATTTAAGCCTAACCTGGGATCAATTTGTGAGCATCTTTAGGAAAAGATGGTTGCCCCAACTGTATTTTGACCAGAAGTTGACTGACTTCTAGAATCTCTGTCAAGTGGATATGACTGTTATAGAGTATTGGGAGAAGTTTACTAGGCTTTGAAATAGATGCCTCGGTATCAAACGGATGAGAGGTTCAAGATAAGGAATTTTATTATGGGCTTGAATGCTTAGATAGGGGGAGAAGTGGATGTCCATGGACCTAGACCATGGATCAAGTTTTTGAGAAGGCCATTAAGCAGGAACAAAAACTCAAATCCATTTCAGCTTATTGGGATAAATCTCATAAAAGGTATAACTAGAACTGTTATTCCCCACCCTTCAAGAAGAAAGGTGGAAGCTAAGAGGGAAAAAGAAAGAATCGAGGAAAGAGGTTCAAAGATTATAGAAATGAACCTAGAGAGGAGAAAAAAGATAATAACTCAAAGAAGAATGGTGATAATTCTAACTACTCCTCGGGCAAGAAAGGACCTCCAGGAGGACAGTTTACATATGGAGGAGATCATTATGCCAATCAATGCCTTAGTAAGAATCAAGGAAACCCATATTGTGGAAATCCCTTGCCATCTCAACAGACAGGCTTCCAACAAAGAATTCATGCCACATTGGATAACCACCAAGAAGAGTACCAAATTACTCCTATTGAAACTACAAGTACTATTTGGAATCCCAGTTTCTATTCTTATAGACATAGGAGTAACTGAGAATTTTGTAAACCCTAGAATACTTAATAAGATGCCTAGAAAATTTGGTTTCATGGCAAATTCTTGGATAGTAGAGTATGCAAATCAATCAAGAGCTCAAGTAGAGCAGCGTCTATTTGAAGCCAAATTAAACCTATCCACCTTTTTCATAGAGGTCAACCTGTATGTAGCACCTCTAGGGTCTTATGATGTCATCTTAGGGATGAATTGGTTATGGCAGCATAGAGAAATGTTTGATTATTTCTCTAAGACAATACAATGCCTAGATGACATTGGTAATGCTGTCCTAATTCAAGGGATCCAAGGTGAAATGAAAATTAGGCAAATTTATGCTATGCAACTGAAGAGAGGAAAGCGAAAAGGATGTAAGATGTTTGGGGTTAAGATGGAAGAGTTTTATGAGGATGGAGAAGTGAAGGAAAAGTCTAAGAAATCCTCATTGGAAGCATACCCTTTTCTCCACGACTTTCGAGAAAGAAGCATAAGAAGGAGATTAAGGAAAAGAACAAGGAGATAAGAAGATTGAAATTTAAGATAGATAGAATGGCTGATATAACTATACAGCTCATGAGGTGTAAACCTCCTATAAGGCTTTATGCCCTATTCTTACAAGAATAATATTTGAGTTTTCAGTTTAGACAATTGTGCAGTGATGTTCCTATCTCTCTTTTTACACCTGAGGTATTCCTAATAGCATGCCAAAAAGCCACCCCTAAAATGAAAATCAATTGTGTGAATTTTATTTACATGAGTTGGCTATTCCATATGAGACTACTTGGAATCCCTTAATTGTTATTGAGGATATGTAGATGAGGGCCTTGGCATTATTCATACAGAATGGGCATAAAAGAGGAATCCTAGGGAAATAATATAATGAGAGGGAGAAATTAATTCCCCTCAAAATAAGGGCAGAGGCCAAGGATCCCAATCAAATAGTAGTGGAATGGGTCAATTTGATCTAACGGCCTAAGGTAGAAGAGAAAATCCTTGAATGTAGAGCAACAAATTACAAGAAATTCAAAGAATTACCTGATAACACTGGTAAGGAGGTATTGAATTTTTCAAGGGATAGGTGGAATGAATTTAAATTGAGATTAAAAAGAAAAGAATCCCACTCTATTTACAATTTCTTGGCATCAATCACCAGGGCACACATATACATCAGGTCAGCTATTGAGCATGGAATCACTTGGATTCCCTTAGTATTCTAGCCTCCTCTTCTCCTATATCCAATTCCACATTGGCAAGGTCAAAAAGCATCTCAAGAAGCAGTAGAATAGGCCAGATGGGAGCGGTTAGCTGAGCAGAAGGGTTTTTATCTTAAATAGGAGAAAAGAGTCACAGAGACAACATATTATAGGGATATTGCACTTTAATACAATCAAAGGCCCTAAGTTTCTTGAGGACAACCAACATGCTAAGTTGAGGGGGTGTGATGAGTCTTTAATTTGTTCCAATTTCCCTATTTAATTTTATATCTCTCAAAGACATTTCCAAACATTTCTAGACACTATCCATACTTTATGATTAACTTGAAGTATTGAAAGAACTAAGAAGAGTATATAATATATTGATGGATGATTGTGAATGTTAATGATTGTTTATAGAATATGATAGTAATTTATGTTAATTATGGTAGTTTATGATGTGGAAATAATGTATGGAGAAACTAACCCCTATACAACAAGGAAGCAACTACACGTAGCAAAGTTTGTCTACCAACCAACAACAAAGGAAGTGTTCACCTACAGTTGAGAATGCAATAACCTGCAACCAAAGAAGGAAGTACCCAAATGAAGTGGAAATAGTTTAGCCATAACCCATTCTACTCATCAATGGTTTCATCATCAATAGTTAAGACAACTACGAAGGATAAGAAGGAATTCATGGCATTAGCAGACCATGGTTCATAATTATTTGATGATGCTCTGTTCTATGTGCTCTCATTTATTTCTGCCTTCTTTATAATGAATAAGAAGAGTTATAGTAGGACTGTGATATTCGAACCATCTTTGTATAACCAGTTTCCTACTTTTGTTTTGCTTGGACTAAGAATAAGTCTTCTTTCTATGTTTGTGGGAAGAATTGACATGTGTAGGATAGAAGTTGTTTAGAAGTTCAAATCAATTAGGAGATTAGATCATGTCTATATATGTGATAGATTTTGTAGATGACAGGGATCAAGAGAATTTTTATATCAGTATCTTTTATATTAGTTTATATTACATCTTCCAGAATTCAATAAAGAGTGATAGATTCAGTCCATGTGTGATTTATATAGTTAAGATCTGATTTAGATTCTATGAGGTTACAGTCACCCAAGCAAGGGCTAATTGAGGTAACTGTAGTTCTCTTGTTAATTTATATTATTAATAGTTTGTTAATTGTCATGACTTGTTGAATTAGATATTATTAAAAGTGATCTTTGATTTGATTTAGATAGTCACCATGGATGGCTGATTAGTATTTGTTTACAACATAGTCGAATAATTGTTTGTTATTGCTTAGTAGAATTATATACCCATATCAACTGTTATTGATTAGATTTTATAAGATAGAATTTATTTCCTTTCCTATAATTTGTTTCTATGCACAACCTCTAGAATAAACTTAGGAATCCTTGATTATACAGATAGTATAGGTGCCATCCAAGAAGAATACAATTACGTGGTTTGACATATTTAAATGTAACACATTATAGCCATTAGGTTGCTTGATAAAGGAAATGTTGGTCTGTTGAGTTGAGTGCATGCCCCTTTTGCATCAATTTATTGGTCAATAATCCAAAGTTAGACAACATTGTCATGGATGCTTTCTTAGATCTCTTAAAGAATGTCATAGGTTCTTCTTATACATCTTACACTATCATAAATTGTCATAGATTCTCTTCAATTTCATCTCAATTGTCCAATAATGCTTTACAATGCTTCATCCCACATTATTCCCCTTACACACATATTCCAAGTCACCTTGAGAATAATAAGTGATTATGAATAGCCCCAACCTCATGTGTGCATCCAAGTTGGTCATCTCCATGATCCTTGGAGATTTACACACAATTAATGGTCCACTATTAAATAAATAAATTACAAGTCTATAAGGATTGCAAGGTGAATATCACACCTAGTCCTAACACATACTCCAATATATTCATGTAACCTTGCATTTATTACATCTAACCATCCCTACTATAGTCATTATACACCTAGATATGACAATTTGCCCACCCAAGGCCATTTTCACAAATGTGGGGTCCAACTTGTAGTTATAGAGTTGACACATGCCAAGTTCTAAAATTCAAATTTTAGCCAACTAGCCCCTTTTTGTTCCTAGCCTTGAGACCACTAAGTATATGTTTTGTAAAATTTGATACTATGTTCTAGTAGATTAAAGACATTCATTAGCATTCATTTATCATACTCAAGTAACATTTGGAATCCACAATTCCTCTCATTTTAAGGCATTAAAAGACAAATCAATACAAAAATATTTGGATTTAGTGCACTAAAAGGAGTAACAAATTTGCATACATCATTCTAGGACCCTTGCTTGTTGTCTTCGATCTTGTGCCTAAGTTTTTTAGGGATTAACCTAGGATAACATGTCTCCTTGTGACACTAATGGTAATCCTATAGAGGTATTTTTAACTACCACTAGTCCTCATAAATTAGAAAAGGAAAAAGAAGCAAAAGCGAACTAGGTGAATAGAGGAGTAGAGGTACACACTATACATGGTCAAATTAGAATGTAGAAGTTGAAACCATAGTTGTGGACTTAATTGAGATTGACAGACTTGACCCTAGGTAATATACAAACTCAATGCAAAATACAAGGCACTTTATTGATAGAGAGAGCACATTTTCAGGGTAGATATGAACCAAATTGTAGAATCTTTAGTAAAGGCACACATTCGTTAGTCAAGGAGCTAAGTACATTTATTTCCTTATTTACTATTTATATGTTTGTGTTGAATTTTATAATGCATTAGCCCACAACTATAATCTATTGGATCTAGATTAATCTATGATTATTTATATGCATCTTATTAGTTTAGCCTAGATCATTCTAAGGAAATTGTATTGTCCTTTATAGTTATATTAATAAAAAATGTTTGAAAAATATATTTGAAAGTTTCTAATAAAAAGTAATGAGTTGAAAATAGTTCAAAACAAATTATATAGAAGTTCATAAAAAATAATATCAAAACAACCATGGAATCAATAAAAAAATTCCATGGTTGTTTTGATATTAGTTTTTTATGAACTCTTATCTAATTGTTAGCCTTGTATAAGCCTCTTCTATTGGTCATGTGAAGGATGGTTTGTCGGTTTTAGTTCTTTTCTACAATGTTGTTCTTCCTTTGTATAGTTTTCATTGTTGGATGGAAGTTAAGGCTAAGTATAAATTGAACCACTAGGATTAAGAACCATTTCAAGGAAATTTTGGAGGTTGCAGTTTTGAAAAATAATAAAGATTGTAATTTGAATCACATGGTTATGGTGGAAGGATTGGATGTGCTATTTAGTTATTTTTTTAAGTACACTTCCAATAAGAGTTATGTTTAGGATTAGTAAGATTTGGCTATGGAGATAGCCACCCAAGATCTAGAAGCCTAATTGAAAGCACAAATAAAAGAGAAGATCAATATGACAAGAATTACTTGTATTCCTATCAATGAATGCAAATACAAAATTACATTCCCATTACAATATGCTATGACATACCTTTCTTATAGGCAAGGATGAGAGCCAAGAAAGGTGGAGTGAAAGGTGGAGAGTGTCCTACAACATGTGACAATTAGACTATACCAACTAATTACACATGTGGAGGATAAGACACCTCACTCCAACTATCAACAACTCAACACACAACTAGACTCCTAGAAAACTCACTAAGTCAACTTAACATGTGAATGTGTGAGAATATTATTTAACTAATAAATAGTTAAATAATATGAATTATCCTCACCCAAAGAGAAATTAACTAGGAGATATAAAACTAGTTATCAAATGTTCCTATTCAAACTAACACCCCCCTTAAGTGCAACTTAGGGAGTAGTTAACCAATGCAAGGATGCAATGGTGGATGGGTCCCAGCTACTAGGCCATGTTAGGTACCCATGTACAAACATATTGTAACACCCAGTTTTGTTTTTACCCTAAAAACTAAGTTTAACCAAAGGTAATATTTTTTTTGAAAGTTTAAAATAGAAAAGTAATTTGTTTCCAATTCTTAAAACCAAGTAGATCATCCATCGACTAACAATAATCATGAAATTATAACTTATACAAAGGTTATATCCATCTACAACATTAAACGATATGTTGAATAAAGCTACTTAGAACAATTCCAAAATAGAAACTTACCAAATTCACTACATCTCGATTGTCGACCATCCAAATTCAAGTCTCAGTAATCCTCAATAATATAGAAGAGAAAGTATCTTCAAGGAGCTTAACCTCCAACCACAGATCGTCAGTCTCCCACACTTTTTTCTATCTGGAAGTGGCCCTACCCTACTCAAGAGGATAGACTTAGGATAACCAATGGTGTTTTCCATCTGAGTACTGGTGTTGTGACCTACATAACTTGTTATCATGCAATCCCCTAGATACCCTCTAGTCAAGCATGACCACTCCACAAGCTATGCCATCCAGTCATAGTGAAATATCAATGCACTTGAGGCTCATGCATTACCTTGGCCAAAGGATTTAAATATAATTAGCATTGTACCAACACAAGTAATAAGTTCACCCACCCCAACTTGACTCAAATTAATCACAATCCTACAGATTCCTATAAATGAGTTCAATACAACGACCTCAATAACCTCAAGGTGTTTGAAATTCATCATGCATTAACACATGGCAATCAGGTTTACTCTCTCTCTACTTAGCTCATGGAATCATTTCCGTCTACATAATAAAAGAATGGTTTCCTAGATTATCGATTATTCGGATAATGCTAAAAGTTATTTCAATGTTCTCTAAGTTAGCCCTCTATTTAAATTATCCACTCAAGAGTGGACACTAAACTCATCTTTGTTGTTTTCGGAAGGGTTATACTAAGAGCCAATTTATAGAATACAAATGTTTGAAGACCCTATGTTAAAATTAAAGACTCATAAGATTCTACTTCGACTTGTCGAAATCTTCGACATAGCTTAATCTTTGTCAATCTAATCATTTAGAAACCCTATCTTGTTGTTTCTACTAGAAATAAGATTGCATGCAAGTCTAATCTAGATACTTGACAAAAGACTCATTACATTGTTTTAAAACTTCATTATATTAACTTGTATGACTGTAAAGTCTTCTCTCGGGGACACAATAGTTTAAATACTTCAATAGCAAAAGAATTACTTACAAAGGCAAATAAACTAAAGCTTGTTATTATTCACAGCTAGGTTAGTAATTTCACCATGGTCGACCGACCAGTTTTAAACTTAGAAATAGAGGAGGACTATGAAGTCTTACATGTTTCAACTTACACAAACTCCTCTGTCGACAGTTATCACAAACAAGTCTTTTACCTTAAAAACTAGCTAACTTTTAAATTTGACAAAACCAACCAATGGTATTCAACTGGCCAAAAGAGAACTCATTCTACGTTGACAAAGGTTTTGCCACTATGGCTTGTGATAGCTGTGAGATATTTTACGACCAATCACTGAGTCTAAAATGCACTAAGCACATAACCAAATAAACTCCTAAAGTTGAGCCAACATCTACACAATATTCTCAACCTTCGGAGATGCATCAAAGTACAATGTATTTATACTATGGGTTTCACAACTATGGTGCGGTGCACTGCAGAAAACAAAACAGTGCTTCAGTTTAGAAGGTGATAAAACACACAGGCCACTACGAGTAACAATTCGCATCTTGCATCTTTAAGCAAATACTACGATTCAACGTAAAGTAAGTAAAGTCATTACTTAGTATACACAGATCTGTTAACTAAGACAACGCATAGATAAGAGGAAGAGAAGCTGAAGATAATCTCCTGTTGTCTACTTGCATGCTGGTCCACGGCATTCGTTATTCTCTAAGCTGTTCACCTTTGCTTCTTACACAGTCTCCTCTCTACTTCTACTCTCCGTTGCCCCCTCTAAAACTGACTCTAACTATATTCTCTAAACCCCATCTAGTTGTAAAGGAAAAACTACCTCCCACTCTCAAGACCATGCCTAACAATAAGGATCACTACCCGGCATGCAAAACGTTCTCCTCCTTACGCGACCACTACCAGAAATGGTTTGGCCTTTTCCACTCATTCCACGATTATTCTCCAAAGTGGAGCTCCAAACTTGGCGAGGTGGTGGTTGACACTTTTAACAAATTGTCACACTACTCATATCCGTTATGAGTATAAATCAAATGCAAGGACTATGAATTAAAATCTAGACCAGCGACCCTCATGAGGTTTAAAGCTCAAAGGCAAAAAGATTATTTCAAATTAAAAGACATCAAGAAAGGACTTGAGTGAGTCTCATTCGAGCTACTGCCCAATTACCAACATTACTAAAGAATAAAGGAATAAAGGATTTACCTCAAAATGATAATTAATTATAACTAATATAATATTGCATACCATATGACCAAGGGTACTACACACCATGGTCCCTAGATTTAAAACATTATTTAAATCCTTTAATATTTGATAATAGCCCAATATAGAACAATTTAACATCCGTCGAATTTCGCAAGGAGACGTTTACGTCATATGCTCGTAGAGCTTTGACGATGATAACAACAAATTGAGCGCAAAGGCAAAACAAGGTTTGGGATTGACTTATGCACAATTTTTGACTCTTGTGCTAAACCAATAAGAAGACACGACTTACAACTTGACCTCAAGTATATACATATATATACATATAAACAATATATCAGTCGTTTGATAATTGACGACACGATTCAAAGTATTACGACACTGATGTCAATTTCCCATACTCAATATGATGACTTACAAAAGGAGAAACACCTATTCTTGCAAACCTTGACATCTCGACTAAAATTGACTTAGCCCGTACTCAAAGCTTAATTCAAGGCATCTAGGTTTATTTACCTGATATTCGTTTTCAGTGGCAAGCACCCATGGGTTTTTCCAGAGTCTATTCTCTCTTTCTCAAAGATACTTTCTCTTCTTCTTTCTTCCAGGCGAACATGTTCCATCTATTCCTGTCATTGACAATCTCACATACAATTTGTGGTCAGAGTACCAATGTTCTGATCAAAACATATTTATATCAAATAATTTCATTTTCATATCGAAAGACATTTTAATTCATAACATCAAATTGATCATAATCAAGTAAATTCCATAATTTCATAAAATTAACCTTTTCTATTCATATCATCATTTTCTATGATGTTAAAACATATCCACATAACTGTACTATTTAAGATAAAGTAAATAGTAATATTGAATCCAAAAAGGGGATGTAACATATCTTTCCCCTATAGAATCATCGTCCCTAATGATTGAGTTTACCAAGCAAAATTTTAACATAAAACAAACTTTTATAGTTTAACATTAATGTTTTTGAAAAGATAAGGAAATCTTTGGTGGATGTCATTATAGTCTTCCCAAGTGGCGCTATCCTCACCATATTGGTCCCACTGAATTTTGCATTGCAAAACCTCTCGATTACGTAAATAACGTTTACGCATTTCGAGCACCTTGAGTGGCTCGATCACAACCACTCCTAGCTCTTGTATCTGTAAAGAATTCCATTTAAGAATGTGGTCATTACCTACAAAATATTTCTTTAGGTATGAAACATGAAAAACATTATGCATTTTGGACAAGACTGGAGGTAGAGCAATTTTGTAGGCCACTGGATTGATAATCTCAAGGACTTCAAAAGGTCTAACATATCAAGGAGTCAACTTTGATGATTTACCAAATTTGATTGAGCTTTTATGGGGTTTCACTCGCAAAAAAACTTTCTCACCAATAGAGAATTTTCTAGGCACCCATTTGCGATCTACATAACTTTTTTGCCTGTCATTGGCTTCTGCCAACCTCTTCCTAATCATTTTCACTTTTTCTTCCATATCTGCAAGCATTTTAGGTCCAATGCTTATCCTATCTTTCAGCTTATCCCAGCTTATAGGAGTTCTGCATTTCCTTCCATATAGTGCTTCAAATGATGCCATCTTAATGGCAGAATGATAGGAATTGTTATAGGCAAATTCAACAAGAGGTAAATATTCCTCCCATCTATATTGCTGGTCCATGCAATACATTCTTAAAAGATCCTCTAAGACCTGATTAACCCTTTCTATTTGTCCATCGGTTTCAGGATGGTAAGAGGTACCCACATTGAGTTTACTCCCTAATGCTGAAAATAAAATTTGCCAAAACTGAGAGATTATTCGAGCATCTCTATCAGATATAATCTTTTCAGGTACCCCATGCAACCTGAATATTTCTTGCACAAATTTCTCAGCCAAAATATGAGCTCCATCTATCAAATTTCCTGGTATAAAATGTGCTACCTTGGTTAGTGTATCTACAACAACCAGTATTGCATCATGTTTTATCTTAGACACTGGTAACCCTTGAACAAAATCCATACTAACAACCTGCCATTTCCATTCTAGAATATCATGCGGGTACAACAATCCAACAGGATGTTGGTGTTCTGCCTTCACTCTCTGACACTCCAAACAACTTACCACAGACCTTGCAACGTCGCTTTTCATTCCTTTCCATAAATATAGCAGTTGGACATCAGCTAAAAGTTTTGTTAGTCCTGGGTGTCTAGAATAAGGTGCACAATGAACTTCCTTCCAAACAAGGTTTCTAAGTTCTACAGAATTAGGAACGTAGATTCTTCCCTTAAATCTCATCAATCCATCTGACTCAAAATAGAACCCATCATATCTTGGATCCCTAGGGTTTGATTGTAGATCTTGCTTCACCTACTCATAATACTCATCTCCAGATAAACTTTGCAATACTAAATCTTTAAAATTAGCATGAATAGAGATTATAGAAGCTATGTACATTCTTCTTCTTAAAGCATCAGCTACTCAGTTTTCTTTACCTTTGATGTAAGAAATTTCAAAGTCATAATCTAATATTAATTCTAACCATCTCCTTTGTCTTGCATTGAGATGAGGTTGTGTAAATATGTAACGAAGACTTTGATGACCTAATTTTAGTATAAAAGTCTTTCCCAACAAATAATGTCACCACATCTGAAGTGCGTGAATCACTACTACCAGTTCTAAGTCATGAGGAGCGTAATTTTTCTCATAGTTTTTCAACTTTTTTGATTCATAGGCTATTACATGCCCATTTTGCATAAGCACACCTCCTAACCCTTCTCTCGAGGCGTCAGTAATAACCTCAAATTGCCCTTCAAGAATAGGGACTTTCAAGATTGGTGCTATTGTTAACTTTTCTTTTAATAAATCAAATGCCTTTTGACATTCGTCAGTCAAAACAAATTGTTTTCCTTTTCTCTGCAAAGAAGTAATTAGACTAGCAATACTTGAGAAATTCAAAACAAATTTTCTGTAATATCCAACCAATTCCATAAAACTTCGTACTTCTGGAACATTGGAAGGTATAGGCCATTCCATAATAGCCTTAATCTTTGTTGGGTCAACTGATATCCCTTCTGCTGATATAGTATGTCCCAAATATTGCACTTCTTTCTAAAAGAAAGTGCATTTCGAGAGTTTCACATACAATTTGTGTTCTCTTAATCGTTGCAAAACAATTTGAAGATGTTGTCTATGCTCCTCCTCATTTTTGGAATATATCAGAATATCATCTATGAAAACTAGGACAAATTTATCAAGGCAATCTTTGAAAACACTATTCATGAGATTCATGAAAGTGGCTGGTGCATTAGTTAATCCAAAAGGCAACACAGTAAACTCATAATGACCATATCTTGTTCTAAATGCAGTCTTGTGAATATCTTCATCTTTCAACCTCAACTGATGGTATCCAAATCTCAAATCTATCTTAGAAAATACTGATGCACCACACATTTGGTCGAATATATCATCAATACGTGGTAGTGGATACTTATTCTTTATTGTTGCCTTATTTAGCATCTGATAATCTATACACAGTCTAAAGGTTCTGTCCTTCTTCTTGACAAAAATAACCAGAGCTCCCCATGGTGATACACTTGGCCTAATTAGATTTTTAGTCAATAGCTCCTACAATTGAACCTTCAATTCCATAAGTTCAGTAGTGGTCATTCAGTATGGAGCTTTAGATACTGGGTCAAATCCTGGTTTAATATCTATGACAAAATCAAAGGTTCTTTTTGGAGGCAAGCCTAGCAGTTCCTCAGGAAATACATCACTGAAATTGCAAAGACATGGGTATTTTTCCTCAAATGTTTGAACCTTCTCTAAGGCTTCCTCTACTAGGTCCATTTTGACTGCAAAAAGTTGACATCCCTTATGCCTAGCCCACTTTAATTGTTTTGAAGAAATAGATTTGATCCTTATTTCCCTTTGAATACCCTAAAAATTAACTTTGTTTCCTTTATCATCCAAACACTCAATTGTTTTATGAAAACAATCTACCTTGGCCCTATGTCTCCACAACCAATTCATTCCTAAGATGACATCGTAGGACCCTAAAGGTGCTACATATAAATTTACCTCAGTGGAGAAGTTTGAAATATCAATCTTAGCTTCGAACAAAGATTGCTCTAATTGAGCCTTTGAGTGATTTGCATACTCAACTGTCCATGGTTTTGACATAAAACCAGCTCTTCTAGGAAATTTACTTAAGACTCTAGATGACACAAAATTCTCTGTTGCACCAGTATCAAACAGAATAGAAACAGGAACTCCAAATAATGTACCTGTCATCTCAATGGGAGTAATCTGATACTTAGCTTGTCAATTGTCAAGGGCGGCATGAATCCTTTGTTGAAACGCTTCCTACTACGAAGGAAGTACCGTATTCCTAAGCTACCCATTCTACTTTTTATTAGGACAACGGTTAGCATAATGATCTCCACCACATGAAAAACATCCTCCAATTGGTCCTCTTTTCTCGGATGGTCTACTCAGCATCATCATTCTTCTTAAAATTGTCATTTTTCTTATAGTCTTCATTTCTACATTCATTACCAAATCCCCCTTTGTTTTTCTGATTTCCTTTTTTGAACCTCATGTTTTCATAACCTTTATCATTCTTCCTTTTATACGTCTAATCATTGAAGTTCTTATCAAATCTCTTACGTTTCTTTTCACAGTAAGTAGAAATGGATTTGATCTTCTGTTCCTGCTTAATTGCTTTCTCATACACCTGGTCCATTGTGTTTGGACCATGCACCTCCACCTCACCGCCAATCTGAGGATTGAGTTCCATAATAAATTTTCTTATCCGAAATATTTCATCCTTTTGATATTGAGGAACATACTTCAACAATCTAGTAAATTTTTCTGCATATTCAACCACAAACAAATCACCTTGTCTGAGGTTTTGGAAATCTGTTAGTTTTGATCAAAGTATAGCTGTGGTAACCAGCTTTTTTGACAAAGTTCCACAAATTCATTCCATGTCACCTTCAAGGGGCTTACATCTAGTTCCATTTTCTTGTTCATCCACCAAGTGGATGCTTCTCCAGATAACTGATATGCTCCCCACACTGCCTTTGTAATCTCAGAGTAATTTCTGATTTCAAAGTATTTCTCCATTTCTGTTAGCCATGCTTCTGCTGCATCACCAGTTTTCATTCCATCAAATTTGGGAGGGATAATCTTTTTCATATCCTTAGATAGTTCCTGTGCAAGTTTATCTTTTGTCTCCCTTTGAGTTTCACTATCATCTTGGTTCTCACTTGACGTGCCATGTTCTCGTTGTTTACTCTTACATGCATTATTAGAATACTCATTTTCACCCTTCGTATTCCCGGTTTCATTCACTTTCTTTTCCAATTTGCCCAACCTTTCCTTAGATTCAGCAAGCATATTAAGAATTCTATCTAATTTATCGATGGAGTTTTCCTAAGAGTTGTGACCTTCCCGATCTTCTCTCTCATTAAACTCTAATTGATCCATGATTGTTTGTTTTCTCACCTACTTAAGCAAGTACTAATCAGCTCTATGATTTATCATTTTGAATATTATCAAAACATAGCAATTGCTCATAACCATAGTTATTCTCAAACCAAAATTTGTCTTTATTATACTTTGCACAATAGTATATACATTCTTTTAAGGATAGACATATTTCATGTTTCACTTAGTATTTACAAGAGGGGTGTAACCTTTGGATTCATTGTCTGATACATATTCACAAGGTGTATAACCCTCAGACTCGCTATCAAATGATAGTACAATGATTTCAGCTCTAGGTGGTATATGGGGATCCTTAGTGATCATTGGTACACTAATAGGGCAGCAATTGACCATGATTCGAGCTGCCCTCCTAGCTGTCTCTAGGAGTTCTTTTTTCATTCGTTTGAGTCGTGACAGAGCATTGGCAAAAGTATCCACATCATCTAGCCAAATGTCATTTTCATCATTCATTTTCTCAATAGTCTTGATCATCGCAAGTTGTTTTTGCTTAGCTTGCAGATAACATTCCTTACCAGTGAAGGACTTCCTTGCAGTTTTCTTGATATGTACCACCCTGGCACAGTAAATCAAATCATTAACTACCCGCATAATTTTGATTCCTAATCAGATTAGTGGACTCATCAGCCCTAGTGCTGAACCTGGTTAGCTCTGATACCATATGTAACACCCATTTTTGTTTTTACCCTAAAAACTAAGTTTAACCAAAGGTAATATTTTTTTTGAAAGTTTAAAACAGAAAAGTATTTTGTTTCCAATTCTTACAACCAAGTAGATCATCCATTGACTAACAATAATCATGAAATTATAACTTATACAAAGGTTATATCCATCTACAACATTAAACAATATGTTGAATAAAGTTACTTAGAACAATTCCAAAATAGAAACTTACCAAATTCACTGCATCTTGATTATCGACCATCCAAATTCAAGTCTCAGCAATCCTCAAGAATATAGAAGAGAAAGAATCTTCAAGGAGCTTAACCTCCAACCACAAACTGTCAGTCTCCCACACTCCTTCCTATCCGGAAGTGGCCCTACCCTACTCAAGAGGATAGACTTAGGATAGCCAATGGTGTTTTCCATCTGAGTACTGGTGTTGTGACCTATGTAACTTGTTATCATGCAATCTACTAGATACCCTCTAGTCAAGCATGACCACTCCACAAGCTACGCCATCCAGTCACAGTGAACTATCAATGCACTTGAGGCTCATGCATTACCTTGGCCAAAGGATTTGAATATAATTAGCGTTGTACCAACGCAAGTAATAAGTTCACCCACCCCAACTCAACTCGAAATAATTGCAATTGTATGCACCAATATAGATTCTATTGAAAAGACTTTACAATTAAAACCCTAAAACCTAATATCAAATGCAACAGGAGATAATGATAAATTATTGAAACCACATAAAATAAATGTTACCGAATTCGTTTAAATGTGGTTGCTCACGATTTTTGCATAACTCCACTGTAAATGTTGTCAGGGTAATAAATGAAAATGAGTTTGATTTTTATAAAGTTTTGGGGACGGTTTCAAAAGTGGTTTGATCAGTTGAACGGGAAAAGGTAGGTGAATAACGAGTTTTTGGTTATGTGAATCGTAAATAATAAATTAAGTTTATTAATCTTAATTTATTATTTATAGGAGGATTTTAGGTTTAGTAAATAATAAATTAATTTTAATTTATTATCCATAGGATATGGTAAAAGGTAAAGATATTTAATTAATTAATTAAATTTTAGGGAATTAAGGGTGGATTAAAGATAAATGGAAATTTAATTAATTAATTAAATTAATTAAATTTCATGTGAAGGGAGGAATTAGGAAATAGATCATAGGTCAATTTTTGATGTCTACATTTTGCCCCTCTTTGAGATGATGTTGCGAAGCAATGTCATTTCAAAGAAGATTAAAACATAAGTTTAGATTTGGATCTTGGGTAGGCTGGGGCTTATATGGGGCTCATAAAAATGAAGCATTGGCTCATAAAAATGAAGCACTGGTAGATAATGAGATAATGCCCCCTCAAGAGGATATGCAGGGACGATGGAGGTGGATAGGCTCTTGAAAAAGGAAACGAAGGGGAGGATGGGAAGTTATGCGGATTAAACTTGGAGCAACCTGATGTTTGATATAGCACCTAACGTTATGCACCAAGGTATAAAGACCAAGGTGACGATGTGTCCTGTGCCCCAGCGAAATACAACCTTGTCTAACGTATGAGGAAGTAAACGTAGAGCATTTAAGTCTGAAAAGGTATTATATGACCTTAGATGCAAAAGATAATGCAAAAAGCTATTCCAACAGACACAAGATATGAATATTAGCTGGAATGATGTGATTCAAATGCAACATGAAATGATGACACACACAAGCAAGCAAGCAAGTAGACACAAATGATTCAAAAACAAACAAGGTGTTGCCCCTGTCAAGCTAAAAAATTGATGATCGATTGGATTGATTGATGTTGACAATGATGATGATGGATTGATAGCGTTGTTGATGTGGGAATGATTTATCCCGAGAACAATGCAAGGATTGATGATTGAGTGACAGCGTTGGTGATGTGGGAACGATTTATCCCAAGAACAACACGAGGATTGATGATTGAGTGATAGCGTTGTTGATGTGGGAATGATTTATCCTGAGAACAATGCGAGGATTGTGTTGTTGATATGGGAACGATATATCCTAAGAACAACACTAGGATTGGGAATGATATATCCCATTGATGATGATGATTGATCAGGGTCACAACAAGGCTAGGAACAAGACCATGGATGTGATTAGATAATTTGACTTGATTGATTGACACTGATTGGTATGGAAGGATACTTGCATGTGATTGATTTGATTGGTTGAGTTGATGGATTGATTGATTTGATGATTGGAGAATTGATTTTGTTATATTTTGGGAGTATTGTGATTTTTTTGGCTTTCAAATATTATGATTTTTTTTTGACAATATTGTGATGTTTAACATTGGATTGCACGTAGATAGCCCGTGGATAGATACTAATGACAAGGAAAAACCAAACCAAAAGATAAGGAGTATGATAGGATGCGGATGAGCAATAACGGATTGGACAGGAAAAAGGATTAGATGGATGGATAAGAGGATGGGCAATAGGACAAAGGTAAGAGTACGGATGGATATAAGGAGTGGCGATAGCATAAAGATAGGGTGGATACCAGGAGTGGTGATAGAAGAATAATGGATGGGAGATATATGATAGATGGATGGAGGAAGCCTAGGATGTGATCTTCAAGGACTACATTGCATAGGAATAACCAGCCCCCACTCTAGATATTATGCCATAGGATTTAACAAGGTGATTCTGAATAGAATACATACTAGGGATAATGGATGGAAGGGATGAATGAACTGAGGATATAGATGGATGTATGGAGTATATTTTTAGAAATAGATGGATGGAATTGGGATTATGACAAGAGGTGTCTAAAAGCATTTTTCAACATTTTGCCCCTAGCCTCATCAAGATCAAAAAGGAGGAAGGGAAGATGGATGGTACAGTTAAGGAAGGTATAATAGATATGATGGGTAAGGCTATCAAGATAAGATGGAAAATGATAGGATAGGATATGAGATGGGATAGACGTGACAACATGCCCCAAAGTGTAAAGCACATAGATAATCACCTACGCATGACGCCTGTTTGCTAGGTTTTCATCACGGTACTTATCCAAGGCGCTTGTTTACCAGGTTTTCACCATTGGATGAAATGGTTTCTCTTTACTATTTTGATTTTTTTTTTAGGGGATAGTCAGATGGAATAGATGGGGACTCAAGATGTTGCTCTCATAGAAATGTCCCTAGATGGATAACTCACAGACCTTGTCCAATGTCGTTATGCTCATAGATGTTGGTAGGGAATGTTGGTAGGGAATTGCATGAGAGGGTAATGGATTTTGATGTGGATTATGAAAGGTTCATGCAAGGAATGATAGGGGATATGAGAGTATGATGTAGATAATGATGGAAGGATAATGGATGAGGATGGAGTTAAAGAGATAGATATGGCTTATGTAAAAGCATGGACCATAGGATTATCATGGAAGAAATAAGTAGGATACGAAATGGGAGATGGGAGGATGGAGATATGTGGGAATGCTGTGGAGTGGAAGGGAACCAAGACCAACGGTTGCACACATCGAAATGGATTTTGAAGCTTGGAAGGAGGATTTGGGAGTAATGGAGATGTTATCTTAGGGGATTGCCTATTTAGGTCTTTAGGGACCCAAATGGACTTATGATTTTTAGGATTTTGTGATAGGGAGCGGGATATTTGGGATTTTAGCATTGTGGATGCTCCATTTGAACTAGGTACTTTTTGCTTGGGGACCCAAACCATTTTGGTTTTGAAATTCTCTTTTTGAGATGTGGACTTTAGCATTTTTGAATTTTGATATTGCTTTGATTTTGTGGATTGGTGCCATGTGGCATGAGAATTACTAGGATGTTTTGCTTTATGGGTGGAGACACCCAAATTTTTATTTATGAATCCCATAAGGGTGTTTAGGATAGCTTCATGTGTATTCAATGTGTGTATTTGTTGATCATGATTAGGAATTACAGGGGATTTATGGGAACGGGATGTGTGAATTAATTTATGGCCAAAGTGATAAGGAGATTGGAGGATGGGAATACTAGGAGTTGGAAGGAGTGGAGGTAAAGTGGATAGATGGATGTTGGGAGTTAGAAGAAGTGGAGGTAAAGTGGATGGAGGAAGATGAATGGTCACATGCTTTTTGGGTTTGTAGGATAATGGAGGAGGAATGGAAACATATGTTTTATGGGTGCGATGAGGTGTACCTAATTTGGGCTTAGATGGAGTGGATTTAGGAGGCAGAAATGTGGTACCAACATCTTGATATTGCTTACCCTGGGGTGTATATCCAAGGCCATATGAGCGTGGAGGGATTTTAACATGAATAGGCTCCAAAATACCTTGTTCATAAAGGCCTTAGCCTTTACCTTGATAGTTCATGTTTTGGAGTATGCGGTGGACGATGGGACTAGGTGTGCTTTGGGAACTAGACTTTAGCTCATTATTGGACAGAGAAGTGGTAGACAATGGTTTCTTCTCTCCTAGTGAAGAACATTCATTTAGGAAGGTAGTAAGACTAATAGGACATGATGGTGGATTTGAAATAGGATCAATATGAGATGGTGAAGGAGTGATAGGATCTTGATTAACATCATGCTTAAGATCCAATGTATTTATTTGATCATCTATGTACTTGTGGGGATCAAGCGTCTCATCAAGGGAAATGGATATTGTGGGATGAGGGATAGGAGTGGTGGAGGTTTCTTGAACATGGATAGTATTGGGACTATGAGTGGAAGGAGTGACAAGCTCTTGATCACAGATAATATCTTGATCATAGAAAAGATATAGGTTATGAATAGGGTGAAAGGAAGGGTTTTGATCTTGATTTGGTAAGGAGCAAGACTGATCATGCTTTAGATTTGACTCTTGACATAAATCTTGAGTTTGGATAGGAATGGAGGTTTCCTCGATACGTTTAATGTATGGAGGGGAATGAATTGGGCTTACGGTAGGTGAATCTTCGAGAACATTTAAAGGTTCTTGCATACTTTCAAGGATAGGCATTTGATGGCATGAGGATGGTGGTTGATTCCTTGCTAGTATCCAACAGATCACATCCTTCATTAGTACATGGGTGGATGGACAATATAATGGATGGAGAATAATGGTAGATGGTGTAGGCTTAGAATGTAATGGAAGGATAATGGGATTAGGTATGATAGGAGTGGGATTAGGATCAGGTGGATGGACAAGAGGATTGGATATAATAGGATTGGGATCTTGGTTAGCTGGGGAGATTATATGATTGGCTATGATAGGATCAAGACTTGGATTGGGCTTAGGTTGATAGATCATGGGATTGGGCTCAAGTTCCATAGGGATGGATGGATGAGGAGGACTAGTGGAAGGATTGGTGTACGATTCCAAACTTGAGATGGTGTCTCCCTTGTCAAGAGTATCATTAAGAAGATTTGTGAATTCATGCTCATGTTGTGGAGGATTTTGAGATGGATATTCAGAAATATTCATGAGATTGGTTGATGTGGAGGGACTAGGTTGGCATGATGATGGGGGTGACTCATAGAATTTAGGTTGAATTTGTTGATGTTGTGTGGATGATGGTGGTGAAGGTGATAAAGGGATTGATGAATGAGAAGGCTGGGGGACCAATGGATTAGGATTGAAATTAGATGGAATTTGTTGTTGTTGCATGGATAAAGGTATGGTGGATGATGTGTTAAATGAAGGTTGTGGTTTTTGGGCTAAGATTTGTTGTTGTTGAAGGAGGGCTTGTTTTTCTTGGCTTTGTTGTTGAAGATATAAGCTAAGAGGACTTGGTATGTGTGAAGATGAAGCATGGGTAGAGATCTGGACCTGTGAGGTTTGAGGTAAAGTTATTGCTGAATAGGTTTGAGGTATGGATGTGTTGGGTTGATATGAGTGGTAGATTGGTTGTGATAAAGATTCATATGAGGTAGATGGAGATGACTCATAGAGATGGGGTGTTGATGTGCTAGATAATTGTGATAGTTGTGCCAATTGAAATTTAAGATCTGCCTCTTGTTGTTGTGATTGAGCGAGTTGTTGTTGGAATTGGACAAGTTGTTGTTGTAGCTGAAGGACTTGCGGATTAATGGATGTCGAAGTTGAGACCTGGGTAGGATTATAGTTTTGTGAGGTTGAGGGCATGGATGGAAAATCTTGGGTTGTGTTGAGATGATAAGAATTGAATTGTGGATAATGATCATCATAGATATGTCGAGGCTCTTGTATTTCCTCATATTCTTGAGATGATAGTGATGTTGGTGGAGGCCAAAATGAGGAGATATATGGTTCATGGGTATCAAAATATGCATCATGATCTATCAAATTCTCATCATTAATATATCTAGGTGGGCCTCCGCGGAGTGTGAGTTTTGGTTTTGGAGTTGTCCTAGAGTTTTTGATGGTCACAACCATTTTGACGAATAAGGATTGGACTAGGTGGGAAATGAATTGGATGGGAAATGGATGGATCAATTGAAAGAGCTCCTTAGGATTCAAAGTGATAAGGTTCCACTTGAGATGTGACACGGAAGGATGATAGGTTCCCAATTCTGAAAGCCAAGTTGATGATATAGGAGACAAGTTGTAGTGAGGATGATGATCAGGCACACACAATCATATAAGACACACAACAATTTGATTGGTTATTTTTTATGACATCTTGATGTTTTGCAAACACTTGTAAACATGCATGATCCTAGGCTTGGAAAGGACAATACTTGTTGAGTTCCCACTTGGTTTTATCCAGCCGCGCCTACTTATGGTGTATAGCTCCAGGAACTTGGGGCATGAGCTCCTCCTTACAGTGCACTCACTTCTCAGGCACACCAAGTTCCAGGTCCTAGGATGCGCAGATCCTGAGCTACCTTACTATCTCTACCATAAGCTGCGAAAATATGGGACGGCTATCAGAGTTTCCTCTTGTATCAACAAGTAGAGGGTTTTTGGCCACTAAACAAAAGGGTTCTAATGAATATCCGACGGACTGGCACCTTATGAGCATCCAACAAGCCACTAAAGGCTTTGACTAACCCTACTAGGAGTTTAATATACACAAAGGTACGCCTCCTTTCAAGCTAGCACTGTACGGTAAGCGCTAATACCGGTTAGACTTGGCTTTCACCTTATCCTCAATTTATATAGCGGGCCGGATGAAAGTACCTCTTGGGGTCGCAAATGAGTTCTCCTTGCGGATGTGTCTCAAGAGCAGGCCCACTCTAAGGATGACAAAAGCAAGGAAACATGTTGTTTTTGATCTCCCAGATCGCACGAAACGCAAGGAGAGAGCATACACAACGTCTTTGCCTCACACTCGCATGGGGTTCATTTTAATTCCAAATCCAAATGTGTGGGTGGTTATACAAAATGTCAAAGGAATGCTTTTGATTCTCAAGATTGCTGAATGGTGCAAGAGAAGAGCATACGCATTCAATGACAAAATTGCAAGCCACAAGACATGGCAAACACTTGTTAATTTTAACCCTTGCTTATGATGTGATCTAATCTATAAAAAAGAAGACACGTTGTTTCAAGATTAGATTCTTTGACGATCGATCCTGCAACACACTGATTAGTAGTTTTGAAAAAAATTGTCTTTGATAGGCATAAAGCTACAATGAAATCTGTAAGAAATGTCTCTGAATCCTCTTTCAGATGCCTGCAAAAATGTGAAAATCTGATTAAAATTAAATAAGTTATGCAAGTTTTAATAAAACAACCTCTTAGGGCTAGAAAATGGCACTTTGGCGATTTGCAAACTCCACTATTGGTGATTTATTTTGAATTTGTTCACATGTGGTTTTGACCAAAAGTTAAATTTACATTGACAGTTAGCTTTCAATAAAATACCACAACAAAACTAAATGTTATAAGCATTAATATTTCGAACATATTTGCTACAATCACATGTCATTTAACTATTCCCAAGTATTCCATCTGTATCTGCCATTCCACTCACTGAAGGATTTATGGGATGTATTTTAAAACTGACAACAACTTATGTGCACAAGTCAGCGATTAGAAGGACTCATGATGAATCATATTACACTATCACAGCCATAATACTAACATTTGCTCATATATGAGATTCAAGAAATATGTCTAGGAACAACAAACGCATTTAGAAAACCTTCTGGTGTGAATTATTGTTTACAGTGTGAGACATGATAATGCACAACAAAACTTGACACTGCATTTGCATGTATAACAAAGCGGTTCAAGGAAAACGCCAAGATGCTGACAGGAACAACCGACAAGTATAGAGACCAATTTTATTTTCATTCAATCTCACAAATTTGCATGTAATCTTGTTGCATTGCAGGTATGGCAGAGGAAAAATAGGAAGTTGTGTTAAATGTCTATGATTTGAGTCAAGGACTTGCTCATCAATTCTCTTCTACGTTTTCTTGAAAAAATTATTGAAGGAATTTAGCATACAGATGTGGAAGGAATATTATTTTGGGGGAGGTATACAACACAACCCTAAAGAATAAACTCCTTGTGAAAAGCCTTATAGATTTGTGGAATTGGGCGTCACTTATATACCCATAGAAATTTTTGAAGAGTATTTGCAAGAAATAAGTTCAACAGAAAGATAATGATCTGCGGCGTGAGACAACCTTTCTTAGTGGCGCAAGTCCTCAAAGGGTTTCAAGGAATACACAGCTAATAACAATGAAGGAGTTTAGGAAAATTTCCAATAGCCATAACCGTCTAGCAACCGTCCAACGCTATTTGTAACTATGATTTTGGCAATTTTAAATATGTGATTGGCTGAGATATAAAGTGCAGGTATTTCCTGTAGAAATAAAGATTGCAAAAATCATTATTGACGTTGAAAGAAAAACCAAGGACAGAGATGCGGTATGCTGGACCATTTGTATCACAATCAAGGAATAGGCTGATAGGAACAGTGAATGAATATACTAATAAGAATAGCCAACGAAGGTTCAAGGGAAACGGTAATAGGAACAGTCAACAAAGATTCGAGGAAGACACAGATAGGAACAACCGACAGCAGTGTTGAAGACAAATTTGAGTGTTAAACACTTTCTGATATGAAATATGAGGTAGTTATGAACTGATCTTCTTTAAAACTGCATGTACTCAGAGTAAGTATTGTAAGTGAAGCGCAATAGAAAAATGAAGATTCTTCAAAGAAATGACGGTTATTAACAAATTAAGTATAACCAGAAATAATACCAAAACCTTCAATTATGAAGATAACACCTACACGATCTCACCCAAAAGCATTTGCAAAACGATTTATTAAGAAGGAGGATTTCACGTCAGGTTCACCATTGTATGCACCAATATAGATTCTATTGAAAAGACTTTACAATTAAAACCCTAAAACCTAATATCAAATGCAACAAGAGATAATGATAAATTATTGAAACCACATGAAATAAATGTTACTGAATTCGTTTAAATGTGGTTGCTCACGATTTTTCCATAACTCCACTGTAAATGTTGCCAGGGTAATAAATGAAAATGAGTTTGATTTTTTAAAGTTTTGGGGACGGTTTCAAAAGTGGTTTGATTAGTTGAACGGGAAAAGGTAGGTAAATAACGAGTTTTTGGTTATGTGAACTATAAATAATAAATTAAGTTTATTAATCTTAATTTATTATTTATAGGAGGATTTTAGCTTTAGTAAATAATAAATTAATTTTAATTTATTATCCACAGGATATGGTAAAAGGTAAAGATATTTAATTAATTAATTAAAATTAATTAAATTTCATGTGAAGGGAGGAATTAGGAAATAGATCATAGGTCAATTTTTTATGTCTACAGCAATCCTACAGATTCCTATAAATAAGTTCAATACAACGACCTCGATAACCTCAAGGTGTTTGAAATTCATCATGCATTAACGCATGGCAATCAGGTTTACTCTCTCTCTACTTAGCTCATGGAATCATTTCCGTCTACATGATAAAAGAATGGTTTCCTAGATTATCGATTATTCGGATAATGCTAAAAGTTATTTCAATGTTCTCTAAGTTAGCCCTCTATTTAAATTATCCACTCAAGAGTGGACACTAAACTCATCTTTGTTGTTTTCAGAATGGTTATACTAAGAGCCAATTTATAGAATACAAATGTTCGAAGACCCTACATTAAAATTAAACACTCATAAGATTCTACTTTGACTTGTCGAAATCTTTGACATAGTTTAATCTTTGTCAATCTAAGCATTTAGAAACCCTATCTTGTTGTTTCTACTAGCAATAAGATTGCAAGTCTAATCTAGATACTTGACAAAAGACTCATTACATTGTTTTAAAACTTCATTATATTAACTTGTATGACTGTAAAGTCTTCTCTCGGGGACACAATAGTTTAAATACTTCAATAGCAAAAGAATTACTTACAAAGGCAAATAAACTAAAGCTTATTATTATTCACAACTAGGTTAGTAATTTCACCATGGTCGACCGACTAGTTTTAAACTCAGAAATAGAGGACTGTGAAGTCTTGCATGTTTCGACTTACACTTCACACCATTGAAACTCCTCTGTCAATGGTTATCACAAACAAGTCTTTTACCTTAAAAACTAGCTGACTTTTAAATTTGACAGAAATAAGCAATGGTATTCGACTGGCCAAAAGAGAACTCATTCTACGTCGATAAATTTTTTTGCCACTGCAGCTTGTGATAGCTGTGAGATATTTTACGACCAATCACTAATCTAAAATGCACTAAACACATAACCAAATAAACTCCTAAAGTTGAGCCAACATCTACACAATATTCTTGACCTTCGGAGATACTTCAGAGTACAATGTATTTATATTGTGGGTTTCACGACTGTGGTGCGGTGCAGTGCAGGAAACAAAACATTGCTTCAGTTTAGAAGGTGATAAAACACATAGGCCACTGCAGGTAACAATTCGCATCTTGCATCTTTAAGCAAATACTACGATTCAACGTAAAGTAAGTAAAGTCATTACTTAATATACACAAATCTGTTAACTAAGACAATGCATAGATAAGAGGAAGAGAACCTGAAGATAATCTCCTGTTGTCTACTTGCAGAATGGTCTACGGCGTTTGTTATTCTCTAAGTCATTCACCTTTGCTTCTTGCACAGTTTCCTCTCTGCTTCTACTCTCCATTGCCCCCTCTAAAACTAACTCTAACTATATCCTCTAAACCTCATCTAGCTGCAAAGGAAAAACTGCCTCCCACTCTCAAGACTATGCCTAACAATACCCGGCATGCAAAACATTCTCCTTCTTACGCGACCACTACCAGAAATGGTTTGGCCTTTTCCACTCATTCCGTGATTATTCTCCAAAGTGGAGCTCCAAACTTGGCAAGGTGGCAATTGACAGTTTTAACAAACTGTCACACTACTCATATCCGTTATGAGTATAAATCAAATGCAAGGACTATGAATTAAAAGCTAAACCAATGACCCTCATGAGGTTTAAAGCTCGAAGGCAAAAAGATTATTTCAAATTAAAAGACATCAAGAAAGGACTTGAGTGAGTCTCATTCAAGCTACTGCCCGATTACCAACATTACTAAAGAATAAAGGAATAAAGGATTTACCTCAAAACGACAATTAATTATAACTAATATAATATTGCATATTCCAATACCATATGACCAAGGGCACTACACACCATGGTCCCTAGATTTAAAACATTATTTAAAGCCTTTAATATTCAATAATAGCCCAATATAGAACAATTCAACATCCGTCGAATTTCGCAAGGAGATGTTTACGTCATACACTCGTAGAGCTTTAACGACAATAACGACGAATTGATTGCAAACACAAAACAAGGTTTGGGACCACTTACGCACAATTTTTGACTTTTTCGTTGAACCAATAACAAGACACGACTTACAACTCGACCTCAAGTATATACATATATATACATATAAACAATATATCAGTCGTTCATATTTGACGACATGATTCAGAGTATTACAACACTGATGTTGATTTCCCATACTCAATATGATGATTTACGAAAGGAGACAGACCTATTCTTGTAAACCTCTACATCTCGACTAAAATTTACTTAGCTCATACTCAAAGCTTAATTCAAGGCATCTAGGTTTATCTACCTGATATTCGTTTTCAGTGGCAAGCACCCATGAGTTTTTCCAGAGTCTATTCTCTCTTTCTCAAAGATACTTTCTCTTCTTCTTTCTTCCTGGCGAACATGTTCCATCTATTCCTATCATTGACAATCTCACATACAATTTGTGGTCAGAGTACCAATGTTCTGATCAAAACATATTTATATCAAATCATTTCATTTTCATATCGAAAGACATTTTAATTCATAACATCAAATTGATCATAATCAAGTAAATTCCATAATTTCATAAAATTAACCTTTTCTATTCATATCATCATTTTCTATGATGTTAAAACATATCCACATAACTGTACTATTTAAGAAAAAGTCAATAGTAATATTGAATCCAAAAAGGGGATGTAACACAAATCTCAAGTGGAGTAAAGGAGAAAACCACATGCGAAAAAACTCCTCCCCAAAAGTGAGAATGCAAGAAGTGTCGAAAGGTAGAGTCAACATGAATCATATGCTACCAATTCCAACATATATACAATGAATAATCCCCCCTAGAAGAGAGGAAAAGAAGAGAGACCAAGTAGCCCCCCCTCAATGTAGAGTCTCCTGCATGGATGGTAGATGCTCGACAATGAATGCTGAAGATGATCCATGATCGTTGAACAGTGTTCCTTCCCTTAGGAAGAAACAAGACCAAGAATAAATGCATAAAGTCTCCCCATTCCCAAAAGGAATATGAAGGAAGAAAACTCAAAGTGTATGAAGTCTCTGAACTCTGCTCAAGTGTCACCATGTCAATGCTGAAAGAAGCCACAAACCAATCAGGAGTCTCATGCAAAACTAAAGAATGTGACAATCCAGGATCTAGTGGAAACTGATGTAGAACATGATCCAAAGACAAAGGTACCTCCTCCAAATGTTGCGCAATAGTAGCCACAATCATGTCAAATTGTAAGGAATGATCGTGTGGGTAAAGAACAAGAAGGTCAAAATGTTCCCCTCAACATCTGAAGAAGATGAAGCAACTTCATCAAAGAGAAGATGAATGTCATCAATAGTGTCCTCCAAGTTTGCAAGATAGGACTCACAAAACAAGCCTGCAATACCTATCAAGTACTCATCCCAAGTAGCTGAATCTGGAAGACTATGAGTGTCCTGCTGCACTGAATCACTGGAAACCACGGATGTAGCAACACTGAATTCTGTAGATGCAACAAGAGATGTAGGAGGAGATGGAATGTCAACACATGTCTCTAGAACCTTAGTCAATGAAAGAACACCAAGATGCAAATGACCATACTGAATCTCCTCAAAAATGTCCACATGAGTGTGATCCTCAGCCGAAGGAACAATAGGAGCAAAATGTGAGAAGGTGTACACTCGAGATTGATGATCTACCTCCCCAACTACAACTATATCTCTGCTATGCAAATCCCAAATAATCACATAATCAGGTGTGAACTCAACACTCTTTCCTGCTCCACCATGTGTAATCTAATAGATAGAAAGGATATTGGTAGACAATGAGGGTACACAAAGGACATCATTGAATGATCCTTCATCAATGTCAGTTGATCCTTTCCTACAAACACTCATAGATGTGTTGTTGGCCATCAAAATGGGTGGTGATGAACAAGTCTCATATGAAGAGAACATAGTCTGTGATGAAGCCATATGATGTGAAGCTCTAGAATCAAGGATCCATTTCCCTAACTCAGAATCTGCAACTGCAAAAGGTGCTTTCCCCCTTTGTTTCTCATACTTTGACTTTGAAGATGATGATGAAGAAGAAGATGAACCCCCTAAAGATGAATTCATTTGAACCTTCTTTAGTTGATGTTGCAACTCATCAATTTTCTTTATGTGACATTGGTGTTCATCATGCCCCAATTTCTTGCAATATGCACACTGAGGCTTCTCCTTCTTAGATGTTTCTCCTTTGGAGAGAGAGGACTCAGATTCTTTCTGTTGCTTGGTCTTGTTCTTCTTTTGTTTCTTTTCAGGATTCCCTGATTCTTTTTGTACCTTAGGTTCACTTGCCATCAATGCTTGTGGTTTGGAAGACTTGAGGATGCCCATTTGAATTAACTTTGCTTCTTCCTGGATTAGAAGATTTGAAAAGTCATCAAAAGTAGGCTCAACATATGTAGCTCCCATGGAAACCTGTTGAGTGTAAAAGCTAGAAACAAATACTGAATACTCAGGACCAAGCTTGGATAACACATTGAGAATCAATTGTAAATCCTCCTTAGTAATCTTGCAATCCTTTAGTTGTGTTCTCAATTGCTTTTTCTTGGAGATATAGTCTTTGATTTTGTCAAACTCTTTAGGATCAAGATTCATCAAATCATTATCAATATGATAACCCCTAATCTGATCAGTTTTACCATACAATTTTTCAAAAGTCTCCCAAGCCTCCTTAGGTGATGTGCATGATTCAACATGGAATTGCAAATCAAAAGAGACAAATGAACAAATTTACCCAACAGTTTTCTCACGATTGATCTCCCATACTGCCTTTGCATTCGCATCAGTAGGTTCAGGAATAGATTCTTTTACATATCCAGTGAAACCTTTTCCCATTAGATAATTCCATACTGATGTTTTCCATGATGCATAATTATATGGAGTTAGAAGTTCAATTTGAGATTTCCCCATTGCAAAAACACACAACCAAGAACTGAAAGCAATCAACCACTGCAAGATCACCCCCCCAAATTCACTCAATCAATGATCCCCCTAGCAAAATATGATCTTGGCACTTTATAATTAGTGCAATTATAGTTGCCACAAGCCAAAATAGCTAAGTAGTCTTTTGATTTTGGTACATGCAAATGCCAAAATTAGGCTATAACTAAAAGTACAATTTATGAGCAAAACTAGACCAAATTGATTTTAGATCTAAGAAGTACTAAAAAAATCATGCACTTTAAAAAAAAAAAATGTCTGAAAATGTTACCGTATGAGCCCAAACAGAGCCTTTGAAGTTCTTAAAATGGGAACTACTCAGAAGCAACGACGAAAATCTACAATTTCTGGAAAATCCAGACACCAAAATCAAAAAACGTCTGCACCACTGTGAAGCCTGCAAAATTTTGATCTAAATAAAAAATAAATTGCTTGAAAAAAGGAGCAAAATTGAGCAAGATATGAGCTTTCAAAGTTGGACTGTCAAAATGAAAAGTCCATTGGAGAGGGGTCCTGCAGAAACTTTCTGATTTCAATCGCGGATGATCTATTTCTTGCATGTAAAATTTAAAAGATACCCAGATGGTTTTTTGATGTGGCAAACAAAAACTAGAAGGCATTTTTTGATCTACCATGCTGAAGATGTGGACCTAGTGCAAAAAAATGTCTCCAGCAATTAAAAAAATGGCATGTAGAAGTTGAATCAGCCACCTAAGTCAATAAAAGACATGTTGCAACCTACAATACAATGCCACAAAGAGGAAAATCCTCCAAATATGGTATTTCTATCAATTTTTTCTGATTCTCAAGATCATCATACGATGCAAGAGAAGAGCATATTCAATTTTCAAGATCCACCATGATTTGCACTCAAGATCTCTCGATAGACTAACCAAAGGCAATCTACAAGCTCTGATACCATGTAAGATTTGGCTATGGAGATAGCCATCCAAGATCTAGAAGCCTAATGGAAAGCACAAATAAAAGAGAAGATCAATATGCCAAGAATGACTTGTATTTCTATCAATGAATGCAAATACAAGATTACACTCCCATTACAATATGCTATGACATACCTTGCTTATAAAGGCAATGATGAGAGCCAAGAAAGGTGGAGTGAAAGGTGGAGAGTGTCCTACAACATGTGACAATTAGAGGATACCAACTAATTACACATGTGGAGGATACGACACCTCACTCCAACTATCAACAACTCAACACACAACTAGACTCCTAGAAAACTCACTAAGTCAACTTAACATGTGAATGTGTGAGAATATTATTTAACTAATGCATAGTTAAATAATATGAATTGTCCTCACACAAAGGGAAATTAACTAGGATATATAAAACTAGTTATCAAATGTCCCTATTCACACTAACATGATGTAGTACTTAGTTATTCTTTTTTAAAGTACACTCTCAACAAGTGTTATGTTTAGATTTCTTCACATTTTTTTATGGTAGTGGATTATATTGTAGCTCTATTCTTCATAGTTTGTATGGTTTCCCCTTCTCTTTGTATTTCAGTATTGATTCAGTACCAAAAAAAACCATGGAATCATTAAGCACATGCCCCTACACTATTAGGAGGTGGCAAATTATAGGGATGGGGAATAGCCCAAGCAAAGGGCTTGTCCAATGGAGGATTACGAGTTGTCCATCTATTTTCAATATTTGACATCACAAGAGCACCCAAGTGACAAAGGCATGATAGTACTAGTGTAGGTGCAACCCTAATTAGAGAAGGCCACCTAGAAGGTTCAACGGTCTTGCCACACAACAAGAGGGCCCATGCCCCCATGAGAAGGAAATTAAAAAAAAAATGTTATTGTGTGAATGGCAAGCCTTGACATAAATTATAGAATAAATTTTTGCTCGTGGTGCAAGATACACTCCACACTAATCAACAATTTGAGAAAATTCAGCTTGGTTAGAAAACATGGTTGGAAACTTATATCCTATGAATTTTTTAATGCAAGTATTTTTTATTTTTTTTTTCATTAAAGCAAATGTTGTTAAGTGGTTTGAAGGAAGAATGAATGAGGGTCCAATTTTTAGTCCCTACCTACGGCAAAGAATACTTATGTTTTCATCTCATTCAATTTGTTTGCCTCAAAAACTATGCAACAAAAAAAATATATATGTTTCTCTAATATTGATTTCCTTTTCAGATTTATTTTGTAAGAAAAAAAACTGAAAACTAATATTCTTATTGGTATATCCTATTTTTGTTGGTTAACGGATTGGTTTTACATTTGTTAAAAATTAGAAATTAGGAAGAGAGTAAGAGAAAAATTAAACAAGACTTCTAAATTTTGTTGTTGTTTTTGCATGTAAGGCATGCACCTCACGTAAATAGCCGACATGTTGTCATATGGCCTGTTTACAAAATTTTTGACTTTGATTCAATTTAAAAAATCCATTTGACCTGATCTGTTTATAATGGTTGATTGATTCAAATAAGTTGTTTTTGATAATGGTCAATTTATTTTGACCCGTCAGCAAAATTTTTGACAGCCGGTGCATTTACAACACACCTGATGTTTAAGCTCTTTCTAAGGCACGTGTAGTGGTTGTGTTTAAACGTGGCCAAGAATATGAGGTTTTTAGGCAAGTCGCTGCAACTCAGGAGCAGTTCAATGCATCTTTTTCTCATCCAACACAACCATCGTCCATCAATAGGAGAAAGGGGCTAGTAGCCGCCCACCCTAACTTTGCGCACATCAAGCTCATAACTAGACATATTGAATTTCGACAATTTTTTTTGGGTTTCTCCGTATGTGACTGAAGAGCTTAAAGCTATTCTTTCAGCTTGAGGGCACTTATACATTTCACTCTAGGACGCGTTTATGTGCACATGGGTCGAAAAAGTGTCATTTCAACATGTCGCCCCATACATGTGCAACGATGTGCTGGTAACCGCTCGCGTTTGTCAAGCTCATAGCTAGACATATCGGATTTCAACGAATTGTTTTGGGTTTCTCCGTATGCGACTAAAGAGCTTAAAGCTATTCTTTCAGCTTGTGGGCACTTATACATTTCATTCTAGGACGCATTATGTGCACATGGGTCGAAAAAGTGTCATTTCAACATGTCGCCCCATACATGGAGTTGTGAACATGTATTAGTGCATTTGTGTTAATTTATTAGGTTGGTATTTTACATGTATTGGGGGGTCAAGTGCACAATAACATAGTGGTTATTGGGGGCGTGGACAGCAACTGGCCCCTTTCCCCTAGCGGAGTTCAAATCGGAGTTTATTCATATTTACAGAGCATCTAATTTGCTTTTCCTTTCGTAAGGTATTAATGGCGCATCCAAAAGGTAAAGTACTTCTCCGCCAACCTGCGTCATAATACTAATGGGAAACCTGTTATTGTAAATGCAAGAGAAAATGGTGAAGAAGTAAAGGACTGGCTTTCAAATAAGTGCAAAAAAACTAGTGAAAAGGATTGATGTATGATTGTTCATAAAGGATAAGATGGCTTTTGATTTTACTCATTGCATACTAAATTCCAACATGGCAATTGTAGATTAGAAGAAGATTATGTCTTCTGAATTTCATTTAAATCCAATATGAAATTTACATCAACAATGGATGGACTAACTTTTAAATATATTTTCTATGTTGCTTGATTCTTATATCGGATGTTTGACAGATGCTTTATTTAGTTTCTCTAATCTTTCAAGATCTCTGTTACATTGTCCAGCTTGGATTCAAACCTAACTATTTTTTCTTCCATGTTTTCTTCTGTGTACATCTATCTTAATTGGCTAGAACACTGTTCTGCTACAAGTGATAGTTTGGATTACTGAGATTCTTATTTTGCTACTTCGTATGTTTCTTTACTTTAGTCAGGTGGAGGCAGGTCTGGTTTTGGATGTATTACTTCTATATGTTTGCATGTGATACTGCAGCATTTGATTTTAAGAAAATAAATTAAATAGATTTAGAAAAATAAAATAAGCAACCATCTACAGCTCCATATAATGTGTGCTTTCAGTAACAATAAAGTAAATTATACAGCAGAAATGCCTATGTTTTGCAATGATGATCAGAATAAAATTGCAATCCAAACACCTAGAGAGACATGTATAACTTCAAAGGAACAAGTTAATGAAGGAGCCTAAACATCATGGAAACAAGATTTGTTAAGATTCTGTGTCTTCCTATTTACAAAAGCAATCTAGGTACTTATTATAAACTCAATTTGTTCTAAAGTCTACTAAAACATTTCGATGACATGCCAAGTATTTGGTTCTTGGTTGGATTATTTGATATAACCTTAAAGTTTGGAGGATATAGAATTAAACCAGTGATCACTATATATTTTATGTAACAATATTTAGTGTTTGGTTACAGGTTTTCATTTTCAACAATTGTATCTGTTCAGGGTGAGTGACCTCCTTTTTGGATTTTCTATTGCATTGAACCTTTTCTCTCGGTCAAACTTTGAATTTCTCAAGATAGCAACTGATCCCCAATTGGCAACGTTTCAAATGTAATGTGTGTAGGAGAGAAGGTTATGACATTTCTTGGTAAAGTGATTTTGACGGTCTGGCTGTTTGTAGTGTTGATATTAAATTCAAGCTATACAGCTAGCCTTGCATCCTATCTCACTATTCAGCAGCTGTCCCCAACAATACGTGAGATAAAGAGTCTCTGAGAGCAAGGAACACCTCCATAGGTCATATGGATGGCTCATTTGTTAAAAATTACCTAATTGATGAGCTAAAAATTGATGGGAGCAGATTGGTAAATCTTTCCAAGGCAACAGACTTTGTTGATTGTCTCAGGAATGGGACAATTGGTGCTGTTGTTGATGAGACTCCATACATTTACAGGCTCATGTCAGGACATTGTGGTGAATTTGAGATTGTAAGTCGGCCATTCTACAGGGGAGGATTTGGATTTGTAAGTATTTATTCCAAGAGATTGTGCATTTTTATTTCTTTTGGGTTGAAATATGCTCTTACCCTCTGTACACTATCCTGTAGTTATTTTGCCAAAGGGTCTCCACTGGTTCCAAAAATGACATCTGCAGTACTGAATATTACTCAGAACAAAACATGCATGGCCAAAGAGACCATTAGCTGATATTCTTCGAAACATCTATACTGCCTTCAAAACTATATATGAGCCTCAGTGTGCTGAAACCTACATGGTATGGAAGAATATCATGAATAGGTAAATTATGGCCATTTTGTGTGTCATAAGACCATTTATCTCCAATAAAATCATGTAGACATGATTCAAGGCCTCTAACAAGTTGATCAACAGCTTTGACAACTTTGATTCAAGGCCCCAATATATACAGATTTGCCCTCTAATAACATTTAATTAACAACAGGAACAACTTACAAAACGATCAAAGTTTACTAGCATAAATGTCTTTGATATGCATTGAAATTTGAATTGCCCGTGTATAATTGATGCAGCAAAGCACTTACTTTCATTTTTTTTTGGCAGACAAGGCGTGGAGAATTTCAATCACTAGGTGTATTGAGATCTATGGTTTTTTTTTGTGTTTCTACAACTTGTGGTCACTTTTACCATCCACATTGTGTATCAAGAATAATTGCACCAAAAGTTAGAGACAGAAGAACCTGAGAAGAAAATTGCTAGCGGATTGTAATTTACATGTCTTGTGCAAAGGTGTATTGTTTGCAAGAAAATAGAAAAGAAGGAAGACAAAGATAAACAATTTGCAATTTGCAAACATTTGTCACATAGCATATCATTGGCTTTTTTATATATCTCTTTTTAAAGTACATAGATGGAGTCATTAAGTTGTAAAATATATGATAAGATGACTTTAATTGACAAGTTGACCTATGATGACAGGTGTACATTTTTTTGGTTTTCTAATATGATAATTGCATAGAGCAAGAGCAATGTATCATGTTCTTTGTGTAGTTTGAGTCAATTTTGGCATGTTTCATATATGCAATGATTTCAAACCTAGCTTGGTTAAACTTGAATTTCTTAGCACCATTTGTCCATTTCATGTTCTATGTTGTTTCTGAGTCGGATTTGCTAGGTCTCATTCAACTGAAGCAAATGATCCCACAACTACACATGGCTAGGTTTAGTGTAATTATTTCTTAAGGATGTTGGTTCTCTTGCAGGTGATCCCACAGCTACACACTGCACTCACTCCCGAACTTCAGGTATCAGTCTTTTGAGTAATGCAGTTTCTACTGATCCTCAAAAGTTTTTAGATGCTTCAGGTGTTCTGGAATGGGAAAGTGCTATGATTGAAGAGTATTCTTCTTTAATGAAGAATCATACTTGGGATTTCGTTCCTCTTCCTAAGGGAAGAAAGCTGGTTCAATGCAAGTGGGTGCATCGTACCAAGTATGCAGTTGATGGTTCTATTGATAAGTATAAGGCTCGTCTAGTGGCTAAGGGCTTCTCAGGTTGAAGGTATTGACTATTTTGAGACTTTTGCTCCTGTAGCCAAGATGGATTCTATTTGTCTTGTACTTTCTATTGTTGCATCTCAGGGTTGGCCAGTGTATCAAATGGATGTGAAGAGTGCTTTCCTGCATGATGATCTTTAGGAGGAGATCTACATGGAGCAGTCACCAGGCTTTGTGCAGGACCCTTCACTTGTTTGTAGGTTGCAGCGTTCATTGTATGGTCTAAAAGAAGCTCCTCGGGCTTGGTATGAGAAGATGGATAGTTTTTTGCTTGCTTCTGGATTCACTAGATGTCAGTCTGATCCTACAGTTTATATTCAGAGACATGGGGGGATCTTCTCATTCTTGTTCTTTATGTGGATGACTTGATTCTCACAAGGAGTTCTCCTGCCATGATTAAGGATACTCAAAGAGCTTTGATGGAGTGTTTTGATATGACTGACCTTGGTCTGTTGCATTACTTCCTTGGTCTTCAGATTCATCAGTCTTCTATCGGTATTTCTATCTTCCAGTAGAAGTATGCTCTTGATTTGCTTAAGAGATCAGTCAGTACTCCTTTTCAGTCATGTGTTGTGTTGTCTACCACTTGCACTACTCCATCAGTTGATGCTACCTTGTATCGGCAGTTGGTTGGCACCGTTCTATACTTGACACATAGTTGTCCTGATATTTCCTTTGTAGTTGGTCTTGTCTTCCGTTTCTCTTAAGATCCTCATGAGAGTCATTGGAAGGCAGTCAAATGTATCTTGCGGTACATTCATGGCACTACATAGTTTGGCATTCACTATACATCAAGAGCTACTGAGATTGTGGGTTTCACTGACTCAGATTAGGCTAGTGATGTTAATGATCGGAAGTGCACTTCTGGCTGTCTTTTGTCTTGGTTCTGATTTGGTTGCATGGTCTTGCAAGAAGTAAACTGCTATTGCATTATCATCAACTGAGACTGAGTATCGAGGAGCGGTTCTTTGGCTTTGACAATTGATGGTTGAGTTTAGCTTTTCTACTGATCATCCCACTACTCTTTGGTGTGACAATCATATTTCCTGCAACCCAGTGGAGCATCAACGCACTAAGCATATTGAGATCCACATGCACTTCATTAGGCATCTCATTCAGGAGGGTGTTCTCAGTTTGGAGTATTTGCCTACGGAGCACCAGGTTGCAGACATCTTCACTAAACCTTTGGCATCTCCTCGCTATCTTTTGTTGCAATTGATGTTAGGGGTGAAGGAAGTTTTCCTTGGGGGGTCTTGAGGAGTCCTCCTTCCTTTTACTTTTTTCTTTTGAGCATTTTTTGTTTTTCTCTCTTTTGGAGAGGAGTTTTCTCCCATAGGGTTTTTCTCCTTTTCTCCAGTTGTGAGAGATTACATTTCATTGTACATATTGTAGTTGTACATGGGTACCTAACATGGCCTTGTTGTCAAGACACATTTTTGCACCTCATATTGCATAATAATCTCCCTAAGTTGCACTTAAGGGGGGTGTTAGAGTAGGCTTAAGTTTACTTAGGCTAATGATTAGATGCATTTATTTCTTTTACCATTGAGGTAGTTGGAGATTGGCATTCCTATACCTCATTTTACATGGCTATTTATTCCTGGGTTTGTACATTGTATTTTATCTCATTCTCAATGTATATTTTTCATTGTTCTGGTGAAATAGCTTCTTGTGTTGCTTCTTAGTGTTTGGTGAAGGTTGTTTTGGCTTGCAGTACAGGCTCCTGGGTGTGTCAAGACACTATTTAGCAACTGTCCCCAACAATACAAGATAAAGAGTCTCTGAGAGCAAGCAACACCTCCATAGGTCATATGGATGGCTCATTTGTTAAACATTACCTAATTGATGAGCTAAAAATTGATGAGAGCAGATTGGTAAATCTTTCCAAGGCAACAAACTTTGTCGATTGTCTCACATTGTGGTGAATTTGAGATTGTAAGTTGGCCATTCTACAGGGGAGGATTTGGATTTGTAAGTATTTATTCCAAGAGATTATGCATTTTTATTTTTTTTGGGTTGAAATACACTCTAACCCTCTGTACACTATCCTGTAGTTATTTGTCAAAGGGTCTCCAGTGGTTCCAAAAATGACATTTGCAGTACTAAATATTACTAAGAACAAAACATGCATGGCCAAAGAGATCATTGGCTGATATTCTTCGAAACATCTATACTGCCTTCAAAACTATATATGAGCCTTAGTGTGCTGAAACCTACATGGTGTGGAAGAATATCATGAACATGTAAATTATGGTCATTTTGTGCACCATAAGACTGTTTATCTCCAATAAAATCATGTAGACATGATTCAAGGCCTCTAACAAGTTGATCAACAACTTTGACAACTTTGATTCAAGGCCCCAATATATACAGATTTGCCCTCTAATAACATTTAATTAACAATAGGAACAACTTACAAAATGATCAAAGTTTACTAGCATAAATGTCTTTGATATGCATTGAAATTTGAATTGCCTGTGTATAATTGATGCAGCAAAGCACTTACTTCCATTTTTTTGGTAGACAAGGCGTGGAGAATTTCAATCACTAGGTGTATGGAGATCTATAGTTTTTTTGTTGTATTTCTACAACTTGTGGTCACTTTTACCATCCACATTGTGTATCAAGAATAATTGCACCAAAAGTTGAGACAGAAGAGCCTGAGAAGAAAATTGCTAGCAGATTGCAATTTACATGTCTTGTGCATAGGTGTATTGTTTGCAAGAAAATAGAAAAGAAGGAAGACAAAGATATGCAATTTTCAATTTGCAAACATTGTCACATATAGCATATCATTGGATTTTTTATTTTATCTCTTTTTAAAGTACATAGATGGAGTCATTAAGTTGTAAAATATATGATAAGATGACTTTAATTGACAAGTCGACCTATGATGACAGGTGTACATTTTTTTGGTTTTCTAATATGATAATTGCATAGAGCAAGAGTAATGTATCATGTTCTTGGTGTAGTTTGAGTCAATTTTGGCATGTTTCATATATGCAATGATTTCAAACCTAGCTTGGTTAAACTTTGAAATTCTTAGCACCATTTGTCCATTTCATGCTTGAAATTCTTAGCACCATTTGTACATTTCATGTTTTGTGTTGTTTGTGAGTCAAATTTGGTAGGTCTCATTCAGTTGAAGCAAATGATAAAGTTCTAGAAATTCCTAACTATCTCTTGTTTTCTCATAATTGACTATTTTTTTTAGTGCATGGTAGGGACTTAAGATGCAAACGCAGCCCTTGTTTTGATGTGATTTGAAGACGATGGATAATTAGAGCATTTCCATTGCAATTCATTACTGTTCTATGATTAAGGAAACTTGCAGACAATAGTAAACAAAAACTGGCAAACATAGATCAATTTTTTTCTTTAGACACTGCCATAAGTTATGAAATTCATCCCAAAGATTTAGCAGATCTAGAAGCCAAATTCGTAATAAATTTGGGTTAAAATAAAAGGCTATTGACAAGAGGATAGGTGATAAACCCCCATTTCATTTAAGCCACAAAATCTGTCGTTGCATTCTAATTATGCCAAAATCATTTACACAAGCATTAAAAAAATGTTGTATTAAGTAACTTAATTTAATTACATGCATACATCATTTCAAACTTGTCCATGGCTATGGTTGGCACATTGACAATGTTGTTGCCTTCAGATGACGCCTTACTTTTGGCCTTGATAATTTTGTTATTATTTGGAGTGAGAGGATGATAATACATGCACGCAGTCTGTGGGCAATGAGAATGAAACCTCGCAACAACTCTCATCAGCCCTTCGTATTTCCCCATCTAATCTTATTTGCCAAAAGATTTGCAGAGCTTAGGGCAGCCTTTCAACAATATTTCCTCCTCTCTCTTTGCTTGCATTCAACACAAATGAAAGTTTGTACCAAATCCCTCTACAACTTTATTTCATATATACCAATCTGAGTGGTAATGAGATAGGGAAAAACTAGCTAACATGCAGAAAACAAACTATAGCTAACCCTATCTCCAAATGGAGTGCATTCTAAGCTACAAATCAATCAAACAAACACAAATTTGAAGCTAACTAATGACTTCTCTCCATTGTACTCCTTAACCTTGCATTATTGTTCTCAGATTTGCAAGTTCATGCAACCATGTTGAGAAGCTCATGTGTGTGATTAGCAAGATATTGGAGATTGTAAGCAAAATAGGGAGATTCTAGAATTAAGAAAATGAAAATGAAGTTGGATGAGGTGTTTTATAGAGGAGCCTATTTGAATGGATGGCTCAGATTGAGTGTTGACTTGGAGCCAAGATCAAGGGCTGAGAATGATTAGGCTTTCTAGCCACTAGAGGACAAAAGATATTTTTTTATTAGAGGAAATGGTGAGGTGAAATGTGAATTTTAAATTAAATAAATTGTGTTCATTTATTTAATTTATTTGAGAAGGGGAATAATGTGAGATGATTAAATTAAATAGGTGGAACCTATTCAATTAGGATATAAGGCCTTTTAATTTAAATAAATATTTATTTAAATTAAAGGGGGTACGGGGTAATGAATAATTAATCAATTAAAATTAATTATTTAACCATAGAGGAAAATTAGGGAAAAATAGTCGAATATGGAAGTGATTAGGGTTTCGCAATCTGAGGACACTTTTAGGTGTCTACATTTTGCCCCTCTTTGAGATGGTGTTCGAGATGATGAAATTTGTGTCGAGTAACATCATTTCAAAGAAGATAAGGCAATGGGATGAGGATGAAAAGATAGGGTGATGATGCCCCCTCAAGAGGATAGGCGGGTTGGATTTAAACACAGGTAGGCTCTGGCTATGAAAGGGATGGGATTGGTCAATAAAGAAAGATGAGGGAATGGATGGAAGAAATGAATGATATGTTAAGTTGCAATGATGGTGGAGGAATGAAGATGCAAGAGAGAGAGAGAGATGGAGGAGGAATGAAAGATTGGCTAGAAGAATGGAAATGAGATCTTGCTTTGATAGATTTTTGAGCTTCTCACTTGCAATTTATTCTGCTTATCATCATAGAACTTATTATGTCAAGGGATGACAGACATAATGGCATGATAGAGGCCAAAGTGTGAAAATGTGATCCATTGCAAAACAGGCACATGATAGACAAGGAATTCCTGACTCAGACTAGTAACCATGATACCTTGTCGAAACATGCGATGAGATAACTGTGAGGTGTGCAAGTCCTTATGCAAGGAAGTAGTTATTCTTTCCAATACATAGGATGTCTTTGATTCACACCCAATGGAATCCCAATCACATGCAAGGCACCAAGTTGCCCCAGTCATTTTGCCAAGGAAAACCACAAACAACAATCAAAGAAAAAGGTCTCACTCTATCCTCACTTCTCTTCATCACTTAAGGACTGTCTTGAGAAGCATAAGAACGAGACTGCAAAACAGTCTAGTAAAATAAGACAGACTAGACCAACCGCCATTTGGACCTTTTGCCAAGTGATATGTGTTTGTTTGTTTATGATGATTCAATGAAGGAGGCCTGGTTTTAAGATAGGAAGCATGTCATATAAGATGCCTAGTCTAGTTTCGACAATGCAACATCCTGTATAAGGCAAGTGATAAGATTGAGACATCCCGTATAAGACATGTGGTCTAGTTATGAGAATGTCGCAAGTTGTGAGATGATTGTTATGTTTGATCTTAGAAATGGTGCATGTCGTATAAGGCGTAGAGTCCTGGTTTGAACAATGCCCAATTCTGTGTAGGAAATGTGATAGTTGATAAGAATGGTTGATAATGACATATGATTATCATGAGGTGATTGATTGGTTTGACTAAATGGATAGTTTATCTTGTTGATGTTTGGGATTATTTTTCATGTGAAAGAGTGATTTCTTTGTCTAATCAAAGTGTCCATTTCATCAAAGGATGACTTATTATGATAGTTGACTCGACGGGCCCTAAGGGACTGACCTAGTGCCTTGGGGACGCATCAAAGATTGCCTTGCCTACGTGAAAGCAGAGGCGTCGTAGTTCGATGAGGTGAACTTGGTTTGATTTGAGAATTGATTTGACTGATATGATGATGTGATTGATTAGGATGTTTGAATGGATCGATCGAGAGATTTGATTGAGTGATTTAGTTGAGGAATTCAATGGTTTGAAGAATTGATTTGGTTGGAATGATGTGATGAATTGAATTGGTTTGAATGAATGGATTGAATGGTTTGATGGATTGATATGACGAGTTGATTGATTTTATTGCTTAGATTTTTGTAGGATATTTGATTATTGGAATTTTGGGGAATATTTTGAATTTTTTTGGATTTTTGACATGTTTTGACTTTTTTTAATTGTTGTGATTTTTCTAGATTTTTGACATGTTTTTGTTTTTTTTGTATTTTGAATGCTTTGGGGATGTCAATGGATGACAATTTGGGTAGCCTTTGTGCTAGATACCAATGACAAGGGAAGACCAAGTCGAGGTGCAAGGGAATGAATGGGATTGGGTGAATGGATAAAAGGGGTGGTCGATAGTGGATGGAAGGAACGTATGCATAAGAGGGCAAGGATGTGATCTTTGAGGACTATGTCACATAGGAATAACATGCCCCATTCTAGGTATAATGCTTAGGATTTGCATGACAAAGCTTATAAAAATAGGATAATGATACGATTAGATGGAATGGATAAGGTATGTCAAGAGATATCCAAAACATTTGTCAACATGTTTGCCCCCATTTCTTTATCAAGATCAAAAAGAGAAGAAGGGTGGATGAATGGACTCAATATGATAGGTATATGTAGATGGGTGTAATGGATAAGGATGGTAAGATGGTATGAAAATGGTATGAAAGGATATGATAGGTTGGATGAGACATCATCCCCCAAGTGTAAGTGACATAGAAGACCAACCTACACATGACGCCTGTTTACCAGGTTTTCATCATGGTACTTATCCAAGGTGCCACCAAGGGTGGTTTTCACCATTGGACAAAATGATTTCTCTTTACTTTTCTAATTTTTTTTTACTTTTTTGACCTTTTTGAACTTTTGATTGAAGAAGGGGAATATGGATATGAAGGACTCAAGTGTCTAGTTCCATGAAGGTGATAGTGTCCCATTAGAAAAGAATGTTGTCGCAAGGACCATGTCAAGTCATTGTGCTCATTGATGTTGGTAAGGTGATTGCATGAAAGTGAGATGGAGTGGTAGATAGCGGATATGGAGGGAACGATAGTGGATTATGATGTGGATTATGTAGGAAGACCCTTGCAATGATGGATGAAGGCTTATGCAAAAGCATGGACCATAGGGAGGTGATAAAGCAGATATGTGGGGTAATAGTTGAATGATGGGTGATGGAGGTGTGGAAAGGAATCATGACCAACAGTTGCACACACCATGATAAACATGGAAGCCTTTGAGTGGATGGTGGTGTAGGAAGCAATGGGGATGTTTGCTTAGAAGATGGGTCATTTAGGCATATTGTTACCCACATAGACTTCATATTTTTATGATTTTTGCTTGACTTGTGGGATGGAGGAATTGGATATGTTTGAATGGAATGGATGGAAGAGGACGGTTGTGATTTTTGAGAGGTGGATGCCTTATTTGACTTGATTGCTTTTTGCTTAGCTACCCAAAGCATTTTAGTTTTGACATTGTCTTTTGAAGGTATGGGCTTATGTAGCTTTTTGGATGAATTTTTCTTTGATGTTTTGAATTGATGTCCTACAGCATGAAGATCCTTAGGATTTTTAGCTTTATGGGTATAGACATCCAAATGTTTATTTTTGAATCTCATGGAATGGGTGGAATGAGTGGAAGCTTTGTGTTTAGACGATGTGTGCATTTGTTGGTCATGATTAGGAATGTAAGGGTATTTATGGATGATAGGAATGTTAGGTGTTGGAAGCAATGGTGGCAAAGTGGATGGAGGGATATGCGGAGTTGGAAGAAGTGGAGGTAGATTGGATGGCAGAAGGTGTATGGTCACATGCTTTTGACACTTGTAAGATGATGCATTTGACATATGTTTTAGGAATATGATAAGACGTGCGATGGAAAGTGGTGGACTTAGGAGGAATGGAGGTGGTATCAACATCTTTAAATTGCTTACCTTGGGGTGTGTATCCAAGTCCATATGAGTGTGGAGGGACATTGACATGGATTGGCTCCAAAATTCCTTGTTCATGAAGGCATAAGCCTTTGCCATGATAGTTCATTTTTTGGAGGATACGATTGACAATGGGACTAGGTGTGTTTTGGACACTAGACTTGATCTCTTTATTTTATGGAGAAGGTGAAGTGAAAGACAATGGTTGTTGTTGTCCAAAGGAAGAACATTCATGAATGAAGGTGGATAGGCCAAGTGGATATGATGGTGGATTGAAATGGGATTGATGGTGGATGAAGAAGGATCATTAGGATCATGATCGTGCTCATTAGGATCCAAGTTGTTTGTTTGATCTTCTATTTTTGCTTGGGAGGCATGTGTCTCATCATGACAAGTGGATGTTTGTGCATCATGGATGGGTGAGGTGATAAGCTATTTTTCACATGGATGTTTACAGGTACAAGTACATTTTATATGCCTTCCCTATAAATGGGTGTGGGGGCCACTGCCCTCTCATTATGTGGGATGTGAAGTTAGGATAAACCAAACTTTATCTATGCTAGTTGCATATAGGGGAGAGGACCCAGTAGTGGTGCACCCTAACTTCACGCCTCTCAAAATCATACGTGGCAATTTCAAATCACTCCAAAATTTTTATAGTAGCTTACTTGGCAATGCCCCTGCTTATAACTAAGGTTTCGGGGCCACATCATCAAATATGATGCCGCATCAACATGTTTTTTGTTGAGGTGTCAAATAGTTCCCCCAAAAAAAGGGTGGACCAATAGGTGTGCATTAAGTCATATTTTGTTGGTGGGCTGATGTGGCATCACATGATTGGTTGCTTTTTAAATTTAAAGGGCACATTTCATTCAATTATTAGTACTTACAGTAACACTAACAACCTTAAAGTCACAACTACTAGTACTAAACTTTAAAAATATTGGGCCTCAAATGCACATATATTGATACTAAACTTAAAAAATATTGGGCCTTAAATGCACATATACTTTCTGAGCCATTGAAACTATCTCACCTATTGGATCTTTTCCCCTATATGAGGAAAAACTTTTCTATGTTGCTGCCATCAATAATACAATAATAAAATAATGCCTTTCTAAAGGAAAGTATGGTCCTTTTTTATCGTGTAAAAAATTAAGCCATTCAGATTCTATTTTTTGGGTTGACGTACAACTCACCTATTCCAATTTTTTTATTAAAAAAATTATATAGTAAATTTATTAGTTAAGTTGTTTATCTTCTCAAGAACAAAAACTTTTTAAATTTACAGCCATATTTTTATCTTTAAATATGGAAAGATAAAAAACATCAGATTTCTGCATTCACATGTCTACAACCAAATCGACACGGTAAGGAAACAACAGAAAACACTTGTTTCCCTGGTTTGAAGTTTTAACACTTTTTAAAAAGGAATTAGGCTAAAGGAGACATTTAACTTTTGGCAGAAGAATTCATAACGTCTAAAAAGGATGGGAAACATTTTTTATAAATACTTGTCCCATTAATTCGGACTTAAGAATGCCAATATGGATTAAAAATATATTCTAAGTTTGTCCAGCATGCAAGGGATAATATTTGGCAGGCCGTAAGGAGATTAGGTGTATATTTTGATTTATTCTTCCTTGACTATTAGCTGTCCTAGCTGTGAAGGGCATCCTTAACAGGTAACAACCATGAGAGAAGTTTAGATTGACAAGCAGATACAACTGTCAAATTTAAACATTTATGTCTGTGTAGGTAGTTTCATAGCACGAGAGTGCCCTCACGCGCCACGGGTCTGCGTTGAATATTCCATCCCTATGCGCATATGTAGTCAAAAAATTGTATTTAGTGTGTCGAAGCTCGTGACTTGCAAATAATATTTTATTATTTCGAGGCTGCTCACTTTCAAATTGGGAAGTAGGGAGAGAATTTACTAGTTGAGCATGTTCCAATAGTTGTTAATAGTTGTGATAGTATTTGTAGATTTAATGTTCAATATTTTTAAAAGTGTAGAACTACTAAAGGAGAGGTCCTAACTTCGCACACGTCAAACACATAGTTAGACAGGTCGAATTTCGATGATTTTTTTTTTTTGGTTTTTCCGTATGCGAGTGAAGAGCTTAAAGCTATTCTTTCAGCTTCTGGGCATTTATACATTTCCCTGTAGGATGCATTATGTGCATATGGGTCGAAAAAGTGTCATTTCAACATGTCGCCCCATACATGCACACTGATGTGCGGGTAACCGCTCGCCATGGCCCCCAAAAAAATTCGCAAGTTCACTAAAAAGGCAACACATTTGATCATTTTTATAGTTACGGTAGGTTAGAAATATGTTTATTAACACCCCACCATAAATCACGTTGGTGGGGCCTTCAAACTTACCTGCCCCCTTCCTAAACATCCCTGCGCCCATCCTAAGGGACAACATGCATGTTAACGTGTTTGCTTAGGTGCGGACGGGAAACAACATTAAATCTATTCAATGTTTGTTTGGGTCTGAATATATATTCCACTTTCCACCGAAAAGTTAATTATTTTACTGAGTGTTTTCCCTGTCCTCCATGGTGCGATTGAAATGCGAGGGTTTTTACTGCGTCCGCCGGCTATCGCTCTCCATGCAGATACATCTCCATGCAGGTAACGAGCAAACATGATCTCTCCATGTGATTTCAGCTTTGCTTTCACTCCATTGTGGTGTTTATACAATCGTTTATCTTCATTTTTCTCTCATGCTACCCATGATTTGGGTATTGCTATGTAATTTACTTTCGATTTTTCATTATTTTGTCTAAGGCAACCCTTGTCTTGTGATAATTTCACTGTACAGAAGAATATACTGTTGTATAATGATGGTTTTTTGTTATACATACAAATGGGGTCGTATATTTTTATGGTTATATACTTTTTAGTGTTCATTGTCAACGGTTAAGGGTTTCATTAGTTTGTCTTGTGATAATTTCACTGTACAGAAGAATATATTGTTATATAATGAGGGTTTTTTGTTATACATACAAATGGGTTCTTATATTTTTATGGGTATATATTTTTTAGGGTTCATTGTCCACGGTTAAGGGTTTCATTATTTTGTCTTGTGATAATTTCACTGTACAGAAGAATAGACTATTATATAATGAGGGTTTTTTTTAACATACAAATGGGTTCGTATATTTTAATGGGTATATATTTTTGAGGGTTCATTGTCAACGATTAAGGGTGTCATTATTTTTGAGGGTTCATTGTCAACATGTCTGATATTGATTATACATATCTATACATATCTATATACATGTATACATATCTAGAAATACTTTCCATCACACCGTTGAGAATAGGGAAAGTAGTCGGTAAAATGATTAACTTTTCGATGGAAAGTGGAATATGTATTCGGACCCGAATGAACATTGAATGGATTTAATGTTGTTTCCCATTCGTGCCTAAGCAAACACGTTGCAATGCATGTTGTCCCGTAAATCATGTATGTTAAATCATTCAATAGATTAAATCATGTATGTTAATGTAATATATATATATAGTGGGTTCAGAAGGACAGGCATTTAGCCAATGAATAATGTTGTTGTTACAGTTCCTAATGCTGCTGAAACTATTTCTAATGCTGTTGTGATGTTGTTTCCAATGCTGGTGATGTTTCCAATGCTGTTGATAAAGTGTCTAATGCTGTTGATACAATTTGTAATATAGAAGGTCTTAGTTTGCCAATGTTGCTGATACAATGTCTAATGTTGTTGATACAATTTGTAATATGGAAGGTCTTAGTTTGCCAAGTCAAGTTAGCCAACCAGAATGTATGGCTAAAGCTGCTAGAAACATGAGGATACAAACATTAGTATCTATTAATATGAAGTTAATGTATCTATTAATAGGATTTCATTATATGAATGTTTCGAATGTTTTCAATCTTACAGCTTTGTCTCATTAATAATTTTACAATCAGATTCTTCCTAGTTTTGTCCGAATAATATTTATTAATTATTGTTACATTAAATATTTACAATTGTTTTACTATGTTGTAATATAATACATTGAGGGTTTCATTTTATATAATCTATCCAGGATTTATATAAAAACCTTCTACATATATTCAGATTAGACTATTAATGTACTGTATATATATACAAGTCTATCTATATATACATGTCTATCTATATACATATCTATATTTATAGACATGTGTTTATAGATAGACATATGTATAACTCTATACATTTCTGTATACATATCTCTATACATATCTACATATCTATATACATATTTGTATATCTATAGACATATGTAGATCTATAGACACATGTATATTGATATACATATGTATATGTATCGACATATGAGCATAGACAATGGAAACATTTCAAGCTGGTACTTAACATTTCAACATTTTACAATTCTAGATATACATGTTTGAAAGATTAGTCCAATTTGTTCGCTGAATTTTACATCTTTTCCAGTTGTTTGCTACATGGGTAACTTCATTGAATGGATTAAATCGTGTCTGTTACTGTAGTCATTATTTTGTTTGACGCAACCCTTGTCTTGTGATAATTTCACTTTATAGAATAATATACTATTATATAATGATGGTTTTTATTTTACACATACAGATGGATTCATATATTTTCAAGGCTATATATTTTGCAGTGGCATTCTTACCTATTGTGTCTAAGACAACCATTTCAGGTTGGCACTTAGCATATAATGGGTAGCTTCATTCAATAGATTAAATCATATATATATATATATATATATATATATATATATATATATATATATATATATATATTTGAAGGTTCATTGTCAACGGTTAAGGGTTTCATTATATCAGGGTTTCGAATGCTTTGAATCCTACAGCTTTGTCTCTATAATAATTTCACATTCAGATTCTTCCCAATTTTGATCGAATATATATCTAGATATCTCTATACATATCAGTATATTTGTATACATATCTATATATCTATAGACATATGTAGATCTATAGACATATGTATAATGATATAGATATATGCAGCATAGACAATGGAAACATTTCAAGCTGGTACTTAACATTTCAACATTTTACAATTGTACATATACGTGTCCGAAACACATAATGTTGAAACCCTCAACCATTGATAACAAGTCTAAAATGGAACAACACAATGGAACATTGCAAAATGGAACACGTTATGTTTGTCGTCCATGCCATTGCAATAATGATGTCTCAATCTATTTTTAGTCATTGCACTAATGATGCCATTTTTTCTACAAATCACTTCTGGTACTGATTATACATATGTATACATATCTACATATCTGTATACATATCTATTTACATATCTGTATATCTATAGACATATGTATATAGATAGACATGTATATTGATATACATTTGTATATCTATAGATAGACATGTATATTGATATACATATGTATATCTATAGATAGACATATGTATATTGATACACATATGCATTTCTATAGACATATGCAGCCTAAACAGTATTAACATTTCAGTCTGGTACTTAAGATTTCAACATTCAAACTGAACAATCAAATTTAATTCTGCTTATCATATCATTGAATACAATAGCTTCTACGCATTTAATCAAATTCAAACTCAACAACCAATTTCAATGCATTCTTTTTTTAAATTCGGATCCATTATAAGAGGAACATTATGCAGTGTAGATATTGTTTTTAGCATAAATTTCCTAAAGGATTATTGCAAAACCTGTCTAGTACTTAACATTTAAGAATTGAACAATTGCAGCACATCTATATGTTAGAAATTGTTGAAACTCTCAAACATTTATAATGCACCCTCAAAAATAAATACATATGTCATAATATTTTATATATATATATATATACATACAAATATATGAATACATGTATATATTATACATGTATTTCTATATGTGTGTGCATAAATTATATTCGAACATGTTATGTTTGTAGTCCATATGTTTAGGAAATAGGTGGGTAAGTTCGAAGGCTCCACCAACTTAATTTATGGTCGGGTGTTCATAAACATATTTTTAACCTACTCTAACTATAAAAGTGATCAAGTGTGTTGCCTTTTTAGTGGAGGAGTGGATATAAATGATATATACACATATATGGATACATGTAAATTTTTATTATGTATACATATATGTATATGTATCACTATATATGTCTGCAATATATAGTTGTATCATTGCACTGCTTGAATTTATTTGGATGATTTGATATTTGTTTGTTACTACTCGGATGACTACCTGGCATATAATTTCTATGATTGCAGGCATGTGAGAGGTTTGCGGAGCACCTTGCATTGCGAACACTCAATGAAGGTAAAGTCTTATAAGGCTTTACTTACATCACTGGTTGACGAATTGTACTATGCATTTGTGTTAACACACCACTATTCATGGAATATTTTTTTCCTGATGGCTCTGATAGAATATTTTGCTCTGCTACAATATTATAGTCTTCTTTTGCAATTGTATGTGATTATTTAAAATAATATGCCTGAATGTAGTTCATATTTTCTTTTGCAAATGCATGAGATTATTTGGATGATTTGATGTTTGTTCGTTACTACCCGAATGACTGCCCGGCTTTTGATTTCTATGATTGCAAGCATGTGAGAGGTTTGTAGAGCACCTTGCAAGGCGAGCACTCGATGAAGGTAAAGTCTTATAAGATTTTACTTAAAACACTGGTTGACGAATTGTACTATGCAATTGTGTTTGTTAACACAGCACTAGTCATGGAATATTTTGCTCTGATGGCTCCGATGGAATAATTTGCTCTCATGCCTTATTATATAGTCTTCTTTTTCAATTATTATATTTTGGTCAGTTTAATTTAATGATTTTGTTTTATGATGTATGTTCGTTACTGCCTCGATTATCATTTATATGTTTGCAGGCATACAACCATGGTCAGTGCTTTCTAGAACGCCTTCGATTGGGTTTAATCAATTCAAATAAAGTCTTAAAAGACTTTACTCAAGCAATGACCCACTAGGCTTTAGGTTTTTCTTCATAGTGGTTTTATGTTCTTTTCAATCATTTTCCTTTACTAAACTTTAATTTACAATATTTTAATTTACAATACTTTAATTTAGGTTCCTTTGCATAATTTAAATTTCTTTGTTGCTTAAATGGAACTACATTTATTTGGATGCTTTAATGATTTCAATTAAGGTAGAATTATGTGAACAAAATGCTAAAACAACATGCTATTTCAGTGCAAATTATGTAAACAACTTGTAATACCATGCTGACAAACCATCCAAGCCTTATTTTTTTTTTTCCAAAAATAGTTATAGTCAGACAAACATACAAACATGAGATCAACACATAAATATTTCAGAAATAACCATTTGACTCTTTTTTTTTTTCAAAACAGTTACAAACATATAAACATGACATCGATCTGTTCTTTTTTCACAAAATATTACAAAAAGATCAATAGATAGACATGACATCGATCTGTTGTTTTTTTTTAAAACAGTTACAAACATATAAACATTACATCAATTTGTTCCTTTTTTTTCACAAAATATTACATAATGATATGACTAAATTAGATGTACACATAGAAATTTCACTAATGTCAACTATCTCCATCCAAAAAAAAAGCTCTTCAATTCTCCATAAATCCAAGAAAAGGAATAGGTTGTTCAGGTTCTGTAGCAGCACATTCATTTGCAGTTCGAGTTAAACTGAGTGGCTTAGTTATTGTCTGTAATGATGCAGCAATCTAGGCAAGCAAAGCCTGATTAGAATCTCCATTTACCAGCAACTCATTTGAGCTTCCTAGACTAGACCCTGCCTGCAGATTGCTTAGAGCTGCAAACGCTGGGCTCAAGATGGCAAACATATCCATTAGAATGGGATGTTGCCCGGGTAGAGGAGAATTCAGGGTACTCAATGGTCTCTCATTTGCTGATTTTTTCCCTTTCTTTTTTGTTGTCTTCATCCTCGGAGCACTCTTTGCTTGCTCACGCTGAATTTCTTTCTCCCGTTTTTCCTCTACCGCTCTTTGTTTTTTTAACACTCTTTCCAATTTTTTTCTCTCTTTCTCTTGTTGTTGGGCTTCTTTTTCAGCTTTCCTCTCCAACATTTGTTCATTTTTCCTCAGCTGCAACTCTTCTTGACGAGCTTTCTCCCTCTTGTTCGTTGAGCATTTCAATGTATGCATCGGATGTTAAGATCTGGGACTGCCTACTTAAATGTAGTACCCGTCTTATTCTTACCACCCCTTTCTTGTACCCTTCGAATCAGGAGATTGAGAAATCGACTAACTCCCTGTGGCTGAAACTCACTATCTTGGGTGCAAGGCACATAATCTGCTTCCAAATCACCTATGCATTCTTCTTCTTCTACAATGTCCTCATTTTGTGGATCCCAATTTGATGTAGTAGTGAAGTAGTGTATGATGTCAAATGGATCATGATTTGGTGGTGAAGGCATTGAAAGGACGACATCCACCTGACTAAAATTTGTTTGTATCCCCATGTTTCTAGCAGCTTCAGCCATCCATTCTGGTTGGCTAACTTGACTTGGCAAACTAAGACCTTCCATATTACAAATTGTATCAACAGCATTAGGAAATCTATTAGTAGCATTAGACACTGTATCAACAGTATTAGAAACAACATCACCAGCATTAGGAACTGTAACAATAGCATTATCTATAGTTTCAGTAGCATTAGGAACTGTAACAGCAGCATTAGAAACTATAACAACAACATTAGAAATAGTTTCAGCAGCATTAGGAAGTGTCTGTAGAATATCAGCATCATTAGAAATTGTTTGACTTCCTGGCATTTCAATGCATTCTTCTTGTACTTCCATTGGATTATGTACACCTCCACTTTTATTGTATGTTTTGATAAATTCCTCAACTTGTGCATCTGAATATCCAGCGAATTGCAAGAAGGTTTCAACTATAATTATCTTGGCATCCTCTTCCACTGCGAAGGCCTAATTCTCTGGTGTAGTGGCCATAGAATCTTCACTATCTTCATTTGATACTTGGAAGCCATCACTTGGCCTCATGTCTTCTTGAAGCGCAGACCTATTCAGTGGCCAAATGCTTGTCCTTCTAAACCCACTAATTATATTAGCAGGGGTCAAGACCTTCTTGAATGCCTTGCTAGCAAAAGTGGCCAACTCTTCTCTTCCAATTTCTATTTGCGGGTGGCTTGCCATCCATGCAGACCTTTGCTTTTTGAAATAGTTTTTGAATGGTAAAAAAATACTCACATCTAGTGGCTGCAATCTATGGTTTGTATGTGTTGGGAGGGTGATGAGGTCAATCCCTCTATGGTCTTAAAGGCAACATGGCTGCCATGACCATCAAAAATCAGAAGAGCTTTGTTGGTTGGTGAAATCCCTCCGAGGATAGATGCAATAAAATGCTGCAGCCAATTCAAAAATAGTTCTTTCATCATCCACGCATGTTCTTGAGCTGTCATGCATGCACCCGGCTCACAGTTGGCTATGTAGTTTCTGATATGCCTTTTAGATTTAAATAGATAAAAACTAGGTATACTGCAACCCGATGCACTAACACATGCCACAACAGTAATCCACTCCCTACTTTTTGAGATGAGGTGGGGCACACAACGGGATCCCAATTTTGCTATTACCTGCATTCCACAGTTCCTGCCAACTTGTACCCCAGTTTCGTCGCAGTTCCATATTCTATTGGACCCATACTTATGTGTCTTGTAAAGATTTTCTAGATTGTCGTAGAATGAATTTACTATGCTTGGCCTTAGCATAATGGCTCTATCGGTATCCACACCCTGTGCAATGTGAATAGTTAGATCTGGATGCCTTTTCCTAAATCCCTCCCACCATGACCTCCCTGGCATCCCATCTGTGAAAGGATTTGACCTAGACTGAATGACCTCTGCCACAGTAGATTTCAGCTGTGAAATTTTAAGCCCATGGCCTATGTCAGCCATGTCCTTGTACCATTGAACTATTTCTATCTCTTCCTCAGCAGTCAGGATGGTTGGTGGCACCCTATGTTTGGTGCTCGTGAGACCTAGTAACCAGACCCTCAAACTGCTAGCAGACACTCTCCACTTCTTTGCAGCTGCTCTAATTGACATATGTTTATCTTTGACATTAGCCATGGGTAAGTGCAAAAAGATGGGGGGCCAAAAAATGGCCAAATTGTTTTCAAAAAAAAAATAATGCATAACGCGCTCGTGTTATAACGTGAGCGCATTATTACTTCTTATAAATTAAAAAAAATCTTTTCACTTCATTTCATTTCTTTTTTCTCCTATATACCCACGGCCTACAAACCCTAAGAAGCACGCTCACATTTTGGAAAACTCAATTCAACACAAAAATCTTCGCAATTCGTCACCAAAATGTCGCCATAACGTCAAGCACGCCAAAGGAGTGAGTTTTATTTATTTTTTTGTTTGAATTTGTTTCTAAATAGGTAGGTTTGAGTTGATTTTTGATGTAAATTTTATTAATTGTCAGGAAATGTTAATGCACCTCCTCAAAATCCACAAAATCATGCAGAACAACAACCTTCTCCATCCATTCCTCGACATGCCCCTGGAACACAAGAAAATATAATGGGGCAAATTGAAAATAACAAAAAAGAAATTGAAGATATAATTACAAGGTTGAAAGATCCTTCCACTTCAACCTTGCATAGGTCCACGCTTGCTGAATCTCTTGAATCTATGTTATCAAATGTAGATTTAATTAGCAAGCAAATATCTAGCTAAATGGACAAGAGGAGAGAGTTTAGAGACTATTATGCAGACAAGTTGTCATACCAAGATGTGAAAAAAATACAAATTATAAAATTAGACTTGTGTTCAATTTTCACAAACCCACAAACAAATCCATTAGTGCAACAATGAAGTGATAAGGGACAATTTTGGGTAGAGGTGGTGGATGGTTTTTGACCATCCTCCATGCAATAATAATGAGGTCTCACAATACTTTTTGAGGAAACTCTACTGTGAGTTTGTCCTCAATAAAGTGCCAAACTATTTTGATATGTGGGATTTCCAGGGTAGAGGCGGGGGGTTAGCATAAGATAGACCAGGGGCACCTGTTGACCCACAGTAGGAAGTGAGATGAGTAATCAGCAGACCAGCCTATGAGCATGTTTCTATCCCTTCCATTGTGAAGGAGAGTGTTGAGGTCGATACACTTCAGTCCATTAGTGCCTTGACCCAGAGCATCATAGAGCATGCCAATCCTGCAACACAGAGTGGGTTGGGAGATAGTGTAAGGAGTAGGGTCCCACCCCATGCTTGCAAGATTTGTGGGTCATCCTGTAGTTATGACCCCATGGATAGTCAGGACACATGTGCACAGGCTACATCTGCAGTTGAGCAGATGGTGATGACAGATACCCTCCTAAGTGAGACTTTCAGCCTTGATACTCAGGTAAATATTAGCAAGTTTATTGAATTTAATTTATTAAATTTTATTTTTGAAATGCAAGATTAACTAATTTAGTTTGATGATTTTAATGAAATTTTAGGGTCATAGTGTTGATGCAATTTTCAGTGGTTCTCCACCTGCATATTACACTAGATCATCTATTGTCGGGGTATGTAACTAGTAAACAATTATAAATATTACATGTGAATAGCATCGTTATATGAATGGTATTCTAATATCTGATATTAGATGTTGAATAGGTTAATATTGGAGATTTCACGACAACATCTGCCAGCAGTGGTGGACTTCAAAGCTTCACAGAGGTAATAAAATAAATAGTTTAATGAATGAATTGTACTTACTAGATTTTTGTATGTGACTTGTGTGTTTTATTGTGTGTACTTCCATATTTAGATGAACGTGTGTGTATGTTAGGAGCCATGATTTGCATCACTATTATAGTTTTCGTAATTGAATAATGTTGTTTTATTTCCAGATGATGCAGGTTGTGGAGACACCTCCCAATGTTCATAGGGCAATGGAGCATGGTGTGACCTCTACGATTCATAGCTCCATGGCATTGACAGGGGTATGAGGTAGATTAGTAAATTTCAATTTACATTCATTGTTATAGTTGTTTATTTTTAAAAAATCAAAAGATTACTGATTTAAAGTTTAATTTCTGTCTGGATGGTTTCTATAGGACATGACATCACCACGGCCTATTCCTTCTACTGAGGCAAGTGAGGAGACAGATTATATGGTAGTGGTAAGTGATTATTTTGTTAAATGTTTCATTTTTTATAACATATAATTTCTATATATTAATGTCTATACTTTTTATTGTAACAGCTAAAGATGCAGGAAGAACTAAATAGGAGGAGCAGCCCTCGAGTTCATAGTAGACCACCCACATGCGCATCTCCATCCCTTAAAAGATCAAAGGCTTCCTGTGATCTATTCTCTTCACCAGCTAGAGGGGAATGACTTTTTATTGTGTTCCTTTGTTGTATGCCTATATGGCATTTGTGGACATATATTTTGTATTGCATATAGTTGATATTATATGCCTATATGGCATTCTTGTAAGCTTATATGGCTATTTTGTATATATGTTATACTTATATCAACAGATATTGATGTATGCCTATATGGATATTTGGTTAATACAAATCTTTTTTATTGATGAAGTCCATACTTGCATTATAAATCCACGTTTGAATGGATATTTGTAGATGGCTACTTCAAATATTTAAAGTTCAATTGTATTACATAGGATGTTTGTTGATCCAATAAGCTAGCTATTGTTATTCCATTATCACCTAAACCTCATTTTGGAACTAAAAGATAAAAGTTGTATTTAAAAAAATGAATCATTATGTTGAATAGAAAATATTAATATTCTTTATGAGTAGCATACAATGTCAACTATATGCAATACAAAAAAATGAATCATCATGTTATTCTTTATGTTTGAGATCCTGAAAATGACTAATTCTGGTAGCCTGATATCCTGAAACACTAAAAATTGACTAAGTCTAAAATCTGGTGGATCCTCCAAATTCTATAATCTACATGTTAAATCTGGTGGATTCGAGACCTATCTCAAACATCCTGAAAGGTATATTGAAAAATATTTAAAGTATATTCAATATACCTTATCCTTTGGGACTTACACTTCTAGGCGCAAAATTGCTCTAGGGAGTTAGGCGCGCTTTCCCACCTCTATAGACTCAAATCAGCACCTGAGATTGAGACCTCAAAGTGCGCCTAGAGAAGAAAACAAACCTTTGATCATCCCAAGTTATGGCGCCTTGAATGGAATTGATACAAATGACCTTAAGCATTGAAATTTTGACAAGGAAAACACATTATGAGTTTAGGCACCCTTCATGCTTCATATCACCAATTTTGGCGCCTTGGCAACATAGTAGATGAATAACACCTCAAAATGAGCGCCTAAGGGTGATGTAGTCATAGAAGGGTGCAAACAAGTGTTAAAAGCCTTAAAATATCAAGGATTAATCCAAATTCAAGTAAGGTGCATTTTCACACCTTTATCATCATCTAAGGCGCCTTGCAAAGGAGGTCTTGAGCAACATAAACCTTAGGCACAATTTCTTGCTTCTACAATCAAATTTGAGTGCCTAAGGAGTGAATTGGTGATGGACATCACTTTGAGCGCCTTAAAAATGTTTGAAGGTTTGAATTGGTAAATGATAGCGCCTAAAGGTCTTAGAACCAACTAGAATAAGGAATTGAAGAATGAGTTAACCACTTTGAGTGCCTTGAAGGAGAGAAGTATGTATATGAAGATTGATTGAATGTTTAGAGTTTAGGCGCACTTTCCTTGTCATCTAATCACACATTGGTGCCTAGGAAGAGTTGACATGAAACAATCCTTTGAGTGGACTCCTTGATGAGATCTCTCCCATTGCTTAAACTTGTTGAAATGTTAAAAGCTAAGTCAAATGGATTCTAGGCGCTCTTTGCCTTCAGAATGACCTTGAATTGGCGCCTAAGCATAACAAGAGAGTTTAAATCCATTCAATATGGCACCTTGTAAGAGGAGAGCTTAAGAGCATGAGACTAGATGGCATTTAAGAGTCAAGATCATCAAAATCCAGAGAAATGGGCTAAGTAAGCTAAGGCACCTTTGCTTGTCATTCAATACCTCCATGAGCGCCTAGATTGAAATTGCATCCAAGGACATCTAAGAGTAGGCACCTAGAGGGGAAAAGTCATCCTAAGACCTTCATAATTATTTAAAGCATAAAAAATGCCAAGTATAAAGCTTCATGATGTTGGGTGCTCTTTCACCTCCATATAGATCTAAATTGGTGCCTTAGATAAAGTATCACAAATCTATATCATTGAGTAAGTTCCGAGAGAGAAAGGCTTACTTAAATCATGTTTATTCATTCAAGGTCTTACAAATAATGAATAGAGCCTAAATTGATGCTAGGTGCCTCCTCTTGTCTCTACTATCTAGTTTTGGTGCCTAAGGAGAAATTGCATCTAGCGAACTCATTAATTGGTGCCTAGGAGGAAAAGACCTTAAACTTATATTATTGAGTCAGCACTTTAGAAATTGAGCCATTCCTAGTCAATTGGAGTCATAAAATATCAAATATAAAGTCAAATTGGACTTAGGCACCCCTTCATGTAATTTCCCACCATCATGAGCGCCTAGATCTAGGAAGATCATCCAATTGCGCCTAGGAATAAGATACAAGTCCAAGACCTCAAATTTGAGTGCCTAGAAGTGTGATGGATTAAAGAAGCTACATTGGCGCCTAAGGGTAAGTTGTATCTAATGACATCACCTATTTGAGCACCTAGGAGGTATAAAGCTTAACATTGACATGAGGACAAGCGCTTAGTAAAAGAGAGTTTCTCAAACATTAAAACATGTGAATGAAGTCATAGAAATGCACTAAGTCATCTAGGCACCATTTTCCCCTTGTGTACCCTTACATTTGCACCTAAGAAGAAGTTGCTTCAGTTCATTGGAGTGTTTGAGTATTGAGAATTTCTTAGCAATGCTTTGCAACTTTACACTGCCTCCTTCTGACGATTTTTTGGGGCAGCAGAAAACCTTTCACCACAAGAAAACACTTCAGAGATATAAAAAACTGAGAGAGGTTATTGTAGAGGCACTCTATGTGATCATGTTGCCTTAGACGGAATGTTTCTAAGTGACATGGTTTTTGAGTAACATCTCGTCAAAGATTGATGCCTTTTTGCACTTTGGACTCTTCAGGGATATCGTCGATACAATGTAGCTCGGACTGTTTCGACATGTTTTGGTGAAAAATAGGACCATTCCTAGCGTAAATGTACCCATTTGGACGCGTTGGAATAGTCAATTTGGTCGCATCAGAAGTAGGATGAAAGTTACACCCCTTTGCAACTTTACACTGCCTCCTTTTGACGATTTTTGGGGCAGCAGAAAACCTTTCACCACGGTCAAATGCCTCAGAGATATAAAAAACTGAGAGGTTATTGTAGAGGCACTCTACATGATCATTTTTCCTTAGACGGAATGTTTCTAAGAGACACAGTTTTCAAGTAACATCTCGTCAAAAATTGCTACCTTTTTGCACTTTGGACTCTTCAGGGATATCGTTAGTACAATGTTGCTCAGACAGTTTCGACATGTTTGGGTGAAAAATAGGACCATGCCTAGTGTAAATGTACCCATTTGGATGCGTTAGAATAGTCAGTTTGGTCGCATCAGGAGCAGGACGAAAGTTACACCCCTTTGCAACTTTACACTACCTCCTTCTGATGATTTTTGGGGCAGCAGAAAACCTTTTAGCACGGGCAAATGCCTCAGAGATATAAAAAACTGAGAGAGGTTATTGTAGAGGCACTCTACGTGATCGTTTTTCCTTAGATGTAATGTTTCTAAGTGACACGGTTTTCAAGTAACATCTTGTCAAATATTGCTACCTTTTTGCACTTTAGACTCTTCAGGGACATCGTCGGTATAATGTAGCTCGGATTGTTTTGACATGTTTAGGTGAAAAATAGAATAATGCCTAGCCTAAACGTACCCATTCGGATGTGTTGGAACTATCAGTTTGGTCGCATCAAGAGCAGGACACCAAAAATGCATAAGATGATGATGTAAAAATGTGTATATGTGTAAAAATGTAGCAAGAAATTAAAAAAAGACAAACCTTACAAATTAATGTATATACTTACAACTCAATGTAACATGACTTTACAAAATCAATGTGAATACTTACAAATTAATCTAATGAACCATCTAGGTCTACTCTACTGTTTATTGTGTCAAGTTTTGCTTCATGGTCAGACTCACGCACCTTCCACAAGATTTTGTTCAAAGGTCTACCCTGATACTTTATCAAATGAACATTGGATGCCACGACAAGGTTTGAGTAATGAAGAATCTTCCGATGCATGTCAAAGTTCTGAAACAACCAAACATTAACACTCTTATGTGGGTACCTTCTAAGCCATGTTCCAGTAATAACCACTGACCTGTAGGGTATTCGATGTTTTCTCCATCTGTAACAGGGGCCTCCAATTTCTTTTTGGCCTCAACACAACGACATAAGTAATAATCTGTCCCCTCTTCATTATCTTCATCTGCAATAACTGCATATACGTTCCCTACATTGATATGTGTAGCAAATTAGATGAAATTAGTCAACATTACAAAAACACTACAAAGTAAGATGACATTACCTGGTTGAACTAGATGAAATTAGATGCATATACGTGCCCTATATTACCTGGTTGAACTAAATCTGATATGTGGTCAAAGTCAGCTGATGATTCCATCTGTGTTAGTTCCAGTGCCGTCGGGGGTCGATACATGTCAAGTGGGTTAAGATAACTTAACTACCATTCGTCAACCCACTCCTTTGACTCGCACTCATCCCAGACTTGAATTATACAAGAAGAACAAAAGCATGACATTTTTCGCATATGGATACTCCATGAACCTGCAATTGAGCTTCTGAAAGAGTGCATCTCATTTGATCCTGTCAGTGTACAACAATCCTCATATGGTGCAATGTTAGTATCAGCTATCAACCAAAAAAATCTACTAACTCAAGACTTACCTTCATTACCTGGACCCATGGAAGTATTACACCACTCGACAATTGATTTTGCATCTGTCAACTTTGCATTGTCTTTATACTTTAACTCTTCTCATGCTATGGCTCTTTTGATACATGCTCCTGCACCATCATGCTCCCCCTTTCCATGCCCAGCCTCACAAAAGTTCCACATATGTTGAATGCCTGTAAAATTATGCCTCATACTCAACCAATAGAAATTTCATGAGTTCTTGAATTGTGACGCACAGTTATTCGACCATATGATATGTTGACTGAACGATATGCCCCTTCTAGCCAAATCATTGTAGAACACCTGAAAGCAACCTTGCACAAACTCTGTAGAATGCGTGCGATAATCACTAATATAGAAATTATACTCCCTTATGATCTTTTTATCATCCTCTGTACTATCATTCGCATGAATGACTGCAATGTGCACAAATATAGAAACATGTGTGGAGTTGTAATATTGTGATTGCACCTCACGCTGTGGCTATAGACTATAGTTCTCTATAAAGTCGACGACTGAAACAATGCTACCAACCAAAAATGTGTCCTTTCATAACTTGAATTGCAAGTCCAACCATCGAGCTCTATGGGCATGTCTTGCATACTCATACACTGTGCTGTCACAAAATATAGGCATAAACTAATACACTAGAATCTTTTCAATAACCAATTCACACCTCTTTGCTTCTTTACCATCTTTTGTATTGTATGCCACTATTTTATACTTGCCAAACTCTACTAGTTCATTTCCAACCACATGTGTTCTTTCCATATGTTCACATATTGGCAAATGTTGCAAGCCACCACAATGATGACATGTGCCATCCAAGCATAATTTATTGTAGAATATTTGACCTTCCGCTCTTTCACATAAAATTCTTGATATGAAGTCTCTTGAAGATGTTGGTGGGTCACGTAGGGCACAACCCTACAAAACATTATTAGTATGCATATCTTAAAATATAGACCTATAAACATCAAAATGGTTAGAAAATTCAATATGTAATCTACAACAAGTAGTGCATGTGTGATTTATCTTGACATAGAAAGGTTTTAGCATTTCAAAATATCTTTGACAAATTTTAATTTAAGGATACTTCTCTAGAAATTTATCATAAAACTATGTTTGAGTCTCATCCAAAAAATAATTTCGATGTGGCTCACAATTCCGCTCACAATTCCGATTATCGATTCTCCTTCTTACCACATCCCTTTGATTCAAAGATACCCTTGTGTAATTCTTCCAAAATTCTTCAATTAGTGATATCAATGCTTCAACAATTGGTTTATCTTTTCGTGGTAGTCTCTCCGAGAATGCCCATAATTCATTAGCATTAGTGTCCTTAATTCTTTGGCATCTTCCAATGGCTCTTGATAAAGTTTTCCTATTAATTCTCAATTCTTGACTCGTCTTTCTAATGAGATGAGCTTTCCTCATTTGACTACTTACTATAGTTGATGTAATCACACGCAATGTTGCATTACTATCTTTTGTGCATGAGGTGTTACCCGCACTCTCATACGCACTCATTAGATTCTTGACAATAGATTTTTCACTTGAAGCCTCTGATGTTCTCAACCCAAGAATCTTCATGATGGACCTATACTTTATACTTCGCATCATTTCAATGAATAGTTGACATCTTGCAGTCTCATTTAACTTTTCAAAGAACAATCTCTAAATCTTCTGAGCATATCTTCTACAAGTGCATTTTGGAATCTTACCTTCCATTGGCTACAAAATATTCTCATCAATATCAATCAAATACTTTGGCTTTCTATGCAAAATTCTAGGTGGTGTTAGGTAAATTCATCTCAACATTAGGAATTTCATCAATATTTAAATGAGATGGGCTAGATGGCATACCTTCGATCAAAGATGGAATAGATGACATACCTTGAGGTTGAGGTGGGAACGATGGCGTACCTCCTTCATCACATGTGAGTGATGATGTACTCTCAACTGAAGATGTGGTAGATGGTGTCCCTACATGTTGACTTGCTGTAGAGGATGTGTCTCCAAATATGGTATTCAAATCTCTTGTAGCGCGAAGTTTTTGCATTCGTTCTCTTTGTGCTGCCAATACCATATCTCTTTGTGATGGTTGTAGTTCCTCTTCAATTGGCATGTCTTCATTTATTGTGTCCAATTTCCTCTTCTCACTAAGTTCCCTCATAGCCACTACTTTCTTTGCATTCTTAGCTTCTATCTCTTCCTGTGTTGGTTTAATTCTTGATCATTTCCTCGGCATGATGGAGAATTTGTTTGTAGCATGATAAAGAGACCAATATTAGTTCCTAAGAAATGAATACAAGATAATAGTGGGATTGTATTTTTATTATGTTGAAAGGATTTATTCTTGTATAGTTTGACATCATGGTATGTTAAGGTCTGTTTATTACACATAATTATTAAAGAGCCCAAGTGTAGAAAATATACATGGCATCATGTGAGATTGTAGGCTGCTTTCTTGATTGGGAATGTGTCTATTTTAAACATGTATGATAAAGCATGATAAAGTATTACAAATAGAATTAAAGAAAATGTAAAGAACATGCATGTAAAGATTTGACATACCTAAAAAATGAAGATTCAAATGGAGAGAGTACCCAATTATGTAGTTTTTTTTTTCTTCTTGCATCAAACTCCTCAACAATTTGAGTTTTTCACCACTTGCTTCCTTTTCAATGTTAAATTGAATAATACTCAAATATAATTACTAACAACAATACTATTAACCAATCTATAATGTTAAATTCCTAAAATTAAATCACAATTAACATTGCAACACTACAAAAATTGAAACTTGAATATATATATATATATATATATATATATATATATCAAACTTGGTGTGAAAACTATGTTATTTCCTCCTTCTCAAGTTGGCAAAGTAGAAAAGGTGGTGGAAAAATCATTCAAAGGTGGTAGAATGTGTACAATGTGCATGTGAACTTCCCAACAGCATGAAAGCACTTCTTTTTTGTCGGAGCACGCACAAAATCAGTATGAAAATAGAGCATGTGGGCCTGGATCACGGGGGTCAACATTTTTTTACCATTTCTATAGCAGGACAAAACGCGAGCGTGTTATAACATGCTCGTGTTTTTTCCTACTATAGATTGATCCATAAATATTTTACCTATCTCACCTTTGATAGCACCTTTACAATATCTCACCTCTAGTTCCATTAGCTCATGTTCTATATCTCACCTCTAGTGTCATCGGTGTAACAAGCCTCTCGAAGGAGCTTTTGAAACCTACACTGATCAATGGTGTTAGGCTGATTGGAAGCGTATAAGTGAAAGGAGATCTCACCGAAGGATCAAAGGTATCAGAGAGAGAAGGGGTATCTTACACTGATCCATCAGAAGGAAACGGTGTATCAGTGACTCTAAAGTGAGTCCCACCGATAGAATTCGTCACACCGAAGAAGAGAAGGATAATCGGTGCATCGGCCCAAGCGTATAAATGTCTGCCGATGACAAAAGTCTCACCGAAGGCGATTGGTATCGGTGTATCAGAAAAGTTAATGCTACTATGGCCAATAGTGATTGTGTTGCCGACAGAGAAAATCAAGGTTGATGTTGGAGTGTGTTCATTAGTGCATTGGCCTGAGTTCGTAGGCATTCACTAATGAAAGGAGTCTGGGCGACAAGTATGGTTCAAAGGTATATCAGAGTGATCAGTGTGTATCGACGGAGCGGTTCTCAAGCTTGCCAATGGTAAAGGTCATACCGACAGTTGGAGCATAGTGTTGAGCTGTTGGTGAGAGAAGTGAGATCGACGGAAGAGTTTTCGAATGTGTCGACAGTGTTCAGTCTCGCCGATAATGAAGAATGTGTGTGTAGTTCAGTATCATTTGGATCTTGAGGAAGTTTTTTAAAGCCAATTAAGCAATAATCTTTCTGTACTGTGGGTTTGATAGATATTCATCCCTAATTTGAACACTTCCACTGTGTGCTCTGCATCACTATCCCTAATCCTTATACCCTCAACACTCTACTTTAACCCTAATCCCTTGACCCTCAATCCTATCCTAAAACCCTTAACCCTCGAACCTCAATGTACTCAACCCTCAACCTCAAACCCTAATCCCTCAACCCTTAAGTCTGATCCCTCGACCCTCAACCCTATCCCTAAACCCTAAACCCTAAAGCCTTAACCCTCAACCCTCAACGTCAAATCCTAATCCCTCAACCCTTCACTCTAATCCCTCAACCCTAAACCCTAAACACTATACCTTAAACCCTAATCCCTCAACCCTCAACCCTAAACCTTATCCCTAAACCCTAATCCCTCAACCCTAATCTGTCATCCCTCAACTTTAATCCCTCATCCCTAAACCCTAAATGCTATCCCTATTCCTAAACCCTCAACAGGCTCGATACTATGCCTTAAACCCTAATCTCTTATCCCTAAACCCTCCAACCCTATCCCTAATCCTTATACCCTCAACACTCTACTTTAACCCTCAACCCTATCCCGAAACCCTTAACCCTTGAACCTCAATGTGCTCAACCCTTAACGTTAAACCCTGATCCCTCAACCCTTAACTCTGATCCCTCAACCCTTAACCCTATCCCTAAACCCTAAACCCTAAAGCCTCAACCCTCAACGTCAAATCCTAATCCCTCGACCCTTCAGTCTAATCCATCAACCCTAAACCCTATTCCTAAACCCTCAACACTATACCTTAAACCCTAATCCCTCAACCCTAAACCTTATCCCTAAACCCTATCCCTCAACCCTCAACCCTAATTCATCATCCCTCATCTCTAAACCCTAAATGCTATCCCTATTCCTAAACCCTCAATAGGCTCGATACTATACCTTAAACCCTAATCCCTTATCCCTAAACCCTCCAACCCTATCCCTAATCCTTATATCCTCCACACTCTCCTTTAACCATAATCCCTCGACCCTCAACCCTATCCCTAAACCCTTGACCCTCGAACCTCAACCCTCAACCCTCAACATCAAACCCTAATCCCTCAACCCTTAACTATGATCCCTTGACCCTCAACCCTATCCCTATACCCTAAACCCTAAACCCTAAAGCCTCAACCCTCAACCCTCAATGTCAAATCCTAATCCATCAACCCTTCACTCTAATCCCTCAACCCTAAACCCTATCCCTAAAGCCTCAACATTATACCTTAAACCCTAATCCCTCAACCCTCAACCCTAATGTATCATCCCTCAACTCTAATCTGTCATCCCTAAACCCTAAATGCTATCCCTATTCCTAAACCCTCAACGGGCTCGATACTATACCTTAAACCCTAATCCCTTATCCCTAAACCCTCCAACCCTATCCCTAATCCTTATAACCTCAACACTCTACTTTAACCATAATCCCTCGACCCTCAACCCTATCCCAAAACCCTTAACCCTCGAACCTCAATGTACTCAACCCTCAACGTCAAACCCTAATCCCTCAACCCTTAACTCTAATCCCTCGACCCTCAACCCTATCCCTAAACCCTAAAGCCTCAACCCTCAACGTCAAATCCTAATCCCTCAACCCTTCACTCTAATCCCTTAACCCTAAACCCTATCCCTAAACCCTTAACACTATACCTTAAACCCTAATCCCTCAACCCTCAACCCTAAACCTTATCCCTAAACCCTAATCCCTCAACCCTCAACCCTAATTTGTCATCCCTTAACTCTAATCCATCATCCCTAACCCTAAATGTTATCCATATTCCTAAACCCTCAACAGGCTCGATACTATACCTTAAACCCTAATCCCTTATCCCTAAACCCTCCAACCCTATCCCTAATCCTTATACCCTCGATACTCTACTTTAACCCTAATCCCTCGACCCTCAACCCTATCCCAAAACCCTTAACCCTCGAACTTCAATGTACCCAACCCTCAATGTCAAACCCTAATCCCTCAACCCTTAACTCTAATCCCTCGACCCTCAACCCTATCCCTAAAGCCTAAACCCTAAAGCCTCAACCCTCAACATCAAATCCTAATCCATCAACCCTTCACTCTAATCCCTCAACCCTAAACCCTATCCCTAAACCCTCAACACTATACCTTAAACCCTAATCCCTCAACCCTCAACCCTAAACCTTATCCCTAAACTCTAATCCCTCAACCCTCAACCCTAAACCTTATCCCTAAACCCTAATCCCTCAACCCTCAAACCTAATCTGTCATCCCTCAACTCTAATCCCTCATCCCTAAACCCTAAATTCTATCCCTATTCCTAAACCCTCAACGGGCTTGATACTATACCTTAAACCCTAATCCCTTATCCCTAAACCCTCCAATCCTATCCCTAATCCTTATACCCTTGACACTACTTTAACCCTAATCCCTCGACCCTCAACCCTATCCCAAAACCCTTAACCCTCGAACCTCAATGTACTCAACCCTCAACATCAAACCCTAATCCCTCAACCCTTAACTTTGATCCCTCGACCCTCAACCCTATCCCTAAACCCTAAACCCTAAAGCCTTAACCCTCAACCCTCAACGGCAAATCCTAATCCCTCAACCCTTCACTCTAATCCCTCAACCCTAAACCCTATCCCTAAACCCTCAACATTATACCTTAAACCCTAATCCCTCAACCCTCAACCCTAATCCGTCATCCCTCAACTCTAATCCCTCATCCCTAAACCCTAAACGCTATCCCTATTCCTAGACCCTCAACAAGCTCGATACTATACCTTAAACCCTAATCCCTATCCCTAAAGCCTCCAACCCTATCCCTAATCCTTATACCCTCAACACTCTACTTCAACCTTCATCCCTTGACCCTCAACCCTATCCCGAAACCCTTGACCCTCAAACCTCAATGTACTCAACCCTCAACGTCAAACCCTAATCCCTCAACCCTTAACTCTAATCCCTTGACCCTTAACCCTTAAAACTTGAACCCTAAAACCTATCCCTACACACTCGACACTTGACACTATATCTTAAACCCTAATCCCTTAACCCTCATCCCTAAAGCCTCAACCCTAAATCCTTAAAGCTTTAACCCTGAACCCTATCCCTAATCCCTCTACCCTCGACACTCTTATTTAACCCTAATCCCTTGACCATTAACCCTATCCCTCAACCTCGACCCTCAACCCTCAACTCTCAACATTAAACCCTAATTCATCAACCCTAAACCCTAATCCCTCAAACCTAAACCCTATCCCTAAACCATCAACCCTCAACACTATACCTTAAACCCTAATCCCTATCCCTCAACCCTTAACCCTTAAAACTTAAACCCTATCCCTACACCCTCAACACTTGACACTATATCTTAAGCCTTAAACCCTCATCCCTAAAGCCTCAACCCTCAATCCTTAAACCTTCAACCCTAAATCCTATCCCTAATCCCTCTACCCTCGATACTCTAACCCTAACATCAATATTAAACGCTAATCCGTCAACCCTAAACCCTAATCCATCAACCCTAAACCCTATCCCTAAATCCTCAACCCTCAACACTATACCTTAAACCCTAATCCATCAACCTTAAAACCTAATCCCTCAACCCTCAACCCTAAACACTATCAATAAACCCTCAACCCTCGACACTATACCTTAAACCCTAATCCCTCAACCCTCAACCCTAATCCCTCATCCCTAAACCCTAAACGCTATCCCTATTCCTAAACCCTCAACCCTCGACACTATACCTTAAACCCTAATCCCTTACCCCTAAACCCTAAACCCTTAAAAATTAAACCCTAAAACCTATCCATAAACCCTCGATGCTCAACACTATATTTTAAACCCCAATCCCTTAACCCTCAGCCCTAAAGCCTCAACCCTCAATTGTTAAACCTTCAACCCTAAACCCTATCCCTAATCCCTCTACCCTCAACACTCTACTTTAACCCTAATCCCTTGACCATCAACCCTATCCCTAAACCCTCAACTCTCAACATTAAACCCTAATCCGTCAACCCTAAACCCTCAACACTATACCTTAAACCATAATCCCTCAACCCTAAACCCTAATCCCTCAACCATAAACCCTAAACCTTATCCCTAAACCCAATAAAACTTCTTTGCCTTATGTTAGGTTGTTAAACCCATCATTTTTGACACTCTTCTCTTAAAGATATTTGAGTTGCAAGAATATGTCATAAAAATGGCTATGAACTTTTTTAATGTTAGTAATGTTATATGGCATGTTTTTCTGGCCCATCTGAGGTTCATTATGCCAATAGGTGTACACACTATGAGAAAAGCTTTGCGTATGGTAAATCCGCAGTGAGTAATTAATAGTTGAAATCAAAAGTATGATCATTATGAGAAAAGATTTGCATTGGGGTACATCTATGTTTCTTGTTGTCCACCTCGTACTTAGGGGAGGTATATTGTTATGAAATAGGCAAATAATCTCCCATTGTTTACTAGCTCTATCCATAAGAACTACTAAACTATACCTTAAACCCTAATCCCTCAACCCTAAACTTTCAACCCTAAACCCTATCCCTAATCCCTCTACCCTCAACACTTTACCTTAACCCTAATCGCTCGACCCTTAACCCTAAACGCTATCCCTAAAGCCTCAACCCTAAACCCTAATCCCTCAAGGTCCTAAACTCTAATCCCTTATCCCTAAACTCTAAATCCTATCCCTAAATGCTCAACCCTCAACCTTAAACCTTAATCACTCAATCCTTATCCACCCCACTCCTCCCCTATCTAGCTCACTCCCATCTCTAGCCTCCTCTACCCTCGACACTATACATACATACATATAGGCATACATAGATACATACATACATATAGGCATACATACATACATATAGCCTTGAACATAAAAATATTTAAGGGGAACATAATGCGAGCGCGTTATAACGCGCTCGTGTTATTTCAAACATGACAAACAGCACAAACTTTTGCGGAAAAGGAAAAATGCAAAGCAAAAACCTCGCGTTATGTTTTGCTATGGGAATCCCAAGCCTTGGGCTTGGGATTTGCTTTGGATTTCCAACCCAAAGGCTTGGAGTACCTTTTCAACACCCACAGACGTGTTTTTCCATATTCTTCAAGATTTCACATAATTTCGTTCATGCTAACCCTCAGATTTGCACGTGTTTCAAGGTCAAACAAATCAAACACTGAGGTAATGTTAGGCTTTCTCTTAGCTATTTGACGATGTGATTTTTTTCACATTTTAACAATGTTAAGCCTTTCATCTTTAATTTCTTTTGTTTGTGTGTCTGTTTTTGGGCAAAAACCACTGTTTGGTCTTTTTTATTGTAAATTAACTATTCATTGAAATTTCAAAAAAATTACATATTTAGAAACTAGACTCCATTTTACAAATATTAAAAAAATAAAAAAATGATTTTCCATTAGTTTTCAAAATTTATAGGGGTAGCACGGCCAAGATTCTATTTTTTAGGATGTGTCCACTTTGAAAATTAGTAAAAAATCAAATATTCATCAAAAAATTATTAGAAAAATTGGGCATAAACTACATGCTATTAGATAATTTCTCACTGAAGTGATTTTAAAAATACCAAAAAAAAGTTGACCTTTTGAGGGAGCCACAAAACATGCTATGTTATGTTTTTTTTTAACAGAAACAACACCAATTTTTGTGGCTCCCTCTTTTGAACCCCTTAATCTATGCCATTTTTTTAAAAAAATAGTAGTTTAGAAAGTAGACTCGGACCACTACGAACATTGTTTTGGTTGCATCTCCAAATTTTGAGTGTAACTATGCTCAATTTCTCATCCAAGGCCAATAATTCCTGATTTCAAAAAAAAAGTGGCCACTTAAGACCCCTTTTTGGCCCCCCATCTTCTTGCACTTACCCCCATAGCACTTTGGATGTTATTGTTTGTCCATATACTTCTGTTCAATCTTGAAGAACCTGTTTCCACAGTAGTAATTTGAAGGCAATCTGTATTAGTTTCCAAATCCTCTGTATGTGCAGAGGGAAATATACATTCCACTACAACATGATCTGGTTCTGTGGTATGTGTATCTTCATCCCCCGACACCACATTAGGAAACTTGCACCCCCAGGTTTTCTGACTGTCCTCCTTCCAAAAGTTCTCCTCCCCTTTTTACCTCGAGCCATAAGTATATATACACCTGCAAGAAATGCAAACAACATCAATACCAGAAGTGATTTGTAGAAAGAATGGCATCCTTAGTGCAATGACTGAAAATAGATTGAGGCATCATTATTGCAATGGCATGGACAACAACCATCACGTGTTCCATTTTGTAGTGTTTCATTGTGTTGTTCCATTTTAGACTCTGTATAGATATACAGATATGTATATAGATATGTATACAAATATGTAGATATGTATGTAGATATGTATACAGATATGTATAGATATACACATGTGTATACAGATATACATTTGTCTATCTATGTACATATGTGTATAGATATACATATATATATATGAGACATTAACAGACATGATTTAATCTATTGAATGATTTAACAGACAACATGCATGGTAACGTGTTTGCTTAGGCGCAGATGGGAATCAACATTAAATCCATTCAATGTTTGTTGGGGTCCAAATACATATTCCACTTTCCATTGAAAAGTTAATCATATTACCGACTGCTTTCCCTGTTCTCAATGGTGCGATGGAAAGTATTTCTAGATATGTATACATATGTATAATCAGTACCAGAAGTGATTTGTAGACAAAATGGCATCCTTAGTGCAATGACTGAAAATAGATTGAGGCATCATTATTGCAGTGGCATGGACAACAACCATCACATGTTCCATTTTGTAGTGTTTCATTGTGTTGTTCCATTTTAGACTTGTTATCAACAGTTGAGGGTTTCAGCAATATGTGTTTCCAATATATAATCACTATAATAACAGACGCGATTTAATCCATTCAATGAAGTTACCCATGTAGTAAACAACTAGAAAAGATGTAGTAAAATATAGCAAACAAGTTGGAGTAATCTTTCGAACATGTATATCTCCCATGCAGCAAACAACTAGAAAAAGATGTAGTAAAATTTAGCAAACAAATTAGAGTAATCTTTCGAACATGTATATCTCTCATGCAACAAACAACTGGAAAAAGATGTAGTAAAATTTAGCAAACAAATTGGAGTAATCTTTCGAACATGTATATCTTCCATGCAGCAAACAACTAGAAAAAGATGTAAAATTTAGCAAACAAATTGGAGTAATCTTTCAAACATGTATATCTCCTATGCAACAAACAACTAGAAAAAGATGTAGTAAAATTTAGCAAACAAATTGGAGTAATCTTTCGAACATGTATATCTCCCATGTAGCAAACAACTGGAAAAAGATGTAGTAAAATTTAGCAAACAAATTGGAGTAATCTTTCGAACATGTATATCTCCCATGCAACAAACAACTGGAAAAAGATGTAAAATTTAGAAAACAAATTGGAGTAATCTTTCGAACATGTATATCTCCCATGCAACAAACAACTAGAAAAAGATGTAAAATTTAGCAAACAAATTGGAGTAATCTTTCGAACATGTATATCTCCCATGTAGCAAACAACTGGAAAAAGATGATGTAAAATTTAGCAAACAAATTGGAGTAATCTTTCAAACATGTATATCTATAATTGTAAAATGTTGAAATGTTAAGTACCAGCTTGAAATGCCTACGCTGCATATGTCTATACATATACATATGTATATCAATATACATATGTCTATAGATCTACATATGTCTATAGATATACAGATATGTATACAAATATACTGATATGTATTGAGATATCTAGATATATATTTGGTCAAAATTGGGAAGAATCTGATTGTAAAATTATTATAGAGACAAAGTTGTAGGATTCAAAGCATTCGAAACCCTGATATAATGAAACCCTTAACCGTTGACAATGATATGATAAAACTCTTAACCATTGACAATCAACCTTCAAAAATATATACCCTTATATATATATATATATATATATATATATATATATATATATATATATATATATATAATTTAATCTATTGAATGAAGCTACCCATTATATGCTAAGTGCCAACCTGAAATGGTTGTCTTAGACATAATAGGTAAGAATGCCACTACAAAATATATACCCTTAAAAATATATGAACCCATTTGTATGTATAAAAAAAATAATGACACCCTTAATCGTTAACAATAAACCCTCAAAAATATATACCCATTAAAATATAGGAACCCATTTGTATGTATAAAAAAAACCCTCATTATACAATAGGCTAAATTATCACAAGACAAAATAATGAAACCCTTAACCATTGACAATGAACACTAAAAAGTATATACCCATAAAAATATATGACCCCATTTATATGTATAACAAAAAACCATCATTATATAATAGTATATTCTTCTGTACAGTGAAATTATCACAAGACAAGGGTTGCCTCAGACAAAATAATGAAAAATTGAAAGTAAATTACACAGTAGTACCCAAATCAATGGTAGCATGAGAGAAAAATGAAGATAAATGATTGTATACCAGTATAGTCTTCAGTATAGATATGTATACAGATATACATATGTCTATTTATATATATACAGTACATTAACAGTCTAATCTGAATATATATAGAAGCTTTTTATATAAACCCTGAATAGATTATATAAAAGGAAACCCTCAATATATTATATTACAACATAGGAAAACAATTGTAAATATTTAATGTAACAATAATTAATAAATACTATTCAAACAAAACTAGGAAGAATCTGACTGTAAAAGTATTAATGAGACAAAGCTGTAGGATTCAAAACATTCGAAACATTCATATAAGAAGGTGAAGAACCAACATGAACCTTAATGTGGAAGTCTGGAAAATTCCTTTTGGCAACAGACAGGGTTTGCAGCGCTTCTTCAGGAAATTTATGCTTAAAACAATCTCTACGCTACATAATGTTCGTCTTATAATGGATTGATCTTTGAAAAAGAAATGCATTGAATTTGGTTGGTGATTTTGAATTTGAATAAGTGCGTAGAAGCTATTGTATTCGATGTTATGATACGCAGAATTGAATTCAGTTGTTGAGATTTGAATTTGATTAAATGTGTATGAGCTATTGTATTTGATTGACGTGATTTACAAATCTCACTTTTTTTATGTAAACTGGTTTAATTTTATTTTTTTATTAAATAATCTCACCTTTTTTATGTAAACTGGTTTAATTTTTTTTTTTTATTAAATAATTGTCTGGATGGGGAGCCTGATACCATTATGTGTTTGTGCAGGTGCAAGTGGATGTGATAGCAAGTATGGGAGAATGTGTGATTAACAACCCTTTAGGATTGGGGTGGTCTGTGTTTATGGTAGCTTAGGTACCAATAGCTATGCATAAAAGTATGTGAATATGACCAGTTTGACTTTATTTGATGTCCAAATGGGTGGTTTTTTATAAACATGACATATTGTAATAAAAACAATAAAGTGTATATTTAAATTGGAAGTTCTCATATTTGCATCAAGTTGGCTTGAAAATGCAAGTGGAAGAGCATGTGTATTAGTTTTCTGCAATGGTAAATTACTCATGCAGTTGTGAACATGTATTGGTGTATATGTGCTAATTTACTAGGTATTCTTTTTATATGTAATGGTTCTTTTTAAAAAAATTATTGGGGGGTAGGGTGCACAAAAACATAGCAGTTATTGGGGCATGGGCGGCTACTGGCCCCTCTCCCTTAGTTGTGATTTCTAAGTTCTTAGTATTAACCATAAGTACTTATGGCTTATTGAAATGTATTCTTTAGATCTAAAAAGTAACAAATCATGTGATGTCACATTGGCACACCAACAAAACATGACTTCATGCACAACTATTGGTCTACCTTTTTTGGGGGTTTTTGGACACCTCAACAAAAAGCATGATGATGTGGCCTAAAACCTTAGTTATAAGCAAAGGCCTTGCCATGTAAGTTGCTGTAAAAAATTTGAAGTAATTCGAAATTGACATGTATGATTTTGAAAGGCGCAAAGTTAGGGTGCTCAACTATTGGGTCCTCTCCCATATTTATGCCAAAGGCGTTCCCTCTACAAGAGGGATTGAGTTGCCTTGGGCAATCAATGGTTGACAGTCTATTAGATCAATGCAAGATGATAGGAATAATCCTGCCCATTTATTCTACCCTATACCTTTGTCTGTACACATGTGGAAAGTGAGTTCATTCATTTTTTGTACCTTCATCAATCATTTGTGAACATCTCGTTGCAAGATGGGAATGTAGGAAAGGGAGAGTTGAAATGAGTTTTGAAGGGCACCATCGGCCAAGTGTAGGTGACGTTCGACTTGGTCAAACCCTACGACACATGATTTTTTAAATTTTATTCTCTTTTGTTCACAAATTCAATTTATATATTATTTAAAATAACGGTGCAATTATTTCCTTTGGTTTTTTGTTTCGATTCTTCGATTTGTTTTATAAAATTAAAAAACTTTTATTCGACTTTTTTTGAGTTTTGACTCTTTGATTAAGAATAATAATTAATGTGCATTTAATTTAAACACCAATATGTTCAACAATTAAATAGTAATAATTTTATATTTTATTTAAATATAAAAATCATAAATAATTATTTTATATTTATTGATAATAATATTTTCAATTATTAAACTGTTTGTTATTTAAAAAATTTATTCATAAATAACTTTCCAAAATTTTAATACTTCACTTTTATAAACATCACCAAAAATACAAAAAATACAATGAATAATAAATGTATCATTAATAACTATAAAAAATGCATAATTATGGCATAATACTGGCAAGATGATGAATCAACACCTTACACGTGGGTATTTGAGTACTTGTCGCATAGCAGATAGGTTGTGAAGAAACTACTACTACTAACAAAGTTGTGTTGATACTAGCGAAACAATGAGTTGGGTGGATTCTTGATAAAGTGGGTCGATTTGTACCTCATTGCCTATGATTGGAGGTGGTAGGTAAATGGGCCTACACCCCCATGCTACATAGAGTCTTTGAATATAGGCTATCTATGTGGATTGACACCCAACACCCAACAAGACTCTGGCTTCACTTAGTTGCTAGTGAATGAGGCTCACTGGGAATGAGAGGGGAGGGTTGATCTTAAATTCAATAGTTGTATGGCTATATTTAGGCATTTTTATTGTAAAATATAATTAAAGTTTTAGTAAGACCAAATCATATGAAAGGGGAGATCTCAAATAGACCATCAATTTTTTTTATAAGATTATATATATAAAGTTTTAGTAAGACCATATCATATGAAAGGGCAGAGCTTAGATACACCGTCAAATTTTTTTATAAGATTATATATATATAAGATTGTGTGTGTGTGTATTTGAAGGGCAATTTTGAATAGGTAATTGTCCCACAAAAATTGCTTGATAGGTAGGGTTGACTATCAAATTTAGGATTTAGGTGGAAGTCAACAAACCTTGAAGTGATTGTGTTGTACCTCTACTTTACAGATCTAGATTGGCAATAAACAATCTCAACTAAAAGATCTCCAACCCATAATGAATAGAGAGAGAGTGAGATATATATATATATATATATATATATATATATATATATATATATATATATATAGAGAGAGAGAGAGAGAGAGAGAGAGAGAGAGAGAGAGAGATTGATTTTCACCTTTAAGACCTCTTCATTACACCCATTGCACACTAAGTGGGATGGCTAGTATAAAATCTTTGTAGGCTCAATCTAGTCAAATATGACCATAAAACATTAAAATCACTAAAAAAAAAGGAAATAATGGTTGTTTTAATGGTTGTCTTAATAGATTGAGGAAGTTCTCATGATAATAGTATGTGTTTGGTGGATATAAAAATGGGTCACAATCCTTTATTATCTCCACTCAAATCAAAAGTTTAACTTCAATAAACATCACGTAATTGTCATGATAATAGTATTAATTATGATATGAAATTCCCACTCAGATTTAACTACTTTATATCCAATTTCAAAGTGATGGTTGGGAGGGGCCCTCCAAAAAAATTTATCATTTCCAAGTTACGAGCTTCGACATACTAAATACAATTTTTTTTTACTACATATGCACATAGCGATAGAATATTCAACGCAGGCCGCGGCGCGTGGGGGCACTCGCGTGTTACGAAACTACCGACAGAGCCATTATCGTTTAAATTTGACAGTTGAATCTGCTTATCTTCTATGATGATTAATCACTTCAGCGTGCCCTTCACACGCTAGGACAGCTAATAGCCAAGGAATATACCTAATCTCCTTACGGCCTGTCAAATAATTTCCCTTTCACGCCATACAATCTTCAACCCATTAGGGCCTTCTAAAGTCCCATTGGTGGGACAAGAATTTATAAAAAAAAATTTCACCTATTCTCAGTGCCGGTTCCGAAAGGTAAATGCTTGCCGTCATAGCCTCCTTTATTTCTTTTTTAAAAGTGCCAGTGCCGGCAGACTTAGTGGGGATTGGCCTCACTTGTAGTTCTTTTGGGATAGCTGAGTTGTACGTTAACCCACAACATGGAATCCGAGTCATTCAATTTTTCACGTCAAGAATAAAAAATCTATATTCTCCTTTCACTTATTTTATAATAATTAAGAAAACCATATTCTCCTGTGGGGACGGATGGACGGTGAATGAGCAGTGGCACCCACACCCATTTACAGGGAAGGCATATAAAACCTAATTGTATATAAGAGAGAAAGTCGTAGAGGGATTTGGAACAAATTTTCATTTGTATTGAGGGCGAGCAAAGAGAAAGAGGAGGAAATATTGTTGAAAGGCTTTCCTGCACTCTGCAAATCTTTTGGGAAGTAAAATTGGATGGCGAAATACGAAGGGCTGATGAGGATTGCTGCGAGGTTTCATTCTCATTGCCCACAAACTGCACGCATGTATTATCATCCTCCCACTCCAAACAATAACAAAATTATTCAGGCCAACGGTAAGGCGTCGTCTGAAGGCAGCAAAATTGTCAACATGCCAACCGCAGCCATGGACAAGTTTGAAATGATGTATGCCTGTAATTAAATTAAATTAAGCTGTCTATACAGGATTCTTTTTTAATGCTTGTGTATACGATTTTGGCATAATTAGAACGCAACGACAGATTTTGTCGCTTAAATGTAATGGGGTTTATCGCCTAAATGTAATGGGGTTTATCGCCTGCCCTCTTGTCAATAGCCTTTTCTTTTTCTAACCCAAATTTATTAAGAATTTGGCTTCTAAATCTGCTAAATCGCTGGGATGAATTTTTCAACTTATGGCAATGTCTGAAGAAAAAAATCGATCTATGTTTGCCAGGTTTTGTTTGTTATTGTCTGCAAGTTTCCTTAATCATAGAACAGTAACGAATCGCAACGGAAAACGCTCTAATTATCCATCGTCTTCGAAGCACTTCAACAAAAATTGGACCTGTTCTTCCTTCGAAACACTTTAACAACATTTTCCTTCATAAAAAAAATATATATTAAAAAATATATATATATAGGATGGAAGTTTCCAGCCATACTTTCTGACCCATTGTCAAAATGACTTTTAGGCACGCCAAAGCTGAATTTTCTCAAATGTTCATTAGTCTCGGAGTGCACCTTGCACCATGAGCAACATTTCACTCAATAATTTCTCCTAGGGCATGTTCCCACAACAACAATCTATTGTTCCCTCCTTAGCGAGTAGTTGGACTTATCATTATGTAACAAGACCATTAAACTTTCTACATAGCCTTCTCCAATTAGGGTGGCATCAACACTAGTATTATCATGCCTTTGCCACTAAGGTGGAATGTGCTTACGTCTCTTGTGATTTCACATATTCAAAATAGGTGGGTGGCTCCTAATCCTTCATTCGACAAGCCCTTTGCTTGGGTAATTCCCCATCCCAACGATTTATTCCCTCTTCCTTCCAAAGGCATGTGCTAATGATTCCATGGTTATTTTGATATTGATTTTTAATAACTTTTATAATTTGTTAATGATTCCATGGTTAGTTTGATATTGATTTTTAATAACTTTTATAATTTGTTTTTAACTATTTTGAATTCATTGTTTTTTATTGTAAACTTCAAATATATTTTTCAAACATTATTATTAATATAACTTAAAGGAAAGTAAACTTTCTTTAGGATGATCTAGGTTGAACTAATAAGGTGCATAGAAATAATTATAGATTAACCTAGATCTAATAGATGACAAGTGTGGGCTAATGTATTCTAAAACTAAACACAAATGTATGAAAAATAAATAAGAAAATAAATGTACTTAACTTGTTGACCAAATAATTGTTGGGATTAGGTGGTGTTCACCTTGTAAGTCCCTAAACATGTTTTAATTGTATTTAATTATTATTGTCAATAAATAATGTTATGTCTCCAAGGATCATGGAGAGGGTAGAGTTGTACACCCCTCCTAACCCCTCTCAAGTGGTAGGCAAAATTATTTATTATTATTTATTCTCTCAAATGTGATTGTAGTGGCATTTAAATCAAGAATTACTTTTGGGAAGTTATTGGAAATCGGGTAAAGATTGGGAGGTGTAAGGCGATCTTCTACAAATGGATCTTATAATAGATTTAGAGAATATTCCCATGGAGTGCCTAAGATTGGGATCTTGGTCAATTTGATCATTATAATGGAATCTATGGCATTGATGTTGCATGAAGTGGGTGTAAGGTGCGTAAGATGGGTTATTTACTATTAAAAGGAAGCAAGGTACATGAAAACACTTCCTACACTAATTTTAGAGGAGAGTATTGTGCAAATTTTTAGTCTTTACAACTATATAAAGTAGAAACACATATAAACATAAAATGAACAATATACCATGATAACACAGACCTGTATATAGGGAAAACCCTTTCAGGAGAAAAACCCCACTTCAAAGTAGCCCAATGTATTATTCAATAATCTAAACAAGGTTACAATACACTTCCAAAGCAAGCCTTTACAGGAATATCACCAACATTCAAATCTAGAGTGATTATGGCAACACAATAGTTCCTACAAACTAATCCATACAAACTAAAGCTCCAAGCAACAATTTATATGAAATGAAGAAATTTGAAACCATTAATGGTTTGGGAAAACCATTTGCAAAGCCACAAGGAGGTATGGTGCCCAAACTTGGGTTCATTTTCCAATGCCCCCTTCTTGGTCTTGGTCCTCTTAGCTATTTTTAGCAAATTCCTTACATATCTTACAATGTCATAATCTATCATATATGGCCACCCAACTTGGACGCCCCAATTTTTCTTCATTCCCAATTCAAAAAGATGCTCCATGATAAGTGTCCACACTTATCATAATACTAGTCAAAATTCTAATGTAACTCTCTCTTACATGCTCTTACGTGTCATTATAATTGTCATATGTAACTCCCATCATGATGACCTTACACACACCAAAAGATGTCGACACATGGAAAACATATGCCACATCAATGTGGGACACCTACCTCCTTATGTGAGCACAAAATCAACTTAAGATGAAATCCATGTCACCTCCAACTGGGATGCCAACTCTCCCACAAGAAGACAAAATACACAAAAGATGAAATAGTGAATGAATACAAAATACATTAAAATGAACATTAGGAATTTGCAAGGTTGAGACACCTTTTCCCGATAACTATTTAGGGTGGTTGACCAATTTTGGTGAGTTGTGAGATTCCCCATGATGGAGGTGGATGCTTAGATTTGGGTGAATGGTATAGGCCATTAGTTTTGAAATATCATTCCTGGTATCTTGTATCCATATCTCCTATATATAGGTGCCTTAAGACGGTGGTATTATGAGGTTGTTTTGTAGGTCATTTGAGCACTGTTATACTACCAAAATATAGAGAGATAAGAATATTGTGTTAATGTAACTATTTTCAAGATTAATACAAGCTTGCCCCACCAGGCCTCTTAATTTTATTTAACATGTGTTTTTAATGACATTTAGACAAATAAACTAAAAATAATAACATAGTTAAGGGATGGCTTAAGGGGACATGCAATTGCTTACTAATTTGTTGAGGGCATGATACTATATCAACTAACTATGTACTTAGTCCTAAACTTACTAAACTAAATCCCAAAGTTATTAAACTAAATCGTTTACCTAATTTATAGAATGTAGTTAGGGAATGACTTAAGGGGACTTAAGGGGATGGCTTAAGGGGGTGATACTAACTCAATTAACACTATATGCACAAAGATGAGGGACCAAAAAGTCACCACATGACTTTTTGGTCCCATACAAGTCATAACGCGCTAGCGTTATGGCTCGATATTACCAAGCCCAAGGCTCGGTAATACTGAGCCATAATGTGACTCACATATAACGCGAGTGTGTTATAACACGAGCGCATTATAACGCTAGTGTGTTTTGCAAAAGCAAATCTCTCTCTCTCTCTCTCTCTCTCTCTCTCTCTCTCTCTCTCTCTCTCTCAATAAGAATGTCTTAATATTTGTTTGGACACATGCTAAAACAATATATTTAAAATAAGAATGTCTTAATAGTTGAAGGGCAATTTTGAATAAGTAATTGTCATGAAAAAATTGCTTGATAGGTAGGCTTGTTTATCAAATTTAGGGCTTGGGTGGAAACCAACAAGCTTTGAAGTGACTGTGTCGTACCTCTACCTTAGGGATCTAGATTTGGCAATAAATAACCTCAACTAAAGGATCTTCGACCCATAATTAATAGAGTAATAGAGAGAGAGAGGGGCACATAGAGAGATAGAATGGAAGAGAGATAATGAGGGAGAGGATATATATATATATAGAGAGAGAGAGAGAGGTCGCTAAAAAAGGAAAGAATAGTTGTTTTAGTGAATTGAGAGAGTTTTCATGATAATAATTTTTATGTTTTTAATTAATATAGAAATCGGTCACAATCTTTCGTATCTCCCCTCAAATCAAAAGTTTAACTCCAATAAACATCACGTAATTGTCGTGATAATAGCATTAATTATGATATGATATGAAATTCCCACTCAAATTTAACTATATCCAATTTCAAAGTGATGGTTGGGATGGGGCCTCCCAAAAAAAAACAATTATCATTTCTAAGTTATGAGCTTCGACATACCTACTAAATACAATTTTTTTGACTACATATGCGCATCGGGATGGAATATTCAACGCAGACCCGCGGCGCGTGAGGGCACTCTCGTGCTACGAAACTACCGACACAGACATAAATGTTTAAATTTGACAGTTGTATCTGCTTGTCAATCTAAACTTGTATGATGCAAATCTTTGGGAAGTAAGATTGGATGGGGAAATATGAAGGGCTGATGAGGATTGCTGTGAGGTTTCATTCTCATTGCCCACAAACTGCGCGCATGTATTATCATCCTCCCACTCCAAATAATAACAAAATTATGGAGGCCAACAGTAAGGCGTCGTCTGAAGGCAGCAAAATTGTCAACATGCCAACCGCAGCCATGGACAAGTTTGAAATGATGTATGCCTGTAATTAAATTAAGCTGTCTATACAGGATTCGTTTTTTAGTGCTTGTGTATACGGAAGTTCTTCCTTGAAAGCACTTTAACAACATTTTCCTTAATAAAATAAAGTGTTGACTCTATCATTATGTAGCAAGACCATTGAGCTTTCTACATAGCCTTCTCCAACCAGGGTGGCATCAACATTAGTATTATCATGCTTTTGCCACTGAGGTGGAATGTGCTTCCATCTCTTGTGATTTCAGATATTCAAAATAGGTGGGTGCTCCTAAACCTTCATTCAACAAGCCCTTTTGCTTGGGCAATTCGCCATCCCTATGATCTATTCCCTCTTCCTTCCAAAGGCATGTGTTAATGAATCCATGGTTATTTTGATATTGATTTTTATTAACTTTTATAATTTGTTTTGAACTATTTTGAATTCATCGAACCTTCAAATATGTTTTAAAACATTTTTATTAATATAATTTTAAAGGAAAGTAAATTTTCGTTAGGATGATCTAGGTTGAATCAATAAGGTGCCTACAAATGACCATAGATTAACCTAGATTTAATAGATGACAATTATGAGCTAATGTATTCTAAAACTAAGCACAAATGAATGAAAAATAAATAGGAAAATAAATGTACTTAACTTGTTGACCAAAGAATTGTTGGGATTAGGTGTCATTCACCTTGTAAATCCCTAAACACATTTTAATTGTATTTAATTATTGTTGTCGATAAATAATGTTATGTCTCCAAGAATCATGGAGAGGGTAGACTTGGACACCCCTCCTAAGTGGTAGGCAAAATTATTTATTAGTATTTATTCTCTCACATGTAATTGCATTGGCATTTAAGTCGGGAGTTACTTTTGGGAAGATATTAGAAGTCAGGTAAAGATTGGGAGGTGTAAGAGGATCTTCTACAAATGGATCTTATGATAGATCTGGAGAATATTCCCATGGAGTGCCTAAGGTTGGGATCTTGGTCAATTTGATCATTATAATATAATCTATGACATTTATGTTGCGTGAGGTGGGTGTAAGGTGTGTAAGATGAATTACTTATTATTGAAAGGAAGCAAGGTACATGAAAACACTTCCTATACTAATTTTAGAGGAGATTATTGTGCAACTTTTCAATCTTTACAACTACAAAAAGAAAAAACACATATAAACATAAAATGAACAATATACCATGATAACATATGTGTACATGGGGAAAACCCTTTCGAGAGAAAAACCCCACTCCAAAGCAGCCCAATGTATTATTTAGTAATCTAAACAAGGTTACAATACACTTGCAGAGTAAGCCTTTACAAGAATATCACCAACATCCAAATCTGGAGTGATCCAATAGTATCTACAAATTAACTCATACAAACTACAACTCCAAGCATCAATTTATATGAGATGAACAAATTGGAAACCGTTAATGGTTTAGAAAAACCATTTGCAAAATCACAAGGAGGTATGGTGCCCAAACTTGGGTTCAATTTCTAATGCCCCCTTCTTGGTCTTGGTCCTCCTGGCTATTTTTAGTAAATTCCTTACACATCTTACAATGTCATAATTTGTCATATTTGACCACCAAACTTGGGTGCCCCAATTTGTCTTCATTCTCAATTCAAAAAGATGCTCCATGACAAGTGTCCACACTTGTCATAATACTAGTCAAGATTCCAATGTGACTCCCTCTTACATGCTCTTATGTGTCATAAGAATTTGTCATATGTGTAGAAATCAAGATCTGAGAAACGATTAAACACAGCATGAAAATATTTCAAACACAACACATGAAAATGTATGAAGTCCACCAAATCCACCACATATAACAACCAAAAAGCAAATACATATAGGTGAGGATGAGTGAGGAGGTTGAGTCGACTTAGGAGTCAACTTCAACACTACACTCACCAAGTGTCAAATGAGTGTCGACACATAGATTGGAGAGTTGTATCAAACTCTCTAAGTCAACACCTAACCACCAAAGGTGGCTTAAAACCATGTGCAAATTATTTTACTTAGATTAAGTAATATAAAATAAAGTTTTGCACTAACACCCCCCCTTAAGCATAGCTTAGGTGGGTACAAGATGAGATGGGTCTTGGCTACTAGGCCTGGTGAGGTACCCATGTACAAAGTAATCTCTCATGAAGTGGAGAAAGGTAGAAAACCTTGTGGGAAAAAACTACCCTCCAAAAGAGAGAAAGAATGCATAAAAATTATACAAGTGAAGAAGTACTACTTCTTTCACTAAGTACAATATATGTTCCCCCCAATAAGAGAGAAAATGATAGAAGGTCTATGAGACCCCCCCCATAGTACATGTCCTACTGCAATGAGGTTGGATAGTCGACAAAGGATGCAGATGTAGATCCAAGAATGTTGAAAAATGTTCCTTCCCTTGGGAAGAAATGAGACCAACTGAATATGCAACATATCTTCCCATTCCGACTAGGAATATGCAGGAAGATGTATGTATGTTTCTAAATCATGTTGAAGTTGATCCAAGGATGATTCAATGCCCATTGTGATGTCTTCAAAGAATGCTCAAATGTCCCCATGTCGATGCCAAAGGATGCCATAATCATATAAGGTGCATGCCTAATAGATGAAGATGATGACAATCCACAACCATGTGTAGACGAATGTAGAGCATGAATATCTGAAGAGAATAATGGTGATGCAACTTCATCAAAACTGTCATCAAATAGAAGACTGATGTCTTCAATGTATGCTTCCATGTCAACAATGCAGGATTCTACAAATAGACAAATAATGTCAGGTAGAAATCTATCCCAATCAGTAAAGCTAGGAAGACAAATGTGATCCTACTGCAAAGAAGTACTAGAAGATTTCAAAGAAGTGACACTAAAATCTAATGAAGCAACAGGAGGAGGTGGAATGATGATTTCCTCTATGTCAACTAGACATTTTGTATCTGAGTCATGATGTGGGATGTTAGTTGTGATCATAGCAGGATCATGCGGGAAGGGAGAAATATTTGAGTCTCCATGTATTTCCCAAATTTTGATCCATAATGCATGTGGATATTCAATATCCATGATGGCATACAAAGTGGCATCTAGTATATGTAAGCTGATTAATCCACAAATATGATCACGATTATTGAACCACTTATCCTTCTGAGATTGTTTACCTAGTTCAAGGATAAGTCCATACAGATATGACATGAGATTATGGTACCTGAGGTTTTTTAGGATTCCATCACACCATGACTTATAATTACCCTTGTTTAGGTTGGTTACAGAAGAGTGGGTATCAAATCCCATGATTACAAACAGGTTAACTCCTTTAGACAATAGAAAATCAACACATTAAAAAACCCCCAGATTAGGTGACCCCCCCAGTTTTGGCACTTTATAACTTAGTGTGTTTTACAATGCAAGTAGATCCAATAGATGGGAAATGTGAAAGCATTAACTTTTGAAAAAAATGGTGCTCAATTTCAAGTTACCGATCAAAAGTTATGATAGAAATAATTTTCCCGTAAATGGCCTAATTTAATACATTTGTACTAAAAACAGAAAAAAATGCCCTCTTGTAACATCACTTTCCATAATGCTCAAGATTTACCTTAATCAAGTCATTAATTAAGAATTGATAGAGATAATCAAAATTTGAACCAAAAGAAACATATTCTTTTCCATCAATTAAGCATGATAATCAAATCAAGATATAACAAAGCTTACAATCTAGTAAACCATTACAATCTTTAGTGAGTAACCATCACTAATCAAATACAATATATGCTCTAGGCATCTTAATCAAGTTTTTACATTACAATAGACCAACTGGTCATAAAATGCAAACATTGTATCTGGAACCAATGACATCTATCTTCATAAGCCTCAGCTTGTCTCATGCTTGGAAAGGAGAGCATCATCTTGGTGCTTTTCCTCCAACCATGGACCTGCGGTCCGCTGCTCATCTTCCTAATTGGAAGAGGCCCTACCTTTCATAGAAAGGTTAGACATTAGAAACCAATTGGATAGCCATCTGAGTATCTGTTGTTGTGTCTTTTCTAATGTCTCATGGTCACACACTATAGATCCACTCTAACTTGTAGGACACTACTGGAGACAATAGGCCATCTGGAACACTGTGGACCGACAATGCATGTAGAGACGGATGCATTACTTTGACCAAAGTTTTTCATACATACATGTTACACAATGAATTGTCGTCGTATGTCCACCACCCTAACTCGACTTATAAGTTGTCATGTCCTACAACAAGTTCTTAACGACCCAATTCTTTAGGTCTTGTGTGAGTGGGATCAATTCAAATCACTATCCAGACTTGGACATTCGACTCCCTCCATAGGTTGGTTACAACTGAAATATGTTATTTTCATAACAAGAATCTAGTGATTCCTCGTCACCAGGTTTGTTTTCATTTCATATCAAGTTTGACCATTTTGACACCTGGGTCACATATGGTTTGCAATTTCAGAAACAAGTCATCTCATATGATGAAATTGAATACATGTACTCAAGGCATACCTTGCCTTAGTAGAGTAGAAGTAAAATATTCATAACTCATAACATTTAACAATAAGTCTTAAATTCAGATTCATAATGAATAAATTAGTATTCTTTTGAAAATACATTTCAACAGTTTCATGATGAGACCATGTTCTCAATGGTCTAACCACCTCCATACTCGAGGATATAAGTATATAATATTGATAGTTTAAGTAAACCTGAAAGTGTTTCATAATCGTCTTTTCATACAAGCCCGATTGGGTATTAGTTTTGGTGTTGTATACACACTATTTTCGAATGCCTCCCCGGCTGTCATCATAGTCGGGTGACTATATTATGAATGTTAATGCCTTCACGGCTGAGACCACAGTCATATGACTGTATTAATCACTTACGATAACAATCATTATGGAGTTATTCCCTGCTCCATTCGAGAGTTCGTAAACTCTATTCACGTCATTAAATGATGTGAGTTTATCATTCTTTAATAACAAGCCCAGCCAATACGGCTTCATGCACTGGTTATTCTTTGCAAAGTGAAAGATGTAAAGAGCATTATAGTTGGGTCGTGAGACCCCAGCTCAGACATAGAAAGAATTTCATTCTAAAAGACTCTGCCTTATAGCCTTGAGCAAGAAACACAGTCAACACATGAGGTAGTCGATGCTCGGCTTCAAAGTCTTGAGCCTAACCACCGATAACATTATAATATTTCATTGCCTTGGCCACATGGCCTAGAGTGCAGTCTCTGAAATAAGTTTTCAATGTTTATACAATCGGCCTTACGACCTATCGTAATATAAAAAGATTCCATTAAGATCAAAAATTGGCTTAATAGTCATGTGTTCATACATACAACGTTTAACTGGTAATGCTAGCTCAGCCATTAAGGTTGTTGAGACATAGACCAGCTAGGACTCGAACCTAGGACCTTCCATACATTGCTGGAGTGCTCTACCACTGAGCTACTGGCCCCTCTTGGACCAGTCCATCGTCGGTTCGGGTGTGGCTTATTTCCAACACCAAAACCCCCCCTTAAGCCACACCTCTCATGTGCTTGGGGCTCCTAGCCTGGGCCTGGCTCTGATACCATGTTGAGACATGGCCCAGTTAGGACTCGAACCTAGGACCTTCCATACACTGCTGGAGTGCTCTACCACTGAGCTACTGGCCCCTCTTGGACCAGTCCATCGTCGGTCCGAGTGGGGCTTATTTCCAACACCAACAAAGGCTATGAGCTTGTTTTTGACATAAAGATAATCTTGGTATGCTTAGCCTTAAGGCCTGGAGCCATTGTAAGAAATAAAACTTAGAAACCATAATAGCTCAGCTGTAACGGCCTCGAGCCATGGCTAAGTAAGGATTTTCATAAGTAATGCCACGGCCTCACTAGCCTTGTGCCTCTGAGTTATGACAAATAACTTCATCTTAATAAATATTACTCATGATCACGACTCAATATATATATATATATATCGATAATAAAATAGGATTACATCATTCGTATTACCTGGTTACTGATTTCAAAGAAGATGTCGTTCTAGTATGAGTCTCCTTCAAACTGCACATAGCTTCTAATCCACTTGTCTTTTCTTTATAGCTTGGCTACCTTGCTCATAACAACCAACCCCAGTCTACTATTCCCTAAACAAAAAAAAACCAAAAACTGCATCCCCAGAATACGATAACCCTCGGCCGACCCTTGGCATGCCATCTTGAAAGGTAACTACCTTTCCCACTCGGTCGGCTCCCACAAAAGGTGGCTAAATTCCGGCATCATGCTAGAAAATGGATGAGCTTAAAGCTCTCCATCACTTCACAAAGCTGACCAACAACAATTAAATAGCATTCGATTGAAATCGAATAATATGATAAAAGAGATAATAACAATATTATTATTATGGTAATTTAACCTATAATAGGGTTTTAATCCTTACTAAAGGATTAAAACTGAATAATAGAAAGCAGAAAAGAATCACATCTAGATCGTCGATTGTCGGGTTGAGTAATTCTTTTCTAAATTTGACTATCATCCTTAGTCAAAAGACTAAGGAACAATATCCTTGAGAAAAAAAGATTACGAGAGACTTCCTTGTCTCTCTATAAGATTGTCCCTCGACTTGAGATGATGCTTCAAGAACATCATCTGGTCTTCACGACTAGACTAAATGGCATCAAAGAAATAACAACTTGTAGAGGACATGAAAACTAAGAAAAGAGGCATGGCACGTGTCAACTTACAAACAAAGTTTAGAAGAAGGACATAAAAGTCGATACTCGGATGGCTATTCAACCCTTTGCTTTAACAATGTCTAACCATTCCTCCAGGATGATACTCTCCTTCCTGTTGGGAATTAAGGTGTCTCAACCTTGGTAATTCCTCGTATTAATTCATTGTATTTATTTATTCATTGCCTATTGTATAATTTGGATGCAAATACTATGTTGTCTTATTGTGGGAGTTGGCACGATGATGTGTCATCCTACATGGCATATGACTACATGTAAATTTGTCCTCATATGAGGAGATAGGTGTCCCCCTTAGTGGTAGGAATATTTTGCCGTGTGTCGGCATCTTGGAATGTGTGTAAGGGAATATTGACTGAAACGGTCATGACAGATTCCTATGACAAAGTTATGACATGTAAGAGTCAGAAATAGAAGATCCTATGACAGGTGAAGACATGTGTCAAGAAGCATCTTTGAAAAAGGAATCTTTGGGTGCTCCAAGGTGGAATATGACATGTAAGAGAATATGCTATTTATAGCCTGTATATGATAGATTCTCTTATAGCTATAATTTATGACAGCTATGACAGCTTCTATGATGGTTGTAAGAGTCGTAAGAGCATTTGTCATAGCCCATTTTGGAAATAGGTGACCTCCTTGGGATGGGATGACTTGATAAGTGTTAGGAGCATCCTACATTGTTGGACAAGTGTCCATAGGTGTGGGTTTTGGGCCATGAGGCCATGTTGGACGCCCATCTCAATGTGGAGCCAGTTTTGCCTTGTATTTGCTTTATAAATAGGTGCTTTGGAGAGGAGAAGTACTACAGGGTTGACAGGTACTATTATGCTAACGGATCATCTCCAGATACAAGTGTCGAAGACTCCTGCAAGAGCATTGGCTCTGTGATTGTATTGTAACCTTCTTTATTTATGAAATACATTTGAGCTATGTTTTGAAGTGTGGGGGTTTTCACTCGAAAGGGTTTTCCCCACGTATATCTTATGTCTCTCTTCTTTTGTCTCACATTCTTGTGTATGTGTTTGTTGCAATATCTTTGTTAGTGGGTTAACATAGATATAATTGTAAAGATAAAATTGAATTTGCACTCTCCTCCCCTCATTAGATTAGTGTAGGAAGTGATTTATGCACACCTAGCTTCCTTTCAGTTGGTATCAGAGCCTGGCCAGTTTTGGTTCTAGCTGATGGGTAGGGGATTTTTGAGCTAATCTTAGGTTGAGTGGGAGTTTGTACAGAGTATTATGTATCTTGTTGCAGGAAGGAGATGACAACTGTTGGAATAGGTTGGGACAACTGAGAGGGGGGTGAATCAATTGTTGCTCTATTTAATCTTTTTCTACTGTTATTCCTTTTACAACTTAAAATTAAATCAATGATATAAACATTCCAGTATTAGACAATAGCATATGAGCAGAAAACATGAATGACACATTTGACACTAAGATTTTGACGTGGAAACCCGGTTAAGCGAAAAACCATGGTGGGGGTTAACCCACAAAGATTAATACCCTGTTAAAAGTATTTTACAAATGGGAATGCACATGCATTCGGGCTCACTGCTCAAGTGGAGGCTCACTGCCTACAGAAAAGTTTACAAGAGATTTACAGAGATTTTGAACTAATTAATAGCATTTGCCTATCCATGAATTTTAGTTCCAGTTAATTATAAAAATTGATCTTACACATTTCATCTTGCTCTGCTCTTCTTACTGATCTACCTTCATTTCCTCCTTGAATTTCTGCTCCTTTCCATATATACCTTATTCACATACCACTCCAAAATATCCACAATCATCGGCTATATATATATACTTATCTTGAATTGCAATCACTTGCCAGTTGGCAACAACAACACTTTGAACTTTTCAAGAAAGGTTTGTTCTGTCGGCTAGATCCATACACCAATGTTGATGCGTACCAAAAATAACACATGTAGATCATCATACATGTCGGCCACTAACATTCTATCTCATACACAATTCATCAAAACACTTCTATTGGGTCCGCACAAGAATTAACATAAGTCTGTTTGTTCTTCTTCATTAACTGTTCTGTCATAATAGGACCTGTGAATGGGAAAATGAGATTGATCAATATCAATAATAAACCCAAACAACAATGAAATATGCGAGTAACAAGAATAAACAAATGAAGTACAAACTTACAAAACCTGTTACCCTGCGGCTTCCATTGCTCACCTATTCTTTCTTGATCTTGAATGATGAAGATGGGCCCTCAGGGAGCTTGCTTCCTTGCTTCGATTCCTCAAGATGACAAGAAGAAATGGCTATGATACTTTGTGTGATTGAAGATAAGCTTCAACACACTAATGATGGAGGATGATATGAGAATGGCTAGAATGATTTCTGCATTACGATGGTGTGAAGAAGAGAATTGAGAAGAAGAAGATTCCCTAGAGGAATTTGGGCATAGTAAGGATGCCAGAAGAAGTCCCCCTAATTGCTTAGAGAAGGGTCTCATTTATAGATTTTCTGAAAAGGTAATGGAGGGTGAGGATCAAAAGATGAGATCAATGGCTCTCATTTTTTGTGAATCTTTAATTCATAATGGATGAATTAAAAATTCTGAGTGGAGGATAGTAGATGAGTTAAAAATTCAGAGTGGAGGATAGTGGATGAATTAAAAATTCAGAGTGGAGGATAGTGGATGAGTTAAAAATTCAGAGTGGAGGATAGTGGGGAACAATTGAATTAAGAATTCAATGAGTGGAGAATAGTAGGGGACAATTGAATTAATAATTCAATGAGTGGAGAATAGTGGGGGACAATTGAATTAAGAATTTAATTTTAGATAATAGAGGATATTAGCTAATTAAATATTAAGAATATTTAATTATATGTGCAACATCGTGAGGTGGAAGAGATGAGGTGGAAAGATGAGGTGGATTGATGAGGTGGATTTTGTGAGGTGGATTTAGGATTTGAGATATTAAAAGAATTTAGGGATTTTAATTAAATAAAATGATTTTATTTAATTATAGGATAATGACCTAATCAAATAAACTTATAATATTTATTTGATTGATAGAAGAAAATAAGAATTAAGATAAATATTAGAATATTTACTTAATTCAATCTGAGCCAATTTTAGGCGTCTACAGGACCCGGTATTCAGATGCTCATAACTTCTGATCCCATTATCACTAGAGGCTAAAAACTTAGATTTAGATTGTCCTGGTGTCCCTCTACACTCCTTCAGATCTGTAACACATAATGATTAACTGGAGAGATCCACTGACCAAAATACTGGGTTCTGCTATATGCTCTGTTTCAGGCTCCCAGACTTAGATAGATTATCATTCTGACTTCTGGTATGATCAAATACTGCACTATGGATGTGTGGAACAATCTTAGTTTCCATCAATGACAACACCTATCAATGCTATGTAGTGTCTCTTGCCAACAATCTCCCCCTTTGGCATTGATGGCAACACTTAGTGAAAAATGACTAAGTGTCTTTGTGCAACTCCCCCTTTGTCTGTACATTTGTGCACTTCACTTATTCTAGTGCTCCCCCTTTGTTGAATAAATCATTTTTCACTGCCCTTAACTCCCCCTTTGACATCAATGGCAAAGGGTGGGATCCACAAAATTCTCCAAAATTTTTGTTACATTGTCACATATGTACAAGTGACCATTAAGTTCCATTCACATGAACTTGAGAATGGCTACAAAACTAGTTTTTAATTGGGCAAGTTCGAAGGCCCAAGCATTCTTTATTCCATACAAAATGGAAATGTACCCACTTAGCAAAAATGCATATGCTTCTGCCTTTGCCAGATCCGAAGGATCACTTGTCTGAAGTACATTCTGAGCTTCAGATAAGGCATTGTGCATGGATTCCAATTTGGGAGCAATCAATCCCCTGAGTTCACACATCCTCTTGATAGTGTTGCTTTTCTCTTTTACAAGTGCCTTTATTTTGTCTATCAAGCTAATAACTTGACATTCCTGGCTTATAGGAGAGACGGTTAAAGGATCAAAATTTTGAGATAGAACTGATACTTTATGTTCTTTTTCTTTTATCTTCTTCTCAATATGTTTATTTACTTTAGACCAAGATAGACAAAACTTATATATATCTCCTCCATCATTTAGGGCATTTTGAATGCCCTTTATATTGATGCCTAACATCAATCTATCATTCCCTATCAATTTTTTGACTTGGTTGAACTTCTTAGTCAAGAAATCTTTTTGAACTTTTATCTCTGCAGACTTTTCAAAAGATTCAAAATGTGAACTTACTAAACTTACAAGATTTTTTAGATGACCAGAGGGGGAATCACTTTGATTCTTCTGATAGGTCGGCATTACTTTCTCTAAACCTCCGGTTGCTAGCTCCAGCAGCTCATTGTCCTCTAAGTGTGATTTTATCAACTTTTCTCTGGCTTTCACTTGGGTGAAAGATGCTATTTTCATCAATTGAAATGGAGAGAGCGCATCCAAATTGGTTAGTCCTTGGAGTAGTTTGGAATCATCAAGCTCAATCACTTCCTTTTCAAGAGAACCTTTTACTGCATCTGCAGTGTCTCTTGCTACATTTTCTGAACCATTCTTTTGATCATCAGATTTTTCTACATTTGCTTTAGGTGCTTCAACATTTGCACCATCTTCTTCTGCTTTGTCTTCCTTTCCTTTTTCCCCCTCTCTCTATGTATTATTCTTCTTTGTGTTCTCTTCTGAGGGACTCATTTCAACTTGTTCACCATTTGCTACTTGATTCGAAGGACTCTGTATGGTAGCAACATCCTTTTCCTTCCCAGAGTGATCAGGTGGAGGAGTTATCTCTACATCAATTATTCTGTCTATCATTTCTATGTCCTCCTGATTGACTTGTTCCTCTTCCTAAACTTCTCCAATATTTAGATTTGATGAATCAAGTTCCGGAGGATCTAGAGTAATACTCTGGTCATTAATTCTTTTGTTAGTTTCTTCTTTTGGAGCTTTTTGTTCCGGAGCAGAAGGATTGTCTTCTTCAACTTGCTTTTCTAAAACAATGTAGTATTTATTTTTGTCTAAATCCTTTCTCAGAATTTCCTCTGTTTCCTTTGCAATTTCTTCAGTCTCACCAAGCATTAGTTTGTTCATTCGGACTTTGCTTCTGAATTTATCTTTGACTTCTCTGAGGATTTCATCTGCTTCTTTTCTGGTCATCACAAGGCACAAAGAGGAGAGAACATACTCTCTGAGTTCTATATCTTTTTCCTTGGCTGCTTCTTTCCTCATTTCCATTACTTTCCTCAAATTTTTAGGAAGTTCTTGTAAGATTTCCAACAAGGCTCTATTGAATTTATTCAGATATATGATAATGGCATCTTCTAGAGTTTTCTTATTTGCTTGATCAAGGTTATCATAGTAAACTCTGATAGGTTTTAAATTTCCATGAACAGTGACTATTTTTACAATTTCATCAATAGTCATGGTAACCTTATCGGATACTTACTTTTTACTGACCCTTATGCTTCCAGATAGTTGATCTTTAGAAGCCTTTGAAGTTTTGACCTTCTTGGATCTTATTTCTTTCACTTCTTCATATGTTTCTATCTCCTCATCATCTTGAGTGCTTATGGGGGGTATTGTTTCCTTGGTTTTCTTTCTTTTCCCTCCTTCACCAGATGGAGTGGCTTCTAGCTTCTTAGTGGAAGTGGTCTTGAGAGGCTCAGCAGGAGTTGCAAAACTCCTTGTCTTCCTTGGGGCTTCCAGGGGAACTACAGGCTCACTTTTTGCCTGCTCTTTTCAATCCTTTGTCTATTTTCTTTCATTGCTTCTTTTGAAATTCCAATGCTTTCTGCATGCATCTCCACTTCTTGTGTACCTTTCTTTTTGTTTCCGACTGTCTAAGTTTCACATGCAACTTTAAGCTTAGTTCCTTGTATGTTCCAAACTTTTCAACGGAGGTGTCTTTAGGTTTGCTTAGGAGATGTTGAGCATACATGTCCAGAATTTCCTCATCCACTTCATAGCCCATTGGTATTATCCACATTGTCCTTGGTTCTACAGCTTCCATCAAGCATTGATATGTGTCTACCATAAAACATATTTCATTTTCATACTTTTCAACAACTGAACTAGGAATTCTTTCCCTTGCATGCATCAAGTTCTGGAAGTTTTTTGAAGTAACCCCAGAAAACAGTCTTTTGTGCCTAGGTATCGCCAAGACTATGTAGATGATCCCTAATTTGCCATGCCACTGGCCTGTCTAAAGTCCATTGTATACCTGGAACTCCCGGCACTTCATTCATGAAGTATAAGAATATACATATCACCAAGGAACCATAATTGAAGGAATTTTTCTTGTCCTTTTTTATTTTGTTCATGTTTTCTATTAGTTGGCTTTGTAGTAGCTCACACAAATCATAATCCACATTTTCTTTTATCATCTGATATGTGGCATAAATAGTTGTACCAGAAACTGAGTTCTCCCTACTGGAGTGATAAATCTTATACCCAACTATCATCGAAGCAAACTTGACATCTGGATCAGTGATGTCATTGATAGTCATAGCTCTTTTATCAAAATTTTCTCTGGTTGCATCAATTACTGTTTGATTTTTCATAGCCTTAAGCATGGGTTGCCCACCAGTTGCATTCAGTCCAGTCACAATTCGGATTACATCTTTTGTGATCTTGAATGGCTTCAATAGCCACATAAACTTATCATGTATCTGACTCAATACATATCTAACCCATTCGCTTTCATCAAAAGACATAAATTCAATAACTTGTATGAAGTGTTTGCTCTCTAGGGTTTTATATTCTGGTCTCAATTGGTGACTGTTATTCTTCAAGTGGTTTTCAAATAAATCCAGTAGTTTCAAATTTCCAAATTCCTCTATATTGTAGTGAATGTAAGCCCTAATATCTTTGACATGTAAAACCCTGTATGGAACTCCAGCAAAGGCACCTAGCGGCTCAACCTCTATAGATTTGAATGGATGCTTCTTGAACTTGGGACGAGGCCTCTCAGTAACATCTACCATTAAAGGTGTAGCCATTTGCAGAAATTGATAACTCAAAAGATTTTGCAAAAAATAGAAAATACCTTGCCACACAAATTAGGGTTTTTGGTTGGAAATCCTTTTCTCGCTTCCAACTCTTGAGAATTCTCAGCTCTAAGCTTGTCCACTTCTTTCTTCTTGATTTCTCTTGATACAAAGTGTTTTAAATGAGGAGTGAATGATCCTTTTAAGCTTCACATCACCTAATTTGCCTTTGTAATAAATGCCCTCCCCTAGCACATCCGGTTGCTCTGTTTTGAGTAGTTTTTCACGTATGCTCTGCAATTTTCCATATCCATTTTTTCTTTCAGAAAACCTTCCACATGGTCTGAAAACAATCCAAGATCTCTTTTCTTATTGTGCCAGATCTAGGCACTTACTTACTGGCTAGGGGGAATTTGATTTGTAATGTCGTTCCCCCTGAGCCAAGACTTCCAACTTAATTCTCGGAGGAATTATCAGCACCGGATTGCGGTGCAGATCCATTGCTGTCATTTGTAATGGTTTTCCTAACCCATATCTTGTTTGATTCATCCTAAGTCTCATTCATATCAATTTTCTCTTTGCCTTTGTCTTGTCTTTGTTCATCCAATTTTCTGTTCACCGGACCTCTTCTTCCATTGTCTTTACTTCTACAGAGTCTTCCAATATGACCAGATTTATTGCAGTTAAAGCATACAATATTTATTTTGTTATAGACCTGATTTTCTCTTGATCTGCACTGATTAGCCATATGTCCAAACCCATTGCAAACAAAGCAGTAACCATTGAAAGAATTGTTAATTCTTCTGTTATTGGGATTATTCATTGTCATACTTCTACATTCATTTGATCTATGACCATACCTGTTACACTTGAAGCATTGACCAAAGAAGGATGGACCATTTTGATTTACTCTGTTTCTGCACAGAGTAGCTCTATGACCAAATTTGTTGCAGTTAAAACAGTTTCCATTGAATGATGGATATCTTTGAGCATTAGGCTGTCTTACCGGAGGTTTTCTAGGTCTGTTTCTCCCATTCTTAGATTGAAAATTTCTCTATCCAAATCTGGAGCTTTCACCTTTCTCATATCCAAGACCATGCTTGTCATCAGCCCTTTTCTGTCCTTCAAGTAGTGCTTCAAGTTTTGCTGAACTTATTTTGAACTTCTCCTTATATTCATTTGTAATATCTAGGTCATGTCTGAGAGTGATTATTTTCCTTTCAAGTTCTCTCTCATTATCTCTGCTTTCTTGTAGATCAGACTCTAGATGGCTAGCTATTCCATCCAATTTGCAACATTCTTCAAATCTTTTTTTTAGTTTTTGTTTCATATCTTCTTCAATTTTCTTCCTATCTTCACTTTCTTTGGTTTGCCTCATCACCCCAAATTCCATTTCAATTTTTAGAATGACTTCTTTTGAGAGCTTCTCGCATTCCTTTGTTTTTTATTTCAAAGCTTTATTCAATCCATTTTCTTCAAGTAGACTGGATAGCTGCGGAAGTAGCTCCTTTTTATTTTGTAGAGATTTTATTAATTTATCTTTTAACATTTCAATGGTGTCATCAACATCTTTAAGTTCACCTCTCAGATTACTAATTTTTGTTCTAGATTGAGTAAGCTCTTCTAGAGCTGACTGAAGATCTCTTAATGAACCCATTTGAAACTTTTTCCAAGATCTTTTTCCTTAAGCTATTAGGCTTCTCTAAAGATCCTTGCTCTGATACCAATTGTTGGAATAGGTCCGGACAACTGAGAGGGGGGTGTGAATAAGTTGTTGCTCTATTTAATCTTTTTCTACTGTTATTCCTTTTACAACTTAAAATTAAATCAATGATATAAACATTCCAGCATTAGACAATAGCATATGAGCAGAAAATATGAATGACACATTTGACACCAAGATTTTGACGTGGAAACCTGGTTAAGGGAAAAACCATGGTGGGGGTTAACCCACAAAGATTAATACCCTTTTAAAAGTATTTTACAAATGGGAATGCACATGCATTTGGGCTCACTACCCCGAGCTCACTGCTCAAGTGGAGGCTCACTGCCTACAGAAAAGTTTACAAGAGATTTATAGAGATTTTGAACTGATTAATAGCATCTGCCTATGCATGAATTTCAGTTCCAGTTAATTATAAAAACTGATCTTACACATTTTATCTTGCTCTGCTCTTCTTATTGATCTACCTTCATTTCCTCCTTGAATTTCTGCTCCTTTCCATATATGCCTTATTTGCATACCACTCCAAAATATCCACAATCATCGGCTATATATATATATATATATATATATACTTATCTTGAATTGCAATCACTTGTCAGTCGGCAACAACAATACTTTAAAGTTTTCAAGAAAGGTCTGTTCTGTCGATTAGATCCATACACCAATATTGATGCGTACCAAAAATAACACATGTAGACCATCATACATGTCGGCCACTAACATTCTATCTCATACATAGTTCATCAAAACACTTCTATTGGGTCCGCACAAGAATTAACATAAGTCTGTCTGTTCTTCATTAACTGTTCTGTCATAATAGGACCTGGTATTCAGATGCTCATAACTTTTGATCCCATTATCACCAGAGGCTAAAAACTTGGATTTAGATTGTCCTGGTGTCCCTATACACTCCTTCAGATCTATAACACATAATGATTAACTAGAGAGATCCACTGACCAAAATATTGGGCTTTGCTATATGCTCTGTTTCAGGCTCCCAGACTTAGATAGATTGTCATTCTGACTTCCGGTATGATCAGATACTACACTGTGGATGTGTGGAACAATCTTAGTTACCATCAATGACAACACATATCAGTGCTATGCAGTGTCTCTTGCCAACAGGCAACCACATCCGGAAGATTAGAGGTGGAGAAATTTAATGGCACTAATTTTAAGTTGTGGAAACTCAAGATGGAAGACCTACTTGTTGATCATGACCTATGGGAAACCATTGATGGAACAAAACCTACAACAATGTCACAAGCTGATTGGGACCTCAAAGATCAGAAGGCTAAGGGTCTCATAAGACTCTGTCTAGCTGACTCTGTCTTATTGAATGTCCATGAGGAGAAGACTACGAAAAAGCTTTGGAAGAAGCTGGGTGATGTTTATCAGGCCACGTCCTTGGTGAACAAGCTTTTTTTGAAAAATAAGTTGTTTGCTCTAAAGATGGAAGATGGAGGATATTTTTCAGACCATATGAATACTTTTGACATGATTGTTGCATAGTTGACATCTGTGGGTGTGAAAATGGAGGAGGATCGATGTATGACCTTGCTTTGTTCTTTGCCAGATTCATGGGATCATCTTGTCATGGCTATCGGAAGCACCACTACCACCTTTAAGATGGAAGATGTGGTGTCTTCACTATTATCTAAAGAGATGCAGAGAAAGTCTTCTGAGGCAACCAAAGAGGCTCTTGCAGTTCATGGAAGAGCCAAAGAGAAAGGGAATAAGAAGGACAAGAAACCTGAAAAGGGCAGACCCAAATACCATGGGAGATCTAAATCTCCTGGAAAGTCCAAGGCTCTATGTTGGAACTATGGGAAACCCAGGCATTTCTGAAAGGAATGCAAAGAGGAGAAGAAAAAGAAGAAGAATGCTCCTGATTCAGATTCTGACAAGTCACAAGATGATGGTGATACCTTCATCGTAGCCCTGGCCACCCATGCATCTGACGATGTATGGTTGATTGATTCTGGTGCATCATTCCACATGACCTCGCATTGAGACTGGTTCACAAAGTATGAAGAGTTCGATGGTGGAAGAGTGTACCTGGGTGACGATTCTCATCTGAAGATTGTTGGTTGTCGAAGAGTCTTAATACAATTCCATATGAATGAGTGAAGGGGATCACTGGGGTTATGCACATCCCAGGCCTAGCACGAAACTTGCTTTTGGTAAGTATGTTGAATGATGCAGGTGTGTAGGTTGTCTTTTCAAAGGATGGATGCAAGATAACTAGAGGATCTATGGTTCTTGCGAAGGGTACTCGGAGAGGTACTTTGTTTCAGCTGGAGGCATGCACTTCACAGTGTAATAGTTCTTCTGACTTGAAGAAAAGAGCTACAGTCACTTCATCCCCACCATTTGAACGAGCAGTGAAGAAATCTATTGTAAGTAGTTCTGATGGTAGTGCACATGCTTTGGAAGTTAAGCTTCTTGTTGAAAAGACTATGTTATGGCATTTGAGATATGCCCACATTGGTGAGAAGGGTCTTAGAACCCTAAAAAATAAAAACCTCGTTGAGGGGTTAAATGATTATAATCTCGAGTTCAACTTTTGCGAACATTGTGTATATGGAAAGCGAAACTGTGCTCAATTTTACTCTAGTTCTCACAAGTCTTCTAGTGTATTGGATCTTATTCATTCTGATGTGTTTGGTCCTATTAATGTTCCTTCGATTTCCAAATCTATATATTTTGTATCTTTCATAGATGATTACAGTAGAAGGACATGGGTTTATTTCATCAGAAGAAAGCCTGAAGTCTTTAGTCAGTTTAAAGATTTTAAAGCCTTTGCTAAAAATTAGACTAGTAAAAAGATTAAGTGTTTGAGAACTGATAACGGTGGTGAGTTTTGTTCGGTAGAGTTTGATAAGTTCTATAAAGAGAAAGGGATTGAAAGACATAAGACAACTCCATACACCCCGCAGCAAAATGGAGTTGCAGAGAGGATGAACATGACACTGATGGAGAAGGCTAGGAGTATGCTTAATGCAGCAAGCCTTGAACAAAAGTTTTGGGCTGAAGCTATTGCCACTGCTTGCTACCTGGTAAATAGGTCTCCTACATCAGCTTTTGTTGGTAAGACACTAATGGAGGTGTGGTCTAGTAAGAAGCCTTCAGTTAGGCATCTTTGTGTTTTTGGTTGAGGCATATGCACATGTGCCTAGGGAGAAATGGTCTAAATTGGAGAACAAGGCTGTTAAATATATTTTCATTGGCTATGGTGTCAGTGTGAAAGGATACAAGCTTTGGGATCCTGTGGATGAAAAAGTGTTGTATAGCAGAAGTGTTATCTTCAGAGAGCTAACACCTTCTTCTGTTGTTCTACAGCTAAAACAGACAAAAAAGAAAGAGGATGCGGTTCATTTTCCTTCTACCCCTGAGAAAACTGAACAGACAGACCCTGTGAGACCTGATGATGAGGAGAGCTCTAGCAGCTCTGAAAGCTCAGAAGAACAAGCAGAACCTCAACCTTAGCCATTGAGGAGGTCTACATGAATGAGAAAGCAACTTGATAGGTTTGGTTATTCATTACTTGATTCTAGTTGTGCTTTTTCTTTACTTACTAACACTGATGAGCCTAGAACTGTGAAAGAGGCTATGGGCATGAAAGATGCAGGTTCCTGGAAGGAGGCCATGGAAGATGAGATGGCTTCTTTGGAAAAGAATAGAACATGGGACTTGGTGCCTTTGCCTGATGGATGGAAACCCGTTGGATGTAAATGGGTGTTCAAGAAGAAATTTGGTGCAGATGGTAGTGTTGAAAAGTACAAGGCTAGATTGGTTGCGAAGGAGTAGTCACAAGTGGAGGGAATTGATTATGGTGAAATTTTCTCTCCCGTTGCAAAGCTGACATCCATTCGATTTCTATTATCTCTTGCAGTTGCTTATGACTTAGAGGTAGAACAGATGGATGTCAAGACAACTTTCCTTCATGGTGATTTGGAGGAAGAGATTTACATGTCACAACCATAGCATTACATAGAGAAAGGTAAAGAAAATTTGGTTTTCAAGTTAAAGAAGTCTTTGTATGGTTTGAAGCAGTCTCCTAGGATGTGGTACTTGAAGTTTGATGCCTTTGTGTTGTTGATTGGATATCTGAGATTGAAATCAAATCATTGTGTGTATTACAAATTTGACAATGATTGTATTCTCATTATTGTGTTGTATATTGATGATATGTTGCTGATTGGGAATGGTAAGAATTTGATTTCTAATTTGAAGTCTCAGTTGTCAGCACAGTTTGAGATGAAAAATCTTGGGGCAGCCAGGTACATTCTGGGAATGGAAATCAAAAGAGACAGAGCTAACATAAAACTTTGGTTAAGCTAGAGTAATTATGTGAAGAGCGTGTTGGATAGGTTTAGCATGGCAGATTGTAGACCATTGTGTGTTCCCGTTTCATTGGGGACAAAGTTATCTATTAATGATTGTCTAAAATCTCCTAGTGAGGTGGAGGACATGAGTAGAGCACCTTATGCTAGTGTTGTTGGTAGTTTGATGTATGCTATGGTCTGCACAAGACCAGATATTGCCCAAGCAGTGGGTGTCCTTAGTCGATTTATGGCTAATCTTAGATGGGTACATTGGGATGCAGTTAAGCAAGTGTTCAGATATCTGAGGGGTACTTCTGAGTATTCCATATGCTATCATGGTAATGCTACAAGACCTCCACATTTAGTTTGTATTCGTGGATTTGTGGATTCTAATTGGGCAGGTGACATTGATAGCAGGAGATCCACCAGTGCTTATGTGTTCACTATGTTTGGTGGTGCAATTAGTTGGATGAGCAAGAGACAACCTGTGGTTGCTTTGTTCATAACAAAAGCTAAGTTTATGGCAGTAACTCATGCTTGCAAGGAAGCCATTTGGCTTAAGAGATTGTGTTTAGATATTGGTGTTGATGTAGGATAGATTACAATTTGCTGTGACAGTCAGAGTGTGATTTACCTTGTGAAGAATCCAACTTTCCATGCCACAACAAAGCATATTGATGTATAATTTCACTTCGTACGAGACATGGTAGAGGATGGGAAGGTAAATTTGGAGAAGGTAGATACTTTGAGGAATGTTGCAGATGCATTGACGAAACCAGTGGGCACAAAGAAGTTTAGATGGTGTTCGGAGTCTATGGGCCTCTTGGCCTATAGCAGTTAAATCATGTTATTTCTATTGGCTCTTACAAGGTGTTCGACAAGTGGGAGAATATTGGGAATTAAGGTATCTCAACCTTGGTAATTCCTTGTATTAATTCATTGTATTTATTTATTCATTGCCTATTGTATAATTTGGATGCAAATCCTATGTTGTCATATTGTGGGATTTGGCACGATGATGTGTCATCCTACATGGCATATGACTACATGTAAATTTGTCCTCATATGAGGAGATAGGCATTCCACTTAGTGGTAGGAATATTTTGCCATGTGTCGGCATCTTGGAATGTGTGTAAGGGAATATTGACCGAAATGGCCATGACAAATTCCTGTGACAAAGTTATGACATGTAAGAGTCAGAAATAGAAGATCCTATGATAGGTGAAGACATGTGTCAAGAAGCATCTTTGAAAAAGGCATCTTTGGGTGCCCCAAGGTGGACTATGACATGTTGTAAGAGAATATGCTATATATAGCCTGTCTATGATAGATTCTCTTACAACTGTAAGTTGTGACAGCTATGACAGATTCTATGACGGTTGTAAGATTCATAAGAGCATCTATCATAGCCCATTTGGGAAATAGGTGACCTCCTTGGGATGGGGTGACTTGAAAAGTGTCAGGAGCATCCTACAGTGTTGGACAAGTGTCCATAGGCATGGGTTTTGGGCCATGAGGCCATGTTGGATGCCCATCTCAATGTGGAGCCAGTTTTACCTTGTATTTGCTTTATAAATAGGTGCTTTGGAGAGGAGTACTACAGGTTTGACAGGTACTGTTATGCTGTTGGATCATCTCCAGATACGAGTGTCAATGACTCCTGCAAGAGCATTAGCTCTGTGAATGTATTGTAACCTTCTTTGTTTACGAAATACATTTGAGCTGTGTTTTGGAGTGTGGGGTTCTTCACCCGTAAGGGTTTTCCCCACGTATATCTTGTGTCTCCTCTTTTGTCTCACATTCTTGTGTATGTGTTTGTTGCAGTATCTCTGTTAGTGGGTTAACATAGCTGTAATTGTAAAGATAAAATTGAATTTACACTCTCCTCCCCTCATTAGATTAGTGTAGGAAGTGATTTCTGCACACCTAACTTCCTTTCACTTCCTTCTTCGAAGGACGTTCATTTTCCTTTTCACACTCAGGACCACAAGATCATGATCAGTGTATCATTATTATGTCTCATAACATAATTTAATTAATTTATAAAACAAATTATCATCAATAACTATTTCATAATCAAGAGTTAAATCAGATATTTACACAATATCAAATTAATTAACTATGTCCAATCCTCCTGATTATCATACTAAGTTAATGATTAAGTCTAGTTGTAAGTTGGGGATGTAACACCTCTGGTGAGATGAGCCTAGTCATCCAACCACTCATTGGAGTCAGAAAGGAGAGAAGATTTATAATAGTTTTATATGTTAGGGGGAATTGCCCTCCTACCAACCTAGGCCTCTGTTGATAACTGAGAGGGGGGGGGGGTGAATCAGTTATCCTAATTATTTCCCTTATTGAACTTTCCTTTTAATTGAAGCAGCATAAAATCAAACACAAAACATTAACCATGAAATAAGAAACACATGACACAGTATTTTTTGACGTGGAAACCCTGTTAAGGGAGAAAACCACGGGGTGATTAACCCAAGAATTATTCTCTGTTAGAAGAATAGGAAATTACAAAAATGGCACTTGCCAATTAGGGCTCACTGCCCGAGCACACTGCTCACAAGAGGCCCACTGCCTACAAGAAGACACACTGTCTACAAAGTGATGAGAATCACAGTCTTGAACTGATTGGAAGCATCTGCATATGCTGGAGTTCAGTTCCGGTTAGGCTCAGTACACTGATCTGCTGCACTTCATCTTTCCTCTGTTCTTTATTCTGCTATCTTTCACATACCGGATCCTTTTTGCTATCTCTGCTCTTTCTCTGGACTTATTCGCATTTTTCTCCACACTAACACACATTTCACAACTAAATCCATCCTCTATATATATCCGCACAAGTAATTTCATCACCTTTCTAGTCGGCATCCGGAACAGTCTAGTTTCTTACAAACTCTCATTCTGTCGGCTGAATCCTTCCTCACCAAGCAATGCGGATCAAGCATATACTTGTAGATATCATTAATCATGTCGGCCAAACATGATTCATGCCTTCACAACCTCTGTCATCAACAGTAACACATCCGGAAAGCAGTCTGATACTCTGCCAGTCAGTTCTTCCTCTATTTTCACTGTCTCTCAGAAATCCGGTACTCAACCATTCATATCTTTTTCCTTGTCCATCACCGGAGGCTAAATCCTTGGAATATACCACTCAAGGTAGTCCTCTTAACTTCCCCAAATCCGCACTGCACCAAGACACTTCCACTGAGAGGTCCGGACCAATCTGTCGGACCTTGCCACATGCTCTGTTCTTCTTCACCGGACCACAACATTCTTTATTCTGACTTCCGGTAGAGACACATCATGACTTGCGGATATGTGGGATGACCTTTGTTGCCATCAATGACAACAACCATGAATCCTTATAGTGTCTCTTGCCAACAATCTCCCCCTTTGGCATTGATGGCAACACTTAGTGAAAAATGACTAAGTGTTTTCACTATGCTCCCCCTTAGCTGATGCTCTGTCTTTATATACAATTTCCGGAACTCCCCCTTAGTTGGATTTCTCATTTTTCACTGCTCCTCACTCCCCCTTTGACATCAATGGCAAAGGGTAGGGTCCGCACACCAAAATTTTCAAAAATTTTCTATATATAGCCGCATATTTACATACTCACATGTACTGAAGAATGTCTGCAAAGGATGTCTGCAATTGGATCATTTCTGTAGCCCAACTTTGCTTCATTCTATCCAAAATTGAAATGTGACCACTTAGCAAAAATGCAAACGCTTCTGCCCGCTTGAGATCTGTCGGATCTTTTGTTTGGGCGGTGGTCTGAGCATCACTGATGGCCTCATGCATGGTTTCCAACTTAGGGATTATAATCCTTCTAAGTTCTCCCATCCGGTTGGTGATGTTCTTCCTTTCCTTCTCAAGATTCTTTATTTCGTTCAAGACTGCAATAGTCTGACATTCTTGATTTATTATAGAGGAAGAGAGAGGATCAAAACTTTGAGATAAGCTTTGTAGCTTATCCTGTTCCTCTTTTATTTTCTTGTCAAATGCTGCTGTTGCCTTTGACCAGGATATACAAAATTTATAGATATCACCGCCATCCTTAAGAGCATTCTCTAAGCTCCTTATTCCAATGCTTACAATCTTCCTATCCTTAGAGATTAATTCTAATATTTCTGAAAATCTCTTATCCAAAAATTCCTTCCGGACCTTTTCTTCAGCTAATTTTTCTAAAGAATCAAAATGTGTATCAACACTGCTGACTAAGGTTTTTAGATTACCGGAAGTGGAGGCTGTCGGATCTATCTGGATTGATGGCATGATCTTTACAAGTATTCCGGAAGCAGCCTCTATCAACTCACAGTCTTCCATATGAGACTTCAGGAGCTTTTCATTTGCCTTGGCATTTGCAAATGAAGCTATCTTCATTGTTTGTACCGGAGAGAGAGAGTCAAAATCAAATGGACCTTTTAGAAGCTCCGGTTCATCAATCTCTAGAGTTTCTTTACTCAAAAATTGTTGAACAGTTTGTGCAGTGTCTCTTGCCGGAGACAGATGTTTCTTTTCTTCTGCAGTCTTAGAACTGTCAACCTCTTTGTCTTTCACCACTGCTTCCTTCTCCTGTAGTTGCTCTTCTTCTTTGGATCCGGAGACTGTAGGGGAAACCGGAGGAGAGATGCTAACTTGTTCATGGGCCACTTCTTCTTGAGCAGAGGGTCCCAAGTCCTCACTTGTCTGTTCAGGGCTCACTTCTTCCGGAACAGAAGATTCCAAATCAGCAGCTGTTTCTGCACCTAAGTCCTCTACAACAGGAAGATTGAACCTTTTGAAGGCCTTCCGGAGGATCTCTTCTGTTTCTTGGGCCACTTTGTCAGTCTCACCAAGCATGAGTTGATTCATCCTGGCTTTGCTTCTGAACTCATCTTTACAGTCCTTGAAGATAATGTTCATTGTCTTGGGATCAATTTGAGGATATAGCTGAATAGCTATCTGCTCCCGGATCTCAAGATCTTTAGCATGAGCATTATTCTTTCTTACTTCCATTTCCTTCTCTAGGCTTTTAGGAATGAGAGATATGATCTCAATGAAAGCCTTATTGTATATGTTCAGATATTTAACTGTGGCTTCCTGCAGAGTCTTTTGGTCTGCCTCACTGAAGTCATCATAGGATTCAGTCATTGGTTGAAGGTTTCCATCCACCGTGACCGACTTGATTATGCTCTCTAGAGACAGAGTGGGCTTCTCAACAGATACCTCTGCCATTTCATCCTTGTCTTGGCCTGTGGAGGGCTTACCGGATCCTTTCTTCTTCTGTTTCTTTACTTCTCTTACTCCCTCATCTGATTCTGTTTCCTCTTCATCCTTTTGGCTTCCATAAGCCCTTGTGGCTTTTGTCTTGGATCTCTTTCCGGATGCCTGAACTTCTGGTTTTGAACTTTTGGTTGAGGGAGGTGCAGATCTCTTTGTTGATCTGGTCCGGGTGGGAGCTCCAACCGGAGCACTTTCTTTGCTTTTCTCTTCTTCCTCGGCCTTCCTCCTCTTTTCCCGGCTGGCATCAAGTGCCTCCTTTGAGATACCTAGGCCTTGAGCAATGTGCTCTACTTCTTTTCTTACCTTTCTTTTAATCTCAGGTTCCCTGAGTTCTACATGTATTTTTACACTCAGCTCCTCAAAGGTTCCAAACCTTTCTGCCTTAGGATCTTTGGGCTGACTTAGCATGTGTTGAACATGCAGCTCCACTATCTGTTCATCAACTTCATACCCCATGGGCATGATCCAGACAGTCCTTGGCTCTACTGCCTCCATTAGGCACTGATCAGTGTCAACCATAAAGCACACTGAGTCCTTGTATTTCTCAATGAGAGACTGGGGAATTCTCTCTCTTGCTTGCATCATGCTCTGAAAGTTTTTGAAGTATCCCCATAGAGCTGAATTTCTCGCTTTTGCATCCCCAAGTCCATGCAAGTAGTCTCTTATCTGGACTGCAACAGGTTTGTCATTCTGCCATACCCATCCACTTGTTCCGGGTAGCTCATTCATGAAGTAGAAGAATAGACATACAATCAGAGTACCATACTTAAAGGAATTCTTCTTATCCTTCTTGATTTTCTGTATATTTTCCATTAATTGGCTTAGCAGTAGTTCGCAGAGATCATACTCTGCATTCTTTCTTAGCATCTCATAGGCAGTGTATACTGCAGTTCCGGATACAGAATTCTCCCTGCTGGAGTGGTAGATCTTGTATCCTATTATCATTGATGCATATTTGATATCCGGATCGGAGATGTCTTCAATGGTCATTGCCCTTTTGTCAAATTTTGATCCGGTGGCCTCAGTTACAATGTTGTTCTTGACAGATTTGAGGATAGGTACTCCTCCGGAAGAGTATAGGCCAGTTACTGCTCTAATTGCCTCTTTTGTGATCTTGCAGGGTCTATCTAGCCATAGAAAGTTGTCATGCATCCTGCTCAGCACATACCGGACCCATTCATCCTCTTCAAAACAGGGGAAATGAATAAATTGCTCAAATTGTTTCTTCTGAATATCCTTATACTCTGGTTTAAGCTCAAAAGCATTGTCAATCAGCTACTTGTGATAGAGGTCTCTTAATTTGAATTCCCCAAATTCCTCAATGTTTGCATGTATGTAAACCCTAATGTCTTCGGTGTGTAAAACTCCGTGAGGAACACTAGAGAAGGCTCCTAGTGGGTCTACCTCCAATGATTTGTAGGGATGTTTCTTGAATGAGGGGCGAGGTCTATCAGAGATCTTAACTATGTTTGGAGTAGCCATTCTTCAAAGATTTGCAGTGAGGTAACGAAAAACAGAGAATACCTTATGCGCCTTCGGTTTGCACGGAGTGGTTGGATTGATTTCTTTATGCAATAGCTTTGGCAGGAGATCCTTGGTGCTTGATGAACCTTGTTGCAGAGCTCCACTTTTCGCTTCTTCTCGAGTGCAGAATGAGCAAATGACCTTTGAGAAATCCCTTAAATTGCTCCGCGAACCCTAATATCTGTCTGCAATAAATGCTTCACCTACATCATTCCGGTTTGCCTTGTCTGGATAGTTTGGAGTATCCCGGATTGGTTCTGATCTGAGGATATCATCCGGATCTTTCAATCATGAATAAATCAAGGTAACATATTACAAGAGCATCCCAAACACTCTGTCCAATCCGCAGAACAAGATAGTGCATTTCTGGATCTTTCCGGACCTTTTTGTAATCCTCTATCATACCGGAGCATCTCCCTGAACAGGTCTTATTTGATCGATCATAGCTTCTTCATAACTCCATGCGGACCTCTGAAAACTTGACTGAAGTATCTCAAGACTCATATCTACAAACCCTTTGATCCGCATCTTGTGCCACATCCGGCACCACTTGTTTGGCTGGGGGAACAAGATTTTCTTTGAGTCTCCCCCTGAGCCTGAGCTTACTTTTTAATTTCCGGAAGAAATATCAGCACCAGAGTCTGGTGCGGATCCAACCTCTACATTCTCTGAACTTTTCTTTACCCAAATCTTGCTCATCTGATTCCTAACCTCATCCGCATTCATCTTTTGTTTACCCTTGTCTTGATTCTGATTATACACCGGACCTCTCTTGTCCTCATTCTTGTTTCTGCAGACTTTAGCATTATGACCGGACCTATTGCAGATTTGGCAAATAACATTTCTTTGCATATTTGACTGATATCCTCTTGATCTGCATTGATTAGCCCTATGACCTATTCTATTGCATGTGAAGCATCTACCTTTGAATGATTTGTTTACTTGCATAATTCTGCATTCATGGGATTTGTGTCCATACCTTTTGCAGTTGAAGCACTGTCCGGAGAAGGATGAATTATTCTGATTCATTCTCATTCTGCACTGATTAGCTTTGTGACCAAAGTGGTTGCAGCTGTGGCAGTATCCATTGAAGGATGGATATCTTTGAGCATTTGGCTGTCTTACCGGAGGTCTTCTAGGCCTGCTCCTTGGATTTTCTGATCCAAGATTCTTCTGACCGGATCCGGAGCTTTCTCCTTTCTCATATCCCAAGCCATACTTGTCATCTGTCCTCTTTTGACTTCCAAGAAGAACTTCAAGTTGAGCAGAACTTATCTTGAATTTCTCTTTATATTCATTTGCTGTTTGAAGGTCTCTTTTGAGAGAGGTAATTTGATCCTCAAGTTTTCCTTCATTATCTTTGGCATCTTCAAGATCAGATTCAAGATGTCTGATAATCCTGTCCATCTGGTGGCATTCTTCTGATTTTTCTTTAAGAGATTGTCTTAGATTGTCTTCAGCCTTTCTTTTTTCTTCAATCTCTTGAGTAAACTTTATAGTTCCTGATTCCATTTCATGTCTTAACATAATGACTTCTCTTGATAACTTTTCACATAACTTGGTTTGCTCAGTCAATTCTTCATTTGTATTGCTTTCTTCACTTTGTCTTGCCAACTGTTGAAGCAGCTCCTTTCTCTTTTTCATAGAGAGACTTAATTTGTCTTTTAATTCTCTCATGAATTCATCAGCCTGTTTGAGTCTTTCCTTTAATTCACTGACTTCAGAATTCGACTGTTCAAGATCCTCAAGAGCAGTCTTGAGTTGCTCCCTTAAACCATATGCATCCATTTGAAATCCCAGATCTTCCTCAAGCTGTTAGGCTCTATTTGGAGGAACTTAGCTCTGATACCAATTGTTGATAACTGAGAGGGGGGGGGGTGAATCAGTTATCCTAATTATTTCCCTTATTGAACTTTCCTTTTAATTGAAGCAGCATAAAATCAAACACAAAACATTAACCATGAAATAAGAAACACATGACACAGTATTTTTTGACGTGGAAACCCTGTTAAGGGAGAAAACCACGGGGTGATTAACCCAAGAATTATTCTCTGTTAGAAGAATAGGAAATTACAAAAATGGCACTTGCCAATTAGGGCTCACTGCCCGAGCACACTGCTCACAAGAGGCCCACTGCCTACAAGAAGACACACTGTCTACAAAGTGATGAGAATCACAGTCTTGAACTGATTGGAAGCATCTGCATATGCTGGAGTTCAGTTCCGGTTAGGCTCAGTACACTGATCTGCTGCACTTCATCTTTCCTCTGTTCTTTATTCTGCTATCTTTCACATACCGGATCCTTTTTGCTATCTCTTCTCTTTCTCTGGACTTATTCGCATTTTTCTCCACACTAACACACATTTCACAACTAAATCCATCCTCTATATATATCCGCACAAGTAATTTCATCACCTTTCTAGTCGGCATCCGGAACAGTCTAGTTTCTTACAAACTCTCATTCTGTCGGCTGAATCCTTCCTCACCAAGCAATGCGGATCAAGCATATACTTGTAGATATCATTAATCATGTCGGCCAAACATGATTCATGCCTTCACAACCTCTGTCATCAACAGTAACACATCCGGAAAGCAGTCTGATACTCTGCCAGTCAGTTCTTCCTCTGTTTTCACTGTCTCTCAGAAATCCGGTACTCAACCATTCATATCTTTTTCCTTGTCCATCACCGGAGGCTAAATCCTTGGAATATACCACTCAAGGTAGTCCTCTTAACTTCCCCAAATCCGCACTGCACCAAGACACTTCCACTGAGAGGTCCGGACCAATCTGTCGGACCTTGCCACATGCTCTGTTCTTCTTCACCGGACCACAACATTCTTTATTCTGACTTCCGGTAGAGACACATCATGACTTGCGGATATGTGGGATGACCTTTGTTGCCATCAATGACAACAACCATGAATCCTTATAGTGTCTCTTGCCAACAGCCTCACCCTTGGTCTTCGACAGGTGAAGATACAAGGGTTATTAAAAACCAATAATTAGGTTCTCAGAGAAATTAAGCCAAATTGTTTAATTCCCCCCTTAAAATTTGCATTTTACATTACTTAGTGCTTTTAGACCAAAAAAATGCCTATTCTCACACTAAAAAGGATAATTTTAAAATGTGTTACAAAAATTCAAAGCCCAAATTAGGGTGAATTAGGGCAACAGGGAAAAAAACAATTGCTCAAAGCATGAAGGGGTGGACTGCACAAGGGTATGGCGGCCAAGAAGGGGTTGACTGGAATGTGCCCTACCTCTAATGGGAATCAACCTGGTGTTTGGGCTCGAATTTCACTAAAAAAATGGATGCCCGTCGCCTTCCTTCTAGTTTGGATGTACTCCAATCCATATGCAACATGGAGTTGCCTTCTATAAAACAAATACCTGGATTTATCTTCCCCATCCAAAATCTTCACTATAAAATCCCCCCCCACAAGATCACACATTTGGAATTTCATGATTGTGTGTAGACCAATAATTACCCATCACCTAACATGGGAAATAAGAAACAAAGAAATGACAAACTTTTGGTCAGACTCATAGGGCATGTTACCACCCCTAGCTAACAATCAAATTCTACAAGTTTTAAAGGCAACCCTCATAAGGTCTTGGGGAAATAAGGTTAGAGACTACTAGAATTTAAACAAAGAAATAGGGATATCAATCATCTCATGGAAGGACATATCCTTCTTGGACACTAATCAAGAAAGTAAGGAAGTTTGAATTGATAAACTAAAATAAGAGAAAATCCTATTATGCAAATGTATCAAACTAGATCAAGTGGATAGGCTCAAAATCTGTCGACTATAAAGTAAAAATGAGATACCTTATTTATTCTAATCTTCATTAGGACATTTTATGGCTAAATAAAAAAAATTGGAATAAACCATGTCTCTTGAAAGAAGGCACTTTTGCTTGGTTGGCAACACAAGGAAAACTGTTGACTTAGGACATACTCATGAAAAAGGTTTCCAAGCTCCATCAAGATGCCCCCTCTACCTACTCCAAGAGAAATCAATATCTACTCATCCATTGTCCATTTTCTAGCAAATATTGGTCCTATCTCTGTACAAGGCTAAACTAGTCTAGAGCCTTGCCAAAAACTCTTCTATAGTTGTTTTGGTATTGACCACTACTCCACAAAAAGGATGTACCTTTGCAAGTCTATGGATTGTGATCCCATCCCTCACAATCTAGTAAATCTAGAAAGAAAGGAATCATAGAATATTCCAATAGCAAACTCTGCGATGGGAATCTTTCATCAATGCTAAAAAATAATTAAAAGAAAGAGGAATATAGAGAAAGGGAAGGAGACAAAGAAATATAGAGATAGAGAGGGAGACAAAAATATATAGAGAGAGATAAAGAGGGAGATAAAAAGAGGGAGAGGTATATATATATACAGAGAGAGAGAGAGAGAGACTTGTGGACACAATTAAAGTTATCATCTCAATAGAAGAAGACACGACATTTAACATCTGTTGGACCAAGGAAGTTTATTTGGATAGACAAAATGTGAGTATTGATTTAAGTTAGTTGAAGAGGTTGTTTAAGGCAACAACATCCTTGTTTAAGATAGAACATTAGAGTTGGTTGCAAAGGTTGTTTAAGACAACATTAGACATAATGTAAATAAGGCCATATAGAGAGAGGGGGGAGGAACAAAAGAGAAAGAGGAAGATAGGAAAGAGAGGGGGGAGAGAAAGAGACAGGGAGAGAGAAATAGAGAGGGAGACAAAATGATATAGAGAGAGGGTAGGAGGTAGAGAGGGGAGGGAAGTACAGAATGAGAGAGAGGGTAGGAGGTAGAGAGGGGAGGGAAGTAGAGAGTGAGAGAGAGGTTAGGAGGTAAAGAGGTGAGAGAGAGAGAGATAAGGAGATAGATAAGGGAGAGATAGAGAGATAGAGGTTTAGGGTTGCTCAGGTTTAGAGAGAGAGAGAGAGGGGGAGTAGAAGGGGGCGATAGAGAAGAAATAAAGTGACATACTGAGAGAGAGACTTTCAATTAGTCATGTGCATCATTTTCTCAAGGAGTTGATAAGTCACATGGTCTCCCCTTCCTTGAGATTCTTGAAATTCAAATTTTATGAGGCTTCTCATGGTAATTCAAGGAGATTAAGGGTTGGGTGTATTGTAATAGACCATGAGGGTAATATTACAATTGTCACCTCATGGAAATTAGTAGATGGAACAAACAATAAGACAAAGGCTTCTACCACCACTCTTTCTATTCAATTGGCACATATGAAAGGGGCTATAAAGATTATCTTAGAAGGAGATTCCCAAATAATTGTAATTGTCCTCATTAAGGGGAGTTGTCAAAACTAGAAAATTAGTTCCATCTTACATCAAGCATGTGAGAAAATAGCATCCTTTGATGAAGTAAGCATTCATCACTGCAAGAATGAGATTAATACTGTGGCAAAATTATGTGCCAATATTGCCATTAATAATAATCAAGAATAAAAGGTGCTAAAGGATGTTTAAGTGTAGGAAGGTCTTATCAATGCATGGAAATTAGTACACAAATCCTACTCCAAGATTTAGATGGTTAATTAGATTTGTTGGCACACATGACTAGACAATTTTCTCAAGCTAAATACATGATCCCAAATCCTTTGAAGCAACATTAATGATGCCACAATGCCTACAAATTACATACAAATCTAACTTTTGGGTAAGTGCACAAAGATGGGGACTAGAAGGGGGCCTTAAGATGCCACTTTTTTTTTCTTTTGAAATTAGGAAAGACTAATGTTGGATGAGAAATTGAAGATAGTTACACTCAAAATTTGAATATGCAACAAAAACAAGAGTCATAGTGCTCTGAATCTAGTTTCTAAACTACTATTTTTTTTTCAAAAATGGTTGAGATTAAGGGGTTCAAAAAGGGGGCCACACAAATTGGTCATGTTTTTTTCAAAAAAACATAACATAGCATCTGGTGTGGCCCCCCTAAAATGTTAACTTTTTTTAGTATTTCAAAAATCACTTTAGTGAGAAATTAGCTAACACCATGTAGTTTATCCTCAATTTTTCTGATAATTTTTTCATGACTAATTAATTTTTTACTAATTTTCAAAGTGAACACATCTTGAAAAATAGAAAACTAAGCATGCTCCCTACTAAATTTTTTGAAAACTAATGGAAAATCAAAAAAAAAATTTGAATACGTGTAGAATGGAGTCTAGTTTCTAAAAATGTAATTTATTTCAAATTTCGATTGAATAGTTAAAAAAAAGTCAAAAATACCACACACTAGTGTTTGACAAAAAACCTATAGACTAACAAAAGAAATTAAAGATGAAAACATTAACATACTCAAAACATGAAAAAAATATATGGTTAGAAAGCTAAGAGAGAGCTTAAGATTATCATGGTATTTTTATGACTTGTCATTGGAACAAGTGCAAACCTGATGGGGAGCACACTCCAGGTCATGTAATTTTTGTTACAATCTACAAAAACACGTCTTTAAACGTCCAAAACACAATCCAAGCCTTTGGGTTGGAAGCCCAAGGCAAATCCAAGCCAAAGGCTTGGAAATTACCAAAGCAAAGCATAACGCGAGCGCGTTATAACACACTTGCGTTATGGTGAAATAAAATCATCTCTCTCTCTATCATCCCTCTACCTCTCAATCTCTCTCCCAATCTCTCTAGACATCTTGCTCACTCTTTATCTCCCTATCTCTCCCCTCTGTCTCCTCTATCTCTCCCTATCTGTCTCCTCTCTCTCTCTACCTATCTATCTCTCCATATCTCCCTATCTCTTGCCCCTCTCTCTCCCATATCATTCCTCTATCTCCCTATCTCTCCCCTTTATCTCTCCCTCTCCCTTATTGATGAAGGAAATGGAAACAAGAAAACTAGGACTCTCTCTCTCCCCCCTCTCTCTCCCCTCCATCTACCCCCTCTCTCCCTCTTCCTCCCTCTCCCTCTCCCTTATCGACAAAGCAAATGGAAACAAGAAAACTAGGACATGCAAAGAGGGATGAGGATATAAATTGGGAGGATGAAATGGAAACAATATAAAATGAAAGTTAATTGGATGGGAAGAATTATGAGAGGAGAGGTGGACAATAGTAAAATAGGGAAAATTTGGTGGGATCTAAAGGGAAATTAGAAAGGAAAAGGAAAGCTAGGAAAAGGAAAACTAGGAGGTACATAGGTGAGAGATAGAGAGAGGGTATCAGGGAAAGAGGGGAGGGAGAGGGAGGTAGAGAGGTGAGAGAGGGTAGGTAAAGAGGGGGAGAGAGAGAGAGAGTTTTGCTTTTGCAAAACATGAGTGTGTTATAATGCGCTCACGTTTAGGCTCAGTAATACTAAGCCATAATGTGAGTGCGTTATAACGCTTGCGTTATGACTTGTATGGGACCAAAAAGTCATGTGGTGACTTTTTGGTTCCTCATCTCTTTGCATATACCCTTTTTCATCTCTTCATTAAATTGAGCAATCTCAAATGCCCTTGCATTCTTTGCTTTCTTTAAGCTAATAGAACCTCTCTTCTTCTTCTTTGCACACTAAAAGAAATTAGCCTTCTATGGGCCAATCCTAAGTAGCAAGCTATATGTGATCTTCATAATCAATAATTTGTAGGTCAAAGAAGCTATCATGGAAACCTTGGTAGGCACTATATGGAACTAGACATACATTTTAGAGTGAACTCAAAGGTAGCATCTTACTTCCTTTTGAATGTCCTCATACTCTTGGGCTATCCATAAGTGGTGTTGAAAGTTGGGGAGCATTTTGTAAGGGATTAATTCCATTTGGGCTTGGAAGAAGTGGCAGCCAAAGATTAGCAAGTCACTCATGAAAAACTGCTAGTGGTAAGAGTTAAATTTAGGGATGTTGCTTCTATGGCATATGGAAGAATTGGAGGGTAGGATTTTAAGGGTGGCACAAAGTCTTCAATTAATATGGGGATTCCCTTAGCTCACAAAATATAGTGCTAGCGGAAATAAGGGGAGATGATATCTTGGCAGATGTTAGTGTCCCAATCTTCACCAACAATCCCTTCACTAACCAAAACTATTTTGGATGGGCTATGCAAGTAGTTACCTACCTCCTCGATCTTGTAGGAAACCAAGGAGCTTAAGGGCATAATCATAGGGTGGTGAACTATAGTGAATATATGGTATATCTTTATTTGATTTAAATGTAGTTCTTTGTTTTCAGCCAAGGTTTTGGATCATGTAAACTTATCAATGTACTCAAGAAATGTTCTAAAAAATATCACATGCAAGTTTGCCATGGAGACTCACACTTTGGCAACTAGCAATTTTTGTAATTTTCTATGTTATTAATATATGGGTAGGGGCCCTTCCCCCTCTTATCTATTAAAAATAATTTAATTGTCATTAATATATAAAAAAAATAATAATTTATTTATTATTATATGATTAATACATTGTATTAATTATGTTGAGAGGCATAACTACAATGGTAGCAAGGGGTGGAGTGTAATGTTATGAGTGTATTAACAAAACTATTAAAGAGTCGACATACAAAAATAATAAAAATTAAAATACAACCAACATATATTTGAAAAAAAAACTAAACCTATAAAATAGTTGTTAAATAAATAAAATAAAATAGAATAACTCTTAAGTAAATAAAATAAAATAAAATAACTGTTTGAATAAAAACAAATATAGACATCCCACAAAAGTAAAATATCATTTAGATGCAATAACTCTTAAAGTAAAAATAACTCTTCGAATAAAAATAAATTAAATAAAGAAAGAATAATGTAAGTAAATAAAATGATTCTTAAATAGTTATCAAGTAAAACCAGCATACTTGTTAAAGGGCGCTTGGTCTGCTGGTGAAGTTGAAAGGTTCTGAATGAGCCCACTAGGGATCAAGTCTTGTTGAGTGCAAGGTCCCCAACACCATAAGGGATGAGGTTGGGATCGTGCCCTGGGCTCGTGCTTCTATATCAGGTAATGATCTTGTGGATGATCTCCATAAAAAAAAAAAAGCATACATATTGTTAGTCCTTGTCATGGCACAATAATTATAGTAATCAATAAGTTGGTTCATATTTTAAATTGGAAAAAAGTTTGGAGTCTTGTTGATCAATTATTACTTTATTACTAAAGAGGGAAAATACTAACATAGATATCTTAAATATATCTATCCAAAAGACACGGAGAGACATTAGTGTCAAAGCATCTATTTATTCTCAATAACAATTTCAATATAGGCACTTGAGAGACTCGACATCTTTTAGATAGATGTATTTAAGATATCTATGCTAGTTATATTATATTGATATCTCTCAAGCTCTTTAAGATAAATATATTTAAAATATCTATACTAGTTTACATTTTTTTCTTTTTGGTATTGAACAATGTCATAGTACAAAGAATATTCAGCACACAGGGAGCAGCTTGAAGAAAGAGGAAAAACCTTTGTAAAATCACGAGGCAGAATGCAAGTTTACATTGTGTTCCATTTTAATTATTAATTTTAAAATAGTATCTAATGTAAAAGATATAATTTAAATAGCCCCGATAAGAAAAGATAAGACATACTTGGAGATTACCATATCATAATGTCTATCTTTTGTTGTTGTTGTTGGGTTTTATATCAAACCTACTCAACCATTTAGCAACCTAATAATGTCTGTTTTTTTTTTTTTTAATATGTAGAGATTTAATATACAAACAGCGCAATCAAAAGGGACTGAGAAGGGGAAACCCCAAACAAAAGCACCCAGATAACAAAGGCTACAAGAATAAGACAGGGACACAGCTAAAAATAGAGTCTCAACCAAGAATTCAAATAACAGGGTCAAAGCGGTGTCAAGTATCATGCAATGGTCTTATCCACTAGTGCGGCGGACATTGTTATTCATTGCCTTGCCATTTTAGTTTGTGCTATGTGTGATCGATTGGTGCCCTACTAGTCACACGGTACTGGTATGGATTTTGGGTTATGAACTGAAGGCATGAAGGGATGCAAAATGGGGAAAAGAAACTAGGGCGGAGATTGAGTCTGAGGTTGAGGAGATTGTTGGTGCTAGTATATTGAATGTTGTAAGGTTCTCACAGCATTTTGCTAAATATATGGATGAAGTTAACTAATCTTAGCGTACGCATATGGTATGGCAAAAGAGATGGATGGGATGATTGTGTGTTGAACCACGAAGCAATGATTAAACGCATGCTTTGATCTTGGACAATCTATTGGGATAAGGAACTTATTGAATGTGACCTAGTCTCTAAGTAGCACTAACATCTTGTCCATGGTAGTGGACACATTCATGTTACATGAGGATTTTGATTGGATGTGACCTAGTCTTTGAGTAGCACTAGAATCTTGTCCATGGTAGTGGACACATTCATGCTATATGAGGATTTTGATTGGATGCGACCTAGTCTCTAAGTAGCACTAACATCTTGAACATGGTAGTGGACACATTCATGCTACATGAGGATTTTGAGGGTATCAAGGCGCTGAGGTCCACATTAATTACTTGGTTGAGCACCTCTATACCATAATGTGCAATCAAGGTAAAATCTTTTGATGCTTAAAGATTTTGGGAAATTTGTCTTACATGTTAAGTTTTCTAAAGATTTTAATATAGACAAGGTAACATGTTAGTTTTAATGAGGACTTGGTAAGTGAAGTTAACTTCCTAGTTGATACGTGTTGTATATATTCTTGGGTGGAGGATAACCTATGTAATTTATTGTCCTCCCTCTTATAACTAATTAGAGTATTTATCTTAAAAGATTTTGTGTGAAGGAAGTTTTTTCGAGATACTGAGATGTATTGTGGTCTATAGCTTGTTTCTATGGGTTGTTGGGGCAGTCTTAATTGTTGTGTGATAGTGGTGTAGTTTGTATTTAATTGTAGTATCTTTTACAATTAGTTTTTATAATGGAAATATGGATAGTTGATTAGAAAAACTATTTTTTCTTTAAATGGATCTGGGGGACTTTGTGTTACTAGAATATCGGCTTAAACACTCTTTTTTGCAACCCCCGAGGTGCATAACCAAGTTTACTAGCCAAAAAAAGATATAATTTAAATATTTAAATATTCTATATATAAATATTATATTTAATTACTATTACTAATTTGATGCATAAATAGTTGTCAAATTTAAGTTTGAGGGTTTTTTTGTGCAAACACTCACAGTATTACAATCCACCCCTTGTTGTCATTAAAAGTATACCTCTCAACATAATTACCTTGCAGTTAAAATACTTATTTTAATTTCAATAAGGTTTTAATAGAAAGATAAATCATATGTGAAAACTTCCCTTAATTATTGTGATAATTTACCAAAGGAATAAATTAATTGAAGAATAAATTGTATATGTGTAGGGAAAGAAAATATGTCTTACATATTTCCCACCACGTTTAGTAGGTGGAATAAAGTGTGGAATGAGCTTTGAAAATATAAAGTAAGGACAAATTAATTTGTACATTTTCAAAATTTCTACCAAACCTCGTAGTATTTTAATTTTTTTAAACTACTTGTTCACACTAAAGTGTGAAATGGGCTTTGAAAAATTATAAAGGTATTTAATTTTTATGGAAAAACCAATTTGTACACTTTCAAACTTTCCACCAAATTTCTTGTGTACAATACAATTATTTTTTCAACACTACTTGTTCATGCTAAGGTGTGGAATCAACTTTAATTTTTATTGACAAACCAATGTGTACACTTTCAAAATTTCTACCAAACTTCCTATGTAGAGTACTTCTAATTTTTCAACACTACTTGTTCACAAGTTAAAGTTAAAGTGTGAAATGAGCTTTGAAAAACTATAAATGAACTTAATTTTTATGGATAAACCAATTTTTACACTTAACTTCTTATGTAGAGTACTTGTAATATTTCAACACTATTTGTTCATGCTAAATTGTGGAATGAGCTTTGAAAAACTATAAATGAACTTTAATTTTTATGGACAAATCAATTTGTACACTTTCAAACTTTCCACCAAACATATTGTGTAGAGTACCTTTATTTTTTTAATGTTTATTCCTCCATTATGAGAAATAGAAAGCAAAAAAAAATTGCTTATCTAAAACACCAAGTGTGCCTTAATGAAATTTAGAAGAAGTGAAGGAGATATAAGATAGAATATAAGAGAACATGACACAATATTTATGTGAGAAAGCCCTTTTGGGTGAAAATCCACCATAAAAGAAAACCTTAATATATTACTTCAAAACAAGCTTACAATAAATTGAGAACCTCCATTTATGTTGTAACTCTAGTGTCAACACTTCAATAGCATGTCAATACTTGACCCCAAACTCAAAACCTATAAATCTTGCAATATAATCCAAACTAATGCCAAACCAATATGCCAAGGCCTATATATATCATTTTTTCCCCATCCCATAGGCTAATTCCAACATCCATTATGAGTAGTCAATGATCCTGAAATAGAATGTAACTTCCATAGTGTAAAATTCCACCTTTGAATCCACTAATTTGGACACTCCACATTGGACTCATTGTGTTGGTAATCATTTATGTTTAGGGTTTTAGGCTCGAGCTACTGGTGGTGGCTGCATAAGTATTCAGGTTTCAAGCATTTAGATATGCAGGCACCTTCCCAAAAGTCCAAATAACTCTAACACTTTCGGCCTCTGCAGTTGAAGAAACGAAAAAAATTAGTTAAGGTGCAAGTGTCTTTGTATATACAAAGGTGCTTGTATATACATTCAAGTCAAAATGTGCATTGGTGGGTGCAAAATCTCCATCGGCCTTTGAAAAAATCAATTATATGCATTTTATATGCATATCGGACTTTGAAATATGCATATACAAAGGGGGAATCTTTTGCAGATTCCTGGGAATATTCGCTGCTTACATATTGGGTTGCATGAATATTTGGTTTGTATGTTCAGACATACAACAGTTAGATACAAAGAAAAGATACATTGCAGGTATATTCCATGGAAGATTCCCGCTTGTATATAGGGGCTTGTATGTCACCGGTGCATATGCAAGGAAAATATGCAAGGGTGTAGATGCATTTGCTAGAGTGGTGTGGCCGAAATACATGTGGTTGGGCCTGCAGGAATATACAAACAAGTTTGTATATTCGGCATGCAGAGGAAATGTACAAGGTAAAACATGCAAACAGGTCAGCGGCGGTCAACATCATAAATGGGGCCTACCAGTTGCATATGTGTTCACTTGTATGTTTGCACATACAAGCCAATATACAATGAAGAAATATACATTACGGACCTGAAGGAGAAATCAAATGAAGTTAATAATATTTTAGATCCGCAGCATGTATGTTGGGCGCTTGTATGTGCCAATGTACAGTCAAAAGATACAAGGGTTAAGATGCAAGCTGGATTTCAAAGCAACTTCAGCATGCCTCATTAAAATTTGAAATCCGCTTTGTATGTATGAGGCAAATGTACATGCACATATACAAGGAAATATGCAGGAAAAGAGGATACAAGTCGAACCCGAATTGAATTTCAATTTGTTCTAAACAGGTTTGGGGTCCACCGTGTATATCAAACAGATGTATATGCATTTTGCATATACAAGGGACTATTGAAGAGTGAATAGTGGTGATTGTATATGCATCTGTTCATGCATATACAAGGGTGAAAAAGGCAAAATGAAGAAGCAAAAAGGCAGTGATAGAATCATGGGGTGCCTACGTGGCATGTTTTCACTAGCCGATGACTAGTTAGTGCAATTTTGAGCCATGGATCTCACCAATAGGAGTGGATCGACGGCCTTGTTTTGAACCTGCAGCGATGGTTTTTTTTTTTTAGCGTGTGCAACCATTTTTGGGTGGGAAGAACTCCAATGACACGCCACTGAGGATCTGCGGGTAGTTGAGCAATAATGGCGACATTTGCAGGATTTGGGTCGATGATTGACAGGTCAACCACCTGATTGATGAAGAAAATCCCTGGGTGACGGTGCAAATCCTGAGTTCACCTGCTCATTCCTCTTTGTCTCTCTGCTGCATTTACTATTTCTAAGTGCCATTTTAGATGTGTTGTATCTGGCAAAATTTTGATTTGCCATGTAATTAATTTGATGAGTACACAGTCTTCGTATAGAGGCCAAACTGTGTTACTCATTGTGTGGGTGGAAGACTTGGGCATTCTTTGTGTGAATAACGAAAAATAGAGCGTTTCCTGTGTGTTGTATCTCTGTGGAGTTTATGTGTTGCATCTAAGTTGTATCTTGCACATATGTTCAGTTTCAGTGTCAATGTTATATGAAAAATGCTTCTTGTATGTGTTTTGTTGTCTATCTCCACTTGTTGTATGCTTTTCTTCTTCTGAATTTGGTTGCTAAAGGCTTCTCAAATTCTAGAATACAGATTTATGTATTGCATGCTTAATCTTAGACTTCCATTCAAAGAGTGGGTTAAATCATTTTAGGTTGAGTGTGGAGGAGATTGTATGTCAGCTGGGATATCCATAAGCAGAGACAGTTAAAATACGCATTCTTGGGTGATGTTTGTAAGGCAAGCATCAATCTAACCCCTTGAAACTTGAATGACAATTGCAAGCCATTCTCATGTATACATCTATGTGACTCCTTGCCCTGAGATAGGCACCGGCCTGCCCTTGTGAAGTAGTTATGATCCAAAGCCCCTGCCTTGCATCCAAACCATCAAATTCAAAACATTTCATAACTTCCACCTGTTAGTTGTAGGAGTAGGATTAGGAACCTCTGCATGCTCTCATACCTGACTAGACAAATATGTCCAAGAACGTTGCCAACCTTGTGATTTATCACACAAATCTTGGTCCACACATGAGAGTATTCTACCTGTTATTGTAAAGCTATATATTTGTGTCATTGGGTGAGTCAAGTGTTAAATCTTTAGCTATAGGGATACCCCCCTTGGTGCAGCAAAACCAGAAGTGAAGGGGAGGCAGCTCACGCAACCTCCCGTGTCTATTGGCTGAATCTGCCCATGCATTGGAACTGGCAAACCCTCTGCCAATTCAGAGAAAATTACCAACAGAAATTGGTGACTCTGCTAGGGAGTTCAAAAAAAAAAAGAGTATCTGTGTGCCCATCCGAGTCACCAACAGAAATTGGTGACTCTGCTAGGGAAGTGATTTGAAAGTATTATCCTGCGGTCTCTGGTGAAGTTTTGCCCATCTAAGTCGCAACAGAATTGGTGACTCTGCTGGGGACAAGAGTCAAATAATGTGAAGTCTCTGCTGGGGAATGATATCCGAATCTTTCATGTGAATGATGGTGCTCTGCTGGTGGAATGAACTCAAAAAAATATTTGATGAGCTTTCAGCTGTTTGAAATTTGTATCCTCTTTGGAGAGGTGGCGACTCTGCAAAAAAGGTTTAAGTGCACATGAAAGGTTGATGTATATTGTTGTGATAAAAGAATGTTCTATTCAAACTTTCAGCATCTGGATGAGAAAAGGTACCTAGCTCCTTCCCATTTATATTTGTTGTTTTATTGCATAAGTTAGATGCCAAGGGCAAGCCTTAGGTCTTAGACAAACATAAGATGTCTAAGAGTGAAGTTTGTATGAATCCAAGTATGTATTCACCCATACTTAGTCAAGAGGGGGATGATGTATTGAGTAAAAAAATTGAAGAGATAAAGAATAGGTTGATATCCTTAGAAGCTCGGCAGGCTCAATTAAATAGTAGTAACCCTGTTGTGTCTGCCAGTCACAATGATAACCCTCTTGTAAGCTCTTTTGATCCTTTGTATGACCAATTAGATTTGTCATGGGTTGATTATCAAGTTGAAAGTATGCCTGCTAAAATTTATAATCAGATGCCCAGATTTAATGGACATAATGTGTGTGATGGGGGTGCACATATCCAAAATTTTCACTGCTTTATGGAGAGACATTCATTTAGGGATGAGGATATGTGGATGTGGTTTTTTGTTAGATCCTTTGGTGCTAGAGCCAGAGATTGGTATTTGAGCTTTCTAAAGAAATTCTTTGCCTGTTGGGATGAACTTGCTGACTATTTTAGAAAAGAATTTGCAAGAGAACCTGCTGATCTTGTTGCAAGATTAATGGAAATTAGAAGACAAGATAAAGAGCCCGCTATTGATTTCAGTCATAGATTTGCAGTAGCCCTTTCACAAATCCCAGAAGTCTTCAGACCTGATATTTCAGCCTGTGTTGGCATATATTTTGAAGCTTTTGAGGAGGGCTCTAGTGCATTGTTGAGGGAATTCAAGATAACAAGTATGCAGATGACATACAAGTTTGTAGAAAATATAGAAAAAATGAGAAATGAGCACATGCAAAATTCCCTATCCACAGGTTTTGGTATGAATAACGGTTATAAGGTTGCAAATGACCAAGTGATTATGGCATCATGTGAAGATAAAAATGAGAATGAAAATACATTAGTTGAGGATGCCAGTAGAAGGATCAATGATAACCCCCGTTGCAAGGTTGAGGTGTTTGGTTTAGAAAATAATGATGAGGTTATGGACAGAAATGAACATCTGTTTGAATGGATTTGTGGAGATGATTGTGAATATTGTGCTCAGGATAGAGAAGAAATAAGCAAACAGAGCAGTAGTTCCATGTGTGAATCAATGCCTTCTTTTCAAACACATGGAGATGATGAAGAGCAGTCAGAGATTGAAACAGATGCTAGTGCTGAGCATGATCATTCTTCATTTGATTATGGTTTTGCTTATGCCATACAGGCTGATACTCCTCCACAAAGAGAATCCATTGGTAATGAAGATGCATGTTCTGCTGCCCATGAACTAGTGGCATACCATAATGAAACTGAAACACCTAGATCACCCATTTTTGACACATATGGTGATGAGGATCTATTTGAGTATGGTGGGAATCTAGGCACTGATGTTGATGTGGATTCTATTTCTCATCCTGATAAAGGAGAAACTAAAATACATCATGAAAACTGTTGCAGAGAGGTGCCAGAGCCTGATCTTTTCCAGCTTGGTCCAACTGATGGTTGTGTGTGTGATGTGCACAACTGTGAGTCTAAAAGCTTTTTCTTTGATATGCCATCTTGTGATAAGATGAGCCATCACGTTCCTAGCTACATGATGGACTTTGAGTGCTTTCAGTTTTCAGTCTAGCTAGGAGATCATTTTGCAATTCATAATGTTGATGCAGATGATAATAAGTGCTATACGCCATATGAATATGCATTGTTTGATAAGTATTGCATTCACATGTTGCCTGATGTTGAGGGTTGTTTGCATAAGGTTGACAAGGATAAGCTCAATGAGATAATTGTAGATGCAAATGACAAGGTTTGTTTGTGGTCAGATCATGGTAGCTTCTTCAGGCCTGATTCAGTGATATTAGATGAAAACAAGGTATTTGACAAAGGAAGACATAGGTTTTTTCTTTCTTGGTGGCCTTAGGCCACCAAGTGTGATTGGTGATGCAGGTTGGTGCAATGTTCGACTCTGTTGCCCAATGGATAGGGACTGGTTTGCATCCCAGAGATCTGAGGCTCTCGCCATGCCTACAAGAGGCATGCGTCCCCAATCAGAGTCTATTGGTAATCATTTATGTTTAGGGTTTTAGGCTCGAGCTACTAGTGGTGCCTGCATAAGTATTCAGGTTTCAAGCATTTAGATATGCAGGCACCTTCCCAAAAGTCCAAATAACTTTAACACTTTCGGCCTCTACAGTTGAAGTAACGCAAAAAATTAGTTAAGGTGCAAGTGTCTTTGTATATACAAAGGTGCTTGTATATACATATAGGTCAAAATGTGTATTGGCGGGTGCAAAATCTCCATCGGCCTTTGAAAAAATCAATTATATGCATATCGGACTTTGAAATGTGTATATACAAAGGGGGAATCTTTTGCAGATTCCTGGGAATATTCACTGCTTGCATATTGGGTTGCATGAATATTTGGTTTGTATGTTCAGACATACAATGACTAGATACAAAGAAAAGATACATTGCAGGTATATTCCATGGAAGATTCCCGCTTGTATATAGGGGCTTGTATGTCGTCGGTGCATATGCAAGGAAAATATACAAGGGCATAGATGCATTTGCTATAGTGGTGCGGCCAAAATACATGTGGTTGGGCCCGCAGGAATATACAAACGAGTTTGTATATTCGGCATGCAGAGGAAATGTACAAGGTAAAACATGCAAACAAGTCAGCGGCAGTCAACGTCATAAATGGGGCCTACCAGTTGCATATGTGTTTCCTTGTATGTTTGCACATACAAGCCAATATACAATGAAGAAATATACATTCTGAACCCGAAGGAGAAATCAAATGAAGTTAATAATATTTCGGATCCGCAACATGTATGTTGGGCGCTTGTATGTGCCAATGTACATTTAAAAGATACAAGGATTAAGATGCAAGCCAGATTTCAAAGCAACTTCAGCATGCCTCATTAAAATTTGAAATCTGCCTTGTATGTATGAGGCAAATGTACATGCACATATACAAGGAAATATGCAGGAAAAGAGGATACAAGCCGGACCCGAATTGAATTTCAATTTATTCTAAACAGGTTTGGGGTCCACCTTGTATATCAAACAGATGTATATGCATTTTGCATATACAAGGGACTATTGAAAAGTGAATAGTGTCGATTGTATATGCATCCGTGGATGCATATACAAGGGCGAAAAAGGAAAAATGAAGAAGTAAAAAGCCAGCGATAGAATCATGGGGTGCCTACGTGGCACGTTTTCATTGGTCGACGACTAGTCAGGGCAATTTTGAGCCGTGGATCTCAGCGATAGGAGTAGATCGATGGCCTTGTTTTGAACCTACAGTGATGGTTTTTTTTTTTTGAGCGCGTGCAGCCATTTTTGGGCGGGAAGAACTCCAATGACATGCCACTGAGGATCTGCGGGTAGCTGAGCAATAATGGCGACATTTGCAGGATTTGGGTTGATGATTGACAAGTCAACCACCTGATTGATGAAGAAAATCCCTGGGCGGCAGTGCAAATCCTGAGTTCACCTGCTCATTCCTCTTTGTCTCTCTGCTGCATTTACTATTTCTGAGCGCCATTCTAGATGCGTTGTATCTGGCAAAATTTTGATTTGCCATGTAATTAATTTGATGAGTACACAGTCTTGGTATAGAGGCCAAACCGTGTTACTCATTGTGTGGGTGGAAGACTTGGGCATTCTTTGTGTGAATAACGAAAAATAGAGCATTTCATGTGTGTTGTATCTCTGTGGAGTTTATGTGTTGCATCTGAGTTGTATCTTGCACATATGTTCAGTTTCAGTGTCAATGTTATATGAAAAATGCTTCTTGCATGTGTTTTGTTGTCTGTCTCCACTTGTTGTATGTTTTTCTTCTTCTGAATTTGGTTGCTAAGGGCTTCTCAAATTCTAGAATACGGATTTATGTATTGCATGCTTAATCTTAGACTTCCATTCAAGGAGTGGGTTAAATCATTTTAGGTTGAGTGTGGAGGAGATTGTATGTCAGCTGGGATATCCATAAGCAGAGACAGCTAAAATACCCATTCTTGGGTGATGTTTGTAAGGCAAGCATCAATCTAACCCCTTGAAACTCGAATGACAGTTGCAAGCCATTCTCATGTATACGTCTATGTGACTCCTTGCCCTGAGATAGGCATCGGTCTACCCTTGTGAAGTAGTTATGATCCAAAGCCCCTGCCTTGCATCCAAACCATCAAATTCAAAAAAATTCATAACTTCCACTTGTTAGTTGTAGGAGTAGGATTAGGAACCTCTGCATGCTCTCATACCTGACCAGACAAATATGTCCAAGAACGTTGCCAACCTTGTGATTTATCACACAAATCTTGGTCCACACATGAGAGTATTTTGCCTGTTATTGTAAAGCTATATCTTTGTGTCATTGGGTGAGTTAAGTGTTAAATCTTTAGCTATAGGGATACCCCCCTTGGTGCGGCAGAACTAGAAGTGAAGGGGAGGCAGCTCACACAACCTCCCGTGTCTGTTGGCCGAATCTGCCCGTGCATTGGAACTGGCAAACCCTCTGTCGATTCAGAGAAAATTACCAACACATTGAAAGATTATTTTACCCACCATAGAGTCATGCAAGTGTAACTCTTTGTTTGACTAGTCAGTTAGTCAAACTAGACACTTCGATTTGGAAATGTATCTCCTCTTACAAGATGCTCTTATGCACTTCCTAAAATAGACAATCCAAGATGCTCTTTCAAGTCCACTTTGTAACTGCCATATATAGTGTAGTGTAGGCTTTCTGTGTATCCTCTAAAGTCTCTTGTCTAACCCTCTCCTTTGCTTTTGCCACTTGTGATAGGAGTGTATCCACCCCATGATTTGACTCGAGCTCCTACTTCTATAACTATAGCAATGTTTCTTTCTTTTTTGGTGACAAATTCACTACAATTTCATCTAATGCCCCATTTCTTATATTCTTGTCTTCCCTCGTTGCTTCTTTTGGTCTTTGCTTCAAACCATGGCCAATTCCTCCAGAAATCCTTCAATTATCTCTGCCAAGGTACGAGGTGTACTTGAGATGTAATCTAGTAGTGCTTGTTCCATTACTTTTTTGTTCTATGCACCCACTTATACATACATTTGTGCGGTCTAAAGCAACATGCCTAGTGAAAAGAGGGATCTATATAGCCTAGTAGCACCCATCACTTCTTCAGTTTCTTTTCCCTCAATTCTTTCTAGAGTTGCTGCTTTTTGTATTAGTCCTTTTTTTTCTTATGCGGTGGGGGTTGCTATGTTCCTACCTTTTATTATGTTTGTGTTGCTTCTCTCTATTCTATCTCCTTTTTATCCCCTGTTTGTGCATGGATATATTTGCATTTATCTTTTTGTTTTCTTTTTGATTGAGAAGTTTCCCCTTTCTTCTTTTTTGCACTCATCTGTAATAGTGCCTCTGTGGCTTTCCTCAATGGTGAATTTTTTTCTTCTACTTCTACTTGTCGTGATGGACTGGATAATTTTCTCCTTGTGGAGATCTACAATGAGTGTTTTCTAGCTCCTCTTTACCCAATGCCTTGTGTGTTTGAGAATCTCTTATTTAAAATCTCTCCACTTTAGGGTCCTTGGGGAGAGATAACAATGCCTTAGCATTTTCATGTATTAACTTATTGTTGACTTCATAGGTAATTGAGTTATCAGTGATGTGTGTGGTTCCACCACCTCCATAAAATGTGGTCTTTATCTACTACAAGGGTGATATCATTTGCATACTTCCTTACTACATCATAAGATATACAATCCCTTGCTTAAATTTGTGATAGGAAATTCTTGAATAATCCCCAATAGACTTCAATGTAGGAAGTAACATCTCTAAAGTGTTTTACATGTGTGTTGATTTGGGCAGTTATTAGGGTGACTTGGGCCCAAATCTTGCTAGGAAAACTAGGGAGTCTATTCATAAATAAAAATTCTAGGCAAATGATTAAAGAGACATACCAAAATTGATAGTGTTTGCTCCCTTTTGTTTTGGTTATGTTCTCCATCAACCATTCTCAAAGGACCTCACACAAATGAAATTCTATCCCCTATATTACCATTTGATAGGCAGCAAGTATGGCCATGCTTGTAGTAGATTTTGTGGGTGATACCTAGAGTAGCATATTTGATTGTGGGGTTTGTGATTTTTTCTATTTCCAAATCCTTCTATTTGGTGTGGCCCCTATTAATTCTATGATTTTTTTATTGCTCATGTTCTTTAACAACAAGTGCCCTTTATTCATAGCCCTATCACCACATGGATTGTTTCTTTCGTAATGTGATAGGGTCAACCCAAGTATAAGTATTCATCATGGATTCTACTAAAGATAACCCTAATCTAGCCCTCTTCTAAATAGAAATATAGGAAATCCTTCAATATATCTAATTTAAACTCACCCACCTACTTGTACTAGTCCAAATATTCTTGTTGACCTAGTTTTAACAAGGTTATCTGCAATGGCTCAAACATGGTGTGATCAATTTTTGTCAAGGAGGTCTAGATATACTTATAGGCATCCTCTGTGTATATCATGTCAGTGGGCACATTAGAGAAAGCACCATCAGGGTCTACCTCCATTTCTTTGAAAGGGTACTTTTTGTAATTTGGTTGTTGGTTGTTCTATGCATCTATGAGAATAGGGGTTGCCATTATCATATTGTTTTGCGATTAAACTCACAACCAACAATCTCACTAGTAGCTCATTTATGCCTAGGGTTTGTAGCATAGATAGCAACTTTCAAAAGTAATTTCATTGTTTGTCCTAAGATGCCTTTATAGATTTTTAGTGGTGGTTTTTTCATTTATTTTGCCTACCTACCCATTGTCTTCCCATCATTTTTCCCATTTGATACTTATTTTTTGGCATGGCTTTACTTGATGGTTAAATTAGTCTACAATACAAACTATATATATATATATATATATATATATATATATATATATATATATATATATATATATAGTTAGACTTAGGGCCCACAACTAAGAGGGGGGGTGAATCAGTTGTGCAAAACTTTCTTTCTATTAAACACTTAATTCCACTTTGCAATTGAGCAGGTTAACAATAAATCAATCATGGAAACATAATGCAACAAATCAAGCGCAGAAACACATCAACGCATGAGACACCAAGATTTTGATGTGGAAAACCTGGTTAAGGGAAAAGCCACGGGGTGATTAACCCAAGAATGTATTCTCTGTCAGAAGAATAGAAAGAACAAAATGGCACATGCCAATTAGGGCTCACTGCCCAAGCACACTGCTCACAAGAGGCTCACTGCCTACAAGAGACACACTGTCTACAAAGAAATAAGTATCACCTACTTGAACTAGAAAATAGCATCTTCACCATGCTTGAATCAGTTCCATTAAGCTCAATACTTCTACTCTACCTTTCGCTCTCCTCCTCGCTACCACACACTAATCTCCATGAGGACAACTTCAAAATGACTTCGTAATACCTTATTTATACAAGGCATCAACTTAGGAATGATCATCTAAGTCAGCAAACATCCACAATAACATCCGCAAGATGTATAACTCATCCGGTCGGCCTGTTTTAGGAAGAACACCATCATCCGGAAGTTGTTCTTCAAAAGCAAACTCCAACTTCAATGCAAACCACCAACATGAATTGGACACGATCCAAAGACCACCACAAGCTTTCCTGAATCATCAAGAGCATCCATACTTCATCTGCTTACTTGAATCCTTCTCTCCTTCATCTGGAACCTCAAGAGCACAGTCTGTCATCACTGTCACAAAGGGATAGATGCTTGTGGACCTTCAAACCATGAACCAATCTAGTTAACACTCCACAAAGACTTCCTCAGCACTCCCTCAAATCTACAAAACATTATAACGCAATTCCAGATCTCACCGGACCTATCTGTCTCACTCTGTCACCACTGAACACCTGCCGGAACCAGTTTTACTTGAATAACCACAACTTCTTTAGATCTTCATGCGGACCTCTGAAAACTCTACTGGACTACCTTAAGACACATATCTACAAACCCTTTAAACCGCATCCTCTGATCCTCATCCTATCATGGGCTTTTACCTTACTGTCTTCCCTGTTCTTCTCTGTTCCTAATTGAGACTAATTTTCTCAATATCCTTAGCACACAGCTCATCCAATCCTTATTATTAATGCAACAGGAGTATGTTGACATCAATAACAACACTGGTTAGGCCCATACTTGTAACAATCTCCCCCTTTGTCATTGATGGCAACATATGATGTGAAAAACTATTTTAACCATCAAGACAAGAACTTCTCCTTACTGTCACAACTCCTCCTATCAGCAACAACCATTCACATGTCATCTCTCCCTTAACTGCTCCCCCTTTGATTGGCAACCACTTATTTTTCACATGTCTTCTCTCCCTCTTTGACATCAATGGCAAAGGGCACATACTTGCAATTCTAACACTTCAGAATCATACGTGCTGCTCCCCCTGAGTAGCAGCTCCCCATCATCAATCCAGATCACAAGCTATGACTGTGATAATCACCGGACTGATGCACCTCAGTGCACCTTAGTTCATAACCGGCAGGGCAATGACCCCTAGCTTCTCCCTGAGATACTCAAAAGAGTCCTTAGGTAGAGGTTTAGTAAAGATGTCTGCAATCTGATCCTTGGAAGGCACAAACTCCAATCTGACTTCATTCTTGTTCACTTGCTCTCTCAAAAAGTGAAACTTGATGGATATATGTTTAGTCTTTGAATGCAACACCAGATTCTTAGATATATTTATTGCACTTGAATTATCACAGAAGTTTGTGATAGGTTCCTCATACTCTACTTTGATATCTCTTAGCATCTGCTTCATCCACAAAACTTGAGTGCAACTACCTACTGCTGCAATATATTCTTCTTCAATTGTAGACAGAGATATTACCTCTTGTTTCTTGCTTAGCTAAGAAACCAATATCTTCCCCAAAAAGAATGCTCCACCACTGGTACTCTTCTAGTCATCCACATGTCCTGCCCAATCTGCATCTGTATATGTATGAAGAGAGAAATCATGATCTCTAGGATACCACAAACCATACTCAACTGTCCCTTTTAGATATATAAAAATCCTCTTGGTTGCCATGACATGAGATTCTCTAGGATCAGCCTGGAATCTAGCAACAAGACCAACAACCTGCATAATGTCTAGTCTAGTTTGAGTGAGATACAATAGTCCTCCAATCATTGACCTATACTTTGTCTGATTAGCCTTAGGAGAATCATCATCTTTGCTCAATTTACATTTGGTTTCCATGGGAGTATTCATTGGTTTTGAGTCTTCCATCCCAAATTTCTTCAACAATTCTTTCACATATTTGGTCTGAGAAATGAAGATTCCTTTCTTTGTTTGTGTGATTTGCAGACCCAAGAAGAAATTCATTTCACCAAGCATGGACATCTCAAACTCACTTTTCATTTGATTTGCAAAAGTTTTACACATACTATCTCTTCCTCCAAAAATGATGTCATCAACAAACACTTCAACAATCAAGATATTTTCATGATCAATTTTGAAATACAAATTACTGTCAGCAGTACCTTTGTTGAAACCAATCTTTAAAAGATGCTTATCCAATCTTTCATACTAGGCTTTTGGGGCTTGTTTCAGTCCATACAGTTCCTTCTTCAACTTGCAGACCATATCACCATGATTAGATAATTGAAATCCATCCGGTTGCTCAATGTACACTTCTTCTTCTAAGTCACCATTCAAAAAGGCATATTTGACATCCATCTGATACACTTTGAAATCTTTGAATGCAGCAAATGCAAGAAATAGTTTGACTGCTTCAATTCTTGCCACCGGAGCAAAGGTTTCTTCAAAATCAATTCCTTCTATTTGAGAGTAACCCTTGCAGACCAATCTGGCTTTATTTCTAATTACTTCACCAACTTCATTCAGTTTGTTCCGGAAGACCCATTTTGTTCCAATCACATTCTTGTTTCTAGGTTTGGGAACAAGATCCCAAGTGTGATTTTTCTCTATTTGCACCAGCTCTTCCTCCATTGCTTTAGTCCAGTTTTCATCGTTGCAAGCTTCATTCACTGTCTTAGGTTCAATCTTTGAAATCAGACAATACTCTTCTGAATCTTGAGCAATTCTCCTTCTTGTTTGTACTCCTTTGCTTTTATCACCTATGATCTGATCTTTAGAGTGGTTCAATCTTACATACCTGGGAATTTTGGAAATTTCTTGCACTTCTGATTCTTGATCAGGCTCATTGAAACTCATTTCTTCTTCCTAGTTTACCGGATTAGTTTGAATCTGACTAACAGATGAGGCTTGAGTTTCTTGAGTCAGAACACCATTCAGATCACCTTCAACATACTCATAAAATCTTGAAGGCTTCTCAATTCCTTCATCAACCTTCACATTTGTACTTTCTATCATCTTTCTCAGTCTTTTGTTATAACATCGGTATGCTTTGCTTTGAGTAGAGTAAACCAAGAATATTCCTTCATCACTTCTAGCATCAAACTTTCCTAGATCTTCATCTCTTTTAATGTAACATTTGCTACCAAAAACTCTGAAATATCTCACAGTAGGGGTGATGCCAAACCAAAGTTCATAAGGAGTCTTACCAGTATTGCTTCTGATTTGAACTTGATTGAGAGTATAGACTGCAGTGCTGATAGCTTCTCTCTAATAGATGTGAGGAACATTTACTTCCATCATCATGGTCCTAGAAGCTTCCTGGATGGTGCGGTTCTTTCTCTCCACCAATCCATTCTGCTGTGGAGTCCTAGGAGTAGACAACTATCTCTTTATTCCATTTTTCTCACAGAACTCTAAGAATTCACTGGATGTGAATTCTCCACCTCTATCAGACCTCAGACATTTCAATTTTAATCCAGTTTCATTCTCTACCATAGCCTTGAATATTTTGAATTTCTCAAAGGCTTCTAATTTTTCTTTCAAAAAAGTCGCCCACATCATCTGGGAGTAGTCATCAATTAGTAACATGAAGTATCTATCACCTTGCATACTCCTGATTCTTGCCGGACCACAAAGATCAGTATGAACTAAGTCCAATAATCTGGTAGAAGATAGTTCCTTACTCTTGAACGTGACTCTGCTCAGCTTACCCAGCTGACATTCTTTGCACAAGCTATTAGTAGGTTTCACCAATTTTGGAAGATCTCTTACAGCCTGAGTATTGCTTATCTTGATGATATTATCAAAATTCACATGACACATTCTCCTATGCCATAACCAACTCTGATCAACTTGAACAAATAAACAACTTTTACCAGTACCAATCAAGTGGAAGATATTACCCTTAGTTTGTGTACTGGATGCAATCTCTATTCCGGAGCTTTCAAAGATCTTACATTTTCTATCTTTGAACTAGAGATCATAGCCTTTGTCCACCAACTGTCCAACACTGAGAAGATTGTGCTTCAATCCTTCAACATACAATACATTACCGGTTTTGTTTCTTTCATCAAAAGAAATAGTTCCTCTACCTCTAATTCTACCAGCAAAATTATCACCAAACTTTACTACTTCTCCTTCATACCTTTCCAAATCTACAAACTTATTTTTGTCACCTGTCATTTGGTGAGAGCATCCACTGTCAATGACCCAATCATCCTTTTCTTCAACTTGGGCAGCCAGAGCTCTTTCTACAACTTTATGATTGACGGATTCAGAGGATATTGGTTCTTCTTCCTTGATGGCAATAAACACCCATTCATTTCTGGATTTGTTTCCTGTCTCTGATTCATCATCTGTTACTCCTTCATTGTCATCTTCTACATGAACATAGTAACAATTCTTTTGGAACCTTGATCTGTTAGGATTTGGCCTTGAAAATCTTTCTGGACATCTTGAGGCAAAATGACCAATCTTATTGCAGTTAAAACACTTAAAAGGCAAATTCCCTTCATACTTACCGGATCCTCTTGGTAGTCTCTTTGCAATAAGGGCTTCAAGTTGAGCAGTTTCTACTTCTTCTTCCAGGTCTTTTCTTGCTTTTTCATACCATGATAGTTTCCTTGAAGAGTTCTCTCCCGAATCAAACCTTTGTTTACCTTTTATAGAGGCACTGACTTTGAATGCAGATTCAGTCTTGGGGGGATCATCTCCAAACTTGGTCATTTCAAATGCAGCTAATTTGCTAGCCAATTGATCTCTTGTGACAGTTGTATGGGATATGAATTCATCAATGGCAGCAACCTTGATTTTGTAAGAGGTAGGAAGGGATTTGAGAATTTTGCCAACAATCTCATTTTCATCCAAGACTCCACCTGCATTTCTAATTCCACAAACAAGCTCATTTACTCTTGGCATAAAGGTAGTAATATTTTCATCATCTCTCATCTTCAGGTTTTCAAATTTCCCTTTCAGACTCTATAACCTTACACATTTAACATACTGGTCTCCTTCATGCAAAAGTTCCAGTTTTTTCCAAATCTCATAAGCAGTTGGTAGGTCAATAACATTTGAGAGCTCTGAATCAGATAAAGTGCTTAGAAGAGCTTCTATAGTCCGTAGATTGTTTTCAGCATTTGTGATTTCATTTGGAGCTTTCGGACCACCCTGTGGAGGTGTATACTGTGTTGTAGCCATGGTATAGGAAACCCTTCCCATACATTGCAAGTGACATTTCATCTGACCTTTCCACAGACTAAAATTGGTTCCATCAAACTTCGGACTATCCTTCTTGTAGGACGACATCCTAGATCTCCTCAAGCAGTTAAGCTCCTTTTAGAGGAACTTGGCTCTAATACCAATTGTTAGACTTAGGGCCCACAACTGAGAGGGGGGTGAATTAGTTGTGCAAAACTTTCTTTCTATTAAACACTTAATTCCACTTTGCAATTGAGCAGCTTAAAAGTAAATCAATCATGGAAACATAATGCAAAAAATCAAGAGCAGAAACACATCAACGCATGAGACACCAAGATTTTGACGTGGAAAACCCGGTTAAGGGAAAAACCATAGGTGATTAACCCAAGAATGTATTCTCTATTAGAAGAATAGAAAGAACAAAATGGCACATGCCAATTAGGGCTCACTGCGCGAGCACACTGCTCACAAGAGGCTCACTGCCTATAAGAGACAAACTGTCTACAAAGAAATAAGTATCACCTACTTGAACTAGAAAATAACATCTTCACCATGCTTGAATCAGTTCCATTAAGCTCAATACTTCTGCTCTACGTTTCACTCTCCTCCTCGCTACCACACACTAATCTCCATGAGGACAACTTCAAAATGACTTCGCAATCCCTTATTTATACAAGGCATCAACTTAGGAATGATCATCTAAGTTGGCAAACATCCACAATAACATCCGCAAGATGTATAACTCATCCGGTTGGCCTGTTTTAGGAAGAACACCATCATCCAGAAGTTGTTCTTCAAAAGAGAACTCCAACTTCAATGCGGACCACCAACATGAACTAGACATGATCCAAAAACCACCACAAGCTTTCCTGAATCACCAAGAGCATCCATACTTCATCTGCTTACTTGAATCCTTCTCTCCTTCATCTGGAACCTCAAGAACACAGTCTGTCATCACTGTCACAAAGAGATAGATGCTTGCGGACCTTCAAACCACAAACCAATCTAGTTGACACTCCACAAAGACTTCCTTAGCACTCCCTCAAATCCGCAGAACATTATAACACAATTCTGGATCTCACTGGACCTATCTGTGTCACTCTGTCACCACTAAACACCTGTCGGAACTGGTTTTACTTGAATAGCCACAACTTCTTTAGATCTTCATGCGGACCTCTGAAAACTCTACTGGACTACCTTAAGACACATATCTACAAACCCTTTAAACTGCATCCTCTGATCCTCATCCTATCGTGGACTTTTACCTTACTTTTCTTCCATGTTCTTCTCTGTTCCTGATTGAGACTAATTTTCTCAATATCCTTAGCTCACAACTCACCCAATCCTTATTATTAATGCAATAGGAGTATGTTGACATCAATGACAACACCGGTTAGGCCCATACTTGCAACATATATATGATATGCTTTTTAGGTTTTCAATCCTTAAGTCCCTTCATGATAATGTTTTAACCTTGCACCATTAACATATCCATCCATTAATTAGTTTTATATTGCGTGTAATCGTATGACTCCTAATGATGTTGTTTATGAAAATTTGTATGGACCTAACCAACACATCTTTAGTTTTCCAATTTTCTTGAACTTACTGTCATACAGTAGAACCATGTCTCTAATTTGAAAGATTTTATGCCACAAATTCATTGCATGCCATGCTTTTGGGTATCTTCTTTGTCAACTTTGATGATATATTGCTAATAGCCTTTTTTCATCTAATTTTTCAATTCTCTCAATGTTTCATATAAAGATTCCTTCTCATTCAATCACAAAGTAGTAACCAATCCTAAATTTGGTACAATATACTACATGGGTAATGAAATGTTAGTTCCATAAACCAATTGAAATGGGTGGAATTTAGTTAATTTTTTGTATATTATTTTGTAAGCCCATAGGACTGGTAGAATCTTGTTATCCTAATCAGTAGTGTTGTTGTGAATCTTTGTAAGTGTGATGCCTATAATTTTGTTCAAAGCCTCACTTGCTCCATTTGCTGATAAGGGATACTTTTGTTGTGAGTGATCATAAAGCTATCCAGTAGCTCCATAATTGTCTTATTTACAAAATGCTTCCCCTTATCACTTTTTAGACTAAGAGGGCAACCAAATCTAGTTATGATATTTTGATATATGAATCTTGTGGCATTTTTAGTGGTGCAACCTAAGTGTTGTTTGACATGTTGGAATGTTGCTAAAATGGATTTAGATTAGATATCTATAAATCTCTCCTCATAGGGTTAATAGGGAAAATTTATGTATTTAGTATTTAAGTTCAATCTCATGTTCAGATGCTAAGGGGTTTGTAGTGATATTTTCCTAACAAATTAGAAATACTAGGGGGGAGGACCCAGTAACCAAACACCCTAACTTCACACCCCTCAAGCTCCTAAATAGTAAGTCAAATTTCTATGAAAACTTTAGCACACCTCCATAAGTGAATTAAGAGCTCTATTGTTTGGGGTTTTCGTCATCAATAATATAGCCACATCAACTGTCTTCATTGAGTCTTTTGAAAACACCCCAAAAAAGTTAGATGAAAACATGTGCATCAAGGCATGTATTACCAATCACCTTATGTGTCACCATATGATTGGCTATTTATTTGACACGACTTATGAAAATAGATACATTTTGTCCATTTTTAGGTACAAACATAATAGCTATTAGTGTTTAACTTTACTAGTAATGGGTAGAAGTAGAAAAAGGTTATTGTTGTACAACACCATAGTGATTATTAGAGCATGCTCATCTACTAGGTCTTCTCCCCTACTAGAAGCTAAACAATAGAAGACAAAGAGTCACCATTGAGTATTCCATCTTAGATGTTACTTTAAGGATTTGAACTTGGGTCTCTATAATGAGAATCCAATGCTTTAAGCACTTGATCTCAACCGCTTAGACAACACAAAATAAATATTTTATGATACCTAAAAAGGGGGAAAATGGGTAAAGTGAAATCAATAATCTTGCATTTGTAGGATGCAATTGTAAATGGTACATTTGTATAATGAAATAAAGATGGTCATGTTATAACCAACAATGAAGATGCTTTGAATAATGTTATAATTATTGTCAATGCCATGGCTTCTAAAATATGCTCTATTTCCACTACAATATGTGGCTTAACATTTGCTCTACATATGGGAGGCATAAGGCTAATGCAAACTAGATCAATAGCATGGGGCATGAGTTTGATGTGAAGTTGAATTAGATTTTATTTTGATCTAGAACACTTCAATGCTAAGATTTTGTTTGCTAGTGTGGAATCCTAAAGTATTGCATAATATGAGAACATATAAAATAGTTATGAATAAATTATTTGCAACTTCTAAGTGGCCAATTTTATGCCTCTATCTATATGAATCAAATATCCTAACATCCACATGCCACACCATCACACATTGTACATGCATGGGAAATGCCACTTGTTGGGTTAGAGTGGGCTATGTGAACAAGTCAGACATGCCCCTTTGTTGAAGAAGTATATAACCATAATTCCCTACACATTCTCTTCTTCATCATTGGCTTCATTCAGTAGGGTTTCTGTCAATTGAGGCCATTCAAAGATAAGAATGAAGCAAATTAGTTCATGTAAATCATTATTTTTTATTCACAAGTTGTTTTACATTGCTAAAATTCTAGTACAAAAACATGGGGAAGCATGTGGAGATTTTAGATCTAGGGTGACGATCACTACAAGATTGTACAATATCATTGTCCTTAGACAACTTGCATGTATTATCATCCTCCACATCATGCTCAAACTAATCATAATTTAAACCCTAAAGTGGAGGCCTCCTTCACCATCCACATGTCAACTACATTAACATGGATGTTTAAGATGGTGGGTACATCTAGCCTATGGTAGAGATGGAATATGTTGATACAAAAAATGTGTGCTTGATGATGTGATGATGTTGTGAATCATGTAGAGGTTGTGCAAGTTAGAAGTTTATAGATTAAAGAAGGCTAATAGGAGATTTATTGTATTTGATTTCTACTTTGATAGATTAATACAATTGTTAACTCTCTTTTTGTACTTGAGATTTTCCCTAAAAAAATTTCCCAAATTAAATCCTTGTGTATCATGTGTATGTAGATTATCTATGATTTCGTGTTCTTTCATAATGGTTTGATAATTAAATTGTAACAACATAATTATAATTTAGATCACTTAATCTCAAGGTTCTTGCTAATTAGTTACCAATCATATTGGGTTAAATTACCAACACCTTTACCATCATACGTTTCAAAATGAGGTGTTAGAAATACCATGTGGGTAATGGATAAGCAAGTATGTCATTGTCAAGAAAAGTGGATAGATAATCTAATTTAGGAGTTACTTTTCATTGTTTTATGTCATTTAAATTAGGCTTATAATCACCCCAAATTTCAAATATAAATAGAAATCAACAATTATGGAGATATAAAGAAGCACCCATAGAGTATACATAACCCTTAGATACCCTGGGAAAACCCTTTGAGGCAAAACCCAACATCAAATTAGTATCACTCACTATATTATCAATGAAATATGACTAAATATAATAGAATATGATTTATGGTGTCTCCATTCTATGCTCCAAATTTAGCAGAAGTCTGATAGTATTCCTTGTAGCACCTTTTTACTCCAAAGGAAAATCTATCTTTGTGTATCAAGGCACTATCCCAAGCTTCTATATTTAGGCAAGAGAGAAACAAGAAAACTTAATTTAAGTTTCCAACAAGAAAACTTTCTAAGTTTTCTAGATCAATGAACCAAGTGGTTAATATACCAAGGTGGGTGTCATGCCCACATTTCCCATGTGGTCACGACACACAACACATGTGTCATATACACATTTGTCATGTGGTCATGCAAGAAATATCAAAAAACTTTTCCACTCAACTCTAAAACCCCCTCGCGCGCGCAACATGCGCACTCGGTGGTATATGCACAAAGACGCAAAATGCCAATCAAACGTCGGGGTAATGCAAACACCTTTTGCAACCCTTGTGAAATGTAAGCCTACTAAGGGGGTTGTGTGATGCGAGGAGCATTGCTAAGAGGGTAGATTCCAAAATAGGAACTAACCCTAGGTTCCTTAGATGAGGTGGAGTGATTTCGATAAGTATCAAAATCTAACCTTAGGAAAACTACTAACATAAAGATCATTAAAATAATTTCATTTATGACTTAATTAAATTACTTGATCATAAAAAAAAAATGATAAATTAAATACATGAAATAAAATATTTAGTCTGCCCTTTCACTAATTTAGGAAAAATTTTGCAGCATAACGCCACTTCATTAATCATGGGAAAATAATTTAAAATAAAATCCCTACTAAAGCTTTTTCAAAAATATAAATTAAAACTAATTTTACCCATTAAATTAATTCACCCCAATGCTTCACTCTCTACTAAAGTTAATAAATACTCGCATTAATTAAGTAAACAATTAATTAAAAGGTACCTTTAAGTTATGCACTAGAAAATAGATTTGAGGGATTAAATATATTAATTTCAATAAAGCACTAATATTTCTCCACACCCAAAACCTCACTAAAATAACCCACTAAATTAAATAATGCAATCTAACTTGAACACACATAAGATGTTTTTCCACATTAAAATTGAATCAAATGATTAAGTCAACTAGGTAGATTTACATAATTTAAATATAATTCCATAAACTAAAATCCCATAATAAAACCCAATAAAACAATTACTCCACTTCCCCAAAAGGCTTAAATTAGATAATTAAATCCAAGGTTATATGAAAAAAAACTCCCTTAAAATTAGGTTTGCTAAAAGGCAAAAAAAAGAAGAAGAAGATTTATAAAGCACTTCACCAAAACCTCAAATACTTTATAATGCACTCTCATGGCCAACCACACCTCCAAGATATAGTGAGGTTACCCTCGAGGAGGTTCATTCCTCTCCCACCCCGAAACAAGATGAGCTCTTCTCAATGGAAAGTTTCATCAAACACCCAAAATGAAAGCCCACACAACACATACACCAAAACTCAAAAATACACAAAGCAATCATCACATAAATGAAGTAAATACATAAGGAAGGCATATAGCCTTGGGTACTTACCTTATATGCCCAAATTTGGTAAGAGTTTGATGGAGACCTCCCAAGTCTCCTTCCAATCTCCTTGCATCCAAAATCTTCCAACTCTAGCTATCTCCCCAAATCCATAATTACAAAGAAACAAAAAAATGAAGAACCCTCTCCATCTCTCAAAGATGGAGTTTTATAGGCTACACCAAAGAGCCTTGAGGACCCACTCACAACACTCTAAGGGATGAGGAGGTGACACATGTCACACTCCCATCCCACAAAGCCTCACACTCTCCCACAAATGCTCTCACACGTGTGAGAGCATAGTGGAGAGCGGAATCCCACATGGAAGACTCCATAAGGATAAGGATAAGGATAAGACACATGTCATTCTCCTATCACACAAGGTAAACCCATTCCTTCAAGGATGCTCTCACACATGTGTGAGAGCATAGGAATGGGGTCTCTCACACTTGAGGGTCTTGGAGACTTCCCAAGTCTTCAAAATAAGGGAGACCATATCCTAGGGAAGTGGAGTTGGTCATGGTGGACTCTTGACTTGTCCACCACCTCACCCAACTTCAAATTTCGTCACTTAACTTCAGGGTAAAGTTGAGGTGACTAAAAGAAGGTTAAACTAAGCTTTCACATGTTCAAATTGGTCCTAGACCTTAGGGGTATGACCTAAGGTCATTATTTGACTAAAATAAACACTAAGGGGTCCATAAATTCACATAAAGAGGCCCAATAAATAAAAAGCACCAAAATAGTGCAACTCAACATTACAATTCACAACACATCAATAAATCAATTAAAAAGGGTAAACCCTAATCAAAATAATCATCAATTACAAACATTACAAAACAACATGCTCCATCACAATTGACCTTGGTCCCTCTTGGGACTAGGTCAGCTAAACATGGATATCACATAGGGTTACTATAATGACCTCCGATTTTCCATGGCATGCACACTTCCACAAATGGATCAATAGTACATGTTCATCATAGCTGAAGCGAAAGGAAATGCACACACACATACACCCAGTCACATAATCACAGATATTTTCAATTATAACACATGCTATCATTTATATGATTCATAATTCACTTGCATTTTCCTAACATCAAATTAGGATCAAAACTGCATAATATTTCATCAATGTACTCATCGATTAACATTTCAATTGCGTCAAAATTAACCTTGTATTAAACATCATAGAATCAATTGTAATCTAACATGCATAGCTATAACATCATCACAACATAATCCATAAATCAATCAAGATGTTAGGTAAGTCCATGAATGACTAAATCTACGGGGCTCAACAACCCCAAAATTGTCCACATGACAAGATAATCTGAACAATAAGTTTCATAAATAAAGCAAGAAGTACAACACACTGTAGCCTCACACTACGACACTAAAGGTTCCAGTTCAAGCACAATAGGTGACATTTCAACAATCCCAGCTAGGGTGTGCATCACCTACACATACCCAACTAACACAATCCACCTTATGTAAAAGATCCACAACAACACTACACTGTCTCGAAGATAGGGCCACACTCCCATAGACCAAACCCTTAGCTAGGTGAAGCAAAACAATATGGTCTAAAGGTACAACTAATCCAGTCGCACAAGGGTGGGCCTCATAGTGGGCACCCAAATTCTACACCCAAGAGTCATTCCAACTTCCAAGGTAAAACCCCACATTAAATGTATTTTTATGTGATCCAAAAATTAAATGCATATCTAATGTTACAACATTACAAAGTGATCATGATATTTCTTAACCTAGTGTCATGTTCACATCCCAATGTGCACCACATCTAACCCAAAACAATATTACAATATTTTATGCAAGGTGTATAACACCTCACACAATAATCTCCCACTTGTTGTATACATTGCTTAAGGGACCAAACAAAATAGAGCATGAACTAATGACTAAGGGCATAAATGTCCATAGTTCTCCTACACTAAGAAACCTTCTTCACTAGCTTTTTCATGGCATTTTTAGCGGTGCAATCTAAGTGTTGTTTCACATGTTGGAATTTTGCTAAAATGGATTTAGATGTTATATCTATGAATCTCTCCTTTTAGGGTTAATAGGGAAAATTTATGTATTTAGTATTTAAGTTCAATTTCAAGTTTAGATGCGAAGAGGTTTGTAGTGATATTTTCCTAACAACTTAGAAATACTAGGGGGGAGGACCTAGTAGCCATGCACCCTAACTTCACAACCCTCGAGCTCCTAAAGTCAAATTTCTATGAAAACACTAGCACACCTCCATAAGTGAATTAAGAGCTCTATTTTTGGGGTTTGGGGCATCAATAATATAGCCATGGATCATCTGTGTGTCTTCACTGAGTTGTTTTAAAACACCCCAAAAAAGTTAGATAAACACATGTGCATCAAGACATGTATTACCAATCGCCTTATGTGTCATCATATTATTTATTGTTTATTTGACATGACTTATGAAAATAGACACTTTTTGTCCATTTTCTAGGTACAAACAAAATAAATATTAGTGTTTAAATTTACTAGTAAAGGGTAAAAGTAGAAAAAGGCTATTGTTGTGCAACACCATAGTGATTATTAGAGCATGCTCATCTACTAGGTCTTCTCCCCTACTAGAAGCTAAACAATAGAAGACCAAGAGTCACCATTGAGTATTCCATCTTAGATGTTACTTTGGGGATTTGAACTTGGATCTCTATAATGTGAATCCAATGCTCTAACCACTTGATCTCAACCCCTTAGACAACACAAAATAAATATTTTATGATACCTGAAAAGGGGAGAAATGACTAAAGTGAAAGCAATAATCTTGCATTTGTAGGAAGGGATTGTAAATGGTACATTTTTATAATGAAACAAAGAAGGCCATGTTATAACCAAAAATTAAGATGCTTTGAATAATGCTACAATTGTTGTCAATGCCATGAATTCTAAGAAATACTCTATTTCTACTACAATATGTGGCTTAACATTTTCTCTACATATGTGAGGCACAAGGCTAATGTAAACTAGATCAATATCACGGGGCATGAGTTTGGTGTAAATGAATTAGATTATCTAGAACACTTCAATGCTAAGATTTATTTTCTAGTGTGGAATCCTAAAGTTCTACATAATATGAAAATATGTAAAATAGTTATGAATAGACTCTTTGCAACTTCTAAGAGGCTAGATTTATGCCTCTAGCTATTTTAATCAAATGGCCTAATGAAATACATCCACATTCCACATCATCACACACTGTACATGCATGAAAAGAGCCACTTGCTAGGTTGGAGTGGGCTATGTGAACAAGTCACATATGCCTCTTTGTTGAATCACTATTGAACCGTAATTCCCTACACCTTCTCTTCTTCATCATTAGCTTCATTCAGTATGGTTTCTATGGATTGAGGCCATTCAAAGATAAGCATGAAGCAAATTAGTTTGTGTCAAGCATTATTTTTATTCATAGGTCGCTTTATATTGCTAAAATTTTAGTGCAAAAATATGGGGAAACATGTGGAGATGTTAGATCTAGGGTGAGAATCACTACAAGATTCTAATTCCATTTTACTTAGACAACTTGTATGTATTATCATCCTCCACATCATGTTCAAACTAATCATAATTTAAACCCTAAATTGGAGGCCTCCTTCACCATCCACATGTCAACTACATCAACATATAGATATTTCAGATGTTCGGTACATCTAGCCTATGGTAGAGATGGAATATGTTGATACAAAATGTGTGCTTGATGATGTGATGATGTTGCAAAGCATGTAGAGGTTGTACACTAGAAGCCTCTAGATTAAAGAAGGCTAAAAGAAGGTTTATTGTATTTGGATTCTAATTTGATAGATTAATACAATTATTAATTCTCTTTTTCTATTAAAATTTTACCCAAAAGGTTTTCCAAAATTAAATCCTTGTGTATCATGTGTATGCATATTGTCTATGATTTCATTTTCTTTCATAATGGTTTGCTAATTAAATTATAACAACATAATTATAACTTAGATCACTTAATCTCAAGGTTCTTGCTAATTAGTTACCAGTCATATTGGGGTAAATTACCAACACCTTTACCATGATACATTTTAGAATGAGGTGTTAGAAGTAGCATGGGTAATGGATAAGAAAGTATGTCATTGTTGAGAAAAAGTGGATAATCTAATTTAGGAGTTAATTTTCATTGTTTTATATCATATTTAAATTAGGCTTATAATCACCACAAATTTGAAATATAAATGGAAATCAACAATTATGAAGATATAAAGAAGCAGCCATAGAGTATATATAACACCTAAGGTACTTTAGGAAAACCCTTTTGAGAAAAAAACCCAACATCAAATTAGTATCACTCACTATATTACCAATGAAATATGACTAAATATAATAGAATATGATCTATTGTGTCTCCATTCTATGCTCCAAATTTAGCAAAAGTCTGATAGCATTCCAACGACACCTCCTTACTCCAAAGGCAAATCTATCTTTGTGTATCGAGGCACTATCCCAAGCCTCTATATTTAGGCAAGAGAGAAACAAGACAACTTACTAAGTTAAATTATAGATCAATGCACCAAGTGGTGAATTTCCTAAGGTGGGCACCTAAGTTCTACACCCAAGAGTCATTCCAACTTCCAAAGAAAAACCCCACATTAAATGTATTTTAATGTGATCCATAAATTAAATGCATATCTAATGTTATATACAATATTGCAGAGTGGTCACAAGATTTCTTAACCTAGTGTGGTGTTCACATCCCAATGTACACCACATCTAACCTAAAACAACATTACAATATTTTATGCACAAGGCATAAAACACCTTACCCAATAATTTCCCACTTATTGTATACATTTCTTATTGGGCTAAACAAAATAAAATACGAACTAATGACTAAGGGCATAAATGTCCATAGTTCTGCTACCCTAATAAACTTTCTTCACTAGCTTCTTCATGGAATCAACAAAACCTTTCATCAATATTTGTTTCACAACCATGCCTTTGTTCAAAACTCTCACTATAGCATGGCTTGTGTCCTCAACATAATGAAGACTCTAATATTTCATCTTCATCTGAGACACATGACCCAATAGATTTCCTTCTAGTAGGTAATTTATGTTCATCCACATGAACCATGTAACCATCACATACACCATCCATAGTATTTGGATCTAATTTGTACAAAATCCCATGGTGAATTTCCCTTGCCAACACCATAGCTCCTTTGACTATTTTACAAATGTCTTTACCAAACACAACCTTCACCCCTACATCACTAATCTTGCTTATATAAATCAGATTTATTACTAAACTAAAAATAGATCTAGAACTCCATAAAGTGTCTTGATCCTCCTGTGTCTAAACATTGCTTTGACCTCAACCCAACCAAAAATCTTATGTGTTAAGTTATCACCTAAGAAGACATAACCTCCATGTTATATTTCTCATATTTTAGAAACTACTTATGAGGAGTCATACATGAAAATGAGCCCCTAAATATATTAACCATGCATCATCACATGCATGGATATTTAATGATACATAAATATATATTCATCTTTACCACCTTCTTCACTAGAGGATTTTGAATTTAAAGAAGAACCATCATTTGATGTCTTTCCTTTATATGTCTTCTTAAACTTTCATTCCCTTCTAAAATGTCTAGATTTTCCATAATTCCAACACTTTATCTTATACTTTGTAAGAGATTTATCTCCACTCTTGTCCTTGCCTTTACCTCTCAACATAAGAGCATCATTTTTACCACCATTCATAGACTTTCTTCTCATCTCTTTTGTTAATAGAGATGTCACAACTTATTCAAACTTCAACTTAGAAGATGTACTACTAATTGCCATAACAAGATTATCTGAAATATAAATCTTGGAATCACCACAAATCTGAAATATAAATATAAATCAACAACTATGTAAATAGAAACAAACACATAGAGTACACATACTTCAAATCAATATAATATTTTTTATATCAATGAATATGATTACAATATAATGAAAAAGGTTGATTTATTGTGTTTCCACTCTATGTTTCAAATCTAGCAAAATTATGGTAGCATTTTAGTAGTACCTCCTTACTTCAAAGTTAGCTATATCTCTATGTATCAAGATACTATCTCAAGCCTCTATATGTATGAGAGAAACAAGAAAAAAATATTAAGTTTTCAACATGAAAACTTACTAGGTTTTCTAAATCAATGCACCGAATCACATTTCCCAAGATGGATGCCCAAGTTTGACTCTACAACTAAGAGTCATTCTAACTTCTAGGTCAAACTCCCACATTAAATGTATTTTCATATGACCCCAAAATTAAATGCATCATCAATGTTACATATAACATCACAAAGTGGTCCTAAGATTGTCTAATATAGTGTAGTGACCACATCTAACCCAAAAATTATTACAATTTATTTTATGCAATGTGTATAACACCTAACCTAATAATTATACATAATGGATTACGTAATAACTCACTCGATAGATCATTTTGGGAGATTTTTATAAATCGCAAATGCATATTTTCATGTCCTTCGACTCATTCATGATGGTCACTATTTGGTAGGAAAAGTTGTGGGTGGGGAGTGGAAGAAGTAAAAGGAATATGAGTGGTCAAAAGGTGGGTGGAAGAAATGATGGGAATGAGTAGTCAAAGGGGAAGTGTCTATGAATTGAGACATAAGGTTGGTATGGTTAGATAGAGGTGCATTAATGTAAGGTGTGATAATGGATGTGGTAGGAAATGGTTGACCATTATGAAGGGCGTTAGAGGAATGAGTGTGTGCAATAGAAACTAGAGGGATGAAGGAATATGTGAAGGATGGTTAAGGAGGAATTGGTTGGAAGCCCATAGATAAACTATGGTAAGGTGATTGATGGATAAAAAATAGGGATTGGGAAAGGGGTGGGAAATATGGTCTGCCATATAAGAAGAATGTTTATCTTCAATGATTTATCCTATCACCTTAATTATATCCGTAACATGTTATTTAGTGAGAAGTATCTTAGTAAGAGCATTAACATCAAATGAAGTAGACATATCATCATGTATGCTAGCAAGTTGATTGTGCAAAGATTTCAAAATATTAACCATCTCATTTTTCTTTATTATTTCAACCTTCTTAATAAAGGCTTCATGGTCATAACATTTTTCTTCCTCATTAGAATGCAACATGTTATCCTCACAAAAAAGGTAAAAGGAAGATGGGTACTCATGGTGGCAAGGTGAGAGTTCAACCTATGGTTTCATCAAAGGGAAAAAAGGGTCTTGGGATCTTCTTTGGCATTTGAAACTAATTGCTTAACAAACACAAGATGGATAAATTAAAAAAAAAAACACAAATTTCTACACCTAAAAGATAGGCATGGAAGTTACAGGTTCACCATTTTATGTGAGGAAATAAAATGTTTTCTCACTTTATGAGTGAGCTAGATCTCTAATTCTAATAAATCAATAAATCAAACTGGACCTAGAACATAAGAGTTGAGAGTTGAGTATTGAATAACTAAGAACCAATCAATAAAATGCTAGATCAAAAGAGAAAGTTACATGGCCATCTAGTTTTTGGTGTGATGTCGATCTTGACCTTGTTGTTTACCAATTAATGTGATGTGATAGATGACTAGAATATAAGATTTGGATTTGGAATGAAGATTAGAAAATCATGATAAAGATGCTTAGAGATTATTTCCATTTAGGACAGGACTATGTCATGCAACCTAGTCTAGGACTAGGCTACACCATGTAGTTTACACTAACTGGTGTGACTAGGTCTATGATTAGTGAATCCTCTTATAGTGTGCTTTTGTCTTTTGTACCTATCATTGAGGAGTTGTGTTGAAAAGCATAGTGTGTCATGTTATAGGATAGAGAGAAGATTATCTATTTCTTTGACAAAAGTCAAGCCCCTTAGGAGTTGTATGAAGCTAGAAAACACATACAATGCTAATGCAATTGAGATCGATCTGTGATTGTAACTCAAAAACAATGCTTAAAAATTGTGTATTTTCTTTTGAATGTTTGATGTTAATAATCGATGATCCCAATGACTTAGGAGATGTCCTTAAATACATGTTCCTAGATGCTCAACTCAAGACTTTTGGCATGCAAGCCAATGGGATAACTATCATATTTTAGAAAGGTTATCTTGGGAGTGGAAGATTTATAATCTGAAATAGGCAGATTAGGTACATCGTGTGGTCTAGTCCAAGCCCTAGTCTACACTATCCAACCTAGTCCTAGGTGGGAAAAGGCTCCGTACATGGATTAATAGACACTGAAATGATCTTTAGTAACCATTGAACAATAGGTTAAGAGATAAGTGTTAGTTTGCACAAATGAGTTAAGTACTACGACCATACATTTACCACATTCATACAAAACAAGCAGACTAAGTCGTGTCATGTATAGCCAAAGCCGTCGTTTGTGTTACACAACCTAGTCTTTGGTAGAAAAAGGCTCAATACATGAATTAATAAATATTGAAATGAACTTTAGTAACGAATAAATAATATATTAAGAGGTAAGTGCTAGTTTGTACAAATAAGTTGAACATTATAACCATATATTTAATACATTCATATAAAATGACAAAAATGAAAGTGTAAAAGTATAAGATATACATTTTTATCCTTTATAATAACCACTCAATTAACTGGAATAAATGATACAAATATTTAACTCGTTACAAATAATACAATATTGAAAATTAAAATAATAATTAAAAAACAAAAAATCCCCAGTAGGCATGAGCTTTCCACAGTCCAAAGAATTTAGAAGAAGTGCTTTTGGATTTGACTGTGTATGTTTTTTTTGTATTGACATGAAGTGCTTTTGGATTTGACTGTGTATGTTTTTTTTGTATTGACATTCCGGATGGCAGTGAGTGATCCATCGTTAGGAAGAGGATTCTAATGAATTGGATTGCAGAATTACTCTTTTAAAAAGATGAAAGGGAGATTAAGGTATAAGAGGATGAAGAAATTTCACTTTATCATTTTAATCACCACTTAAAATTTCACTTAAACCTGAGTGGCCAAATAAAAACCACTTTTATCTCAACCCCTTTTACAACACAACATAAATATTTGAAATTGGCATTGTTTCGTATGTGATACTTTAAAAGAAGTAAAAAATGGTTAAAGTGAAAACAATAATCCCGCGTGTGCAGACAGCGACTGTAAACGGTGCATTTGTGCAATGAATGAATGAAATAAACATGGCAAGTAACGACGGTCATGATGTAACCAACGGCAGAGATGCTCCGAATTCCCATTACCTAATTCACGCCATAATTGTTGTCGGTGTCACGTTTTCCTCCACACAGGAGAGAGAAGAGTAACAAGACTAATGCAAACTAGGTAGATCAAAAGCATGAGGACACTAGTTTGGTGTGAAGTCTGGCTCAGATTTTAGTTGGACGGAACGCTTCAACGCCAATATTTTCTTTGCCAGTGTGGAATCCCGAAGTTCTGCGCAATACGACAACATATATAATACCTAGTTATTGACGGATTCTTCGCAACTGGCCGCTTTTACGTCTCTATTTGAATCAAACTGAAATAGGTACACATCCACACGCCACGCTGTCACGCGGAGTACATGCGTCGAAAGCGTAACTTGCCAGGCTGGACAAGTCACGGGCACGCGCCTAGCTGTCGGTTAAGCCACTATATAACCCTAATGCCTTGTATCTTTTCTTCTCCGTCGTTGGCTTCGGTCGTTAGGGTTTCTATGGATTGAAGCCGTTCACAGCAAAGCCTGAAGCAAAGCAGTCTGTGCCAGGCATTGCTCTGTTTGTTTACAGGCTGCTTTGCACTGCTGAAATTTTGTTGCAGAAAAATGGGGAAATACGTGGAGATGTTAGATCTGGGGGTGAGAATCGCGGCAAGGTTCCAGTCTCATTGTCCTCAGACTGCTCGCATGTATTATCATCCTCCGCAACATGTTCAATCTGATCGTAGTTCAAACCCTAAAGTGGAGGCCTCCTCTGCCGTCGCCGTGTCAACTGTATCAGCCGAGACGTTTGAGATGGTGTATACCTGTGCCTGCAATTAGCCATTTCGAGAGATTATGCGATGTTTATTGTCAATAATAGATCTGATGCGATGTTTATTATTATTTATTAGTAATGGATCTGATAAATTCATGATTTTCTGAGTGCTTTGGAAGAGAAGCTTACGGGAACCGTGCCTTCGCTCCACATTATTGTTGTTGTCATCATTCTTTTTCTGTTTTTTAGCCTGGCATGAATAAAATCCCTCCATAGCTCAAATCTCCAGTGCCAAGCGTTTTTTGGTTGTATGGCGTGGCCTGTTAACAGGCTTTTGAATGTTTTAATGGTAATAATGGTGTAAATGTTAGGCTGCTTTCTTACGATGGAGTCTGTTTTTCTGAGTCATTTTGCTCTGTAAAATTTATCTTTGTTTTCGCTACGATTGCTTTGGTAAAGCGGATCCTGCATAGTAAGGCTTACGGTTCACATTTAAGAAAAAAAAACGCGTTTTATCCTTCTGTAGCGCTTGGTGGTTTTGCATCTTTGCTGCGAATCCCTCAGATTAAGCTTTCCGTTTTAAACTGCTTTCATATCATGTCCATTGCCTCTTTCTGAACTTTCTGCTTTGAGGCCTTGAGCACTGCATTAGGTTTTCCAGTGCGGGAAAGATCATGAGTTACACAAGTTCTCTCCGTTTAAACGGAAATTTTTGTTCGGTTAGCAGCCTCGCACTTTGTTAAAGCTGTTTCTCCTGAATCCGGCAGAATATCTTGAACGGGTCCACCGTCCTTTCTTGTTCTTCGCTCCAAATCTTGAAAACTCAGATTCTTCGGTAAGTGCATTAATCTTAAGAGAGACCAGCTTAGGGCCTAAATTTGACGGTCGAACCTATCAAGCAAATTTTTCTTGAGTTATTTACTTTTTATTATAAATTAAATGTATATATTATAAGAGACATCAAATTATTTCTGGAGTTAAATGTATATATTATAATAATTTCATAAAAAAACTTTATTGACCATACAACCATTAAATTCAAGCCCGTAGACCACTTCTTTTTTTTAATGCCGTCGGATTTGAAACGTATTTCCATTTCTCTTTGTTGTACATAGTTTTACTTTACGGGAGTGTTTGACCCCGTTTTTAAAGACCTCATTCAAGTTCTCCAAACTTACTTTCTTTACCAAGTCAGCGTACTACCAACTTTACTCAACTTTGCATACCTACTTTTTAGGCCTCGTTCTCCCAAATCTATGGTCAAAACTCCGTCACCCTATTTCGTCCCTCTCTACTTAGTTGAACTAACCCATCTATGGGCATCGTAATAATTTTGTGATTAGGGTGAAATTCTATTAGAGTCAGATAAATTTGGTGTATTTTTTTAATAAGTGAAATGGTTTCTTTGTGGGATGGGAATTAGGGTAATAACTTTTATCCTTAAAGTAACAGAAAAATTATTAGAACTAAATTTCATTTAAAAACGAATATAATGTCTATTAAGAAGCAACAATAACATAAGGCCTAGTTTGATTGGTGAGGGCTTCTTGTGGTAGGCATGAGGTCACGAGGTCCAATCTACCTGATAATGTACCTTGTTTTTAATTTATGTTTTTGTCTTATCTAATAATGTAGGATATGATTCTTGGAAGAAAATAGTTTACCAAGGCATCTACAAATTAGAAAATTTGACTTTGAAAAACCAAGAAAACTTTATTGTAATTTCACACTTAAAAGGTGGACAATAAATTCAAAATCATTTCAAATATAGATTTAATAGTTTGATTTTTAAGGATTTTTGTAGACATTTTTTTGAGATGGTCCTCATCTTGTTTTTTTTTTCATATGTTTGTATCTTTGGAATGGAAATAAGAAATATTTGTAGAAATTTTTCATATGTTTGTATCTTTGGAATGGAAATAAGAAATATTTGTAGATTTGACAAATTTCTTACTCTTTACATTGTTGTGAAGGTGAGTCTTTGACTGTTAGTGTTTCTAATGTTTATTGTTGCTTTATTTATAGTTAGACTTTGTGCTTTATGCATTGTTAGTGCCCAAGCCATTTTTACTCAGTGTCCACCACATGTGATTGGAGTAATTGAAACCATTTTTTTAATTTTTTGTTCCATGCAGGTCCAATGTAACATGGAAAGTTAACAACAACAAATAGAGGTAGATTCAATGGTTTACTTTAATTTTTGCAGACAATAGCAATTACTTCACAAAGTGCACCATTGACAAGTTCAATTGCAACCTATAAATTTGTATTAAGCATAACATTGTCATTTGAATATAACTTTATTGTGCTCCTTTTTTGTTCTACAATGCAGTGTGCTACTGGTTTGGCCAATGCTTTTAACATTTTGTGTTATGTGTTTCAACCAAATTATTTGTTGCTAACAAATGTGTAGATGAACAAAATGTATCTTGTTCATTTGCACATAAGTTGTCATTGGTATGTGACATAAGTTGTCAATTTGTCTGTGTTACCTCAACATTCCTTATATTTTAAGGAGGTTGTGAAATTTGATTTGGGTAGGCTCATCCCCATGTCAGGAAATTGTCTAGTGTGACCATTGTTTGAATGATTCTCCAAAGTGTTTTCCCATATGACAATCCAACAAACATTGGAATGTCACATATAGGTGGCAATTGTCCTAGGTCATTAACAAGAACAATAGAGCATCCATCGAATGTGCCTTGATTGTGGTATGGGAATGCTTCACACAATTTGTTGTCAATGCATTCTAAAAACCTTGGTCCATTGAAATCTCATTTCATCAATTAAAATATAACGAATGAAATACATGCTTTCTTGGAAAGTTGATAGTGCTTGACCTTAAAGAGGTTCATGTCTTTTTTGGGACGTGAAGTGCTGAATGAATGGTTGATGCATTGATGTTGAAAGCAACCACACCTATTGGGGTGAGTAAAAGCAACGACTTTTGTGCAAGGAGTAGATTACTAGAGAGTGCAATCTGAGTGTTAGTAATCAATTATGATTTCCCTATTCCTGTAGTTCCTTGTATAATCATTAGAAATGGTGCTTGCCTTCTAGCTTGAGAAGAATGTTTCATAATAATGTTGAAAGCATTTTGTTGATGTAAAGAAAGCTTTCCTTTTGCGATACTTGAGTTGGGTTCAATTTCTTTGGATTGGTGTATTGAACGGTTGTAATTTGATGATTGCAACAACATTGTCCACCAAGGAGGGGGCAATTGTAGTGGCAACCCAATTGTGGCTTGTGTTAGAGTCTTGATGTCCAAGCATGTTTAGTTCATCAATAGCAACATCATTCCCTAGGTGGAGGGAGGATAGAGGTTGCCACTCCTATGCATTAGGGTGTTCTCTATCTTTTGGTCCATTATACATAAGTTCATCATCATTATTGTTGTTTGATTCTGGTGGCGTGCAATCAACATGCCATGCATGGTAGGTGCTAGCCATGCTTTCCCATTGAGTGATGATATCTTCCCTACATGATCCAATTTCATCAAGAATGTTGCAAAAAGGTAGGTACAGTAAAACCATACTCAACAATATATTTGAGCACTACATGACGAGACACAATAGGTTGGCAATCAAAGTTGCACACCAAATTAATGAAGTTGCTAGTTTGCGGATGGTCACCCCATCATCATTTTGGGCAGCTAGGAATGATGTGTGGCCAGTATCATTTGTAACGAAAGTAGATGATCCTTGCAAATCCCAAGGAGCTTTGTAATGTCATACCAAAGATGATGCTTTTCTCTACAAGCATGTTTGTTCGCTACATTTTGTGTGTCCTTGAATGTGATTTATTAACTCTATGTAATCTGCAAAGGGGTTGCATGCAAGGATTATTGGTGTGTCCAACAAGTAAGGGTCATCAAGGACAGAGTGATGCACCATTTGTTCCCTTTGGCAATTTGCTCATGGGTTCCATGCTAAAACATACCTATTGATGTATTGCAGAACATTGTCAGTTGCTTTTGGACTATTCAAATCTATGCTTTCAATGGTAGGTGCTCCTTGTAACCAAATGAAGCCATGAATATGGGAAGATCCTCTACGTATACATTTTGGATCACATCCCATAATATATGACCATAGTAAATCTTATAGGTAAGAAAAATATACTAGAAAACATTGTTTAAATAATTGTTGTAAAATACAATGACTATATAAGATTAACCTTATCTAAGACTCACCTTATATAGATATTAGTTTAATAGAGTATTAAAAAATGTCAACAGTAAACCCTTAGTTAAATCCTTAATAGCACAGAAGATGATACGAAATGTATGGGCATCAAGAACCAAAGTCATGGTAGCTAGAGTTTCAGTCTGAAATAAAATATTGATCTATGTATTTCATGAAGTGCTTCTTATTATATCATACCCCTCTAATTTTTTACATCCATCACAATTAGCTAAAACTTCCCCTCTACTAAGTAAACATAATAAATCTAAAATGGAACAAAGTGAAAGTCACATCGTTTTTCTAGATGAGTAGTAAACCACATAGTAATTGAGTAGATTAAATGCATGTATATTGAACATAATAATATAGATCCAATAATGATCACAGTGAAAAAATATTACGCAATACAAATTACTACTATATTTTTATCTTTCATCTCCCGTCTTTTAAGAATTTGGTATGCATGGCATACACTGACTTGCAAAACCTGTGATTCAACATTCAACTTACAAAAGCTAGGATTCTCTTGCAATCTATTCTCTCATGTCTTAAAAGTTAGTCAAAAAGTATTGCAAGCATACAAATATATAAAACAAAACAAATCAATTGATATATGCTTGTGGGTAGTCCAAAGAGATTATACAAGCTGACATAAGTATTTTGACTAAACACCCACAAGCATAATCAATGGAGATATTGGGTGGTTGTAAAGATAACTATCACAACCATTGATAGGTAATCTAAGAAATCATAGCTCTCTTGTTTTATCAAATTCAACTAACTAGTTGTGTGAATATATAGATGATGACAATAGACAAAATATTGCCATGATTTGTGCTTTCCTCATAAAAACATTTGATATGACAATTAAGTGCTTTGGTTTAACCATCATTAGAAGTAAAAGTATTGACTCATGTACTGTTTGGTACTTATAGGATGAGAAGATGGGAGCAATGGTAGACAATAAGATGGAGAGAAACATAATGGTAAGTGCCCATGTTCTACCTTGAAAACCTTAATTATCTAGCCTAATTATGACGTGATAGAAACTACAAACTACTTTAGATTAAATGAAAAGTACACTCAAATATGCATTACTATCACACGCATTTCAAAGTGATGAGAAGGCTAATAAAATTAATGTTAGTGGGATATAATGTGCTTACAAACTTATGTTGCTATAAAAGGCCACCCAAAAACACCTAACTTGCATGATTTGATGTTATAACACCTCTCAACATCCTTGTGTTGAGAACAATGATAAAACAAATCAATAGTTAATTGAAATTCATTAGCAACTAAGTACAAGAAGATTAGAGTAAGCAAAGCTTTATGTGATAAGCCATGCATTGCTAATAATAGGATCATGGATTGGTATCTCCAAAAAGGTTCCTTTTATAATTAGAATTTAATCACACCATGGGAATAAACTCTTTTGAACTCCAATTTAAGCTTATTTGATTTTGAAACTATTTTTCTTCTTATAGTTGGGGGAGGCATGTGAATCTAGCGATCCATGGTGGAAAGATTAGCATATGGTGTTCATCTAATTTAACATTCTATAAAATAAATGAAAAATCTCTTATTTTGTGACAACTTTTATAAAATTATCCAAACACCAAATCAATATTAATGTGTCCATGCTTTGATGGCGACTTTAAAAAGTATCTTAAATATCCTTTTGCAATTAATCGCTTTTGAACCTATGAACTCTTGACGAATCTATCAACTCTCTAGTGAATCTATCTTTAGAAGTATTAAAAAACTATTAACTCTTAGTGACCATATTGTTAGGAAATGTATTAAATCAAAGAAAAAAACATTGTAATTACTTTAAAATAGTGATAACCCACCAATAGGATAATTGCAGTGTTTCTTAAATCTTACAAATTTTTTTTATTAATTTTGAATTCTCTTTATTAAGAAAGATAACAAACTTATTCAAAAAATAAAGGAAATTAAATCATGTCAGTTCTTAATTCGAAAAGAACATTTTGAGTTATTTGATTTAAGAGTGTTTTGCTCTTCAGTAAAATATAATTTTCTTTGCAATCAATTGTTGTATGATTAGGTTGATTAAGTTCTAGAGAATTCTAGTCTAACACATTATTGTCAAAATTTGTTAACCAATACCATTGGAGAAATTAAAAAGTAATATGGAATTTTATTTGAGCTAACTTGTGTATTAATTAAATGTTTTTGAATAATCCACATTCGAGAAGTTGGACAGGGATATGTTGAGAAAGTGCATGGAACCAGTGGAGAAATGCCTGAGAGACGCTTAGCTAGACAAAAGTTGAGGAGTTAAAAAGCAAAGATATTAAATTGGGAGGGAACATCTGGCGAGTCATGATTCAATGGGTCAGAAGCATCACAAGTTATGTCTGCCACAGGACCATTTTCCGTCTACAAAAGTAATGGAAGCAATTTCAATATAAATTAGAAAATTGAAAACAAAAGACATCAGTCAGGCTAGAAAACCTTAGTAAGATAGGCTCTCAAGATCAATCTAAAATAGCAAACCCTGTCTGTGAATGAGAAGTGAAACACTCTGCCGCCTTTGAATGGGCACATCCTGTTTAAATCCTGTTCAAGCCTGAGATGGGTCACTTCACATCAGGAAGATGAGCAAGGCAATGACATTAGATCTATTTGCACTACTATCTAATAACAATCAGATTTCCTGAGATGGGTCACTTCACATCGGGAAGATGAGCAAGGCAATGACATTAGATCTATTTGCACTACTATCTAATAACAATCAGATTTCCTGAGATGGGTCACTTCACATCGGGAAGATGAGCAAGGCAATGACATTAGATCTATTTGCACTACTATCTAATAACAATCAGATTTCTTAAGGTTGTGGGCGAGCAAGGCGACACGGGATTTGTTTTTTCTACATCATATTATATGAATGCCCCTGCCCCTGCCCCTGCCCCTGTCCCTCATGTCTATGTCTTCGGAAAGGAAGCCTAGCAGATTGTTTGTTTAGCTCCACACACCCCTGCCTCTAATTTATAGAATTTGATCACAATTTGATTTGATAAAAATATTTAGCTATGAAAATGAATCTCTATGCGATATGATAGATATATGATTTGATTGCAGTAAGGTGTAGATCATTCCATGTAGCATAATGAATCTCTATGCAATCTGAGAGATCATTCCATCTAACATAGATATATGATTTGACTGCAATAAGGTGTAGATCATTCCATGTAGCATTAGATATATGATTTGATTGTAGTGAGGTACAGATCATTCCATGTATCATAGACGTATGATTTGATTGCATCTTAGTAAGGTGCAGATTATTCCATGTAGCATAGATATATGATTTGATTGTAGTGAGGTACAGATCATTCCATGTATCATAGACGTATGATTTGATTGCATCTTAGTAAGGTACAGATCATTCCATGTATCATAGACGTATGATTTGATTGCATCTTAGTAAGGTACAGATCATTCCATGTAGCATAGATGTAGATTCATTTGAGGGAGTTTGGAGTGCATGTACACTACCTCATAGTAAAGAAATAAAAAATTTATAGGGATAATTAATAAGAAGTTTGTTTTCTTATAATTATGGTTAAAAATTGTGGAGAACAAAAACATTATTAGCAATTTACTTTCAATGGGCCAGAATAAGACAAAAATAAAGGAAAATAATAATAAATGTAAGTTGATTTTTTTTTGGTTTATTAGCATTTATGACATTATTTCAAAAAAATGGAAAGTGTAACAATTTTTTTAAAAAAATCATTTATAGTATTGTTTGGAAAAACCCAGGGCCAAGATCTATTTCATGGTAGTCCTTTTAATTTAGACCATCGATCTATATATTTCATCTAGTACTCCTAACTAAAGGAATACTTATTAGCGTATCTGGTGCCTCACTACCTAGTTCATATAGTCAAAATGATTTGTCCCTCTATAAAAGTTCCAACCCTATAATGCCTATACCTTCATAACTCCATTAAAGGGTTTCTTATTGATAAGAGACATTATATTTCCACCATCCATTCTAACTAAATTAGAATGCTTCTGGGAAATAACTTTGAGAGAAATTTCGAATCAACATCTCAAATCATACTCTATCATCCATCATTAGGTTGAGACAAAAACATGTGAGTTAGATTGCAGAACCAAGTTCTTTAAAAGAATAGAGAGGGGAATGAGAGTGCAAACAACAAAACAATAACAAAAGAGCAAAAAGAAAAGATAACAATGGAATAAGTATGTTAGAATGAAAGGATAAAGAAAGATAAAGATAAAGCACACATATTATAATTATTTTAGAATAAGAGTTGAAAGGATTAGACATGCTATAAGTTAATATTGAGACAAACAAAAAAAATATTATAAGGGATATAAAAAATACGTTATTACAATAGTTAGAAATTCTGCATGTAAATATTATAAGAATTGCTATAAAAGCTTATTCCCTTAATTAAATTATCATAAATTTAATTAGAAGAGCTTATTATAATAAATATTATAAATTCTATTTATAAATATCATAGATTAAAGTATCTTAGAGACATAGTACTAAATGTCACAACGAAAAATTTAAAAAGATGGTATTATAAATTGTATATAATAAAATCAACACAATGTTGTTGTATATAAACATTCTCATGCTTTGACCATTAAATTACGGAATGTATTTTCCCCTAATCCCTATTTTTTTCACGAGCTTTCCAAAAATATAAAAAAAATCTATTTTTTTATAATTGTGGCCTACAAAGCAAATTAATGAAAAATAATAAAATCAAAATAGCTTGCTAAAAAATGATATTGTAGCTTCCTTAGATATATTGCTCAAAACCCTAAAAAATCATGATCAAATTCACAATGATTTGGAAGTTATGGAGAAAACACAATTCTTGGCCCAAATTGTTGCTCTAATACCATTGTTATGAAATTTCTTGAAAATAAAGACAAAAATCAATAAAATATCAAACCACTTAGAGGGGGTGACCTCCAAAAATTAAAACATGAGAATATGGATTTAATCTTTCAACTTATGATGGTTTGGAAGATCCTTTCTCTTCCTTATTTATAAACATAATTAGGTAGGGATACACCCCTTCATCCTGATTAGATTGGCCTAAGGGATTAACTAGAGCTAATAAATGAAAATATTAAGGTTAATTATGCCACAAGTGCTTAACCATATTACACATAGGAAGATGAATATTAGGGGCATAACACTTCACTTTTCCATGAGCTTCATGATGTTTATACTCTTCCTATGACTAGTGATATGTATGAGGGTAATGACGTTCATGTTGGTAATACTTTATCCCTAACCTCTCACAATATATTTAGGGATCTTCCTTCATGTGATGATTATATACCTTGTGAGCATATCCTTTCTACATCTCGTGCTAGTTTCCCTTGTTCACTTATGGATTCTCTGACTTGTGCTTCTCTTGATTCATCTTTCCTTGTGGATCCTAGTGATGTTGCTTGATGTTATTATCCCTTCTATATCTTGTGTCTCATGGTATATTGATGATATGATTAGTGATGATGATGCAAGAGCATCTTAGGGGTCAAACAATCTTGCATCACCCAAAAATATTTTATTTCATTTTTTTTTTTTGATGTACAAGATCTATTCATTATGTTCATAGTGTCTTCAATAATAATTTTCCCTCTCTTCTCTCTTTAGATTCATATATTCCTCATCATAATAAGTAGAAACCCAAAGGGAAATAAATTCCACAATTTGAACTAAGGCTTTTGTTAATATTAAAATGATTTGGAGAAATAATATTACAATATGGACTAAGAACATACAAAACTCAAACAACATTTATTTAAGCCCATAAGGACTTAAACAAATAACATACTAAACCATATTTCTAATTAGCAAGATCACTTGAAAGTGCAAGATAAGAGCATACATTTGGATTCTAGACCACCTAAGAGACTTAACCCCAAACACTCAATGCATCAAATGAGGAGGTTGATCTTGCATTTATAGAAAGGATGCAAGAAGATCAATGATTCCTTTACAAGATGCAACGTCAATGGTTCTAAGCAAAGATGATCTTTATTTGGTACAGATAGTAATACTTTATTATGAGAGTGGATAATAAAGTAGTGAAGTGGGGTCCATGGTCCACTATGACTTTCATAGCTCTACTAGGTGGCCAATAAAGGTCTTCAATCCTATGTCCTTCATTTGTAGCTTTTCTGACACATGGAAAAGGTTTCACATGGTGATGGGTGCATTAATCTTGAAAAAATCAAATGATCTTTTGTTAAAGGAAAAGTGAATAGGATAAGGGAGAGGGCCCGATCGTGGGCATAAAACGTATGGTGGGTATAGTATGTGACAACTTGGGGCCTAGTTTTGGGCAATAAAAGAGCCAGCAAAAAATCAAATATCCTTTTTAATATGATAGGACAGGTTCATATAAAATTCACAATATGTCCTATCATGGGTAGACTATTTTTTACCACTTTCTCAATATTAAGTGAATGCAACCGCTCCAAATGCAAATTGTTCTCGTGAATGGAGTTTTCGTGAAGCTAAAGCAAGACTAAGTGAATGGTGTGCATCCCGAGGTGGTAGGCATTAATCCCAAGGTGGTAGGATGTTGGGCAATTAATGCGCATTAATTGGTAGTAAAATGAGCCATTACTGGCGTGGCACCAACCCACGAAGGGACCCTACACATGTCCAATATCGGTCGATGATATATTTTAGCAATTTTTTGGCAGTTTTTGAAAAACGCACCGTAAACATTGATAAACGTACTTAAAAAATGTTAGGAAAAAAATGGGGGGTGCCAGCTCGACTGTCAAGGGACGTGGCAAAAAAAAGAATTTGACTCGGATGCTGCTGCCGTGGACCCCTCACTCAACATCGCCCTGCCCACTATCGGGCCCTCTCCCTTAGATTTTTTCATATCGCACATGGTCCCACTTGATTCTCTTGGCAACTTGTGTTGGCTTAAGATGTACTTCTATATTTTTAATTTCTCCTTTAGAAAACCAATATAATTCAATAGGATAAAATACAATTCAGGGAAGATAGTACGTCCATGGGTGTTCCTTGCGTTCGCTTAACCTTCTATTGAAATGATATGTAAAACTTATCTTTATTCTATTGAAGAATGTTTCCATCTCAGGTTCTAAAGCACCAAAGATATTTGTAAAATCGTCAAACTCAAACTAATAAAAGGACAAACTATTTACAAAACCATATCTACAAAATTTTAATAGATTTCTCATAGAAGTATCTGACCACCATAACCTACCCATATTAGTAAGTTGAATATTTACAGAAAATACATTTCATGGTCAAATTGAGACTGGTGAATCTGATAACCCAAATTTTAAAAGCAACGTATCTTCAAAGTCTATATATCTATAATCCTAGCAGTCTCTGATGAGGCTTCTATTTTTTACTAACCATTTATCTAATATATGGCATTCAATTATCAGGATCAAAATTTCATTTGATAGTTTTATCTTCCATCTGGATCTTCTTCTATGATGATGGCACCTGCAAGCTCTCTGGTCAAACTATCTTCTAGGAGATTATTATCTCTTTTTACCCATTCTATGTCAAAATCATACCCCTAAAATTCAAAATACCATTTGGCTATTCTTCCATAGGCTAATTCCTTGTTGTGTTTTCTTTTAAGTAAATCCCTCATATCCTAGATATCAGTTTATGATGTAAAACATTCAAGTTGAAGATAAATCTTGAATTTTTCAATACCTCTCTTGACTGCAAGGATTTCCTTTTCATAGATGTGGTATCTTGATTTTGTTTCAGAAAATGTGCCTAACCTATAACCACATACTTCTTTCTTCTCATCAGGAAATTCCTGTGTCAAAACTACTACCCAAGTATTTTCTGAGGCATCTGTGTACAAACTAGAGGTATTCCTGGTTGAGGAATATGTAGGGCTGGTAAGTTGGTGCGTCTTTTCTTTATTGCCCATACAGCTGTTTTTGTTGATTCATCCCATGGTGTGCCCTGTTCTTTCAAAACACTCTGTATCCTTAGTCTCACTTTAGCAAGATCTCATAAAAAGGAGATACATAATTCAAACAACCAAGAAATCTTTGAATTTGTTTTTTATCTGTAAGGACATCTAGGAATTCTTGAATTATTTGAACTATATGTTGTTGGAGTCTAACAGTCCCCTCCGCCAAATGCAGTCCTAGAAAATAAATGTTTTTACAACCTATGACCATCTTCTTAGCTGAAAGGCAAATACCACGATATTTGATGGATGTAATCAAGTGCTCCAAGTGATGCACATGTTGATCCACATCATTTGAAAACACAATAATATCATCTATATAAACTACACAAAATTCTTTTAAGTGCCTAAGTCCCTGATCCATTCATCTTTGAAAATAAGCTGAAGCTATACAAAGACCAAATGGAATGACATTCCATTCATAAAGTCCCTATGGAACTAAAAATGCAATCTTATACTTATCCTCTTCCTTTACAGTTTTATCTGCCAAAATCCAAATTCGCAATCAAACTTGGAAAATACCTTTTTGGCTGCTGCTCTCCTGATTAAATAAAAAATAAAAAGGATTAGATAATTAAATGGTAAGACGTTATCATTAAGAGGCTTATAATTGATGTAATTTTTCCTCTTTCTCATTTTGCTGTTTTATTTACCAAGAAAGTTAGGCATGAGAATGGACTTTTTCTAGGGCGAATGAATTCACCTTGTAATAGCTCTTGATGATGTTGATCCATTTATTGAACTTTTGTTGGATTGAGGAGATAGGATGGCTCAAAAGGAATGATATGTGAACGCACTAGTCTCAATCTTATCCACATTATTCTTGTTATGTTGTCCAAAACTTTAATGGATTCATACTGCAACACTCCTTTTCAAACCTTTCTCTTATTTGGAATAACCTTTCATCTTCTATTTTTTCTTGTATCTCTTCTTTTCTCTGATGTTTTTTTCTACAATTTATTCTGATGTTCTTGAATTTCTTTCATAATTTTTTTTTCTAATTTTTTTTCTCAATTATGTGATTAGCAAATTTGAGTATAGGAATTTTTACTTAAACACCTTCATTCCTTAGAGATATAAATTATTTCTAAAGAAAAAATGGCTCATATTTAACTAGGAATGTATGTACTAACTAAACATCATTGTCCATATCATCAAGTTCCAAGATATTAGTGATGAAAGTTTTACCATTAATCTTAATATGTACATCTTGCACACAACTGCCTATTTTTATCTTTTCTCTTGTAATTGAGTGTCCTTTGGAAAGCTTTGTTCTCTCCTTCCATTATTTTCTTGGTATTGCTTTGGTTTTGGAAAAAAACCTTGCTAACCTTGAATCAACAAATGTATCAAATTCAAGAAGTTTGTAATCAGGAAAATCAAAACCAATCCCGATATATGTACAATTATTTACGACATATACTATTGAAGACGATGCTAAAATTTCTTGTTCTTTTGGATTTTTCTTGGTTTCAACCTTAGATTCTAAATCTTTGTGGTTTTCTTTAAATAAGATATCTTCTATCTTTTTTACAGACTTATAAATTTATTTTATTTGTTTCTACTAATCAGAAACAATTCTTTTTTTCCTGGCACTATTATCTAACAGCATATCCAACTTTTTGAAAAGTTGCTTAATAGGATCATATTCTTCTAAATCAGATTTACTGCTACTTTCTCTTCTAGAGCTTTCACCTCTTTGTTTTCTCTAGGATGGTTCTTTGTAACTAGACTCTTTTCTTAGATATTCTTTTAATTCCTTCTTTAGTTCTTTCTTTTCATTTTGGAGTCTGTCTATTAAACTTAGATGTCTTCTTCCTTCTTTTCTTCTATCTTCTGTAGTCAAGACATCCTTATAAGGATCTCTATTTTCTTCTATTAAGGGTTTTTCTCTACATCTTTGAGTTTTTCTCTCAACAGAGTTATGACGAGATCTTCTTTTGAAAAAACTTGTTTTTGTACGTTTCTTTAATTTTTCTCTAATCATGCCACACGTTCATGTAATTTCTAAGAGATCAAGGTACTACTTTTCTAGTTCTAAGAGAGCTTGACGTGCATGAATACCATCCCACCATGCTGCTACCTGTGATTGAAAAATGCTTTATTTGGAAAACCTTTATTTTTACTAGGACAATTAATAGCATAGTGATGACCATTACAGATATAACATTTGACATGCTTAGGAACAACATAGGGTTTAGTTATTTTCCTAAGAACATGGGGAGGTTTGACTTATAACCTTTTTTCTTGAACTAATTTTTAGAGATAGGAGAAAGCCTATACTTCTTGAAGCCTTTTCCAACAACTGAACCTCCTGTCCATTGATTCATTTTATCACAAGATTTTCTATTATACCTTTTATATGGTTTGTGGGAATTATCCTTCTTACAAGAACATTTGTAGAAATAAGTGCATCCCCAATCTTCTCCTATGAGTGTAGTTTTACAGTAAGATCTAAGATTGCAAGAAGAGTTATATTCATCTAAATTTTTAGACATTGTTTTAAGCAGACATTAAGTTTTGAGCTTCTATTCTAACCATGACTTGATCTCTTGTAATGTCACATTTTCAAGATCAAATTTTTGCTTGGCAATATATGATTCTGCTACTTCTCCTTATTTATAGGGAAGTGATGAGAGAAAATAGGTTTTAGTGGTTATCATTCTGAACTTGCACTACAACAAATCCCTATGATTAGCTCCCTTTTTTGCTTCCACTCACTATTTTAATGTATTTTTCTCCAATTTTTTGAAAAATTCGGCGCTATTTATCAGGATGGCACTATTTTTGGCACCGATCAGAACAAGTATGCACTAAATTAGGTGCCAATTAGCGCCACATTTAGCATATGATTTAGTGCCTAATTTAGCACCTTATTTAGTGCCTGATTTAGTGCCTTATTTAGCACCTAATTAAGCACCTAATTTATGGTTACTTGGGTTTAGGAGTATTATTTAGGGTTTAGGGTTTATGGTTTTGGGGTTAGGGGTTCAAGTTTAGAGGTTTAGGGTTTATAGAGAGATAGAGGACCAATAGGGAGATATAGAGGAGACCGAGGGGAGAGATAGGGGGATAGAGAGTGAGGGACATGGCCAGAGACATAGGGAGAGAGATTGAGAGGTAGAGGGACAAAGGCGATAGGGAGAGAGGGGAGATATAGGGAGATAGAGGTTTAGGGTTACTTGGGTTTGGGGTTTAGGGTTTATTGTTTAGGGGTTAGGGGTTCAAGTTTAGAGGTTTAGAGTTTAGGGTTTATAGAGAGAGGAATGATAGGGAGATATAGAGGAGACTGTGGAGAGAGATAGGGAGATAGAGAGTGAGGCACATGACCAGGGACATAAGGAGAGAGATTGAGAGGTAGAGGGATGATAGAGATAGGGAGATAGGGGAGAGATAGGGAGATAGAGGTTTAGAGTTGCTTGGGTTTAGGGTTTAGGGGTTTGGGGTTGCTCAGGTTTGGAGATAGCTAGAGAGAGAGAGGAGACAAACAGGGAGAGATATAGGAGACATAGGGGAGAGATAGGGAGATAGAGTTGAGTGAGCGAGATATCCAGAGAGATAGGGAGAAGGATTGAGAGGTAGAGGGATGATAGAGATAGGGAGATAGGGGTTTAAGGTTTCTCGGGTTTAGGATTTAGGGGTTAGGGGTTAAGGTTTAGGAGCATTATTTAGGGTTTACAGTTTAGGGTTTAGAGGTTTAGGGTTTAGTATTTAGAGAGAGGACCAATAGGGAGATATAGAGAGTGAGGTACATGGCTAGAGACATAGCCAAAAGAGATAGGGATATGGAGAGTGAGGGACATGGCCAGAGACATAGGGAGAGAGATTGAGATGTAGACGAATGATAGAGATAGCTAGGAGATAGGGAGATAGAGGTTTAGGGTTGCTTGGGTTTAGTGTTTAGGGTTTAGGGGTTTGGGCTTTAGGATTTAGGGGTTTAAGGTTTATGGGTTACAGGTTAGGGCTTAGGGGCATTATTTAGGGTTTATATATGTTTTAGGGGTTAGGGGTTAGGGTTTAGGGTTTAGGGGCATTATTTAAGGTTTAGAAGTTTAGGGTTGCTCGGGTTTAGGGTTTAGGGGCATTATTCAAGGTTTACGGTTGCATGTTAAAAGAAGTCTCTCTCTCTCTCTTTAAATCCCTCAACCCTAAGTAATGCCCCTAATCCCTAATCCCTAACCCCTAACCCCTAACCCATAACCCCTAAACCCTAAACCTGAGTAACCCTAAACCTCTATCTCCCTATCTCTCCCTTATCTCCCTCTCTCTATCATCCCTCTACCTCTCAATCTCTCTCCCTATCTCTCTAGACATCTCACTCACTCTTTATATATCTCCCTATCTCTTGCTCTGTCTCCTCTATCTCTCCTAATCTATCTCCTCTCTCTCTTTACCTATCTATCTCTCCCTATCTCTTGCCTCTCTCTCCCCTATCATTCCTTTGTCTCCCTTTCTCTCTAGACATCTCTCTAATCACTTTAGTCTATCTCCTTATCTCTCCCTATCTGTCTCCTCTCTATCTCTCTCTACCTAGCTATCTCTCCCTATCTCTCTATCTCTTGCCTCTCTCCCCCTATCATTCCTATATCTTCCTATCTCTCCTTTCTATTAATTCTCCCTCTCCCTTATCGATGAAGGAAATGAACAAGAAAACTAGGACTCTCTCTCTCTCTCTCTCTTCCTCTTTGTCTCTATCCGTCTCCCTTATCAACTAAGCAAATGGAAACGAGAAAACTAGGACATGAAAAGAGGGATGAGGATATAAATTGGCAGGATGAAATGGAAACAAGATAAAACTAAAGTTCATTAGATGGGAAGAATGATGAGAGGAGAGGTGGAAAATAATAAAATAGGGAAAAATTGGTGGGATCTAGAGAGAGAGAGAGAGAGAGAGAGAGAGAGAGAGAGAGAGAGAGAGATGTCCAGAGAAATAGGGAGAAGGATTGAGAGGTAGAGGGACGATAGAGATAGGGAGATATGGGTTTAGGGTTGCTTAGGTTTAGGGTTTAGGGGTCAAGGTTTAGGGGCATTATTTATGGTTTAGGGTTTATGGTTTAGGGGTTAAGGTTTAGAGGTTTAGGCTTTAGTGTTTAGAGAGAGAGGACCAATAGGGAGATATATAGAGTGAGGGACATGGCCAAAGACATAGGGAGAGATATTGAGAGGTAGAGGAATGATAGAGATAGGGAGATAGAGGTTTAGGGTTGCTTAGGTTTAGTGTTTAGGGTTTAGGGGTTTGCGGTTTAGGATTTAGGGGTTTAGGGTTTATGGGTTAGGGGTTAGGGCTTAGGGGCATTATTTAGGGTTTATGGTTTAGGGATTAGGGGTTAGGGTTTAGGGGCATTATTTAGGGTTTACAGATCTTCAAGGATCTAGATAGTGTGGCTATACACATTGCTACACATGTTGGTGGCTAGTTAGACACATGGAACATCAACAACCACATGTGCTTCCATACACGTGTGCCACCTAATGACATTTGTACTACAAAACATGATCATATAATTGGCACTGTATGCATCTCACACATGGCGATGCCCACATACGCAACATGCCACAATGATCTAGTTGACACCATACAAGTTTGAGTACATTTGTTCATCTTACCTATCTATATATTTCCTTCATTCATTTTGAATAGAAGTGACATATATGTTAGAACCCTTCTATATTTGAATGTGTTTTGGTTTACATATCTATTTTCCTTTATGTATTCTATGATCTTATGACATTAATAGATAATATAGGATTGTCCCTTAGTTCACCTTGGGAATTAGATTAAATAACATCTCAAGTTGACTATAAATTAACTGCAACATGGTGAGCATTTTGTTGATTTTATTTCTTATTTTCACCCTTTTGAAAACTAAGTTTTCCTATTGAAATTTTGAAGGATGAGATCCATATTTAAGTGCATTAGACTTAAGAATTTTCAATTCAATGTTTCTTACATTTGTACACAAATCCATGGAAGAATAATAGTTTTTTAGGTACATTGTCTCAGCTTGAATAGTAGGTAATACGCCCTTAACAAATATTCTTTGCAATTCATCAATAGGTATTTGATAGTGTATCTTTGTTGACAAAGTTTGAAATCCAATACATGGGCAACCCATAGAGAAATTTGTCATCAATTTTGTTCGTCAAAATTATCTCATGATATGGTGAAGGAAAAAATTACCAAAGATAAATTGTGATCATTATTCATCGACCCAAAAACTAATGCACTGTTAGAAATGTAGACACCTAAATCTTACCATGGCCTTGGTGGTTCCCCCCTTGGGTTAGGGTTTTAGGTTTTAATTTTTTTTCTAACTATCCAGTTTCGAAAGCCCTTTGCCCCTTTCCTTTAGGTCATGCACTTTATTGTTATATTCTTGTGTTGACCATTATGGCCGGTTGTCGATCTTTTAAGTCACAACCTTAAGTCTTGGTGCCCGTGGGTTGATCGACCCCTTAACCTAGTCGTTACCTGTTGCCGTCGGTAGGTCTTAAAGTCTTATAAAATGAAAATTGCACCATCACGGAGCATGTCAGGATGACGTCAATACCCGGCTGCGACACCATGATACATTGCCACCTATCCATGTAACCTTTGCCTATGAAGTGTTCGCCTTAGCCAACTGTCCACTACCACATGTCAGAGCAAACTTAAGATCCAATGGCTACGCGCCATTGGAGAGGAATCTTTTTAGAGGAAATATTCACCACGAGATGGCAAGATGACGACACGTGGCATCCACTAATTAAAAGCAAGTATAATAAAGGTGCATGGGTGCTATGTCACACCATCACATGGTAGATGTATGGTGGGCCTTCTTCGATTATGATGCAGCAAAAAGGTGACAAGTGTCTAGTCCATGCTGAAGATGATTTGATGTGCGAGGAAAGTACAGATGATTTGGCTCATTCTCATTGGGCGGTGACTTGTCAACCAAGATGAATAAGATTGTCAAATATAGTCAGTGAATCAAGGCTGTGGATTTTAGAAAGGTGACAAATGATCAATGGTTTAAATTAAAAAAATGCAAACAAAGAAAATCTTCGAGTGACTGTGGCATGAGTAGAGTTATGGTTGCCATGACCTCCATTAATATGCAGAATGGTACATGAATTCAATGTTATAACAACATAATTCAAGGTATTTCTCGTCACTCTTCAAGGAGAAATCGCGTTCAGATCCAGAGAATCATCAAAATGAGCAAGGGGAAACAATTCTTTACCTCTGCGATGTTAAAAACCAGTAAGTCATTATCTCTCCCCTGCACTTAGTTTTCTATATGTAAGAATTTTCTAACACATTTAGGGGAGCCATTAATTGCATAAACCCTAGGTTGCCTGCATAAACTACAAAATGAGTCAGTCAGGTCAAGCTTTGACCTCAAAACGTAGCTTGGATGAAGACATCATGATTCAGTGCCCAAATCGTCTAAGAGACCTCTGATAAATTTAGGAGAGGTTGGCAGAAATGATAAAATATATGATCTTTGTGTAGATTGTTGAGATGCTAGGATCCCTATATCTTCTTGGAGTCTATATGAACATTGGCACAATCGAAGTGATTACAGAGCCCCAATCTCCCATGCTTGGACCCTTGACTTAGCTAAATTAATATGCCTTGATGTATTCGTAAACACAGACTTGATGAGAGCTGAAGCAACTAGGTAGGACTCTAAGACCATGTTTGTCTTGTTTGGAAATGGCAATGTTATCATTAGATTCACTAAAGCCTATATTGCCACTATCTTCAATCTTGATCCTATTGTTGGTATACCTATAGACTTGAATGCCTTTAGGGAAAAATATAAAACTCTTAGGTATGCATACAGGTCTCATAAATTGGCCAAGCATAGATTAAAGGGGGTTGATGGAGCTTTGATCAAAATCCTTGACTCAAAAGAGGAGCCTCTCCGATGCAGCTTGTTCATGGAATATTTTGTTAAAACCTATCATAGCTTGTGTCATGTGCTTGGAAGAGACACATCAGATAGAATTTTGGTGTCTCTAATGATGATGGCAGCATATATCCAAGATTATGGAGCTGAGAAGCCATATAATTATGCAGGTTGTCAAAAAAGATGCATGAATAGATGATGGCCATTAAGAACAATATGTACACTCCAGGTCCCCATGTAAAATTCACTTGGTATTCATTAATGTGCCACATGATCCTATTTTCTCTGTCTGGCCATTAGGGCAAAGAATTACATTTGAGAATGACTGATGTAGAAGGCAATGCCATGCTAGTTCAGATGTGGACTTGTATGCTAGACATGCATTTCAAATATGCTAGCTATGTCACTTTTGAGGAGCATTTTGTGAGGAAAGTATTGGGATTCCTGGAGCCAGCAGTAGAAAGGATACCAAAGGAGATTAAGGATTTTCTAAGACCAATGAAGAGGACCCCCATCTAAAGATCAATCACAATTGGAGAGATTGGTTTTTACACAAAAATACTTGTATCAGAGTCTATGGGAGTGGGGCTCCACCCTATTCCTTACCAAAATTTATGCCCAGAAGAATAGGATTTATGGAGATCATCAGACAACTGAATGAGGCAGACAAGGAGCACTTCAGAAAGCATAAGAAGGGATCTCTTATCCCAACATCTCTGAAGCTTCATGATTTTATTACAATTGATAAGAGTGGCTTGGACCAAATTGGTCTCATGTTGCAAAGATATAGGATGAGTATGAAGAAAATAAGGCTCTTTGATCTTGAAGGTTTTATTCATGACATAAGGTATAAAGTCAGCAGGTCTACATACCCACACCATGTCCTGCTTGATGAGGATACTGTCAGAAATTGTGAATCAATGCAACAAGTGTTTTTCTTGAGAAATAAGTGGAAATTGATAATGGATGCAGAGAAAAGGAAAAAGAATGCTAACTCTGCATATCAAGGGGCTTTTATTGAGATTCAAAACCCCATTGAAAGAATTAAAATGTTCTTTGCTAAAGGAGATGAATTGATTGTTGAGGCACTTGCTAGAGAAGAGAGGCCCAAATATCATCCAAGCAGTTCAAGGGGTAAGTGCATTAGGAAAAGTTCCCTTAACTCCCCTGAAGCCCCTACTCCAAAGAGAGCAAAAAGAATTAATCTTGAAACAGAAGAAGAAATGGAAGTTGTGAATCTGGAGGAGGAGGTATAGAGGAATAAGACCCACAACCCTAACATCAATTGCATTCTCCCCTGAGGATAGCACCATATGCCTCCCCAGAAAATAGGTTGATAAGATCCACAGTCAACAATGAGGTGGACACTAAATATGTGAGGGAGGTGGCATGCAATCAAGTTATCTCTGATGATTTATTCATTGCCACTCCATAATTCAAATCCTTTGTGTTGAGAATGAGGAGTGAAGAATTTCAGAAAAAGAGAGAAGAAACAAAAAGTGGTGCAAACCCTTCAGAGTATGATGCTATCACAAGGAGGGTTTTAAGTGAAGTGAACAAGGACATTAGTGCCATGACTCTTGAGGAAGGGAGAGCACTTGTGAAGAGAAGAAAAATCCTAGTATTGCCACATTGGACATTGTCAGATGCTATTGCATTTGATACCATTACGAGGGATGATGCAGATGTAAGTGAAGAACAAGCTATGAGGGAATTGCAGGGTGCTATCTTTGACCCTAAATTTGATACCTTGGCTATCTGGGCATTGGCCCCAAATGATAAGAAACCAAAGGTAGGTTTGGAAGAATTGACTGGAAATGTGATCATCAAGAGGGTGTTAGACACCCCTGCTCCTCAGGCAGCCAGCTTGAATGTACAGACAACACATTTTGCAAAGGCAACAACACTCAAACTGCAGAAAGATTACAATGCATTATTGAGGAAATATACAGAGGCAATGGCCAGACTTAATATTTATGAGAGTCAACCTTAATTAGAAGCTGGTCCATCTTAAACACCTCCAATTTTACAAATTGCAAAGTCATTACCAGTGGATACACAACCCCTACTTCAAGAAATAGAGGAGCTGAAAGAGGAAAATAAGAAGTTGAAAGGAGAAGTAGAAGGAAAAGTGGAAGGTGTAGCCAGAAATTTAATCACATATAGAATCAACAGGATATTGGCCAGGTTGGAGGAGACCCATAGGTTTTACTCTCTGTTAAGGATAGCATGTGAAATGTATGAATTAGACAAACTGAAGCTATCGACTATGAAGACTAGCTAGTTACCAGGGATTGGAAAAATTAGAGACTTTCTCAGGTGTTCTAGATATGATCTAGATGCTCCTCCTAAGTTGCAGTTGGTAGTAGGAATGTTGGAAAAATTTAAGGAGGTGGCTACTTATCAATTAAAATTAGATACAGTACTAAGGGATAAAATGCAAGCAGTTGAGAAGCTGGAGACAAAATGGTTACCTCACATTTTAGAAGCTGATGGGATAACAAAGGACATGAACAAGTGGACGAAGGAAATCATTGATAATGGTAATCAGTTAATTCCATCTTGTTGCAATAAGGGAGATCCAATTCTGCATGTGTTAAGTTAGACACTTGAAAGGCTGCATGTGGTGGAAATCACATTTGAATTATTTGGTAAAAATGTCAAAAGTATCCTAGATGCACAATATGTCAGCCACAATAGTAAGATAGCAGAAGTCATCTCATTTCCTTGGTCGGCTGAGAGTACATACAGTATGTGGCAGGACAGATATGGACCTAAAGAATGACAACTTGGCTACTATCTTCCAACTACAACAATGCAAATCCCCAGGCAATTCCTCATTTTTCTCAAGGCCAACCACACCTTTTCTTTTTCCTCTAGTGCAATTAATGTTTCCTCAGTGCCTTTGGGTGTTTCTCTGTATTCATTGAATTTGAAAGACAATGTATTAGTTGCTGAAGGTACACATTCCTGTTATATAATGGAACTGTATCACTCATTTTAATATTGTTGAAGACTTGGAAAATTTTGGAGAAGTAATGAAAATATAGGCTCTCTGGGTTGCTCTATTTTGTACTGTAAGTTTACGAGTTATATGTTGGATGCCTTATGCATAAAATTTATCAATTTCATGTTGTTTTTAATTGAGTAATGCTTTGTTGCATGTGTTTGGTTATCTATCTCCAAGTTGTGTATATTTTTCTTCTGAATCTAAGTAGCTAAGGGTTACTCAAGGTTCTGGAACATGGGTTTTCTATCTTAGAGATGAATCATCAACATCACAAGTTTAGGTGCAGAGGAGCAATGAGCCATATGCTGGCATTAAACAACACCGCCACATCTTGAAGACTCTCCTTTTGTCTCTTTATGTTTTCTTCATGTTTTCAAAATGCATTCAAATATATTTGAAAATCTAAATTGGAATTATAAAAGGAAAATGTTGTAATATTAACGGTTAGGAATACAAAGAGCCATTTTGAATGTGAAAGGTCTGAAGCTTTTTGACTCCTTTATAAAAGGAAACCAAGACCTTATGGCTCGAGATCTATCTGGGATTTTGATTTTTTGAAAGAGACATTGCACTGCCTGTACTTTGAAGCAAATCAATATAAAAGCTGCTATTCTCTGGTGCTCAACTTTTGGTTCTCATTTGTTTGTTGAATTGGATTGCTAATAATTTATCTGGTTGTCTCCAATTTACTTTTTCTTTGTTGTTCAAATCAACCTATCAAGTATATTGTTGATTTGTCAGAACACATTTGATGTTTCTTGTGTGGTTTGTTTATTGGGCTCCTTCAAGCAAGGATTAAAACCATATAGGTGAATCACAGTAACTTTGGAAAGTTAAGCTGGATTGTTAAAGAAGAACCTGATAACTTACATATTTGCACGTCTATGCAAGTCATAGACCTAGAATTGCCAAGCAAATCGAGTTGTGGCTAAAAGGGAAGCATATATTCTTCTTAGAGTGAAAACTCCGTAACCCAAAGGCAGGCACCAGTCATTCTCTTTTAAAAACCATTCCCTTGTATATATTTTCAAAATCCAATTTTGTTTTTCTATTTTAGGAGTAGGGTTTCAAGATTTATAGAAAATATTAATCCAAATCATATGCCAGATTGGGTTAAGTGAAGTGGATTTAATCAACAAAATTACATAAGCTCCTTAATCTGTTTTAAAGTCACCAGCAAAATTGAAAGTAAATTGTCATTGGTGAAACAAGGTAACACCCCTTGAACAGAGCCTAAAGTGCAGAGAATTTTGGTTAATCTGATCAATTCTGTTAGTTGGCCAAATTCACTTATAAAACCTAATCATAATATTTGGCATATCTTTAGGGTTTTATAATTTGCAAATTTGAGTACCAACAAAACTAATATTGACATTAAAGTGATGTACAAAAGCATTGGCCAAATCATTGAAGGAATGAATAGAACTATGATGAAGAGAATAAAGTCATTCAATTGCATAATCCTTTTAGTTTCTAGGGAAGAGCTTTGTAAAAAGTTTATCATCATAAACATAATCAAAACAAACTCCCAATTATGTCATAAGGTCCCCTTTACCACTATACATTACAAAACTAGGGGCCACTGAACAAACTAGAAATGGATAAGAAATAACTCAAATGAAAGTGGATTATGCTTGATTTCTCCTATGATATCCTTTGATTACTAGGGGTAATGCATCAAATTTACTTTGCATCTCATCAATTCTTTTAAGGATGACATCTATGTTGGAAGGATGAACATTAGGAGTTATGATTAAATGGGAGTGGAAGTGGCAACATGAGATAATACGTGGAGTGTAGTTTGATTAGGGGACAAAGAATGAAGTTGGAATGACACCACTAGAAGTGTAACATCCACATTCTAAAAACATAGTAAAGCCAAAAATTTACTATAGAGTAATTCAACAAGGAAAAAAAAATGAGATAGAGAATTTTTTTCTTTTATTCAACAAATAATCAAGTAATTACAATTACAAGATTTCTTTTACAAAATACAATAAACCCATATTGTCTTTTCATTTACAATGTTTACAAATGTAAAACCATTACATATACAAATTTAGAATAAATACTGCATCTGAATATCTAACATCTTTATCACAAGTCCTGGCATGTTTCCTGCTTGGAAAGAGAGCATCTTTTCAGTGATTTACCTCCATCCACAGACCGGCGGTCTCCCACACACCTTCCACATAGGAAGTGGCCCTACCCTTCACAAGGAATATAGACCTTAGGCAACTAGTGGTAATTTTTCTTTTTCGAGTACATAGTGTTGTATTCTACTCAACTCTATCAACCATACAACCCTGGATACCCTCTAGCTAAGTATGATTTCTGATAGGATGAGCAATTTGAATACAGTGAACCAACAATGCATGCAGAAAACAAATGCATTACTTTGGCCAAAGTTTTTAATATCAATATCGTTCATAATGAACATAGTCGTTGTGTTCACCCACCCCTACTCGACTTGGATACTGTCATATTCTCGTAGTTTAAATCTCTTACCAACCCTATTCATGCAATAGTTTAATCTATGGGTCACAATAATAATACCTTTTGACTTGAGTAAGTCTATATGACATACCACTCAATTGGTTGGTAATCGACTCTAGGGTTACCCTAATATCCCTTGTTAATACGATATAACAACATAACCATATCTTATATCTAGGAGTTCTAGATTCACAATTAACTCTTGATTAACTTTAACCAAGATTAAGAATACTATAGTTCTTAAATAAATAATGTCTCCTATACAAAGGAACATAGAATAACTTTGATAATGTTTATAAAAAAAACATATCCTAAGTATAAATATCCCTACAAGGTCATTCTCTAGTATACTTAACCTACTCCATTGAATTGGGTCACTTCATGTATAATAAAGACAATTAGTCTTAAATGGGATTCTCATAATAACCTTATCCCATCTTCCATAATATCTCTAAATCACTACCATTGATATGATATAAAGGTTACTAACGATCCTTATAAATCTAGTACTCTTGGTTAAATAACATTATCCGCTATGCATATATGTATATCCTATACAAGACAATATGTTAAATCATTATAACCTCATTACTTTATGGTTCAAAATGAGAGTATGGAAACATGGTTCTTCCATTTGAGAGTCTATCGTATGGTTATTCTCAATCTCTTTATTGGCTTACTTCCAACTTAATTCAAAAGAAGACTATTTATTCAAGCTAATGACAACTTATGACACTCTCCTTCTAAGATATTCATTTATCTTTCATTCTCTGATTGGGTACAATCAACGGTTTAAAAATCACTAAGAATATGGTCGATTCAGTCTACTATAATAGTATACTCACTGGCATGACCAAATATCAACCATGTAAATAACATTCATTATCTTAATCTACTATAGGAAAATAGCTCAAAATAGTTTACTTAAAATGTTAACTGAACTTTCCTAAGTTGATACTTAATAGTTTTCAACTTTCACATCATAAATTCAGAAGGTTAATCCTTATCGGCAAACACATACAATTGCCTATAATACTACGATGTACAGTCTTAGATGAACTAATCAATTTCCTCATGGTTTTAATAACACATGAATTGAGGAATACTTGGAAGTATACAATCTTAAGCTGGATGAGATGTGCGAATAATCCACAAGGTCGATGCCACTAGACTATGTATTTAGCTACTATCACAACTACTATATTCTATTCTGTATCTCCTTTTTAATCCTGCCTGTGTCTCCTCTACAAGTTTTTAACCTCCTTAATATAAAATAATATCAGCTCATATGAGTCGTTAGTCATAATGACGAAGGCACGACTCCTATAGAGTCACCTCATTTCCCACCTCCTCTACTTTTGGTTACAAACTTTTAATCAAAGCTTAACAGTCCACAATGGTTAAATCAAAACTGAAGACCACTATTTAAGTGTAAATCCCACATGTCGATGGGAGATTACTGCTCCAAGACTCGTTGGTTGTGGTGGTTAAAACCATAGTCCTCTTTCTAAGATATGGCTGACACATCACTTAAACACAACTAACCTTTAAATGCTACACAATGAGTGGTTTGATCTACCACTAACACTATTGAAGACTCCCTACAAATAAGCCTTTAGCTTACTCAAACATTAAATAATCAACTCATTATGAGGTATTATCCTCATTCGATGCTAAGAGATCTACATATTGATTATATCAATTATAATTATCATAACATCGCCTATACATTAGATATATATGGTTTATTTAATAAAAAGATATTATTAAACAAAGGATTATGGTTATTGTGATTGGGTTGAGCTTGTCTCCCCATCATAATCCCTCGACATAATTTATGTATTCTTAACTTGACTATATCATCTTAATGTTAAGAATCATTTATAATACATCAAGTAACTTAATAATAATATGACAACCATTTTACGACAATAACATCGTAATATTTATGTTAAATGTAAATAGTCATAAATCAAACTCAAACGACGTCATTAACATTATTAATGACTAAGACAACTTAATACAACTTAGAAAGATTTGAAAACAATATCAACTACTTGTCGATTAAGTTCAGAAGTAAACTGACAAGACAAAGCTTACCTCTTACGACACATTGGTTCACATTTTTGTTATACACTTATAACTCAGTTTGGCAAATAAACCACTCGTAACCCAAGGTCTATATCTCTCTCATGGAAAGATACTCTCTCTCTCTCTTTCTCTGAGAGTCATATGATAACCTAAAATCCTATTTCACTTGCCACCAAACAATATGTGATCAGTGCATCATTATTCAATTAATTCAACTAATAAATCAAATCTCATAATACAAATATTAAATCGATAATAACATAATCATTCCCATGATTTCAATAAATGACATTCAATAAAAATCATGTTTTTCCTTGTCATTAATCTAAACATCATAACAAATTTACATATGTCCAAGTAAAAAGTCAAAGTATAGCAAGAGAAAAATTAGGGATGTAACAAGAAGTGGGAACATGAGTAGTGGGTGAGAAGTAAACACAATCAGGGGATGAGTGGAAGGTACAATATGAGAAGTAGGTACAATGAGAGGATCAATGATAGGAGCTATGAGAAATTGATAAGCAATACAGAGAAGAGAAGAAATATGTGGCTTGGCTAATGTAGGAGAAGTTGTGGAAGGAGGCACACTAGACGAAGAGGCTTGTGAAGGAAGGGGAGGAGACACACTATTTAAAGAACTTGATGAGATTATCCTTTGACCTATATCATTTAATACTTCCATCACATAAGGATTATCCATTAACAAGTTATGAAGAACAACAATCAAATTTAAATAATTAACATTATTGCTCAAATTCATAAAGGTCTGATATAAGTATTTGTGTAGTAAGATTCATGTCTTGCCTATCCATTTGTGCAACATGTGCATCATGATGAAAATATCTTCCCCATTAAAATATGTTGTAGTCATCAAATCCTCAATCATAACTTCCTCGCAATGAATCGAGGCCATTGTAGAGTTAAGCCTAAGGTTTCTTCTTAGTGCAAAATGAGGATTAGGTTGAGACCTTGACATTCAAGAAAAATATAAAGCTATGAAAAGGAAATTGCATCCAAGTAATCCTAATTTTTTCTACCAAGAATTCATACCAAAGATTGAACAATTTAAGGATAATACAATAGGTAATTTGTATCGACACAAATAATATTACCGAAGCATTTCAAAGTTTAGGCCATAAGAATCACCTTTTTTAAACATGGATTGCAAATAATTCTAAAAATTTAAAAGTCTTGGTCATTAACATTATTGTCCGCTACAATGTCATCCAGTGTATCATTGTCAATGTTCATATGTTCTTTCAAGTATTTAATATTATCATCATCCTCATCTTGACCTGCATCATCTTCATCATCATTGAAATTTGACTGTAGACCATCTATATTGTTACCAGATGTATTTGGATCATCATTTTCTATACCATCCATATTGTTGTCTTTCATAACATCATCTAACTCTAGATTATTGTCTTCTTGTGCCTGAACATAACCATCTTCAACATCATCATGGATGTCAATTTATTTGATGTTCTCTAATCCCTCTCTCTCATTTTGTTGGCCATCATTGTTTTGCTTAGTATCCACTAATGCATTGTCAAATACATGCCTTAATCTTGGATCATAATGTATGACAAATATCCATTTCGGGTCCAAAATATCTTTATAGAAAAATACCTGCACATGAACGACATACATATATTAGACGTATGGTATAAAAATTTTATTGATTAATAAACACATATATATATATTTTCAATAAACTATGAATTAATAGATTAATGATCACTATTGCTTCTTGTTTGAGTTAAAGAAATACATGCTCACAATGAATTGGTAGAACATAAGGCTCCTTATCCTCCAGTAGGAAACATGAGGAATCTATAGAAAACAATCCACTATGTGTATCATGTCTTCGTGTCCTCTCAAATGCTTCATACCATCTACACTTAAAAATACAACATTAAAAAGAGCGGTAATCCAACTCAATAATTTCTTATATTTTCCCAACATATTGTAGATTCCCTTCAATTATATTCTTATCTTTTGAGCTTGATCGATTGGATTACTTGAAGTCAACCATGATGCCACAATCAAAGGATCATCTCTTTACTTCTACACTTTCTTACACGATAATGTCAACCATATGCCCACATTGCTAGATATTTCCTTGCCTATGAAAGACCATTTATTTCAGTGAAAACAAATATAATGACGAATATTAAAATAGTGAATAGTGTCAAAACTGTAAGGAAACAACATTTTGTAAAATTCCAACTGTACCTTTCTTTCACATCCTCTAGACATGTTGATTTCATCTTCTGTTATGTTTGAATCTATACCTACACCTTCTATTTGATTTTGAATTTGTTCAGTAACCCATTCTAGTGTGCAATCTTTGTCCCATTCCCCAAGAAGATTAGTGGGAAGTGGAGTATTCCTTGGGTTCGATCTCTTAAACTGTCTCCTTGCTTCTAACACTTCTCTCTTTTTATTAGATAGATCAATCTATTTGTTCATAAAGTCCATGTGCTACAGAATGAACCTGTCGAGTATAGCACTTTCGTCTACACCTATTACATGTCAACATGTTTATTTCAAACTCCAAATGTCATGCTGTTAATTTGACAAATAAATTATAGAGTAAATTAATGATTGAAAGAAAAACAACCACACTGATCATGAATTTACTTACTAATTTCTACTTAAACACCATTAGATTGTGGTTTTTCTCCATCAATAATATCTGATGCTCATTCTTCATCCTAGAAGTGTGGCCCATCTTCAAAATCCTTACCAAGGAATTCGCACAGGAAGAAAAATTCTTCATTCAATACATACCCTTCAGCGATGCAACCCTCTGGATGTGCCTTTTGTCAGACATATCTTTTTAGAGTTTTCATATACCTCTCAAAGAAAAACATCCACCTCATTGATATGACACCTGCCAATTCAATGTCATCGACTAGGTGTATAAGTAAATGGACTTGTAGGTCCATGAAACTTGTAGGGAGCTCCTTCTCAAATACACATACAATTTCTACAATTTCCTTCTTCCATTTTGGCATTTCACATTCGTGGATCTCCTTGGAGGTCACCCACCTAATATAAGAATAGTAAATTAGTATGAACCTTTAGTCAAAAATTAAAATGCAATATAATATCTCTATGTCTCTCACACATGAACATTTCATATAACCACATACCTTGTAAATGTTGACAATCAACTTATGGCATTCCTTAAGTTAACTGTAAGATAGGAATCCCCCCTAATTGCTAATGGCATGATATGCTATCAAACACATTTATGAAAAGGTCATTAGTAATTTTTTCTCACACAACAAAATATCAAAACATATTTAGTACTTAATCAATGTTACCAGTAAATGTTAAATGATGATATATAATACCTTCATAAAATTATGAAAATCATGTGTTTTAAATCCTGTGATATGTCCATCAACTGTAAAAGCTTTAGCCAATGATGACCCATAGCTAGTAGGTGTCCTTATTGAACAGATGACATTTTTTAGTTGGTTTATCTCTTTTTTTTTCAAAATCCATGGAACTTCTGTATATGTTTCATTTTCCCTGTTTGGCCACAAATGTTTTCTATCAATTTTGGTATGTGAAAGAGAAATATCTCTCCTCGAAGACAAGGTGTCCTCTTTGCCTGATATATGTTGAAATATGGAATCTGGGACATTTTTGAAGACATGCATGAGATCTAATACGTGAGATATTAATAGATCCTTCCAGTAAGGGAGCTCATAAAATATGGATTTCCTTTTCATTCCTTCTGGCATATTAAGTACAACTTGTTCTAGTTCTTCAATTGAATCACCCTGATAAAAAAAATTCTCCCAATCTTTCAATTCAACATCTTCATACTTCTTAAGCCAATCACCTGGACCCATAATCATGGGAGGGCCTCTATTTTCAACTTTTCCATTAAATTGATTCTTCAGGTGATTTCTAAACTTATGATCTAGTGGTAGAAAAACCCTGTTGTTTGTGTAAATAAATTTATGTAGATCTTTAGAATAGTGCCCTTGAAATTATTCCACACATCTTGGACATGCAAATATACCCTTTGTTTGAAGCCCTACAATTTAATAAGTAATGTTAATAACATCAAAAAAATAGTATAAAACTAAGTATGAAAGTTGGGATGAAAATAAATTATGAGTTTAAGTACCTAAATATTTTATCTTACCAGAACAAACACCAAGTCTTGGGAAATCATGAATAGTCCAACATAGCACACCATACAACATGAAGGACCTATTGGATGGGGGAGGTGATATGTCATACATTCTTATGCCTTTCCATAGTAGTTGCATCTCATCAATAACAGGCACAAGATAAACATCCATGTTTTTAGCTTGATGTTTTCCTAAAACAATGAGAGTCAGCATAAGGTGCTCCTTTCTAACACTCATCCATGGGGGAATATTGTATACTATCAATCCGACTAGCCAAACCCTATAATTTGAGCTTAGGAAAGAGAATGGGCCCACTCCATCAATTGCAAGACCAAACATGATACTACGGGGTTCATCTTTGAATTTTCTTGGCCATTTTTCCTCTATGTTTCATTGCTTTGGAGTTGACTGAAGTTTACATGAATCCATCTTTACTCCTATTCTTTGCATGCCAGTCCATCAATTGTGCAAGTGAATTGCAACGAAACATTCGTTGAAGTCTAGGTATAATTGGCATGTGACATAAAACCTTCTTTGGAACTGTAGGACCATGTACATTTGTACGATATCTCTTCTCTTTGCATACATGGCATTCTACCTTGTTTTGATATTCATCTCTATATAAAATGCAATCATTTTTAAATGAATGAATTTGCTTATATTCAATCCCTGACTCAACCAACAATAGACGTGCCTCTCTGCAAGTTGATGGCAACACATTCTCTTCATGGAATATTTTAGTTTTTAGTGCCCTGTAAGATTGCTAGAGATTAAATCAATGGAATGTTTGACTTATGATGAACATGTTTGATATGTCAATCTATACTAGGACTGTTTATATACAATATATGGTTTTAAAATCCCCTTAAAGAAAAATAAACGAAGTTGATGAATGTTTACGAATTATGTACACCAATTGACAATGAAAAGTAAGAAATATATTTCAACTCACTTCAGTAGGGTAGTGAATCCTTTGTCTGACCAACCAAATAGTGACTTGATTTCTAATAATATTAATGTGCATGCCAGTTTTGAGGCTCTACTTGCATCCAATTTGAACACGGGTGTCTTCGCTGCTTGCTTGATGGAGTCTTTTAGGTTGTTATCATCAACATTACGTTGGTGGAAATTACCCCTACTATAATCATTACTGTCAACCATATGATCATTATTGTCATCATTGTTTCCATCTCCAAAAAAATTTGTAAGCATTTCATTCAATCCTTCTTCATGCACTGCATTTTCACTATCATGATCATCATCATTAAGGCTAGATGGCATGCCATCGGTGTATGCGGATCTCATCATCTCTTCAAATTTCTTAGCTGGTAGTATTCTCTTCAATGTTGCTCTTTTCACCCTAGTATGGTTTAAAGGATGGTTTGGATCATCCCGTCCAAATCTTAATAACCCAGTTGGATCTTGGGTATTAGTATGTGTTTCATCAACATCTTCTACCTATCAACAAATGCAAGCATTATTTAATGTTTGGCAACAATTGGATAAATCATAAATGTATCAATTTCAAAGAAATATAATCAAATATGGCTTAAATAATAAAAATATAAATTGTATGAACATATATACATCAATTGAATAATGGAACATTATTTTATAGACTACCTTTTTTATACAATAATTTAAATAAAACACAATTTGGACAACATAGTTTATAAAACATCAGTCCACACTCATTTATTATTCTTTGGTTTTCTGCCCTTAAGAACATCCTTAGGGAGACCTTGTTCTTCCCTCTTCTTTCGCGCAGGAGTGTGTTTTAAAAAGGGGTAATCAATCAATAACTCATCCCCAATGGTAAGGTCCATAATAGCCTCAACCATTATCAATCTATCAACCTCCATCTTTATCATTTATAACCTCAACAAATTGACAATTCGGTCTTACAGTAGGGTCCCTTCCCTTACTACTATTTATAAATCCTGCAATATTTTTGTGTGTATGCATGTCCATCTATAAACATAAGATTACCTCTATTCATTTCTTTTCCACTTTCCAATTGGAGACGATGTGTATACATATTCAAATTTAGACCATATGCTGACATGCTAGGCTTATATTCTACTAGCCTTCTCCATTCACCATTGTAATATGATGGACCATAATATGGCATTAATCTCCTAGTTGTTTTTTCTGAAATGTTTCTATGTTTAGATCACACATGTACATTTTGGACAATAAAGAGGCCTAGATTCACTCCATGAATATTGGAGGGTCGTATCATGCAGCCGTATCCCCAAAATTGAAACACCTTGTACACTCTAGGTAGTTGTTGATCACTAGGCCAAGCATAATATAGTTGATGATCAAATGTCTCTTTGTAAATTGATCTCAAACTCAAGGGCAAGTCATCATCTCCATCACATTCATTCTCATAGGGTATGTAGTCCAGCTTCCCCTTGTCTTTAAGCAAATTGTGCATCTTTAAACCGATTCTTGTTCTATTGCTTGTTTTCATCAATTCCTCATCTTCTGAGCTGGTATATTGGCACATATTTTTTTTAGATGTATCATCTGATAAATGATCATTGCTCTCTAGGCTGGAAGTCAGTGATCCAGGAAACTTTAAACCAAGAACTTTATCCTGCAAGTATCCATTAAGAAAAAAATTAGTTATTTAAATAATATAAAACAATGTTTAAACAAAGTATACATGTTATTTATATCAAATTGGAAAATTCCTTACCACAATTCCTATTGGATTTGAATTGATTGTAGGAGTCATACTACCGACTGGAAGCTCATCATATATGTAATGTCTTTGTACAATCGCTTGTTTGAATTATTTCTTTCCACGACATACAGAACATCCACAAACAATAATTTTCTCAAAGTATTCATCCCATGTACTATAGTCCTGACCAACTTCTTGTTCAGTGCAATCATTTGTTGTGTCTGCAGGATCCATTGTCATATCCTCTTCCACCCACTATCCTCTATGTGATTTAACAATTTTAGGTCCATGTCCATGTACATATCTTTTTCTTTTGCTAGTTGAACGCTCAGGCTCTACATTTGCTCCAATCTCCATCTAAAATAATCAACAACATGCATTAATTTCTATCAAGATTGGATAATATATTATAAATTTCAATAATACTGTGAAAAAAGATGGACATATCACAAAATGCCATCAGATCATTTTTTCCTAATTAAGTTAAAATTTGAGTACCTGATGTCCTGCTTCATCCGTTGTTTCCTCTTTGATATAACACAATCTGTTGCCATGGCCTCATCTGGCCCCTATAATACACAACATAGTAAATAATGTTTAGTACACCAATTATGTCATTTCAATGAATATGCTATCCAACACAAAACCTCACTTTAGTCATATATTTGACATATTAATATCATGTTTTGGCCATCCTAATTTTCAAACTTTTCCCTTGATCACAGAATCACATTTAATCACCATTCCTGTGCATTTTCAACCAATAAGTTTGACCTCAGAGGCCTCATGGACAGAAAAATGACTTTTATCTCCTCTATGTTGTAGCATTTGTGAATTCATAAACACCTTTGGTTGAGGTTGCTTTCTCTTCTTACCTCTATTGTATCTGCAGATTCCATTGTTATATCTATTTCCACCCACTTTCCTCTCTGCGATTTAGTAGTTCTACGCCATCCATGTCCTCTCTCCATGGCCTCCTCTGGATCCTATAATACACAACAATGACAATAGTCACATAACAACTGTGCACCAAGAGAATATTGTTGAAATTATCTTGTTAATACACTCACTTTTCATTAAGACGCACTATGAAAAACAAAATAGGACATTGTAACATTTTGCTCTTCACAAAAAGTTTACACGTAGAATCTTGACAACTAGAGCTCAAATCTTATGATTACAAGATGACTACAAATTCACATCAAAAAGACATTTATTTCATAATTGACTCTCCTTTTTCTTTTATGGGTCATTTTAAGGCTATCTATATCTCTCCAAGTGGCTATAAAACCCTCAAAATAGTCTCAAAGAGTCTTTGGCACTAAAATTTTAAATTCTTGATGAAGAGAAGGATGATTTGGATGTTAATTTTGAAATCACGTTGTTAGATCTTTGTTAGGTTAATCACATACCTAAACCTCTTAAACCGGGCCTCAATATTATAGTGAAGTCACATAATATAAACAAAGATTGTCATGACTTAGCTAAAATGTTTTCAATCTCCTATCACATATCTTAAGGTTGTCCTTAATCCCAAATCCAAATTTGGAATGTTAGATGGAAGGTCATGGCTCCAACTAAAATAATTGGTGTCAAAATGATAAGTCAGGGGACCATCATAGTGTTGATCTACTATTGTAGTGGGATCTTGAGGATTCAAAGGTTGTCATATCATTTCTATCATCCAAATACCACCTAATGTTGTACTAACAATAATTTAGAATCTTTATTAGCAAGTCAATGGATTGATATGGGAATAAAGGGCAGCCACCATATGATATCACCCACCCACTATCATTATAGGGGGATGATATCAAGGACCATCATTATGCCTTGTTATAGTTGATGGACAATCATCCTAAGTATTGTTACAACCCAAAAGGTCTATCACAATCCCAAAGGACTATCACAAATGTTATTAGGTCATCCAAACCATAGCTCCAATATTCACCATCATATGAATATCATAATTAACATTGTAGAGGTTGTCATACCATGAGGCATAGGTAACAACCATAGGAGGTTTAAAAGCAACACTAGCAACATTAAATTATTGTCATAGTACACCTAGGATAGCTAGGTATGCATCCATAGAGTTATTACTATATAATTGTCTCATTAATCTTGTGACCAGGTTAAGTCACTATCATAGTAACAATGTAGTTAGTCATCAATCAACATGTTGTCTTTGCATTTCAATGAAATCAGTTCTTGAAAAATGACAATCCAGAGGTTAAAGAGACAAGTTGATACCTTACGCAAGTTGTCATGTTCTTGAAACCTTGTCACTACAAAGAGGAGATGTCTAGAGAATAATGTCACAAGGACATAACCAAGGCATGTACTATCATGAGCCATAGGGACAACTTACTACACCATCCAAAACTCCATTTGAACTAGCTACTATCAATAATTCACATTATTGGGGACTGTCATGAAGAAAACACCATGCATAGGACTGTCATAGTCAAAGTGGAGAGGATTGTCTAGTCATTTTATGACTGTCATAATAGCTAGTGGGTTAGTTACCATGCTTCAACCTAAAATAGGTTAATGAGAACATAGAAATGAAAATCACAATACCATAAGTAGTGCCATAAGCTGCCAATATAGTCCCAATATCGTGTCATGATAGTAAGAGAAGAGTTGTTTGGTTTTTCCAAAGCCATATCACTTGCATAAGGATTGTCACCAACCATCTATGTAAGGTCATGAAAGAGTGAGTCATTATTGAGCTAATCATAAGAGAAGCATGAAGTCAAAATGCTATCATGGAAACAAGATATAGTTACTTATTATAAGGACAATCCAAATTTGGTGAGGTTGCTACAAGAAACCAAATTTGGCATTCCATTAGATAGTGATATCAACTTCCAAGCAAAATACATCATTTTGCACTAATAGGCACTAAATTAGGCACACTTTGCGCTACCTTTTGTGCCCCAAAAATATTATATTTAGGCATAAAAGTTGGTGCTAAAGTCGTCGCTAACTGCTCCGACTATAGCGCCGACTAATGGATCAAAAAAAAATTTCCCGCTTGCACATACCCCAAAACACAAAACAAAACTTTATTGATTTTTGGTGTTCATTTTGTGTTTGGAGAGTGAGCATTTGGCGTGCAGAGATCGAGCGTTTGGGTTTTTTGTGTTCACCGTTATTTTGGGCAGATCCCTAGCAATGGTGGGACTTGTATTCCAACCCCAATTTCTTTTCCATACCTAAAGTGCATACTCACTTTCTTACATCTCAAAAGTCCCAGATTTGAGCCACAAAGCCTTTACTTCCAGATATCTTAGCCTTTCCATTCATGCTACTCTTCTTCTATTCGTGCCAGGTAAGGGCATCACCTCTCTTTCATCTACTCTTTTTTTCCCGTCAGATGTCGGATTCATTTAGAAAAATGCGGGTCTTGTAATATTCATAGGGCATCTGTTGAAGATAATTCTGAGCAAGGCTTTTCATAATAGATGACAAATTTCCACATTCCATAATATTATAAATGTGTGCTTTGTTTCAATTGATGTATAAGCTTACTTTCTTGTAGCAAACTTACAGAGGAAAACAACTTCATGATTTTCTCTACAACGTAAAGGTAAAAAACCTTGAGGAATACAGAAAAACTGGACAAAAATTTTCCTACTTGGCAGTGTGTACTTCATTTGCCTCCACAGACTGGATGAAAATAATTTGCCCTAGGTTGCCTCAAAATGTCAAGCAATGGAGGGAAGAGAGCAAAGGGAGTAGACTCTGGCCATAATGAGGTAATTCATTATCAATTTATAGATTTAGGGACATGAGACTGACAAAGATAAAGAAGCATTGGCTTCCATATTGGGGGTAGAGGCAGTGAACAAATTGGATGGTGTGGACTTGACAATGCTTGCCAGATACATAGAAAAATGATCTAGTAAAGCCCCTGAAACATTGCAACCAAATCAACAGTGTTAAAGGGAATCAATTGATTCCCCAACCAGTCATGGATTGGGCAAAATATCTGGGAGGAAATCAATAACAGTAACCTCTAAGAATATGGAATAGGGAGCGTTAGGGTTAGCTGACAGAAGATATCAATTAAATACAAATAAAGATTAAATAGAGGAATGAAAAATACACAGAAATAATAACAACGAGAGACAAGTTTTAACATGGTTCACCCAAACTCGAGCTACATCCACCAATAGAGAGTCCAATATTATTATCCAGTAAATCAAATCGATTACAACCAGCAATCCCTGCAACTCAATACCATTGCAAATGCTACAATCAATATCAACCAGAAACCCTAACCCTTAGCCACTTTTATCAAGCCTTATGTCGGTTACAAAAATAGGGTTTTTTTATGTTGGCTCCTGAAACCCTGCTTCTCGGGGGCTGCCACCCCCAAACCCCCGCTCAGGGCTTGGTCCGGCCCTGAACCCCAACGAGGATACATAACTAGTGTACAATATTTGCATGATCAGTCACCACCTACCAACAATGTCCCACTTGGAGACTAATTAGGCTCCACACCAAACAATCTCCCACTTGGAGACTGATCCTGGATGACACCGCTGCGTGTGCAGCTCCCACTAGAAATAAGCACCCTGGACTCTATTGTTCTGATTTTATTGTTTCAGTCTTGAAGACCAACCAAAGCTGAAGAGGAGCTCAACTTTTCCCTTGTCACTACCTTTGTAAACATATCTGCTGAATTTTCATCTATATGTATCTTTTCTAGCCTTAAGTGTCCATCATCCAACACTAACCGAATAAAGTGATACCTCAATTGTATGTGTTTGGTCTTTGAATGCAAGGCAAAATTGTTTGCAAGATGTATGGCACTCTGACTGTCTGTATACAAAGAACTGTTAGCTTATTGTTTGGACAATTCTTCCATGAAAGATTGCATCCATATCATCTCCTTGCTTGCCTCTGTTGCAGCTACATACTCTACCTCTGTGGTGGATAAAGCAACCACCTTTTGCAACCATGAGATCCAACTCACTACTATCCCACCTATAGTAAAGACATAACCTGTAGTACTCCGCATGGTATCAATATCCCCTGCCAAAGATGAGTCTACATAGCCTGCTAAATCAGTATTAGAGCCCCCAAAATATAAATGTGTATTGGATGTACCTCTCAAATATCTGAGAATCCATTTTACCGCATTCCAATGCTCCAATCCGGGATGACTCATATACTTGCTTACGACTCCTACAACATGTGCAATATCTGGTCTTGTGCATACCATGGCATACATTAAACTTCCTACAGCTGAAACATATGGTACCTTGGACATTTTTTCTTCCTCCTCTTGTGTCTTTGGATACATCTCCTTAGTCAATTTCAAATGACTAGAAAAAGGTGTGCTGACAGCTTTTGCATTCTCCATATGGAATCTCTGCAACACCTTTTCAACATAATCAGCCTGAGATAGAGTCAATTTTCTATTCTGCCTATCTCTGCAAATTTTCATACCAAGGATTTATTTTGCTGCCCCCAAATCCTTCATAGTAAATGACTGTGCTAACTACTGTTTTAACTCTATGATGTGATCCATGTTAGACCCAGCTACAAGCATGTCATCAACATATAAACATAAAATAATGTAGCTGTCATTATCCAACCTCTTAAAATAAACACAATGGTCAGAATTACACCGACTGTAGCCTTGTGCAGCCATAAAACTATCAAATTTCAAATACCATTGTCGAGGTGCTTGTTTCAGGGCATACAAACTCTTCTTCAATCTGCACACTAGTTTCTCCTTACTTTTGATCTCAAATCCTTGGGGCTGTTCCATGTATATCTCCTCCCCCAAATCACCATGGAGAAAGGTAGTTTTCACATCTAGCTATTCCAAATGCAAATCTTCAGTAGCCACAATACTTAAAACAGTACGAATAGAAGTCATCTTGACAACCGAAGAAAATATCACATCAAATCAATACCTTTTTCTGTGCAAATCCTTTTACAACTAATCTGGCTTTAAATATTTTCTTACCTCCATCTTCCTCTTTCATCCTATAAGCCCATTTGTTTGGTAAAGCATTTTTACCTGCAGGTAACTTACATAATTTCTAAGTTTGATTTTTCAGCAAGGAGTCCATTTCTTCTTTCATTGCAAGCTCCCACTGAACCTGTGCATCCACCTGCATAGCTTCATCATACCCTTTCGGTTCACTAGCATATGTTAACAAAATAGAATACAAAGAGGGGGAAAACCTTTCAGGAGGTCTACTTAGCCTTCTTGATCGTCTAACATTCATTAGAGTTTGTGGTATTTCTTGTTGCTATTGCGGAGCATGAGAGATCGCTGGAACATCACTATTTGGAGTATCATCTAGCACCACATAATCCTTTTATTTCTTCTTATGCTACTACAACTAATCTTTGTACAACACCTTCTCATTGAATATAACATCCCTACTTCTCACAATTTTCTAATTTTCAAAATCCTAAAGCCTATAACCAAATTCATCAATGCCATATCCAATGAAAGTACATTTTTTATTTTTGTATCTAGCTTGGTTCTATTTTCAGAATCTGCATGTACAAATGCTTCATAGCTGAAGGTTTTCAGAAAAGAATAACTCACCTTCTTACCTGTCCATGCTTCCTCTGGAATACCACAACCCAAAGGAACTGAAGGACCTCTATTAATTAAATATATAGTAGTGTTGACAGCCTCTGCCCACATGATTAAAGGTAGCCCAACATGCAATCTCATTGTCCTTGCACACTCCATTATTGTCCTATTCATACGTTCAGCCACTCCATTCTCCTGTGGAGTCCCTGGAACCATTTTCTGCCTATGAATTCCATTAAAGGAACAATAATCCCCCAATTCTTTGCTGCAATACTCACCACCATTATCAGATCTGAGACATTTTAATCTTTTATCTGTCTCATTCTCAACCAAGCTTCTCCATTTCTTAAATGTTTCAACTACATCATATTTCTGCTTAAGGAAATAAATCCATACCTTCCTAGTTGAATTATCTATGAATGTAACATAATAATGATAGCCACCAAGAGAAGACACTTGAGCTGGTCCCCATACATCTATATGCACAAGCTCCAACTTTTCATCTTTCTTTTGCTTCCCATCCTTGAGAAAACTGACTCTCTTTTATTTGCCATACACACAACTTTCACAGAAATCCATATTAATACATTTTAGACTTGGTAAAACTTTATTAGAATGAAGTACCTTCATACCTTTTTCACTCATATGCCCAAGTTTGTTATGCCACAGTGTTGTCTCAGAACTTGCAGCAACTGCTCCTGAACCTGTTTGTTTTTTCTCTGCAACAACTAAAGTAGAAGGAACATTATGACTTGTACAAAGATATAAGGTGCCTAATTTCACACCTTTTGCTACTATTAAGGCACCTTTTGAAACCTTCCAATTTTTATTAGTAAATGTAACAATGCAACCTTCTTCAGCTAGTTGCCTTGCTGAAATTAAATTCCTACTGAGCCTTGGAACGTGCCTTACCTCTTGTAGTAGCCAATGATTCCCATTCTATAACTTAATCTTGATTCTTCCCTTTCCATCAATTTGAAAGGGTTCGTTATCTCCCAAATAAACCAGCCCAAAATCCCCTTGGACATAATTAATAAAATAACTTCTATGGGGCATAGCATGAAATGACACCCCTAAATCTAAAACCCATGAATCATTAGCATTATCTAGGGAAAGAATCAAAGCATCATCTTTGAATTTATTATTTACCATATTTGCCTCCTTATTTCCTTCTTGTTTGTCTCCTTTATTCTTCCGAGACCAACAATCTTTCTTCAAATGACCTGGTTTCCCATAGTACCAGCAATCCTTCTGTCCTTTGGTTTGGGACCTCTTATCCTTTGATTTGCCTTGTGACTTCCCATGACCTCCAGAACCTTTTGCTCCCTCCTTTGATTTTCCCCTGATTTCTACATTCAAAACACTACCTGATGTGGACCCTCCTGAGCTTTTCCATCGCATTTCCTCGCTAAGGATAACACCAACAACATCATCAAATTTCAAAGTGTTTGAACCAGAGATAGTTACTTACAACCATTACCAAGCTATTCCAGCTTTCTAGAAAAGAACATAAAACCAAGAGAGCCCTCACCTCTTCATCAAATTTCACTTTTATAGAAGTTAATTAACTGACAATCATATTAAACTCATTTAAATGATCTATCACAGATCCACCTTCAATCATTTTCAGATTAAACAAATGCTTCATGAGAAATACCTTATTTGAGGCTGAGGGTTTTTCATAAAATTTAGCCAAAGCTTTGATCAGTTCATCTGTTGTCATTGCTTCTGTTATATTGAAGGCCACAGATGGTGCCAGGCACAATCGAATGGTTCTTAGTGCTATTTTGTCCAGAAGATTCCAATCCTCATCCATCATTCCTATTGGTTTCTTGGATATTCCTTCCAATGGCCTCCATAAATCCTTCCGATAGAGGTAATCCTCCATCTGTATCTTCCATAATTGATAGTTCTACCCATTAAATTTATCGACCTTCAATTTACCCTCATCTGCTATTGCTCCCACTCAACCGTGAGACTCCCACTCAATCGTGAGACCTTCCTGCAGATGATAATTGAACACAACCCACTCTGATACCACTTGTTAGGGTTAGCTGGCAGAAGATATCAATTAAATGCAAATAAAGATTAATCAGAGGAATGAAAAATACACATAAGTAATAACAGTGAGAGACAAGTTTTAACGTGGTTCACCCAAACTTGAGCTACATCCACCAACAGAGAGTCCAATATTATTGTCCAATAAATCAAACTGATTACAAATAGCAATCCCTGCAACTCAATACCATTGCAAATGCTATAATACAATATCAACCAAAAACCCTAACCCTTAGCTGCTTTTATCAAGCCTTATGTCGGTTACAAAAATAGGGTTTTTTTTATGTCAGCTCCCGAACCCCTACTTCTTGGGGGCTGCTGCCCCCGAACCCCCGCTTCTCAGGGGATGCCATCACCGAACCCCCACTCGGGGCTCAACCCGGCCCCGAACCCCGACGAGGATACATAACTAGTGTACAATACTTGCATGATTAGTCACCACCTACCAACAGGGAGCAGAGGCTTCCAATGTCCCAGCCACTCGTGGGACACAGACTTCTTTGACCACCATGCCATGTTTTGCATCTTGCATTGGTAACTATGATACCAAGATAGAATACGATGTGGTTTTAGTGGAAGTTCAAATAATAGATGCTGGAAAAATGTTTGTGAATAGGTTGAAGGATCATGCCTTCAACGGTTCAAAGACCATCTACATTTTCCATTCTCAAAGATACCCATGCACCTGCAAAAAGCAGTTATCCAAGACATGGAGACTGAATTTGGCACAGGTTGGACTATAAAGAAAACAAAGCTACGAATGTGTCAAAACTGCAAGAGATTTCAGTGCAACCAAACAAAGAAGATAAAAAAATTCCCTCCCAAGCTAAGGCTCAAAAAAAGGCCAATTGATGTAAGCTTGAAAGTATGGAAAGAGCTTGTAAAAGCATATGAGAAGTCCAATGCAAGAAGGAAGTCTGGTGAGGAGAGTAAGCAGGTATTTGAATTTGCTCATAAGATTATATCAAATTTATTAAATGATTTTTAAATTTTATTTGTGCATAGTTAAATTGAATTAGTATATGTTTCAGGACAAGGCCTCCAAGGCTAGGCTTGACAAACTTCATGCCACGTATCACAATGGCCATAAAGGTTTACAGGTCTTGATCTGTACATTTTTAAGTATATTTAATAAATTAAATGATATTTTTTTTATTTCCTAGGAAAAAGTAAATGATTGCATATTAATTAGTTTAACTAGTCCATTTGCCATGTTTTGGTAGGAGGAGAAATATGGCCGGCATCCAAGCCAATTTGAAAAAGAAATGTTACAAAGCAAAAAGTGGACCGATTTTGTAATCTGGATGGAGAATGAGGTATGAATAGTTGACTTTCAATAACTTAGTTGGATATTATTGTGTTAATATGTCAATTTGCAATTTTTGTGTTGAGTTGTTTATTGATGCGTAGGATGAGTTCTAAAGTGTTTCTTTGTTGGCCCTAGATCCCACTCAATTGTCCCATTATTTGCAGTCCTAGACATGTGCACATGTCCTCCTAGTTACCTTATTATAGTGTTTAGATTTGAACTTCAGTCACTCTCATTATGAATGCACCTTTTTACTTTTACAGAACAATCCTTGGACATTTTTCACAATAATTTTAATCCACAATGCTCAACAACTATAAGAGTAATCACTTATATACAAACGTGAGTTATGTGATCAGGCCACTGAATCATCTAGACATTTGTTTATATTGAATTAATGTATAGACAATAGATCCTTTACTGAATCATTAGGTGGTGATAGAACTTATAAAAATGATAAGTCCCTTATCAAAGGCACATCATTGAATATTCCAACAATTGCAACAATGTAGGGCAATCCTCTATCTTGTGATCAACATCATAATAAGTATACATTGGAAACTTTGTGCAACTACGTGAGGTATGCCCAGGTTCTCCACACTAGTAGCAATAGATTCCTCTATTGCATACTCTACCATGGGCTCCTTGATTTCCTCCATGCTCCATATATTATGGCTCCTAATAGCACAACACCATCTATTGTGGTTGTGACTGGGGTTGCATGGTTGTGTTTAATTTTGTTTTCCTCTTCCATGTGGAGGACTTGTACTACTTTGTAGGTGGTAATGTCATGGTTGGATGTGTGACAAACCTTGCAGTAGTAATTGATAGGAACATCCTTTCACTTTTGTAGTAGTGGACAATTTCATGAGTCTCATGACATATGGTGTAATTAGGTATGTGTTGAGCAAGAGGGAACTATGTGGCATTAATAGCTTGAGCTCCCACCACTAGATAGTTTGTAGTTGTATGCCCCTTAGTGTGGCACTTAGTTCATCACAAACCACATTGATTAAGAGTTTCACTTGCAAGTTGTGCTATTTGCATGACCATTTTTCCATTTGTTCTTTTAGGCATGTAGTAGAATCATATGTTGGCGGTGGTGGTGCCCACCTAGGGTTAGGGTTTTGAGTTGAGTTTGCAAGCTTATATATTTTGAATCCTCAAAATACCTTAGGTTTTATTTCCCTTCAGCCTCCCACATTGTATCTTCTATTTTGTCATTGACCTCCTGTTGCAAGTCATTATTCACTTAAGCTACATATTCATGCCTTTGCACTCGTAGGTTGACTAGCCCCTATGCATTGTTTTACCGCTTTCTCCCCTCGCGCTTGAGAAAAAATGCTAAGTCCAAAATCACTTTATGCGGTGGTGAATTTTATTGTATGTATGTATCTCTGTATGTATAAGTACAAATGTTCATTGGCGGGCCCAAAAAATGTTCAATCGGCCTTTGAAAAATAGAAAAAATTGATTGTATGCATCTTTTCTTGCATATCGAGTTTATATGTGCTTTTTAGATACATTCCTTTCTGCATTTGTATATCACATATTCCGTCACAGATTCCCAAAATATTCCCTGCTTGTATGTGAAGGTTTGTATGTACATTGTTTTATACATTCGCCACATGCAAGCAAAATATACATTGGCAGCATATAAGGAAATATGCAAAGCAGAATGTACATTAGGTATATACAATGGAAAATGTATGAAGAGGCCGACATGCATTTGCTACAGTGAAAGGGTTCATTGGCCAGACAAGCACGTCAGCGGCCAGGTCTAAGGTTTCCCCGACGACCAATGCACATACTAGTCAACATGCATAGGTCACATTGTATATGCTAAGGCAAAATTCAAAGGTGGGGCCCGATGCACATACAGGGGCGATTGTATCTCAAATATACAAGTCGCATGTACAAGGTGAAATGTATAAGCATAGCGATGTACAAAGTGGGTGCGAGCAAAAAGTTAACTGCATTTGTAAGCTGCTGGGGCCCACCAGTTGTATATAGCGCATTGTATGTGTGATATACAAATGAAATATGCAAGAGAATTATGCAAGTGGACAGGTGCAAGGTGGATGCGACTAGAAGGTTTGTAGTATTTGTGAAACAGGGTGAAGTCTGTAGTTGTATGTTGGGATTGTATGTTCCCAATGTACATTTGGACATACACGCAGAAATACAAAGAAATATACAAGGCCAGTTGAAGTCAGAGTAGTCAAAAGCATATGGGGCCCACCGATTGCATATATTTGTGATTGTATGTTGCACATGCAATTGAACATACATTCCTAATATACAAGTCGGACTTGAAGTGAACATACATTCCGGTTGATAAAGGATGAAGCCCGCTGTTTGTATGCATGTTTTTCTTGTATGTTCACATTGTATATGCAACATACATTGGTTATGTACAAGGTTGAAAGATGCAAAGCCCGGACCCGAAAAGGTATGCAATGTAGTTGATAAAGGTAGAAGTCCGGGTGAATGTATGTTTTGGCTTGTATGTTTGCATTGCATATGCGATATACAAGGTGAACATACAAGGGAGCGACGTACAAGCTGGACCCAACTGAAAAATGTGAATTGGAAAATTTAAGGTTGGGGTCCACAGCTTGCATGTATATGGCATTGTATATGCCAATATACAAAAGAATGAGATACAAGGCTTGGATTTGAAACTTGTTCCAATCTATTTTATAAAATTTGAAATCTGTAGAATGTATATTGCATTTTTATATGCAATATACAAAGCAAAGATGCAAAGGTTAAGATACAAGCCGGATTTCAAAGCGAATACAATTTGCTTCATAATGATTTGAGATCTGCATTGTATGTATATTGCATATTGTATATATGCAATATACAAGGAGATATGCAAAAGAAAATGTACAAGGTGGGACTCGAATACGGTTTTAATTTGTTCTATAAAATTTGGGGTCTGTACCTTGTATGCAGGCAGTTGTATGTATATGCATGTTTTTTTGCATATACAAGGTGAAAAAAGGAAAAATATGGTGGAAAGGGGCAAAATGCATGTTTGTGATGGGAAAAGTCAGCGATGGAAGCATAGGGTGTCTATGTGGCATATTCTAATTGGTGGACAACTTTTTAGCACTGTTTGGGCCACATATCTTGGTGGGTAGAAATGAATCGACGGTTTTGTTCAAACAAAGGGTTTTCTTTGTATGTGCAGTTGTTTCCAGGTGGGAAAATTGTAAGGCACGCAGTCTGTTGCGTTTCCAAGGCCGCAAGTTGGTATGCCATTAATGGCAAATGTACAGAAGTATGGTTGAAGACATGGACGGACCAACTACCCGATCGAAGAGGAAAATCCCCAGACAGCGGCGTGGGTCTCGAGTTCAACCACTCCCAGCCTTTCCTTCTGCCTGCTGCATTGATTATTTTGGGCGCCATTCCATGGTGCATTGTATTTGGCAAAATTTTGATTTGACCATTGTACTATTTTGTTGAGGACACATTTTGAGTATATCAGGACTGTGTGCCTCATTTTTTGTTGTTGTTGAAAACTGGACAAATTTTGGTGTTGTAATAAGATACAATCTGGTTGGTGGCTTTGTTTTGGGTGCCTTGTGAGTTTATGAGTTGTATGTTGAATGTTTTATGCATAGAATTCATCAGTTTCATGTTGATTTAAATGCGTAATGCTTCATTGCATGTATTCTGTTATTTGTCTCCAAGTTGAATGTGTTCTTCTTCTGAATCTAAACAACTAAGGGGTGTTTAAGATTCTAGGATATGGGTTTGCTATGTTGAATGCTTGATCTTTCACTTCTGCTCAAGGAGTAGAATAAATGTTTAGGGTTAGGTGTTGGGAAGAATATATTGCAGTAAGGATGTTTGTAAGCAGAGATAAGCACTGATCTAATTACTGTTTTAAGTCTATGGTAAACATTCACATATATATGTCTATTGACTCTGAGCCCTGGATAGGCACCGATCTGGTTATGTATTGAGGTTACGACCCCAGGTCCTAGTCTTGCATCCAAATACAAAAACCAATTCAAAACTTCAAATACAAACCTTTAGGACATTAGAATTAGTTTTAGGACCAAAATCCTCTATCTCACAACTGAGTTTAGGCCCAAAGCTAGCCCCTTTGCACTTATTTCACAGTTTTGTTCTGCATAAGAGAAGATTTATCTGCTTTGTGTCAACATCCTAGTAAGTTCATGTGCATATTTGATGGATGTTGAATAGGGAATACCCCCCTTGGTTCTGCAGAGCCTAAAGAAGAAGAGGAGATATTTATAGAGTCTCTCTCCTATACTGTTGGCTACGGGCCCGGGAATCCTATTGATCAATGATGACTACCTTGTAGGGATAACTGGGAGGAAGCATCTAGTTGGGAAAAACTCCAACAGATCTAGCGACTCTGCTGGGGACTGTTTTGTGTAAGAACCCTGGTGAAAACTAATTCCTAGTTGTAGGTGGCGACTCCGAACAAAATCTCCCAACCGGTGAAGTAAAATTTGTATGCAAGGGAGAAGATCCCTGCGTAATCCTTTGTTTGAAGAATTACCCAAAAAAATGATGTATAGGAAAAAAGGGACTATTCAAGCCGGTCAAGAGGGTTCTCTCATCCCTAGAAATAATGGTAGTACCTAAGATAATCCAGGATCTTCAGAGCGGACATCACCTTATTTTTCAAACACAAAGGCTGAAATTCAAAATATTTATGAAAGACAACAAGGTGATAGATTGAGAATGAGATTAGAGGTGTTTTAGGAACACCCTTTCTTAGATTCCCCTAATAGATTTGAAGAAGCTAAATCCCCAAGGGATGATGGTCATGACCAAAATGGAAAGGGACCATCCTCTTCTATGCCCAAAGAGGAAGAATTACCTGAAGAAATTAGGAGCTTGAGGGATGAATTAGAATATTTATAGGTTGTGAAGATTAGAGATGATATGAGACAAAAGGTGCAAGCTCTGAGAACTGCTCAACATGATTCAATTCCCACCCTTGATAATGCAAATATGCTCAGAAACTAGTAATGAAATGAAGCTCAGAATCAATAGAATGATCAGAGACAAAATACAAATAATGTTAGGGTACCATTGAACAATGTGAGAAATCAGAATGTTAATAGGAATGTAAATGTTAATCAGTTTGGCAGACAGCCTATGCAATTGGATAGATTCAGGCAGTTAGTTTTTAATGGAATTCCTGGTTACCCTAACCCCATTGATAAACATGTAAGGCTTCAGATACCTAAGTTTTCAAGAAACAATGTTGTGTCAGGGGAATATCATTTGAAAGCTTTTTAGAATGTTATGGACAAATTTGAGGTTGAACATGAAGATGTTTTTATGAAATTGTTTATGCAATCCTTAGTTGATGAAGCTAGAGAGTGGTATAAAAGTCTGCCTGATCAGAGTGTCTCATCATGAGATGACTTTAGAAGGATTTTTAAAGAACAATATGGTGATAAGACTAATCTATGCTTTTTTATAAATGAATTCACAAGTACTACTAAGGGGTCAAATGAGCCTGTTGTAGATTTTAGTGCTAGATTCACTAGAGTGTTGAACAAACTGCCACTTCATATGAGGCCTAATGAACCAATGTGTGTTGTACTATATATAAATGCTTTTGATGCTAAAACAACTTATGGATTAAGAGATAAGGGTCCTGCTAGCCTTAGGGATGCTTTTAGAATTGCAACTAACATTGAAAATAATAGGAAAGTATCTAGTAAAACAAATAGAAGGGATGATGTAAAGATTCTACAAAATCCAAATAAGTCTCAGAATGCTCAAGGTAATGCATCTACTTCTAAAGAAAAATTAGATAAGTTGACAAATGTTGTTAAGGACCTAAGTTACAGACTTGCTAAGAATGAAAAAGGGATAGGTCCTAAAAGGCAGGTCTACCAAAGACAAGAAAAGAGACCATCATTGCATGATATGCCATATAACACTAATTGGCATAATGGTATAACACTAATTGGCATAATGGTAAACCCATTCTCCCAAATAGTAATAATAATCAAAGAGCTCAAAATATCAAGGAGACTCCTGATCCTTTGAAGAAAGCTGTTAACATTGTTGATGATACACCTTGGTGCATAATATGTCAAATGCCTCACTCACAATCACAATGTATGATTGTTCAATCTTTGTATAATAATGCTGTTGCTTGTGATGAATGTAATGAGCCACATTACATGTAGGATGATAATGTCAATATGCTATCCACAAATGGGGAGCATTTTTCTTATGAAGCTAATGAAAGCACAAGTTGTGTGACTCAGGTTTGCCAACAGATTTCTTGTGATGAGGATGATGAAGATAGCTATGCTTATGCTCAAGATTCACGCATCTTTTTGAATAACTTGAGGAGGCCTTCTGATGAGGAGATTAGAGCTCTCACTGCTGTAGCAGTGGTTCAAGTAAAAAACAATTATAACCTTAGAGGTAAGGCTCAGGTTGGTAATTCACATCAACTAGATGACACCTTTGTAAATCAGCCAATGTATAATCATAAAGGGACTGAACCACATAAGACAAAATGGAACAATAATAATAAGAAAAATTTTAAGAAAAAACCAAGCCATGATTCTCAAAGGTCAGAAAATGAGGTTCCCCAAAATAAGGATCAAAATAAGAATTCTCAGGTTATGGATGATAGTCAGAAAGTCATTAAAAGTAAAGCTAAATTAGCTCAGGATAAGAACAAAACCACAGCTCAAGCTACAACTGTTATACAAAATTATGCTCCTTTTGATATAACTCAAGTTTTATCCCAGGTAAAGATCTCTGTTCCATTGATGGAAATGATGAAAGTTGAAGATTTCAGGAATAAAGCATTATCCCTAATTTTAGGAGTAGCTTGTCAGGCCAAGCAGAATGTTGAAACCCAGGGTAAGAAACAAGCCTTGTGTATTGATGAAGATGAAGTTCCTGAAGTCTACCTGGGAGTGACAATGACAAAATGCCCTTCACAGGTTGAACCATTTTATGTTTCCCTTTTTGTCAATGGAAAAGTAATTAAGAATTGTATGCTTGACTCAGGAGCATCAACAAATATTATGCCTCTGTCTATCATGCAACAAGCTAGATTGAAAATAGATAAGGCATGTGGAAAATGCTATGCAATGGATGCTAAGGAAGTACTAGTCATAGGAATCATGAAGGATGTGGATTTTATGCTAGCAACATACCTAAAAAAGACTTATAGAATGAACATAACAGTGGTTGACATAAAGCCACAGTATGGTATGTTGTTGTCAAGAAGATGGGCAACATTAATTGGAGGAAGTATGCAGTTAGATTTGTCATATGCCATGATCCCAATGAATGGTAGAGATGTCAAACTAGTTAGAGAAGAGAGGTCACCAGAAACAGTGGAAGATCAAGATTTAGAGGAGCATGTCTGTTTTGTGGATACTGATTGTGAAAATTTTAGAGTTGTCTCAGATGATCAAGGAAGTAGGGAGAGGGATTTTTGCATTCATGAACTTGACCAACAGGGTCTCTGGACTATGTATTTTGATGGAGCTTGTTCAAAGGAGGGTTCTGGTGCTGGAGTTGTGTTTCTGTCTCCAATAGGTAAGCTTCTAAAATTTTCTTTCCTGATAAAGTTTGCCTGCACAAATAATATTACGGAATATGAAGCTCTGCTACTAGGATTGAATGTTGCCTTGAATCATAGGATTAAGATGCTAAAAGTGTTTGGAGATTCAGAGTTAATTATTTCCTAGGTGAGAGATAGGTATGCTTCAAAAAATAAAAGATTAAAATAGTATAAGCATCTTGTGTGGGACACAATTGAATAATTTGATGCTTTTTCAATAAATTGGATAGAAAGATCAAAGAATGTCATGGTAGACTTTTGGCTAATGTGGCCATAAGGCCAGATGATATTACTCTGTCTGATGTTACAAATATTGAGATTAAACCTAGACTTGCAGTACCAAATAATGTATGCAGCTGGCAGGTGTTTGATGATGATAGAGATTTGTTGAGCTTCCTACACTGCATAGATGAGTATGAGAACTAGGAGATTGATTTTCAAAATTTTGTAGAAGTTGTAAATGGAAAAGAAACTCTTTTGGGGAAAGAAGTAATTCAACTTAAGACAAGTAAAATTCCCAGAGGGTTGGTTGCCTTAGAAAGAGCATTTGACAATAGAGACCAGTTTGTTAAGAAGGCATCTCCTACAAGCAGGGATGATCTGGAGGAGATAAACTTAGGGACACACCATTCCCCCAAAAGGGCATATATTGGCAAACAACTCAAGCCACACATCAGTATGTTGATAGCATTATTGAAAAGGTATAAGCATGTTTTTGCATGGTCATATGAGGACCTAAAATCTTATAGAGAAGACTTATTCCAGCATGAGATTCCTTTGAAGCCTAGAGCTAAGCCGTTCAGACAAAAACAAAGACTATTAATCCAACTTTGGCTCCAAAAATGCAAGAAGAGCTTGTGAAGCTTAGGGAGGCTGGAATAATTGTGCCTATTAGGCATTCAACTTGGGTGTCCAATCTTGTCCCAGTTAGAAAGAAAAATGGTGATATAAGACTTTGTGTGGATTTCAAAAATTTGAATGTGTTTTCTTTAAAAGATAATTATCCATTGCCTAACATGGAGGCTATGTTGCAAAAGGTGACTGGTTGTGAGCTTCTATCCATGATGGATGGATTTTCAAGATATAATCAGGTGAAGGTCAAAGAATCTGAACAATACAAGACTGCCTTCACCACTCCATGGGGAACTTATGTATATGTAAGAATGCCATTTGGACTGACAAATGCAGGTGCTACATTTCAAAGGGCCATGGATGTTTCTTTTGCAGGATTGATTGACTCAATTCTGGTTGTATATCAAGATGATTTAACTGCCTATTCAAAAAAGGAGGAGCAACATTGCATGCATCTAGAACAAATTTTTATTAGAGTATTGGAATATGGCATTTCACTTAACCCAAAGAAATGCACTTTTGGGGTAATAGAAGGAAAGCTATTGGGACACATAGTTTCCAAGGATGGAGTCAGGATTGATCCTAAAAGGGTTGCTGCAATTGACAGGATTCAAATTCCCAAAACAGTGAAAGGCATTCAGTCTTTCTTTGGGCAGATTAAGTTTGTTAGAAGATTCATCCCCAACTTTGTAGAAATTACAAAGGATATTTCTGAAATGTTAAAGAAAGGTGCAACTATCAAGTGGAAAAGTGACGCAACTAGATCATTTTAGAACATCAAAGAGGCTATAAAGATGGCTCCTGTGTTGAAATCTCCTGATTTTTCTAAGCCACTTTAGTTGTTCTCATTTGCTTCTTTTCACTCTATTGCTGCATGTTTATTACAAAAAAATGAAGAGGATTTTGAGCAACCCATTGCTTTCTTTAGCATGTCATTGCAGGTAGCTGAATTGAAATATGATATCATGGAAAAGAAGGCATATGCATTGGTTAAGGCAGTCAAAAGTTTTAGGCCATACTTGGTAGGCTCTCAGATAGTTGCATATGTGCCCCATGCAGCAGTTAAATATATTTTCACTCAGCAGGAAGTGAGAGGAAGAAGATGCAGGTGGATTAACAAGTTACAAGAGTTCAACATTGAGATACAAATCACAAAATTGGTAAGGGGACAAGGTTTGGCTAAGATGATGACACAATCAAATTTGGAGGCATGCCAGGTAAATATAGTTCAGGATCAAGTTGTTAACATGTCAGAATTTGAATGGTACAAGGATATTGTATATTATTTGCAGAATTTGAATTGTCCTTCCCATCTCAGTGTTAGTCAGAAAAGGACTTTAAAACTACATGCTATCAAATACATAATTATTCAAGGAGAATTATATTGGAAGAATACTGATGGTGTCTTACTTAGGTGTGTGGATGAAAATCAAGCTATGGATATTTTGAATGACATGCACAAAGGAATGTGTGGTGGACATTACACTGCCAAGACAACAACTCACAAAATTCTTAGAGCAGGCTATTGGTGGCCTACCCTTTTCTCAGATGCATAAAAGATGATGAGAAAATGTGATCCCTGTCAAAGGTTTTCAGGAAAACTTAAGTATGAAGGTGCATTACCCCTTAGAACTATAATTGTGGAGGCTCCATTTCAGCAATGGGGAATTGATTTTATAGGGGAAATTTTAGAAAAATCAAGTGGGGGATATAGATGGATTTTGGTTGCTACTGACTATTTTACTAAATGGATTGAAGTCATTCCAACTAAGAAAGCTGCAAGTAGGGTGGTGATGGATTTTACTTTGGAACACATTATTATTAGATTTGGAGTACCAGTCAAAATGGTCACAGTCAATGCCATGTGTTTCAGATCTGGTGAGTTTGTTGATTTTTGCAACAACTATGGGATTAATTTATCATATGCATCACCATATCATCCACATGGAAATGGTCAGACATAATTAAGTAACAAAATCCTTATGAAAATCATCAAAATGATGGTAGACAAGAATAAAAGGGCATGGGATTCAAAGTTAAAGGTAGCACTATGCGCTGATCAGATAATAGTGAAGAAAGCAATTGGGAGGTCACCTTTTGAGCTAGTGTATGGTACACCAGCTAGGTTACCTATAAATAATCTCTTGCCAATCTATAGATTCATACAAGAAAATTATGAAGAGATTGAGGACTCAATGAATGAAAGGATAAATCAACTAGTTGCATTGGATAAAACCAGAAGAGAAGCACATAAAACAAATATCAAGAAACAACAAAAGGTAAAGTATTTGTTTGATAAAAGGACTACAGAAAGGAAGTTTCAGATAAGTGATCTGGTCCTTGTTTGGAATGCAAAGAGCTAGGATAAGGGTAAGCATGGTAAATTTGAGCCTTTATGGATGGGCCCATATCAAATCAGCAATACTCATGGAGAAGATTCCTACTTTCTCCAGGCCCTAAATGGTGAACTACTAGAATTGCCTGTGCATGGTCAGTTCCTAAATCCTTACTTTTCATTAATGAATATCCTGTGTGCACATTGTAAATTAGGTGTGAATAGTCTGTACATGCCTTGTATAGTCGGTGGTGTTTTGCATTTTGCGTTTTGTCTGGTCTGTCCCGGAGTGGTTTGGTTCTCGCTGCAGCCTTGCACCTGCACGTCCCTAGTCGGAGCCAGTGGTGTGCCCACCTAGGGTTAGGGTTTTGAGTCGAGTCTGCAAGCTTATATGTTTTGAATCCTCAAAATACCTTAGGTTTTATTTCCCTTTGGCCTCCCGCATTATATCTTCTATTTTGTCATTGACCTCCTGTTGCAAGTCATCTTTCACTTAAGCTACATATTCATGCCTTTGCACTCGTAGGTTGACCGGCCCCTATGCATTATTTTACCGCTTTCTCCCCTAACGCTTGAGAAAAAATGCTAAGTCCAAAATCACTTTATGCAGTAGTGAATTTTATTGTATGTATGTATCTTTGTATGTACAAGTGCAAATGTTCATTGGCGGGCCCAAAAAATGTTTAATTGGCCTTTGAAAAATAGAAAAAATTGATTGTATGCATCTTTTCTTGCATATCGGGTTTGTATGTGCTTTTTAGATACATTCCTGAAATATTCTGCATTTGTATATCATATATTCCATCGCAGATTCCTAGAATATTCCCTGCTTGTATGTGAAGGTTTGTATGTACATTGTGTTATACATTTGCCACATGCAAGCAAAAGATACATTGACAACATACAGGGAAAATATGCAAAGCAAAATGTACATCGGGTATATACAATGGAGAATGTATGAAGAGGCTGACATACATTTGCTACAGTGAAAGGGTTCATCAGCCAGACAAGCACGTCGGTGGCCAGGTCTAAGGTTTCCCCGACGGCCAATGCACATACAAGTCAACATGCATAGGTCACATTGTATATGTTAAGGCAAAATTCAAACGTGGGGCCCGATGTACATATAGGGGCGATTGTATCTCAAATATACAAGTTGCATGTACAAGGTGAAATGTACAAGCATAGTGATGTACAAAGTGGGTGCGAGCAAAAAGTTAACTACATTTGTAAGCTGTTGGGGCCCACCAGTTGTATATAGTGCATTGTATGTGCGATATACAAATGAAATATGCAAGAGAATTATGCAAGCAGACAGGTGCAAGGTGGATGTGGCTAGAAGGTTTGTAGTATTTGTGAAACAGGGTGAAGTTCACGGTTGTATGTTGGGATTGTATGTTCCTAATGTACATTTGGACATGCAAGTGGAAATACAAAGAAATATACAAGGCCGGTTGAAGTTAGAGTAGTTAAAAGCATATGGGGCCCACCGATTGCATATATTTGCGATTGTATGTTGCACATGCAATCAAACATACATTCCTAATATACAAGCCAGACTTGAAGTGAACATACATTCCAGTTGATAAAGGATGAAGCCCACTGTTTGTATGCATGTTTTGCTTGTATGTTCTCATTGTATATGCGACATAAATTGGTTATGTACAAGGTTGAAAGATGCAAAGCCCAGACCCAAAAAGGTATGCAATGTAGTTGATAAAGGCAGAAGTCTAGGTGAATGTATGTTTTGGCTTGTATGTTTGCATTGCATATGCGATATACAAGGTGAACATACAAGGGAGCGACGTACAAGCTGGACCTGACCGAAAAATGTGAATCGACAAATTTAAGGTTGGGGTCCATAGCTTGCATGTATATGGCATTGTATATGCCAATATACAAAAGAATGAGATACAAGGCTCAGATTTGAAACTTGTTCCAATCTATTTTATAAAATTTGAAATCCGCAGAATGTATATTGCGTTTGTATATGTAATATACAAAGTGAAGATGCAAAGGTTAAGATACAAGCTGGTTTTTAAAGCGAATGCAATTTGTTTCATAATGATTTGAGATCCGCATTGTATGTATATTGCATATTGTATATCTGCAATATACAAGGAGATATGCAAAAGAAAATGTACAAGGTGGGACCCGAATGCAATTTCAATTTGTTCTATAAAATTTGGGGTCCGTGCCTTGTATGTAGGCAGTTGTATGTATAAGCATGTTCTTTTGCATATACAAGGCGAAAAAAGGCAAAATATGGTGAAAAGGGCAAAATGCATGTTTACGATGGGAAAAGTTAGCGATGGAAGCACAGGGTGTCTACGTGGCACGTTCTAATTGGTGGGTGACTTTTCAATGCTGTTTAGGCCACAAATCTTGGTGGATAGAAATGAATCGATGGTTTTGTTCAAACGCAGGGTTTTCTTTGTATGTGTAGCTATTTCCAGGCAGGTAAATTGCAAGGCACGTAGTCTGCTGCGTTTCCAAGGCCGCGAGTTGGTATGTCATTAATGGAAAATGTTACAGAAGTATGGTCAAAGACATGGATGGACCAACTATCTGATTGAAGAGGAAAATCCCTAGGCGGTGGCATGGGTCTCGAGTTTAACCACTCCCAGCCTTTCCTTCTGCCTACTACATTGATTGTTTTGGACGCCATTCCATGGTGCATTGTATTTGGCAGAATTTTGATTTGACTATTGTACTATTTTGTTGAGGACACATTTTGAGTATATCAGGACTATGTGCCTCATTTTTTGTTGTTGTTGAAAACTGGACAAATTTTGGTGTTGTAATAAGATACAATCTGGCTGGTGGCTCTGTTTTGGGTGCCTTGTGAGTTTATGAGTTGTATGTTGAATGTTTTATGCATAGAATTCATCAGTTTCATGTTGATTTAAATGAGTAATGCTTCATTGCATGTATTTTGTTATTTGTCTCCAAGTTGAATGTGTTCTTCTTCTGAATCTAAACAACTAAGGGGTGTTTAAGATTCTAGGATATGGGTTTGCTATGTTGAATGCTTGATCTTTCACTTCTGCTCAAGGAGTAGATTAAATGTTTAGGGTTAGGTGTTGGGAAGAATATATTGTAGTAAGGATGTTTGTAAGCAGAGATAACTGAATACTTAATCTTGGGTAGTATCGGTAAGGCAGACACTACAAAACCCCCTTGAAATCTGATTACTATTTTAAGTCTATGGTAAACATTCACATATATATGTCTATTGACTCCGAGCCCTGGATAGGCACCGATCTGGTTATGTATTGAGGTTACGACCTAAGGTCCCAGTCTTGCATCCAAATACAAAAACCAATTCAAAACTTCAAATACAAACCTTTAGGACATTAGAAGTAGTTTTAGGACCAAAATCCTCTATCTCACAACTGAGTTTAGGCCCAAAGCTAGCCCCTTTGCACTTATTTCATAGTTTTGGTCTGCATAAGAGAGGATTTATTTGCTTTGTGTCAACATCCCAGTAAGTTCATGTGCATATCTAATGGATTTTGAATAGGGAATACCCCCCTTGGTTTTGTAGAGCCTAAAGAAGAAGAGGAGATATTTATAGAGTTTATCTCCTCTACTATTGGCCCCTGGCCCAGGAATCCTGTTGATCAATGATGGCTACCTTGTAGGGATAACTGGGAGGAAGCATCCAGTTGGGAAAAACTCCAACATGGGGCTCCCCTAATTCTTATAATCTCAACACAACTTTTAAGGTAACTTTTTAATTAGGGAGAGTGAGCTAAACTAGTTCATGTTGGATATGTGCAATTAGCCTACCAATAAATCATTCCTTCTAAATTTCAACATTTTATAGTTGGGTTAATCTTTAACACCAATTCCTTAGAGTGTTGATCATACCTACACACAATCTCTCCCGATTGTTGCCTTATTTCCTTTAATGCCACAATATTACGATGCACCATCTTAGGGAAATTGAAATTGGGAAGGAAATCTATTAGAAGTTTACCAAGATCATTCTTGGTGCCATTAGGATCATAATACATATACTACTTGTGCTTGCTTACAAAAAGTGGTTGCAATTAACCTAACCTTGTGGTCATTATCCACAACATTTTGTGTGTGTGCCATGCTATCTCATATGCTTAAGTTTGACGGGCTAATAATGAACATCAAACCCTTGTTTGACTACCTCCTTCTTATGACTGATCCCATTTTGGATTCCTTATGAAGTCAGGGTGATTTGAAGGAAGATCAAAGTTGCACTCCAAGTAGATGTGTGGATAAAGAAGGGCTTAGCGGAATATGGAAACCTTTAGGTTTTTTGATTTTTGTTTTTTCCTTTTCAAAACTATTTGTTTTCTTTCTTTTCTAATGAACATTTATTTAGAAGCCCTTTCCTACACCCAAATCTTCAATTTTAAACTCACTTGCATGGAAGATGCATTAAAGATATCAATTATATATGTTCCATGATTTAAATCCATTATTTTGTGGTTCTCAATATGACAGAAAGAAGGATGTTGTTGCTTCTTAGACTTGTTGCACACCTTGCACTAGGTCCACAGGCTGGTGGAATGGTATTCGAGGATACAATGGCTCTCATATTAGATTTTTTTGCAAGGAATCAATTTAAAATGGTCTGAGGTCTAGCTTTCATTCCAACCTATGATTCCATCACAATAATGTCATATTACAATCTTAAGATATGTGTATAGTTTATGTGCATGGTAGAAACCATTTAGTAATAATTCCTCACACACCACACTGTAACTAAGATGTGTGAATGCCCTAAAAGTATACAGGTTCAGTCCAAACACTATCATAAGATCATGCTTGATAAGATCAGGGATACATCATAGTTTAGGTGTGGGTAGGACTTCCTTACGACAGGTAGGACTTCCTTAGTGTAGCCGTAACTATGCATTGTAGTAGAACCATTATATTGACCATTCCAAGTTTAGACTAGCAGGGACAATGGAGTTTCAAGACCCTTTCTAGCCAAGGGAAGGTTGATATAAGAACTTTGAGGGACCTAGGGTAGTGACAGTCATATAGGACTAGGTTTGTGTTATGTTTGGAACCCATAAAGTCTTGAGGTCTTCTTAGAGGGGTGATATGTGACTAGGGTATGAAGGCTAGGACTTTGCATGTAATCTTAATCCCTCCTTTTGGATTTGTTGGAAGCCTTCTTCATTGATACATAAGGATTGTCAAGACTCCTATGATAGTGCATTAGAGAGGCATTGAAATCACAAAGGAGATAAATGTTATTAGGCCATCACCCATTGGAGAAGGGATTGTCATAAAGAGCATGATAGTGTTACCTTGTCATATTCACAAAGGGGATAGTCTTTGTAGTGGTAGTTATAGTCACTAAGTTTACATCCACCTTCCTAGGGTCTGTAGAAATGCCTGAAGTTGAATATGCCTATTTTAAAGATCTTTCCATGAGTATTTTCCATTCTTTTACCCCCTAATGATCCGAAGATTGAATATAAAGGTGTGGAAATTATTGACTAACCTTACTGCTGTCACAGTCAATTTGCTAACATGCAAGACAGTCATGAGGTTTTTCTTGTTTATTCAAGATTTATATAATCTTCCTTATTGATAAGATGGGGGTCTGCTATTCCCAAAATTTCTATGACAAAATACCAATGGAGACCTCCCCAATCCTCATCTCAAGTTTCAAATGCACAATGAAATGATGGAGGACAATCATAACTGTCATAATAGTACATTAGCATTTTTTGTCTCAAGGTGGCCCTTAAGACTACCAAGGGGATGGATATAGAGTTGGGATTATGGTTTTTGTTTAAAAGCCTTGTGTCATTGACCTAATATTTATTTGTGGCAAGGATCCCAATAGCCTAAATATTACAAATTGTTGTCAAGAAGGGACTGTCATAGTTAAGTGTGGTACAGTGATACAATTTCATCTTGGTTGAGTATTGTATAAATCTTAAGCTATTTAGAATGCATGGGGGTATTAGGGTGTGGTATCATTATATAGGTAACCATCAAGTGATTTCTTCAACCCAATCTTAGCCTATATAGTACCCAGTGTGAAGAGCAAGATAGTGTTGTCCAAGAACCTTGTTACAGTCACAAATGAGGGCAATCTTAGCTATTGTAACCATAGTTGGAATCCCTTGTTGTTACCATAACATATGTGACCTAAAACCATGACTCTATGAGTATGAGTTGTTTGAAACTCCCCTGAGAAGATCCCACTATGGGAATGAATCATAATTCAGTGTTAAATAGGATTGCTGTCATTACAAAAAATCTAGGGTAGTCATTGTATCCTCTCATTTCCATCATAGAATTATTGTAACTATAGTTTTCAATACCAAAGAGATGGAATTGGTGGTAACCATAAGGTCTGTGTTGACTAGTCTCAATCATCCATCCATTGATGGTAAAAAATAATGTCCCAACGGAGATAGTAATGATGATACAAATGCAGACACAAAATAAGACCACTTTATATTCTTCTATTTTAGAGGACTGTCTCTACATTTCTGGTCTAGATTAAGGAAGACATAATTTAAGAGTTTATTGGATTTGATGGCTACAAGCCATTCATCAAATCAACACAAGGTGGCATGGTTAGGTTTCTGAATGCTTAAGTCCTCCTTTGTCAGATGTTGTAGTTGCAACTGCCCTATTAGACATGTATGCAAAATGTGGAAGCATAGACAAGGCACGTGAACTATTTGACAAAATGCCTCAAAGAAATGTAGTCTCATGGACTGCAATGACTGCAGGATATGCACAAAATAGATTTGTTGAAAAGGCTTTAGAAATTTTAAAGCAAATGCAATTGGCTTGTGTAAAGCTAAATTCCACAACCTTTGCCAGCATCCTCCTTGCCTGTGTCAAAATGAGAGCTTTGGAAAAGGGTATGGACATCCATCAATACATAAAGGATAGAGGAATTTTGTCAAATGTTGTAGTTGCAACTGTCCTGTTAGACATGTATGCAAAATGTGGAAGCATAGACAAGGCACATGAACTGTTTGACAAAATGCCTCAAAGAAATGTGGTCTCATGGACTGCAATGATTGTAGGATATGCACAAAATATGGAATCATAGACAAAAAAACATGAACTATTTGACATATTTCCTCAAAGGATGTCATCTCATGGAATGCAATGATTGCAAGATATGCACAAAATGGATTTTGCAAGGACACTCTCAAAATATTTGAATTAATTAAGCACTCTGGAACATATCCTAACATTGTAAGCTTTTCTTGTATTCTAGGTTCATGCAGCCATGCAGGTTTAGTGGATGAGAGTTGTACATACTTCAATCACATTTGTAACCCTCATTGTATTACACCTACAATTGATCATTATGTGTGCATGGTTGACCTCCTTTCCCATGCTGGCTATCTTGAAGACATCGTAAACTTTATCTTTCTTTCTAAATCCCCAAATTTGCCCTATTCCCACTCACATTGAAGACTAGTGAGCAGGAATAGGGCTAACATTTTTTTCGTTCTAAAATTGGCCAGATAACATATTGCTAACTTCATTTTTTTTCAAACAAAATAGACCTTTATCTTAAGGTTACTCATGAACCTTAAGATAAATAATTATTGAAAAAAAACTATGCATTCCTTAATGACATGTAAGAGAATTTAATCAACTACTACTTAAAAATTCTTTAATGTTTCTATCTAATGCAGGTTATTAGATTAATAGTGAAAAAGAACACATATGGACCAAGCAATTTGTGGCACTTAAGGTTATGTAATAGAATTTACAGTTGTAACATTGGAAAATGTCCCCTTGGGGACTTTTCCCTCATAAGGTTTAGCTCTCAGGTCTTTAGTGTGCATTTAGGACATCTTAGTTCATATTTTGGCATCCCGATGGAATGAGACCTAGGTTCCATGGCAAATTGGACCTAGGTGGACCCCTTGAGCTGTACCCTTCTCAAAATAGGGGGGAGGACTTGGGCACCTGTACCCTAGTCCTGCCCTATTTTAGGGCAGCCCTAGTTTCTGGGTGTCAATTTATGACCGTTATTTGGTCCTTTTGCCGACATGGTAAGTTTTGATTTTTAAAATCTTGGTGGGAGTGCTTGTAGTTGCATCTATAAGCATGCTTAGGCATTCATTTGTAGATTAGATGATTACTAGCAAGCTATTGTGTTCCCAAGGTGATTCAAGGCTTTCATCAAGAGCATACTTGTGTGTTTTGTGTGTTGATATTTGTAGATTTGTGCATCAATTTCCTCATGGAATGAAGAGCTTCTTCCTCCCATGAGAGCTTCACTACAAGGTGACATAATATTGTGTTTTCATCATTGATTCCTTTGTTTTTTTGCCTCTACCTCACAAGGGCATGCACTCTTTATTTGACAATAGTGTTCAAAGACTTAAGTGTTCTCTAGGGCTTGATTGAGGCAAGCCTCTAAACACCACAACCCCCAAACCAAGTCTTGTGATTGTAGGTTACAGGTGTCACATTTGGGAAAAGTGGAGTTGCAGGAAGGATTGGCAGGCATCAAGGATTCAGAATCTAAAGGAAAGGACACAAGAGCACTTCTAGGACTTGGGCACTCACTCTAGTGTCCTTTACATCTAAGTTTTAGAAAATAGAAGTTATAGGGATCATCAATGTCAGAAGGAGGTCCAGATTTCACTAAGAAACTTGCACCTTGGACTTGGGCACCCGCTCTAGTGTCCCTGACTATTCTGCGTCAAAACCCTGAAAACATGTATTTTGTAATTTGATATTTTACTCCTGTCTGCAAGAGCTTTTTCCATCATTCGTCAATTTGTTGTCGTATTTGCATAATTAGGGTTTTAATGGTTAATTGCACATAAGAGGAGGAAAATTAATAATTAAATTGCCTAATCCAAGTTTTCCTACATGTGCAAGTGACCTAGGGTATGATAGTGCTTGCCACTCGATCCTAGATCCTTGAATGTATGGTGGAAAGGAGGATTTAAACATCTAAAATCTAGAACATTAACACATCCAATTTTCTCATAAACATTTTGGTGAACCCATGTTTTTGGACTTAAATTGCAACTTCCTGAGTGTTTGTCTTCAGATTTGGATTGATTTCATTCATTCATATAGTCATTGATTTTATTGCATTGAGAAAAATTCAAAAAAATTGAAAAATTTAGAAAATACAAAAAATTGCATTGTTTGGATTACTAAATTGCATCAATTCTTTCTAAATTTTCCTAATTCATGATTTTTGCATCAGATCTGATATAAACTATAGAAAAATTCAGAAATTTTCATTGCATTTTTATCATTTAATTGCTAGGGTCTTGTGGAATTTTTGACAATTTTATATAACCTAGTAATTCCAAAATCTAGGGTTAGTAGGAAAAATCTTTTCTCAAAATTTTCTACTAATTTTAGAGGCTCATTCAATTTAACATTTGGTTGTAGTCTTGCATTTTAGTGTAAATTTGCATTTAGATTTAAAATATTTGCAATTTTGCATAGAAAATTTCAACAAAAACTAGTAATTTTGATGCATTTTCATTAAATTTGCATAGGCATTTTGTATGTTCAATCTTGAAAATCATTTTCAGATCTAAGATTAAGTCATTTTCATCATAAATCAGACTTCAAAACATTCACATAGTATATTGTCTCAAGATCTCAAACCCAGGTCTTCAAAAACAATGATTTTCACTAAAATTAGCCTTATCGACTCTCCAAACTTGCACCATAGGTGTGTTGCGAAAGGTATTTTTGAATTAATTTTTTGCTATTAGGGTAATAATTTTATTCTCCTCATAAAATTCTTCACAACACCCTTTTAACGGGTTCTTGTAGTGAAAATTCAGTGAAAAACTACACATTTTAGCTATTTTTGCCCTAGGGTTTGACCTAGTTTGCACTCTAAGCATGTTGTGATCAATTTTAAGGATTGAGGTGACTGATATCAGTGATATTATTTGATTTACCTCCTAAAATTTCTTACAACACCTCCTTTGCTAGGTCTTGGAATTGAAAAACCGTGAAAAATTACATATTTTGCTATATTTTCACTAGGGTTTTACCTTAAGTGGCACTAAAAGCATGTTGTGTTGGATATTTTGGCACTAAGTGGATATTATTACTGATATTATTTTCTTTCCATCATCATTTTCCTCACAACTCCTTTTTGTTATGCTCTTTTGGATTGACTTTTGGTGAAAAAACTGTCTATTTTGACATATTTTCACTATATTTAGACTTGGGATTAACTTAAAATCACATCAAGAGTGTGTTGAGAAGGATACTTTTTCTATTTTGGACTGATATCAGATATATAACTTTCTTCCCTTGACTGAAATCTTTACACTACCCTTTGGTTTATTCATTTGCATTAAAAAAGTATAAATTTCCAAGCATTTTTGGCCGTTAATCATATCCTTCTCCTAGGATTTGTTCTCTCAGATTGAGCATTGTGTGTTGTATGATTTTGCATAATCTTTATGACATGCTATCCTAAAAACAATATCCCTTTGAGAAGAAGTAAAAGGTTAATGGGATCTAGTGCTCTTGAAGAAATTGGTACTTTGGACACCTTTACAAAGGGAGAAACCCAAATTGTGCAAGATATTATACATCCTACAACCACAATGGAAGAACAAAATTTTCATGATGTTGATAATACTATTGAGGCAACAAGATATGTATCTCATAAGCAAATAGAAAAATTGGATAAAGAGCTAGCTGAATTTCAATCATTTATGGAAAATGAGAGAATAGCGGAAGAAGCTGTCCCTACAATTCATAATATAAGAGAATTGATAAAAGAGGGACAAGATGGTGTTAATGCAATTTGCAGTCTAGCACATATTGTACAAACCAATATCATGCCAGTGACCGAATGTGCACAAGCGATAAATAACACTTTATCACCATCTTATACTCAAGTATCCATACCTATACCGACTACAGGAATAATGACTTTTACACCAACAATCTTAACAATTGATGCAAATTCTTGAAGTAATGCTACCACTGGTATTGGAGTATCTAATGGAACCATTTACAAATCTGTGGGATTTGATTATCAAAATTTGGTTCCTAAAGGGAACTCCTCTATGCATAATTGTTCTCAACCACCTATCTATTCCACTCATTTCCAACCACCTATTACCTACTCACAACCATCTTCTACCTATCATTATGGCCAACCACCATTAACATTTCCTCAGCCTCTACCTATTGTATCTCAAGCTCAATCACCTCCTCACCTTGGTTCTAATTCCTCACAACAACCCACATCTCCCAATGATGCCATCCTAAACCAACTTTTACAGGGCATGACTGCTTTGCAACAAAAGGTAACAAATTTGACAAACTCTTCGTAGCCTAGTCTACCGACATATCATGCCCGTAATCCATTATCCTATGCAATTTTGAGAACCCCTATTCCTGAGAGGTTTGAGACTCCTCGCTTTGAAAAATATGGTGGAAAAGGTGATCCTACTATTCATGTGGCAGCATTCACAGCTATGTATAGTGATTTTTATTTTGAAGAGGATTTGTTAGAAAAACTTTTCCCGCGATCTCTCAAAGATACTACTTTAGAATAGTTTTGCCTGTTGCCTCTGAATTCAATACACTCCTTTTCATAGTTGATTGATCAATTTTTATAACATTTTCAAGCAAACATCAGACGCTAAGTCACTCTTATTGACTTGGTTCAATGTAAACAAGGTCCTAAAGAAAAGTTGACTGAATTCAATAGTCGATATCAAGGACTTTATGCACAAATTCAGTATCAGATGAAAGATGAGGATGTTTAAAAGATATTCATTACAAATCTACAACCTAATATTCATAATAAGATTCTCTTAATGAAATATAACTCCTTTCAACATTTATGCACCGCTCTTCGTGATTATCAACTTTCGTTTAGTTAGTATGAAAACCAAAACTCATCGGCTCAAGTTGGTCAATCCATGGGTGGATCATTGCAAAACAACTTTAAGAGAAATAATAATAGGAGTTTCATCAAGATCAATAGACCAAATACGAATGTGTCTGCTATAAATAATCCAACAAAACCATCATATCAATCAAGAAAGTTTACTCCGATATTTGAGTCCTATCATTCTATCATGAATCAAGTTGTGAGTAATAACATTTTGAAGCTTCCCTCGATCAAGCTTGATGATCCTAATAAAAGAGGACCTTACTTAGATGCTAATGCCATTTGTAATTATCAGCAGACACAAGGACATGACACTGAATGATGTATGCATCTTAAACATGAAATATAGGACCTTATTGATTCAAATGTCATCCAGGTATCGGGTGTGAATGATAATGGAAATAAGTGGGTTGCTCTGCCAAATTAGAAGTTACAAATCTTCACTAATCCTTTCCCTAAACATACTAAAAATAATATGGTGGAATAGGGTTTAATGGAAGTAGATGAGGATGATTACTTGGACTATGATAGTATCATCAGAATGATTAAAGTGGATAATCCACCTTGTCTATGAACAGAATTTATGCTGAGGTCTCTCCCCTGTTATCCTTATATGGATTAGGAGACAATCAAAAGGCATTAAAAAAGAAAGAACAACAATCGATACAGATGAGTAAGATGGTACAAGATGATTCCTGTTACTGTCCTAGAAAGATTCAACAACGAAACTCGCTAAAAATTAGAAAAGAGCAAGACAAAAATCAATAGTTAGAAATAATAGTGGTTGTCCACCTCATAAGCAACAAAAAGTCTCATTTAAACAAGGATTTAAGGAACAAGCATCATATGTTAACAAACAAGACTTTCATAAGAACCACTCAAATTTTGCATTAAATATGATCGAATACCTCTCCAAGAGGTTTGCGAGCTCCAAGATATAATATGAAGACCTTACAGGTAAATATCTCTAACCCTTTATCTCTCTCGTGATGTGCTTCCCCCATGATGTGTTATATGTTGTTTAGGCCTCTTGGGATGACCTCAGATTCTCTTGTAAGGACCGAGATACTAGGAGACCACCTCTGTTGTGACCTTCTATTTGTATCATCATTCTTCTATATTTCCTCTATTTGATTTCATCATTGTGTGTTGTGTCTTACGGACATAGCGTTGTGGTTGGTGACCTGGGGGCACCCTCCTACGTGACTATCCCTAAGACACTTGCTTCTCCTCTCTTATTTATTGTTTTCCTTCCTCTATTGTTTCCACCTAGCGGGCGGATGATGACAAACATTTATAGTGATGCAGACCTAGTGTCCCTTTCGAGAGCAATAAAAAAATGGACTTAGTTCCTAATTTGACAATGGGGTTATATATTTTATCCAACACTTGGCTAGTGGAAGCACTCGTGCTTTCCATGTAGTGAATTTTATGATGTTTCTATCGTATTTCAAACCTTAACAATACTACTACTTCGTGCACCTTTGTTTGTCTTTGAATCTAGCCTTAGCTATACTTGATTTGGAGAGCTTCATGATATAGACCTACGGTTATCGTCGAACTTTGAATTTGTTGTATAACCTTGGCTCTTTGTGTGGTTAATCATATGCATTGATGATTTTTGTTTATCATGATTTTGTAGACACTAACATGTTTCTTGCAGCGATGTGTTTGTGGGAACATTTGGTGATCGTAAAGTACATGTCACCTTCGGGGGGCATGGGCTTTGCGAAAGTCAGTGTTCCATTGTGTGTTTTCTTCCTACCTTAACGTGCTTGATATCGATAACTAATAACAACCACCTTAATTTGGGGGCATATATAAGGTAAACTATCTGTTATAGATGTTAGCAATGTGTTTGACCTTAGATGCAAAGACTTGCGCTCCAGGGTAGTGCATCATGCATCTTGAGTTTTTTTGCAATCAATCAATCAATCATGTAAGCCCTCTGCAGAGGTGGGATATCATGTATATCCTTTTTATCTTAATCCCTCAGTGGAGGTAGGGATGGTGTATTTCTCGAAGTAGATTACATCATCTTGTCATTTTCAAAAGTCCTCTGCGGAGGTGGGGAGTGGTTCTGTGACTAACTCAACCCTTAAGTGTGTCTTCGGTGATTGTTGTGGTGAAGCCCAATCGTCGATGTGTGCCTATAATGTGCCTGAGATGGTGTTGGACCTAGAAATAGGTACACTCCATCGTTTGTCTGCTGTGTTTTCTTCATGTATTCAAGTGTGTGTGTTTTGGCGTGCTTGTTTTGTGTGGCATGTTTGTTGCCACATATGTAGAGACCAGTGCCCTTGAGTAGTGCTTCTTGCATTTTGGAAGGTTTTGTGTCTTGCGTGTGTGTTGCCCCATATATACAGAGACCTGGGCCCTAGGGTAGTGCATCCTGTATTATGGGAGGTTTATTTACTTTCTAGTACTTGCATCTGCATTTCATATATATGAGAAAAAGAAAAGAAAAGCTATCATTTCTATCTTCCATGCATTAATGTGTCTTCTATGCATCGACTGTCTTCTTCGTGTTCTACGTGACTTTAACTATCTTCTCCATGTTTTGCGTGCTTGTTAATGTCTCCTATGTGATTGGCGTGTCTTCTTTGTGCTTGGTGTGTTTGTGACCTTACTTTAATGCATGTATTGGCCTTGCATTTATACATACATTAAAGTGGGGGCTAAATGTAAAGTTAGAAAATGTCCCCTTGGGGGCTTTTCCCTCATAAGGTTTAGCTCTTGAGTCTTTAGTGTGCATTTAGGACATCTTAGTTCATATTTTGGCATCTCGATGGAATGAGACCTAGGTTCCATGGAAAATTGGACCTAGGTGGACCCCTTAAGCTGTACCCTACCCAAAATAGGGGGAGGACTTGGGCACCCGCGCTCTAGTCTTGCCCTATTTTGGGGCTGCCCTAATTTCTGGGTGTTGGTTTATGACCGTTAATTGGTCCTTTTGCTAACATGGTAACTTTTGATTTTTAAAATCTTTGCGGGAGTGCTTGTAGTTGCATATATAAGCATGCTTAGGCATTCATTTGTAAACTAGATGATTACTAGCAAGCTATTATGTTCTCAATGTGATTCAAGGCTTTCGTTGTGTTGCAAGAGCGTACTTGTGTGTTTTGTGTGTTGATATTTGTAGATTTGAGAATCAATTTCCTCATGGAATGAAGAGATTCTTCCTCCCATGAGAGCTTCACTACAAGGTGACATAATATTGTGTTTTTATCATTGATTCTTTTGGTTTTTGCCTCTGCCTTACAAGGGCATGCACTCTTTATCTAACAACGGTGTTCAGAGACTTAAGTGTCCTCTGAGGCTTGATTGAGGCGAGCCTCTAAACACCACAACCCCCAAACCAAGTCTTGTGATTGCAGAACCTTACAGGTGTCGTATTTGGGAAAGTGGAGTTACAGGAAGGATTAGCAGGCATCAAGGATTCGGGATCTGAAGGAAAGAAGGACACATACACACTTCCAGGACTTGGGCACTCACTCTAGTGTCCTCCGCATCTAAGTTTTAGCAAACAAAAGTTATAGGGCTGATCAGTGTCAGAAGGAGGTCCAAATCCCACGAAGAAACCTGCACCTTGGACTTGGGTGCCCACTCCAGTGTCCCTGACTATTCCACTTCAGAACCCAATAGGTATTCTGTAATTTGATATTTTACTCCTATCTGCAAGAGGTTTTTTCGTCATTCATCAATTTGTTGTTGTATTTGCATAATTAGGGTTTTAATGGTTAATTAGACATAAGAGAAGGAAAATTAATAATTAAATTCCCTAATCCAAGTTTCCCTACATCTGCAAGTGACCTAGGGTATGATAGTGCTCGCCACTCAACCCTAGATCCTTGAATGTATGGTGGAAAAGAGGATTTAAACATCTAAAATCTATAACATTAACAAATTTTCCCCTAAACAACAGTTGATAGTTAAATTGTATAACAATTTTTTTATGATCTTTACTAATGTTTATTAGAATTGTTGCATGTTTTACATCATTGGAATGACATATTAGTTGTAACTTTTTTGAAATTTTATTATGGTATGTGCACTTTGATATGTTGTAATATGATTATGGTTTCATTTCATATGTTGTAATATTAGATATATAACAGAAAAATAAATTATTGCATGAAATAAATAATAACTTTTCATTTTAAATGTTTTTTTTGCAGAACACGAGTCTTCTAGAAGATCAAGATGATCCTCATGATATAGATCTATATTATGTTGGTTCTGGTACAAATCACATGGTAGAGGATGATGATGATGCAGATATAAAAGACATCAAAGCCGATGACGATGACGACGATGATGACGACGACGACGATGATGATCACGATGGTGATGACAATGATGAGGTAGTTGCTGGTAGTAGCTAGTGACACTCATGATCATATATACTACATCATGGATCATTGCTGATATATCGTTATGATGCCTCTTTTCATGGTTACTATCATATGTATCATTTTCACGGCCTGTAGTACCATATTAATGAGTTGTATCAAAAATTTATGTATCATTTTGACTTATATCATTTGGACATGTATCATTTCGAGTTACATAATTTATCATTTTTACTTATATCATTTGTACATGTATCATTTTGACTTATGTCGACTATTGGACATGTATCATTTTGGCATGTTATTGATCTACTAGCATATTTGACTTTCACTTCTTTTAGTTATATATGATGATGATCTTATCAGTATTGACTTGTCAATATATATATATATTGAAAGTGATCGATGATTTTTGGATGGATATTTATTACATATGATGATTTTAATTTACTACTCAGGATAGATGTTGTCAAATTCAATTTAATTATAGATATTTGACTTGTTTTAATTACAAATGATGATCATGTTATAATAATTATCTTGTTATTTAATCATATGAGTTAAATAATTAAATTACTATGATATATTTAACTAATTAAATTGAAATAAAACATATTAAATTAATTCCATTTGGAAGGAGATTCACTCATCACAATTAATGCAATCATGCAAAACAATACTTCAAACTAGATTTTAGGACAATGGTTGCGGCCTATCAGACATATGCTGGATGGATTTGAAGACTACAGATTGAGCCACATATATAGAGAAGGCAACTGAGTGGCCGATGAGTTAGCAAAGGCAATGACAGAAAGTACCCAAAGTTAATTCATTTGGTGACATCATGTAATCATCATTTGAACTGGTAATTTAATTTGGCAAGTGTAGAGTAATAATACTCGTAGGTGAATAATTAGATAAGTCCTCAAGGTACGGTGCTGGGCTATTAAAACTCACATTGGGCTTTAAGATCTGTATATCTATGGGCTCGTGTGGATGATACACTCTTGCCAGCCTACTCATCATTAATAAATGCGAGGGTCTACAAATATGGGCGGGGATTGCAAGAGAGCCATACCTTTCTCTCTTTTCTCACTCTATTTCTGCAAGCTATTGGAGCTTGAAGCCATGGACACACCGATATGTTTGGAATCCATGAAGCAACAAATGGCGTTATGAGGGGAGGTGACTGACAAAAGACTCAAAGCTATTCTTGTGTCTGACCATCCCTTGGTGCTTTAGGCAGTAAACAAGGTGCTAGGGGACAAATTTCTGAAGGCTACTCACTACTATAGAGTAAACATGGATATCACGACTATGTTCTTGGTGGCTCTATATATGAGAGTAGGCAAAGCCAAAGTAAAATTCTTGTGCCAGAAGCTATTCCTGCACTCTCTTTTGGGAGAGATGGGTGTGACCATTGATAATGTTGATGATGATATCCTCTCTCCCTTGGTACAAAACCACTACATGTCCAAGACACGAGGTGCAGAGGTGAGAAAATTCCCAGTTGTTCAAACTCTTAGTTCGGTTGAGTTGGAGAAGAGGTGGGGTGAAATTGAGAGGAGAATTAATTGTTTTGGTACGATGGCAGGAATAGTGTGTGTGACTAAAGTTGGCTGGGCCAAGTGGTACATGGAAGTAGAAGGTTTGTAATCAGCTGGCATCCCTAAGGATGATCAAGTTTGGGGGCTGGGCAAAGGTGAAGATTGGGTGGAGATGGATGAGCATTCCCCTAAAAAAGCAACAGATAGTCCAGCTCACCATGCTTGTGGTATATAGTGCCCAATGGTAGCTCGTGTAGTGGCGGTAAGGCATGCTTGTGAAGAAGGAGACTGAATAAGGAGTCCTATGTGTCTAGTAGGTAGTGGTTGTGGTCTTAGTATCTAGTCTTTCTTCCTATTTTTTGTTCTGTATTGGGCAATTTTGTATAAGTAAGCCCAAATCTATAAGGATTGGTATATGTATTGTGAAAGGTCAGAAGGGTAGTGATGTCTGGTCAAGTAAAAATGGTAGGAAAACTTGGTGATAGTGGTCAATGCAAAAACTACAATGTAATCTTGTTGTTTATCAATATAATGGTTGTTGCCCCTTAGTAGCTATTTAACTAAACAAAACATATTAAATTAATAAATGTAAGAAAAATAAGAAGCATTTTTAGAAGCAAAAAGGAAGCAACAATGGAAGCCAAACTAGAAGCAAACTAGAAACAATCTTGGAAGCAAACAAAAGCAATTTAGGTAGCAAACAAAGAAATAATAATGGAAGCAATTTTAGAAGAAACAATAGATACAATATTAGAAGCCATATTAGAAGCAACAAAAGATGCAAAAATGGAAGCAAAATTGGAAGCAATAAGTGACATTATATTGGAAGCAAAACCATAAGCAAAATTGGAAGCAAAATTGGAAGTAAAAGTGGAAGCAAAAGTGGAAGCAAAATTGGAAGCAAAATCGGAAGCAAACTCAAAGCAAAATTAGAAGCAAAATTGGAAGCAAAACTGGAAGTAAAATTGGAAGCAAAACCAGAAGCAAAATTGGAAGCAAAATTGGAAGCAAAACTAGAAGCAAAATTGAAAGCAAAAGTGGAAGCAAAAGTGGAAGCAAAAGTGGAAGCAAAAATGGAAGCAAAACTAGAAGCAAAACCAGAAGCAAACCTGGAAGCAAACCTGGAAGCAAAATTGGATGCAATAAGCGACGTTATATCGGAAGGAAAATTGGAAGCAAAACGGGAAGTAAAATCGGAAGCAAAATTGGGAGCAAAATTGGAAGCAAAACCAGAAGCAAACCTGGAAGAAAAACTAGAAGCAAACTTGGAAGCAAACCTGGAATCAACACAAGAAGAAAAACCAGAAGCAAAATCAGAAACCAAACTAGAAGCAACAAAATTCGGTGCTAAATCCTGCGCTACACTCGATGCTTTACTCGACGCTAAACCTGACGCCAAAGTGAACATGCATTTTGGCACCAAGTTTTGCATCGACAGAAGTGTCCAACTCATGAACTGAAATGCACTAAAATTTGGCACTATTTTAGGTGCTAATTGCATGTTTTGTTGTAGTGTTGAGCCCTATAAGAAAGTTTTTCAAACACTAAACCATATTCATGGAATCTTGCTAGATTACATAATTTCATAGAGTACAACACATTTCTAGATTCTCTCACCTTAGTTTCTCTATTCATGTAGAATTGATCTAAAGAAGAAAGCTTAAATTGTTCTAAACCTATATCAGCAATGTCTTGTCTACCCATATCTCCCTGTGTAGTTTTATTTTGAGCATCTCTTGGTTTTGATTCTACAAGAGGATCTCACCAATCTCTTAGCTTGTTAGAAAATAACCTTATAGCATAATGAATTTTCTATCGATGGGTCCTGTATACACCTAAAAATGACATGACTCTACGTAAATAAATATTTTTAATATTTATTTCATCTTTGTATTCCTCTATCAATAAATAAATAAATTTATTTATTTATTTGATTCACTTCCTCCCATTTAATTAAATAAATTTTGTTTATTTAATTAATCTTATCTACATCAACTTTATTCTTCTAAATAATTAAATAATTTTAATTATTTAATTAAATCTTTTATTCTTCTAAATTTAAATAAAATGCAAATTTTATTTAAATAAAATCTAAAATCTCCAAAAATAAAATATATTTAAATATATTTTATTTATTCTTCCAAAATTATCTACAAGTAATTAAATAAATTTATTTATTTAATTATGCTTTCTTATCTTCTAAAAAATCTTCAATATCTTCTAAAAATAAATTCCTCTTGTCATACAAAAGCAAAAGCTGAGTTAAAGCAACTTTGTTTTTAAATTAGAAAAATATATTCTTGTGATCAATGAGAACAAAATGAAGATGCAATACTAATCAAATGCAAATACAGATGATTTTACCTTCCTTTTGACTCATGAATCCAAGAGAGGGAAGGAGTCGCACCCGATAGCTCCTCGGATATTACCCATGTGATGTAAGATGTGGATTGCTCAATGCTTTTCAACACAACTGGGATGAGAGACAAGTGGATTCAGATAGAGATTGAGATGGAGATGGGGGACTTCTTCATGTATCAAACCTCTACCAAAATCTCTCCACAATCTCCTCATCTCAACACCAGAGGCTCAATCTGGCATCAAACCTTTGCCAAAATCACTCTGGTGGTAGCACCAGCTCCTCCTTACAATTGCACACACTTCTCACACATACCAAGATCCTGGAGCTACCTGCTTTGAATAGGCGTAGCTAGGGGATTCAACAAATACTGTCACATCCTCACCTTAAGTTGTTCAAAGTGCTTGTTAAATAAAATCACACATCATTTTTTCAAAACAAAGCAAAATCTTGATTATTTTGTGATTATTGTGCTTGAATTGATTTCAAGAACATTGCCAAGAGACATAACAAATCATTTGATCACATTCCAAACAAAGAAAATCCAAAAATTTACCATAAAAAATCTCTTTTTAGGACCTCGATAATCACTACCTTATTTTAGCACCATATCTGTCTGATTGTGGGGCCATTTCACCCGTGGATTGGCGCTATTTTTAGATTGAATTGCCTGAAACAAAGACCTATTTAGTTGTGATCTACACTGTCTGCTCTGCCATAATCCATAGCCACCTCCTAGAAATCCAACAACAGTCTATCCATTTTTTTCAAAATTTTCCAAAATCACACCTTCTTTTTGACCTTAGAGAATCCACCACCATTGTTGGACCCCCTTTGCTACATCAAAATCAACCCAAATCCATATCTATCCATCCCCCTTCAATCTTTTTTGCATATCTCCTTGGACCAAATCAAATCATTTCAAAAAAAAATCTAAAACCAAATCAAAACACCCATCAACAAATCATCAACCAAAGCTTGTCATCCTTTTGAGCCAAAGTTAGATCTAGATCTCATCATTATCATCACGTTTTCCTTGAAAATTCATTAGTCTACCTTTTAAGAAAAACAAATCATCCCTCTTTGTGTAAGGTCATTAGTCTACCCTAAATAAAGAAAATCATCCATTTGTGCCAAAATCTAGATCTTGTCTAAAGCTCAACTTGTTGACCATCAAAGTCATTCCAAAAAACATTGTCCTAATCATCCTCATCAATCAAAAACAAACATCAAAATCAAAACCCCTTTTCATCAAAACAAACATCATCATCCTCCATCTTGATCCAAAATTTGTGCAAAAAATCAATATCATCCATTCGTATCACCCTTAGGATAAAATCCTTAGAAAGACATATCAATCTTCCACCGCATCCCCTCTTCTACTTCATCTCACTACCAGATCCATCTTTAGGTCCAACACAATCAATCAGATTCTCTAAGGTCTCCATCCCCATTCCACTCTACTTCTAGGAATCAACTCCATATATGTGCATGCCCATCATGAGATCACAAAGCAAAAAGAAACAAGAAATGGTAGAACATTGGCAATTTAGCATGCCCAACACCGATAGCTACAACATACCCATCAATCCAAACCTACCTACATACTCTTACATCCCCCCATATGGTCCCAACGAAAATCCCTTCAGTTACTTACAACAATGACCACCACCACCACCAACACAAAACATCCCCACCATTTCCCAAGATGATCTAGATGTCTTGAGCTTTACACAAGACACCGATAACATGGACCTACTTGATAAAATACTAAGGTCGAACCCAAGTAGATATCTTGATCATCTTCTCAAAATTGGTGCTCAACTCCCCCCCATCATGACATCATCACAACCATCCACCTCTACAATCATTCCTACCCCATCAAATACCCAAGCATCTACATCACATACCCAACCCACCACCTCTCAAACATCAATACCTACTGTATCTACCACTTCCACAAGCTCAACCGCTACCACCTCTACAAATCCCACAAATACCACCATCCCTACCATCTCCCAACCCATCATCACCTCCACTACCACAACTACCACAAACCCTTCCATTCCACAAATCACCTTGGGCGTACAAGGAAACATCACATAAGCAAGCACCTCCATGAGTGTGCCCCCACCCAACCCTCAAACCATTGCATACCTACGACAATTATTCTCACAAACACCTCGCAACACATCTAACCAATCCAAAGTCCACATACCCAATGTCAATCCATCCACTATCACGTATCCACATAATCCCATAATAGCATCTATACAACAACAAACCAATCCCCAAATACCATCGCATGTTCTCCAACAACTCTAAGTGTATCAACAATATCAAGCACCACTCAATCCAACCACCAACCCGCAATACCAACACCTCAACCAAACACATCTCCAACATCAAATCCCACCCCATCTCCAACATCTCACCAATCAACAAACCTACACACCCCAACCACCACAACCACAGGATCTCACAACCGTCCTACAAGGCTTAATCCAAAAGGTGGATGACCTACAAACTGGGGGCAAACGCAAACACTATTCTTTTGAGGATATTTGCCCCTACCCATTTGATCGCACATTGTACATGCCCCCTTTCCCCAAAAACTTTGAAATGCCAAAATTCGACATATACAAGGGAAAGGGAGACCCTAGGGACCACCTTAGGGAGTTCTACATCGCTTGCCTAGAAGTCTCTAACAACGACACATATCTTATGAGACTCTTCCTAAGAAGCCTTGGCGGTGAAGTTGCTGAATGGTTTGCACATCTTCCCCTAGGCATTAAGACTTTCCCTAAGCTTGCAGAGAAATTTGTAAACCACTTCTCCTACAATTTTAAGCATGAAATGTCTAGGACAGACCTTTGCAACACCAAACAAAAAAATGGAGAAGCCTTCGCTTCCTTCTTGCAAAGGTGGAGAGGCTTAGCAAGCAAACTCCCATGGCCCATTCCTGAGAAACAACTCGTCACCATGTTCGTGGCCAACCTCAATCAGGAATTAGGGTTTCATCTACAAATTCTTTGTGCATCTACCTTTGAAGAGGTCATCGACAAAGGCACCACCATCGAACGAGCCCTCATTTCCAAGGGCTCCATCAAACTGTATGACCACAAATCCAACAACAACAACAACAACAACAACAACAACTACAAATCCAATAACAACACCCCCAATACAAACAACAATGCCAACACGCAATCAAATGACAAATCACATTATTGGGGGAAGAACAAGAACAATCTAAACGACGGCGTCACGGATGTGAAAGTCATCTAACATATACAAAACCAAACACCTACGCATACATATGCAACAAATGTAAATAACCAGAGGGGCCCAACTAAACCATGCAAACCACGCAGATAATTCACACCCTTAGGGGAACCTGTCGAAGACATCCTTGACCGATGTCTCAAGAAAAATTTGATCACGCTCCCACCCGTTAGACCCCATCAAGAAAATGAACTAAAAGCCACGTGGTACAATGAGAACGACTACTGTGAATACCACCACATTGCAGGTCATAAAACAACTGACTGCATGCAACTAAAACATTGCATCCAAGACCTTATCGAACAAAATCTAGTCAGTCTCGATCATAGCACCCAACCATCACCAAATGCCAACCTAGGAGCTTACAAGGATCCCCTACCTAATCATAACAAAGGCTCCTTGTCCAACCAAGTATACAATGTCACCCCACCACCTGCATCCTACGACTCTATCATAGGACGTATAGAAGCATCATCCCATCATGTCAACACAGTCACCATTTGGGCACAAGCACCCGATTGCGCTATTACAACTCGCCATGGCTGTGTATCCATCTGTACAACCCCTCCCACTGAACAAATGCCTGCATCCACCTCAGATCCCCTACCTCCTCGTCCAACCACATGTCCATCACCTACCCACAAGTATAACCTCCTAGAACACCTAGGAAGGACACCCACACAAATCTCCATCCTCGAGTTGCTTCGCACATCTCCCCTTCATAAGGACGTCCTCTATAAAGCACTCTTGTAAACACAAGTCCCTACCAACTTGAATGTAACTCAATTCCAAGCCATGGTAGGGCACATCGCCGCACCCCACCATCTCACCTTCTCAGAAAAGGACCTATCTGCCTCCTATCACATACATAACGACGCCCTACACATCGAAGTCCGCATCCACAAGCACACCATTAAAAGAGTCTTAATAGATGGTGGCTTCGGCCTCAACATATGCACTCTAAAACTGCTAAAACACTTGGGGTACTTCGATGTGGTTGTTGACACCAGTGAGTGCATCATGATCAAAGGCTATGATGACATTGAGCGGCTCTCTGAAGGCACCATCAAGCTTCCCATACAAGTGGAACCAAAAATATTGGAAACTAAATGTTAGGTTCTTGATCTCGACCTCCCCTACAACATCCTTCTCGGTAGACCATGGATTCATGCCATGCAAGCTGTCCCATCCACCTTCTATCAGTGCATCAAATTCCCTCACAATGGCACAAAAGTCATTGTCTATGCTGACCCCCATCCCTTCCAATATTGCAGTTTTCTAGAAGGCCACAACCAAACCTTCTGCCCATACAATAAAGCTACTGCTGAAGCCAATCCAATAGCATCAAACTCATATGTTGACCCTGCAAACATTGCCTCCACTTCATCCCAAGAAACTCCACCACCCGAGATCCAGATAAAGCTATCCGACATGGGATGTGGGGAATATGACCTGCACAGCACCTTTTGTGTGGGCACATTACCCAATCCTAAGGCATTCGGCATCCCAAAAATAGAGGCAGCCAATACAGTCATCATCAAGTGCAAACCCTTGCCCATCTTTGAGAAGAAGCACCTCTTGGATTAGGATGTACTCGAAGATATTTCATCTTGGCTTTACAAAGATGAAGAGCCTGAGCAAGAGACCCCCACAATCCCAACAACAATCTATGGTAAAGGTTCTAAAATTGTCAAAAGCATGGGCTATAAAGGACAAGGTGGTATTGGACTTCATGAACAGGGAATCGTGGAACCATTGCAAGCAACAAAGAATCCCTATACTCAAGGGTTAGGGTATGGTCAACCACAACGCATCCTCACTACCGGTGAGTGTATCTTAGCCGAGGTCGCTACGGTCTCCTTAGACGTCAACAATGTTAATGAAACTGGCCTTCAAGACTCCTTTAGTGACTTTGCCAACTTCTTCGACTCATCCATTTACACCACCTACTTAGTCACCACTCTTGCCTCATCATCTAACGATCTACCCTTAGTATACTCTGACCTCATTGACTGGGACCAACGGGGACCTCCTATCTTCGACATCGCACCTAACGATGAGGCCATCGCTGAAATGATGGGGATAAGAGATCACTTCCCTTTGGGAGATCACAGAGCTGGCTACATCATGGAGCTTGATATGAATGCCTATTTCAGGGAGACAACCCCTACTTCCAATCATAAAAACATAAAAATCAACAATGGATCTGATGGTGAAAACCGTTCCCTGGCAGTATCAGATCCTAAAAAAGTAAAAACAAAAGACGTATCTCCTGGTGAAAACCTCCACGAGGCGCCAGGAGATAGAAGCATGGGCCTTCCCGAGGTAGACAAAGTATATCTAGATAGATCACCCATCTTGGTAGAACTAGCTCAAGAAATGAATCTAGGGACAAAGGAAGAGCCGAAAATCACATACCGAGCAGAATCTCTCAGCATATTAGAACAAGAGAACTTCTTGTCCTTCTTCACATGTAGAAATCACAATTTTGCATGGACCTATGCAGACATGCCAGGGCTAGATCCTACCTTAGTTGTTCATCATCTTGCAGTGCATCCTGATGCGAAACTTGTCAAGCAGAAACTTTGAAAAATGAATCCTAGATTACTAGATGTTGGGTTCATTTGCCCAATCAATTATCCTGAATGGGTTTCAAACCTTGTACCAGTTGCTAAACCGGATGGTTGAATCCGCTGTTGTACTGATTTTAGGGATCTCAATAAGGCCTGCCCAAAATATGACTTCCCACTACCAAACATCGACATGATAGTGGATCTTACGGTAGGACATGAAATGTTATCCCTTATGGATGGTTTCTTAGGATATAACCAAATAAAAACTGCCGAAGAGGATCAGCACAAAACAACCTTCATATGTCCATGGGGAACATACTGCTGGGTGGTAATGCCATTTGGCCTAAAAAATGCAGGGGCTACCTATCAAAGAGGTATGACCATCATCTTTCATGACCTCTTCCACCACATCATGGAAGACTATGTGGACAATTTGCTAGGGAAATCAAAGACCAGAGAAGAACATTTAGATGTGTTGGCCAAAATCTTCGATAGGTTAGAGCAATACAATGTCTATTTGAATCCAAAGAAATGCGTCTTCGGCGTCACCTCAGGCAAACTTCTGGGATACATAGTCTCGAGAAGAGGAATCGAAGTTGATCCCACAAAGGTCAAGGCCATCACCGAAATGCCTCCTCTGAAAACATTGAAACAACTAAGAAGTCTACAAGGAAAACTCCAATCTATCTGATGATTCATTGCCCAACTTGCTGATAAGTGCCAACCATTCCAGCATCTCCTTAGAAAAGACATAGCTTTTGTCTGGAACACTTAGTGTCAGGATGCCTTTGACCTACTAAAAAATACTTGGCTAATCCTCCTATGCTAACTCCACCAAGGCAAGGCAAACCCCTCCTACTTTACATCTCTGCAACAGAGATAGCTATTGGAGCATTGCTAGCACAACTCAATGAATAGGGAAAGGAAAGAGCCATATACGACATCAGCCACACTTTGATGTCATATAAGCTCAACTACACATAGATCGAATGAGCATGTCTAGCCCTCATCTTTACCTCACAAAAGTTAAGACACTATATCCTCAATCACAAGACCAAGCTCATCACCAAGATCGACCCACTGAAGTACCCGCTAAACAGAGCTACTCTTACTGGGAGAATGGCAGATCAACTGGCTAATGCACCTATCTAGGCAGAACATCCTACAATAGTGGAGTTTCCTGACGAAGCTATCTTAACAATCACACCAACTACAGACACATGGAAGATGTATTTTGATGGATCATACACTCACAGAGGCTCGGGGGGCAGGCATCCTGTTTGTTACCCCGCAAGGCGACACAATCCCTAAATCCTTCAAGATCACATTTCCATGTACCAACAATGTAGCAGAGTATGAGGCCCTTATCACAGGTCTCCGAATAGCCATCCAATGGAAAATTGAAAAGCTACTTGTGTATGGTGACTCTCAACTAGTCATTAGGCAAGTGAATAATGAATACAAAACCAAGGATGATAAGCTCCTTCCCTATAAGAAAATGGTCGATGATTTCAAAGAATACTTCAACGACATCCAATTCGAGAAAATCCCAAGGCTCAACAACAAAGCAGCAGATGCCATGGCAACCATCAGATCTCTGGTAGACATGAAGAAGGACAGTAAGAAATGTGAGTTCCTGATCGAAGAACTCCCCATCCTAGCATACGATGTTCCTCAATCTGAACTAGTGTGAGAAATCATTGGTCCCTTATCCCCATGGTATCAAGAAACCTACCTATACCTTCATGATAATATCCTCCCCCTAACCTATCCACATCACAGAGAAAATCGTTCATCCGTCGAGCCTCCCGCTTCATCCTTGTAGGCGACACCCTATACAAAAGGAGTCTTGGTGGCACACTTCTATGATGTTTAGACTCTAAGGAAGCCAAAGTAGCCTTGGAAGAGGTACACGCAGGCATCTGTGGGGTGCATTCAAGTGGACCCACTCTTTCTAAAAAGATCCTCAGGACTGGATATTATTGGCCAACAATGGAACAAAATTCCTATAGATTTATCAAGAAATGCCTCCCATGTCAACAGCATGGCGATCTTATCCATGCACCAGCATAGGAGCTGTAACCAATCACAATGCCGTGGCCTTTCTCCCAGTGGGGACTTGACCTTGTAGGCAAAATACATCCCTCATCCTCCAATGGCCATAAGTTCATAATCACCGCTACCGAATACTTCATAAAGTGGGTAGAAGCCATTCCACTTACCTTCACCACTGGCACCCAAATCTCAAAATTCATCCTCCACTACATCATCTACTGCTATGGGATCCCTCATTCCATTGTCACCGACAATGGAAAGCCATTTAAGAACCAAGAAGTTTGCACCTTGTGCGAAAAATTTAGCATCAAACACCACTTGTCCACACCATATTACCCTCAAGGAAATGGTCAAGCAGAGGCATCTAATAAAACCATCCTCTGCATTCTCAAGAAGATAGTCAATGAAACTACCCGTGACTGGAACCTCCAACTAAACCCCGCCATATGGGCATACAGCACAAGCATCTACACTCCTACAGGAGCCACTCCATTTTCCCTAGTATTCGGATCTGAAGCCATTTTACCTATTGAGGTCAAGATCCCATCTCTAAGAGTATCATTGCAATACATCATCTTTGATGAGGACTACAGAGTCGCAAGGTTGCATCAATTGGAACTACTGGATGAGAAACACCTGAATGTGTTGAACCACCTACAGGCATATCAGAACCGCCTCCGAAGAAGCTACAACAAGAGGATCAGAACCCAAAAATTTGAAGTAGGCGACCTTGTCCTAATGGAAAATTAAAAGAACCAGCAAGAATGTCCTAAGCAAGGCAAGTTTGAACCCAATTGGCTAGGACCCTATGTCGTCACAACCAACTATGGATCAGGAGCCTATCAGCTTGCAACACCTGAGGGGCAGCCTCTGGATGAGTCGATGAACATCCTGCATCTCAAGAAATTTTTTGCATAACCCATCTGGTGCCCCCCAAGTCAAAAAATCAAAAAATCAAAAACACCAAAAAAATTAGAAAATCAAGAAAAATCAGAGTGCAATAAAAACTTCCAATGGTGAAAATCACTTCAGTGACACTTTGGATAAGTACCATGGTGAAAACATGTTTCAGGTGCCATGCGTAGTGGCTGGTTCTACCATCTAATAAATCCTCTTTCTGACACACCACTCCATATCCCACAACTGCTATGGCTTGGAATTCTAAAACATCAAGTCCTATCATCCATTCTGCACTATCTCACCCACAGCCCAATCCATTAAATGAAGATCCTTGTAAGCTTCCCCTTGTACATCATAAAATCAAAAACCCAAAAAAAGAACATCATAAAAATAAAAAACCAAAAAACATCATAAAATCAAAAACCTAAAAAAACATCATAAAAATCAAAAACCTAAAAACATCATAAAATCAAAAACCCAAAAAAACATCATAAAAATCAAAAACCCCAAAACATCATAAAATCAAAAACCCAAAAAACATCATAAAAATAAAAAACCCAAAAACATCATAAAATCAAAAACCCCAAAAAAATCATAAAAATCAAAAACCCAAAAACATCATAAAATAAAAAACCCAAAAAAACATCATAAAATCAAAAACCCAAAAACATCATAAAATAAAAAACCCAAAAATCAAAAATACAAAAACAATACAAAATCATCAAAAATACAAAAACAAGTGCAATATCACCCTCACACATTGATCATTCCAATCCATCAATCCTCATCACATCACCCCCATACCAAACCATTCCCACATCATCAAGTCATACCAGAACTACATATTCATTTCGCCCGCATCTTGAAAGTACCTTGATCCCGTGGATACAGGGTATGTAGGTAGTCTGGAATACGAAGGACATTTCCAGTACTCAGGTACATAAGATGCATCCATCCAACCCATTTGGATGGTCCCCATTCCCTGAGCTTTCTGGATCTAATAAATGATACACACGCTACGTATACGCTTGAAACATGCTTCCTAGCGCAAAAATCATCAATCAACATACCAACTATAATCCTACATCTTGCCAGACTGTTCTTTTGCCCCTCTTCCAAAAACTTTCCAATCAACACCAACTGATTTGCATCCTAGGATATATCTTTCCTACAATGGACAAAAATCTATCATTCTCGCATCACATCTCTTGGCAAGAGCACACAAAGGCTATTTGTATCTTTTCGTTGGTCTTCTTGATTATTGATTGATCTCTTTTTTGTCTCGCTGTAAGTCATTTCCAAGCTACCTTGATCTCATTATATCATGGTAAGTAGCAGATAGCACCTGGAGTAGACATAGTCATTGTTTCTGTATGCTATGCTTGTGGGTTGGTGTCATTACTCCAAGAATAGTATTCATATCTTGAAGTCTGGGTCAGTTCTAGCATGATGTGTCCCATTTATAGGCATCAAAACTTTATATGTATTATTCGCACTCATCGCTATGAGTCCCCTTCCTAGGCTAGGCAAGATTATAGTACCTTGGGCACGCATGAAATCAACCTATTGCTTGTGGGTCTAGTCCATGCAGTTGTAGGATATACATCATCAGCTAGGTCATTTCATACCTTTGTGAACTGTATCCTACATTGCTACAGTAAACTAAGAAATGCTCTCAAGTAATATTTTGCAACTATTGTTATTAGCTTAAAATCATCATCCTCATCACTCATCCAACATTATCATCTGGGCCTAGATTTCATAATCTCCTACCCTATCCCCCCCAACCAACTCCCACCTAGCACACCCTGAACCAAAATAAATCCCCCCTCAATGACGTGGTGTCTTATGACCTAACAATCCTCCCGTCTCCCCAACCCATCTTGTAGACGTTCCCAATCCTATCCATACCCTATTCATGCACCACTATCCTTTCCTCATCTGATCCCCTTTCCCACAGCCTCACCACTCAGGGTCAAACAAAGAACACCATGTGCATCAGGACTTGCTCATCTAGCTTGCATCTCATCTAGCCTGCATCCCACCCATCACCTCACCTCACACCTTACAAATCATTTAGGTTCATTTTAATCCATTTCATTCGCATATCACTTAGGTCATTTTAATCCATTTCATTTGCAAATCACTTAGGTCATTTTTAATCCGTTTCATTTGCATATCACTTAGGTCATTTTTAATCCATTTCATTTGCATATCACTTAGTTCATTTTAAAACCATTTAATTTGCATATCATTTAGGTCATTTTAATCCATTTCATTTGCATATCACTTAGGTCATTTTTAATCCATTTCATTTGCATATCATTTAGGTCATTTTTAATCCATTTAATTTGCATGCCATTTAGGTTCATTTTAAAACCATTTAATTTGCATATCATGTAGGTCATTTTTAATCCATTTAATTTGCATATCATTTAGGTCATTTTTTAATCCATTTAATTTGCATATCATTTAGGTCATTTTTGAATCCATTTAATTTGCATAACATTTAGGTTCATTTTAATCCATTTAATTTGCATATCATTTAGATTCATTTTAGAATTAGTTTAAAATTGTATATCATATCATTAGGTCCACCATTAACAGCTAACAGTTTGCATAATAATTAGGTTCATTTTAGAATCAGTTAGTTGCATATTTATTTATGTTTTTCATCACATAGGTGCATGTTAAAATTAACATTAGTATCATCACATTGCATTTCATATATATATATCATTACATAACACACTTTAGCTACATCACATATTTCCATACATTTCCATTACATCACACTCTTGCATCCATATTACATGTTTAGTAGTCTGAACATTCATTTGCATTATACATCATATAGTCCACCAAATCACAAACACCATGCATATATCACAATAAATCCATCATAAATGCATCCATAAAATCAACAACATATCCATAGCATATAAATCCATAAAGAATACTGCATCCATCATATATACATCACCGCAAAAAGTGTACATCACTCATATCATAAAAAAATATAGTGTCCTGATACAATGCCTCTAAGGGCTAACATGATAAAATCATCACATAGAAGATCCTCTATTTGAGCGAGTGGGAGACTCTGACCCTGGTCGAGGCTGGGATCCTATCGGTGGTTGTGGCTGTGCTAGCACCTGTGGAACCTGCTGGGGCACGTGTGAAGGAGGAGGCATCGCTTGCTAAACTGACTGCACTGATCTCAATCTATGAGACCTGGGGGCCCCCGATCGACTAACCTAGCTATAGCTTGGGGCACGCTACGTTGCTGGCACGACTGAATAATATAGCCCCCGATAGTACTCCACCCATGCTCTGGCCTCTGCCAAATCCCCCTGTACCTGAGCTGTCTGCCCTTGTGCCTGGCTCAACTGTCCCTATAGCTGATATGAATGTGTCTGTACCTAGGACAACTGAGCCTGCATCCCTGTCAAAACTGGGGCAAGTACCCCACCTGAAGCCTGTAAACTGCCCACTGAAGTCTCTACCTGCTGTGCTCTCAGAAGCGTGGCATCCCGCTCTCTAGTCAACACCTCTATGTCTCCCTGAGCCTGGGCTAATTGTGTCTATAAAGCTGCCACCTACCCATCCGCTCCATCCAGCAAGGCTAATGCCCCCCGCAACTATACCAAATCAGCCTCTCAGCTCTCCAATGCCTCCTCCAGGCTGGCCACCTGTGCCCGTAGGGTCTCCATCTCCTCCTCCTCACCCCAAGGCTGCCGACGAGGTGTCATCCTCTCAACCTCTACCTCCAAAGCTGTCCCTGAGGGGCCTGCCTCTGCACCATGCTCTCCTGCCCACTGCTGCACTACCGATGGTGGAGGTAAGTCACCCACATCCGCCCTCGGCTGTCCCCGCACCGCCGAGGTCCTCTAGGCTATCGTACTGCTCCAACCTGAACTTGTTGCACAGGAACCTGCTGCCCCACCTGCCCCTATCTTGCCACAACTGCCGCCAGCATGTCCATCAGCTAGCCATCCCTACCAACTAATCTCTCCTCTCCATCATCCCCAACCTCTACGAGGTAGTCCTCAATAACCTCCTCCTCCTCCCCATCAGGGTCATCTCCACCACCATCCGAATCATCTCCCCCTGAGCCTGCTGCCTCCTCCGCTGGATTAGTCAACCGAGTGGGGTGATGCATCTGCCACCATATATCGTATGCAGGCATAGTACCTACATCTCTCATAGTACTCCCCCAATCCCACTGCACTGGCTGGAAGGCTCTGAAGTCTGCTGGGGCCACCTGTGGCTATATGGCTGCAGGCCAATAGGGCACATCTCGAGGAGTCCGCGCAAATATGGCCATTTGCTGTGGCGTATCTTGCCTCACACCAAACTGTCATGTGACCCATGAAGGAAGATACATCTCAATCGTACGGTCTCTGTGACCCATCAGGTATCGCTGCTGATATGTAAATGGAAGATGAATAACATCATTTGGCCACTGCTCCATACCGATATATGGTCGCCAGACAATGCTAATCACATCATCCAACATCCTCCTCCAGTATCGTACCTGTCCAGTGTACGTATACTCTGCATCCCGATATAAAAACACAAAGGCCTCAAAAGGCCGTTGATAATACCCACATATTGGCCTGGTAATAGGGATGTGCTCCCAAATCCATACGTGAAGTAGTGTGACTCCAGTTGATAATGCTCTATCGTGCAGATAGGCCACTGTATGCATCTCATGATATAACTACCCTAGCATCGTCGGTTCCCAGGCATAAACCACCTCATGGCTCACCATCCCCTCTATCACCCCTCCCTAGCTAACTGGAAAACCCCTACCTCGCCTATCAGGCATCACAATCCCTCCAATCAACGCGCAAAGGAATAAGGCAAATGGATCTGCACCTACAGCCAGTGTCCCCTCATAATCCATCTCTCTCCCGTTCACTGAGAGAACAATATGATCTGCACCAAACACCCTGACCAGTGCACTCTGCCCCCTCCTCATGTCATATCTAACATGCCGGCCTCAGATAGGTAACTTGAGGATGCGATAGACATCCTCAAGTGTGATGGTAATCTCCCCAGTAGGCAAAAGAAAGCTGCACGTCTCCGAGCAGTACCACTCCACAATGAACGTAATAAGAGCTCGATGAGCTCGTAGCACTGGCATCGAAGACACTGTCAGAAGACCCAACTTGGCCAGTCGAGCCTGCATCGCATCATCAAAACTGTCAAAAAGTGCCATCACAGATGGCATCCGTCACTCTCGCGAAGTAAGTATAAATCGCTGCGTATCCTACAGCCACAACTTTTTGGTTAGATATTAACCTATCTTTTTCTAAATCACCTCCTTTCTTCTAGTGTCTAAAAGCCAACATACTTGGCGCTAAAATAGGCAATCTTGTGTGCCATTCAAATAATGGCGCTACAATTTCATCTTCATAGCGCTATTCCAGAGAATAGCGCCAATAAGTACCCCCTTTCGTGCTAAACCCCTAGATCGCGCCACTGCGCACTACCTTTAGCGCTATTTTGCAAAATGGTGTCGAAATAAATTTTGGGGCCATTCCATTAAATAGCGCCAATTCCCCCAAAAGCGCCATTTTAGACGACAGCGCTATTCCAGAGGATAGCACTACTCTCACCTCGGTTTGGTGCCACGACGCTCAAACCCTATTCTTTTAATTAATCATGCTAATCTAGACAATAGTGCCAAAATACCTACCAAATGGCACCAAAATCGCCCTACCCCTACCTTGGCAAATAGCGCCAATCTAGAGGATGGCGCTAATCCGCCTTACCGTTGGTGCCATGCACCCCAATCCCAAATCCCAACAACCCAAAAATGCACGAAAAATGAAAAAATTACAAAGTCAGGGTTAGGCCCTACCGGGGGTCTAGCGTCCAGTGCCCTGTCAAACTCTCGAAATCGCTCTGAGATGTGTCGAAGTCGCAGAAACTGGGGGTTACGGTTAGCCATCTCTCCTTCGCTCTCTCTTCTCCAAAGTGAAAAGTGTGCAAATATGGCACTCTTAGGGCCCACTTTGATTAGAAGAACAAATAAGGCATGAAATACTAACAAGTGCATAAAAACATGAAGTTATACCTCACATGTAACCTAATCTCATCAAGGGAGGAAGAAGCCTTTTGCACCCAAACAAGCTCCTAAGACATGATTATTCCTAGACAATAGATTTTGAATGTGAAATGCTACTCTAATTTGCAACTCACTATTCTAGCTCAAGGGAGATTTTGGCATAATGACTTTGCATGAACTTGGATCCTTGAATGGGTTGAGGGATGTTGTATTTATAGACTTTTTGGAAGGATTTTGATCCAAGGGTGGAGATTGATTGGGAAGATCAATGGTGGAGGATGAAGGTGATATGGAGGGCCTAGATTCAATCTAGAAGAATGGATGGCTATGAATAAAAGTGAATCTTTTATTCATTTTGGGGAAAGGGAATTATTAAATAAGTTATGGGGGGAAGATTATTTCTAAATAAAAGATTCATGGGGGGAAATGCAAATGAATTAAAAATTCATTTGGGGATAAATGGAGGTATAGGTATGGGGCAAAAGATTGTTTATTGAATAAAAGATTCATGGGGGGGAAATGCAAATGAATTAAAAATTCATTTGGGGATAAGTGGAGGTATAGGTATGGAAAAAAAGATTATTTATTGTGATGTGGGATGTTAGGTGGATTTATTTCAACTTCTTTATTTGGAGGATGTGGGAAAAAGAGTTAAACTAGGTTTAACCATCCAAATGAGGGATTTAGGATTAATTAAATATTGGTTTTATTTAATTAACCCTAGGGATAGTATGAGGTAGATTATCTAATGGGTTGAATTAATTAGTTAACATGGTTTTAACTAATTAATTGGATTTAGTGGCAAAAGGGGGAAATTGATTTAATAAATATTGCATATTTACTAAATCTATTGGCTAAGTTTGAGACTATTGAATTAATGAAATTAATTCAATTGTTTGGGATAGAATGATGAAAAATAGGGTAATCAAGGGATAATTAATTAAATAAAATTTAATTAATTGGTTTAGGAGGGAAATTGACATGATTAGGGATGTTGGGAGTCGGTTTGATAGTAGAAGACATTTTTAGGTGTCTACAATTCTAATTTAAGAAAAACAAAACTCATCCTCATCAAGAAAGCAGTTAACTCAACAAAGCTTCCTTTTGAATGACACATGTCCTATTCACGCACGTTCTCTCAAACATTCTCCTCTGTTGATCTTCTTATTTCTTCTCCACCATTGATCTTCTCTCACACAACTCTATAAATACAACTCTCCTCTTCTATTTCAGATATCCATCATTCGAGTAAACTTATGCTGTAGGTGTTGACAACTGAGAGGGGGGGGGGGTGAATCAGTTGTCCTAATTATTTCTCTTATTGAACTTTCCTTTTAATTGAAGCAGCATAAAATCAAACACAAAACATTAACCATGAAATAAGAAACACATGACACAGTATTTTTGACGTGGAAACCCTGTTAAGGGAGAAAACCACGGGGTGATTAACCCAAGAATTATTCTCTGTTAGAAGAATAGGAAATTACAAAAATGGCACTTGCCAATTAGGGCTCACTGCCCGAGCACACTGCTCACAAGAGGCTCACTGCCTACAAGAAGACACACTGTCTTACAAAGTGATAAGAATCACAGTCTTGAACTGATTGGAAGCATCTGCATATGCTGGAGTTCAGTTTCGGTTAAGTTCAGTATACTGATCTGCTGCACTTCATCTTTCCTCTGTTCTTTAGTCTGCTATCCTTTCACATACCGGATCTTTCTTGCTACTTCTGCTCTACTCTGGACTTGTTCGCATATCCTTTCACACACTTCTATCTCTTTACAACTAAATCCATCCTCTATATATATCCGCACAAGTAATTTCATCACCTTTCTAGTCGGCATCCGGAACAGTCTATTTTCTTACAAACTTAGTTCTGTCGGCTGAATCCTTGCTCACCAAGCAATGCAGATCAAGCATATACTTGTAGATATCATCAATTATGTCGGCCAAACATGATTCATGCCTCCGCAACCTTTATCATCATCTGTAACACATCCGGAAAGTAGTCTGATACTCTATCAGTCAGTTCTTCCTCTGTTTTCACTGTCTCTCAGGAATCCGGTACTCAACTATTCATATCTTTTTCTTTGTCCATCTCCGGAGGCTAAATCCTTGGAATATACTACTCAAGATAGTCCTCTTGACTTCCCCCGATCCGCACTGTGCCAAGACACTTCCTCTGAGAGATCCGGACCAATCTGTCGGACCTTGCCACATGCTCTGTTCTTGTTCACCGGACCACAACAATCTTCAATCTGACTTCCGGTAGAGATATATTATGACTTGCGGATATGTGGGATGACCTTTGTTGCCATCAATGACAACAACCATGAATCCATATAGTGTCTCTTGCCAACAATCTCCCCCTTTGGCATTGATGGCAACACTTAGTGAAAAATGACTAAGTGTTTACACTATGCTCCCCCTTTGCTGATGCTCTTGTCTTTATATACAATTTCCGGAACTCCCCCTGAGTTGGATTCCTCATTTTTCACTGCTCCTCACTCCCCCTTTGACATCAATGGCAAAGGGTAGGGTCCGCACACCAAAATTCTCAAAAATTTTCTATATATAGCCGCATATTTACATACTCACATATACTGCAGAATGTCTGCAAAGGATGTCTGCAGTTGAACCATTTCAGTAGCCCAACTAAGCTTCATTCTGTCCAAGATTGAAATGTGACCACTCAACAAAAATGCAAAAGCTTCTGCCCGCCTGAGATCTGTCGGATCTTTTGTATGGGCGGTGGTCTGGGCATCACTGATGGCCTCATGCATAGTTTCCAACTTAGGGACTATAATCCTTCTAAGTTCTCCCATCCGGTTGGTAATGTTCTTCCTCTCCTTCTCAAGATTCTTTATTTCATTCAAGACTGCAATAGTCTGACATTCTTGATTTATTATAGAGGAAGAGAGAGGATCAAAACTTTGAGATAAGCTTTGAAGCTTGTCCTGTTCCTCTTTTATTTTCTTGTCAATTGCTGCTGTTGCCTTTGACCAAGATATACAAAATTTGTAGATGTCACCGCCATCCTTAAGAGCATTTTCTAAGCTCTTTATTCCAATGCTTACAATCTTCCTATCCTTAGAGATTAATTCTAATATTTCAGAAAATCTCTTATCCAAAAATTCCTTCCGGACCTTTTCTTCAGCTGATTTTTCTAGAGAATTAAAATGTGTATCAATACTGCTGACTAAGGTTTTTAGATTACCGGAAGTGGAGGCTGTCGGATCTATTTGGATTGATGGCATGATCTTTACAAGTACTCCGGAAGCAGCCTCTATCAACTCACAGTCTTCCATATGAGACTTCAGGAGCTTTTCATTTGCCTTGGCATTTGCAAATGAAGCTATCTTCATTGTTTGTACCGGAGAGAGAGAGTCAAAATCAAATGGACCTTTTAGAAGCTCCGGTTCATCAATCTCTAGAGTTTCTTTGCTCAAAAATTGTTGAACAGTTTGTGCAGTGTCTCTTGCCGGAGACAGATGTTTCTTTTCTTCTGCAGTCTTAGAACTGTCAACCTCTTTGTCTGTCACCACTGCTTCCTTCTCCTGCAATTGCTCTTCTTCTTTGGATCCGGAGACTGTAGGGGAAACCGGAGGAGAGATGCTTGCTTGTTCATGGGCCACTTCTTCTGGAGCAGAGGGTCCCAAGTCCTCACTTGTCTGTTCAGGGCTCACTTCTTCCGGAACAGAAGATTCCAAATCAGCAGCTGTTTCTGCACCTAAGTCCTCTACAACAGGAAGATTGAACCTTTTGAAGGCCTTCCGGAGGATCTCTTCTGTCTCTTGTGCCACTTTGTCAGTCTCACCAAGCATGAGCTGATTCATCCTGGCTTTACTTCTGAACTCATCTTTGCAGTCCTTGAAGATCATGTTCATTGTCTTGGGATCAATTTGAGGATATAGCTGAATAGCTATCTGCTCCCGGATCTCAAGATCTTTAGCATGAGCATTATTTTTCCTCACTTCCATTTCCTTTTCTAGGCTTTTAGGAATAAGAGATATTATTTCAATGAAAGCCTTATTATATATGTTTAGATATTTCACTGTGGCCTCCTGCAGAGTCTTTTGGTCTGCCTCACTGAAGTCATCATAGGATTCAGTCATTGGTTGAAGGTTTCCATCCACCGTGACCGACTTGATTATGCTCTCTAGTGACAGAGTGGGCTTTTCAACAGTTACCTCTGCCATTTCATCCTTGTCTTGGCCTGTGGAGGGCTTACCGGATCCTTTCTTCTTCTGTTTCTTTACTTCTCTTACTTCCTCATCTGATTCTGTTTCCTCTTCATCCTTTTGGCTTTCATAAGCCCTTGATGCTTTTGTCTTGGATCTTTTACCGGATGCCTGGACTTCCGGTTTTGAGCTTTTGGTTGTGGAAGGTGCAGATCTCTTTGATGATCTGGTCCGGGTGGGGGTTTCAACCGGAGCACTTTCTTTGCTTTTCTCTTCTTCCTCAGCCTTTCTCCTCTTTTCCCGGCTGGCATCAAGTGCCTCTTTTGAGATGCCCAGGCCTTGAGCAATGTGCTCTACTTCTTTTCTCACTTTTCTCTTAATCTCAGGTTCCCTGAGTTCTACATGTAATTTCACACTCAGCTCCTCAAAGGTTCCAAACCTTTCTGCCTTAGGATCTTTGGGCTGACTTAGCATGTGTTGAACATGCAGCTCTACTATCTGTTCATCAACTTCATACCCCATGGGCATGATCCAGACAGTCCTTGGCTCCACTGCCTCCATTAGGCACTGATCAGTGTCAACCATAAAGCATACTGAGTCCTTGTATTTCTCAATGAGAGACTGGGGAATTCTCTCTCTTGCTTGCATCATGCTCTGAAAGTTTTTGAAGTATCCCCATAGAGCTGTGTTTCTCGCTTTTGCATCCCCAAGTCCATGCAAATAGTCTCTTATCTGGACTGCAACAGGTTTGTCATTCTGCCATACCCATCCGCTTGTTCCGGGTAGCTCATTCATGAAGTAAAAGAATAGACATACAATGAGAGTACCATACTTAAAGGAGTTCTTCTTGTCTTTCTTGATTTTCTGTACATTTTCCATTAATTGGCTTAGTAGTAGTTCACAAAGATCATAATCTGCATTCTTTCTTAGCATTTCATATGCTGTGTATATTGCAGTCCCGGATACAGAATTCTCCCTGCTGGAGTGATAGATCTTGTATCCTATTATCATTGATGCATATTTGATATCCGGATCCGAAATATCTTCAATGGTCATTGCCCTCTTATCATATTTTGATCCGGTGGCCTCAGTTACAACGTTGTTCTTGACAGATTTGAGGATAGGTACCCCCCCGGAAGAGTATAGACCAGTTACTGCTCTAATTGCTTCTTTTGTGATCTTACAGGGTCTATCTAGCCAAAGGAAGTTGTCATGCATCCTGCTCAGTACATACCGGACCCATTCATCTTCTTCAAAGCTAGGGAAATGAATGAATTGCTCAAATTGTTTCTTCTGGATACCCTTATACTCTGGTTTGAGCTCAAAAGCATTGTCTATCAGTTGCTTGTGATAGAGGTCTCTTAATTTGAATTCCCCAAATTCTTCAATGTTTGCGTGTATGTAAACCCTAATATCTTCAGTATGTAAGACTCCGTGGGGAACACTAGAGAAGGCTCCTAGTGGATCAACCTCCAATGATTTGTAGGGATGTTTCTTGAATGAGGGGCGAGGTCTATCAGAGATCTTAACTATGTTTGGAGTAGCCATTCTTCAAAGATTTGCAGTGAGGCAATGAAAAATGAAGAATACCTTATGCGCCTTCGGTTTGCACGGAGTGTTTGGATTGATTTCTTTATTCAATAGCTTTGGCAGGAGATCCTTGGTGTGCTTGATGAACCTTGTTGCAGAGCTCCACTATTCGCTTCTTCTCAAGTGTAGAATGAGCAGATAACTTTTGAGAAATCTTTATATTGCTCCGCAAACCCTAATATCTGTCTGCAATAAATGCTTCACCTGCATTATTCCGGTTTACCATGTCTGGACAGCTTGGAGTATCCCGGATCAGTCCTGATCACTGAATATCATCCGGATCTTTAAATCATGAATAACTCTAGGTAACATATTACAAGAACATCCCAAACACTCTGTCCAATCCGCAAGACAAGATCGTGCACTTCCGGATCTCTCCGGACCTTTTTGTAATCCTTTATCATACCGGAGCACCTCCCTGAACAGGTCTAACTTAATCGAGCACAGCTTCTTCATAACTCCATGCGGACCTCTGAAAACTTGACTGAAGCATCTCAGGACTTATATCTACAAACCCTTTAATCCGCATCTTGTGCCACATCCGGCACAACTTGTTTGGCTGGGGGAACAGAATCTTCTTTGAGTCTCCCCTTGAGCCTGAGCTCACTTTTTAATTTCCGGAAGAAATATCAGCACCAGAATCTGGTGCGGATCCAACCTCTACATTCTCTGAGCTTTTCTTCACCCAAATCTTGCTCATCTGATTCCTAACTTCATCCGCATTCATCTTTTGTTTACCCTTGTCTTGATTCTGATTATACACCGGACCTTTTTTGTCCTGATTCTTGTTTCTGCAGACTTTAGCATTATGACCGGACCTATTGCAGATTTGGCAAATAACATTTCTTTGCATATTTAACTGATATCCCCTTGATCTGCATTGATTAGCCATATGACCTATTCTATTGCATGTAAAGCATCTACCTTTGAATGATTTGTTTACTTGCATAATTCTGCATTCATGGGATTTGTGTCCATACCTTTTGCAGTTGAAGCACTGTCCGGAGAAGGATGAATTAATCTGATTCATTCTCATTTTGCACTAATTAGCTTTGTGACCAAAGTGGTTGCAGCTGTGGCAGTATCCATTGAAGGATGGATATCTTTGAGCATTTGGCTGTCTTACCGGAGGTCTTCTAGGCCTGCTCCTTGGATTTTCTGATCCAAGATTCTTCTGACCGGATCCGGAGCTTTCTCCTTTCTCATATCCCAAGCCATACTTGTCATCTATCCTCTTTTGACTTCCAAGAAGAACTTCAAGTTGAGCAGAACTTATCTTGAATTTCTCTTTATATTCATTTGCTGTTTGAAGGTCTCTTTTGAGAGAGGCAATTTGATCCTCAAGTTTTCCTTCATTATCTTTGGAATCTTCAAGATCAGATTCAAGGTGTCTGATAATCCTGTCCATCTGGTGGCATTCTTCTGATTTTTCTTTAAGAGATTGTCTTAGATTGTCTTCAGCCTTTCTTTTTTCTTCAATCTCTTGAGTAAACTTTATAGTTCCTGATTCCATTTCATGTCTTAACATAATGACTTCTTTTGATAACTTTTCACATAACTTGGTTTGCTCAGTCAATTCCTCACTTGTATTGCTTTCTTCACTTTGTCTTGCCAACTGTTGAAGCCGCTCCTTTCTCTTTTTCATAGAGAGACTTAATTTGTCTTTTAATTCTCTCATGAATTCATCAGCCTGTTTGAGTCTTTCCTTTAATTCACTGACTTCAGAATTTGACTGTTCAAGATCCTCAAGGGCAGTCTTGAGTTGCTCCCTTAAACCATATGCATCCATTTGAAATCCCAGATCTTCCTCAAGCTGTTAGGCTCTATTAGGAGGAACTTAGCTCTGATACCAATTGTTGACAACTGAGAGGGGGGGGGGTGAATCAGTTGTCCTAATTATTTCTCTTATTGAACTTTCCTTTTAATTGAAGCAGCATAAAATCAAACACAAAACATTAACCATGAAATAAGAAACACATGACACAGTATTTTTGACGTGGAAACCCTGTTAAGGGAGAAAACCACGGGGTGATTAACCCAAGAATTATTCTCTGTTAGAAGAATAGGAAATTACAAAAATGGCACTTGCCAATTAGGGCTCACTGCCCGAGCACACTGCTCACAAGAGGCTCACTGCCTACAAGAAGACACACTGTCTTACAAAGTGATAAGAATCACAGTCTTGAACTGATTGGAAGCATCTGCATATGCTGGAGTTCAGTTTCGGTTAAGTTCAGTATACTGATCTGCTGCACTTCATCTTTCCTCTGTTCTTTAGTCTGCTATCCTTTCACATACCGGATCTTTCTTGCTACTTCTGCTCTACTCTGGACTTGTTCGCATATCCTTTCACACACTTCTATCTCTTTACAACTAAATCCATCCTCTATATATATCCGCACAAGTAATTTCATCACCTTTCTAGTCGGCATCCGGAACAGTCTATTTTCTTACAAACTTAGTTCTGTCGGCTGAATCCTTGCTCACCAAGCAATGCAGATCAAGCATATACTTGTAGATATCATCAATTATGTCGGCCAAACATGATTCATGCCTCTGCAACCTTTATCATCATCTGTAACACATCCGGAAAGTAGTCTGATACTCTATCAGTCAGTTCTTCCTCTGTTTTCACTGTCTCTCAGGAATCCGGTACTCAACTATTCATATCTTTTTCTTTGTCCATCTCCGGAGGCTAAATCCTTGGAATATACTACTCAAGATAGTCCTCTTGACTTCCCCCGATCCGCACTGTGCCAAGACACTTCCTCTGAGAGATCCGGACCAATCTGTCGGACCTTGCCACATGCTCTGTTCTTGTTCACCGGACCACAACAATCTTCAATCTGACTTCCGGTAGAGATATATTATGACTTGCGGATATGTGGGATGACCTTTGTTGCCATCAATGACAACAACCATGAATCCATATAGTGTCTCTTGCCAACAGTAGGAACTATAGCGCGGCATTGGCACCCACTATCATCACTTCATCTATCATCTATTCCACATTGTGTTGAAGCTCATCTTCAACACAAACAAGTATCCAAGCCAACTTCTCCTTGTCATCTTGAGGAATTGAAGCAAGGAAGCAAGCTTCCTGAGGGCCATCTTCATCACCACAAGATCAAGAAAGAAAAGGTGAACAATGGAAGACACAAGATAAAGGGTTGTGAGTATCTTCTCGCTTTTATTTTAATCTCCTTTTATCTTCATATTTCATTGATGTTTGGGTTTTTAATATTCCTTTGATTATCCCATTTTTACCCTTACAGGTCCAATTTCTATTTTCAAAGATATTTTTCAAATTATCAAACCATGTACACAAAATATCATAAGGATCCAATATATTATCTATATTTAATATATACCCATTGGTTGTAGTAGGTTTCATTTGTTTAAGACCATGGTTTTCATCAAGTACATCCTCCATCTCAATATCAAAACCATCATCATGTGCTTTTGCATACTACTCCCAATTTTCTTCTTCTAGTTCAACATCCAAGGCTAAACTTATCTCTTTATCCCTAACTTCAAACTCAAGTTCAAGATCAAAAATTTCTTCTTTACAAATCTCTTGTGCATATATTAGTTCAAAAATTTCTTCCACATCTTTGGTTTCTTTGCACTAATCTTTTCTTTCTTCATTTACATCCTCGAGGTTGAGATCTTCAAATAATTCTTCTATGCTCAAATATTAGGATGATTTAGAGCTAGAAGCCTTTTTAGGTTTAGATATTATTTGCCTTAGTTTTACTATTGGAGGAATTCTATTTGAAAATCTTTACTTATCTCTTCATCAGAACTATCTTTCTTTGCCTAAGTTACTCTTATCTTTTTAACATGAGTTCTAGTCTTTTCTAATTTTCTAGAGACATGATCTAAAAGTGCCTTGTAATCACTTATTTCATTTTCTACCTTTTCCTAACCCTTTTCTTATGATTGTTGGACCTAGCTAAGAGTTGCTTCCACTTTGTTTTGTGAAATTTGTACTTGGTTCACTCTAGTATCAATTAATCTATAATTATACACCATATTTGTTATTTCTGTATGAGAATTATAATTGTACTTCTCTATTTTGTGCAGTCCTTCTTGGATGACTTGTGTGGCTCCTAATGTATTGGAGACATCAACAACTATGTCAGCTATGTTCTTCTGCGCCAATACATTGTGCTATCCAATTCCCTTGGGCTTTTGAATTCTTCTATTTTTTGCCTATTTGGACATGAAGTCTAGACTCATACCTACCCTATAATTTAGAATCTTGATTTAAGACAGTAAAGGACTTAGGTGTAGGCCACTGACCTTGTTCATAACTAGCCATTTCTTTAGCCTTATCATCAAGTGTCAAACTAAATTTAGTCCTTTTCTCCTAATTTTTCTCGGGAGATCTTTCCTTGATCATGCAGTGTCTTTCAAGAAGTTGTCTTATAGTGACTTCTTTAGATTCCTTTCCTTTCTTTCTTTTTTCTTTTGGGGCAAGAGCAAGTTTGAGGCTAACTTTCTTGGCTAAGGCATCCATCAACTTGTGATTACTGCTTAAAGATGATATAGTATCCATTAAGCTTTGAGAAGGATAAGGATTGATAGACAAATTTCCTCTGACTATGTTTGTCTGTGATGAACTGCATTCCCTTGGATAAAAATCAATGTATGGTTTGTTATTGGTGCTAGTAATAGACTATGATTGTTCAAGAGCATGTCTAGTCATGTAATAACTATGAACCAGATTGGATAGACTTATTCTAGGAGGCTTCTATTCTTTTGGTATTTGTTCTATAAGGGTTTGGTCTAGAGCATGGTTAACATATCTATGATTGAAACCCTCCTTTGAATTCTAGGTGTAGGAGGCAATAATGGCCTTTTTAGGATATTAAGGTCTCTGAACCTAGGGGTTTACATTAAGAGTAATTCTTTAATAATGGGGAAACCTATATGAAACCCTATATGATCTATATGCCTACCAAATTCTGAAAGAATAGAATTTCCTTTTGGGTATGAGACTCTTGTAGGAAAATTTGAAGACTCTTGTAGGAAAATTTGTTGGAGGGAAAATAGTATTCAAAAGATTGTAAATACTATGATCTCCAATAGTGGCATATATAGAACCTAGAGCTAAATCAACTCCTTTGAGTTCTAACAGAAGACAGAAAGATGGACAGATATGATCATCTTCTGAAGAAATAATGAAATCTAGTCTGACCTTACAATGTCCATCTTTAGTAAGTAAACCTCAAAATTGTGAAACAATAGCTCATTCCCATACTATACATCTTGTATCTATTAGAGTAGCAAAATACTTAGCGCTTATGTCATAGTTAAACTAAGGGTGAACGATTATATCAACATATGAAAAGTGAACATGAAAAAGATTTTTTCCTACCATCAGGTTACATCATTGGGGATTACAATGGAAGATAAATAGGTCTAGTTCCTATGTCTTTGACCTAAATTTTTACTGCTATTTGACAAATAGTTTTAAGCATTCTAGCCCATAGACCTTTCTCAAGATACAAATCACTAATATTAACATCTAGAAACTTAAAATTCCCATTACGATCTACTAATATTTCAGTGTCTTCACAAACATTATAAATGAAGATTGTTCTAGAGGAAGAAGCATAAAAAAATATGTGACTTGTCATTATGAATATATGATGTTATAATATATATATATATATATATATATATATATATATATATATACATATATATATATACATATATACATATATACATATATATATATGTATATATATATACATATATATATATGTATATATATATACATATATATATATGTATGTATATATATATACATATATATATATATATCTGTATATATATACATATATATATATGTATATATACATATATATATATGTATATATATATATATGTATATATATATATGTATATATATATGTATATATATATATGTATATATATATATATGTATATATATATATATATATATATATATATATGCTTTCATACTGTTATAATCAGATGTGAATTTATATTAGAAAACGTTATCTTTCTTATTATGGTTCTTGGGAAAGAATACATCTGTATATTTATATTTTCAGATTTCCATAGTTTATGTATATATATACATACATACATACATACATACATACATACATAATCACACACACACACACACACAAAAGCATTACTTTCTATATGTTTTCATAACCTGAGCAAAATTCAAGTAAGTTACCTTTTTTATGTACTCTTGTCATTTTGAAATTAATGATTGTAACAAGTTTGTTATTTTTGATTTACAAAGTTAAATAGATGTAATTCACTATTTTAGCCATGAGTAGAAATCCATAATGTTATTCAATTCTGTTGTTGATCTTATTTGATTCTTGTTATCATTTGTATTAGTATTGCTTAGCTAACTAGTTTAATCTTTCCCTTTCATAGTTGAAAAAACAAGTAGTACACTCTCTGAGACACTTCAAAATCAATTAGGAGACTTGAACAATTAGGTAAACTACTTCCTTAAGTTGTTCAACAAATGTTTTTCCACAAAAGTTAGTTTAGAAAAAAATGAAAATTGTACCATTTTTGTGTTCATGTCCATACTTATAGTGTTCTATAAGGGTGGGCATGACATATGTGACTTGTCATGATTACAGAAATAAATGAACTTACTTGACAAACTGAATATGGGTTTTCACTCCTTTCACTAGTACACTTTTGTCAAATTAATCCCATTCACATGGCTCTATTTGGCCTTTAAACATAGGTGTTATTGCGATCTTCCTAGTTACCTCGAAGTTACACTTGTCCCTATGATAATTTAACAAGCAAGAACATACATGGATCTGATACCAATTTTAGACATATGATCTATTCATTATGTTCATAGCGCCTTCAATAGTAATTGTCCCTCTCTTCTCTATTCAGATTCATAAATTCCTAATCATAATAAGTAGAAATCCAAAGGGAAATAAATTCCACAATTTGAACTAAGGCTTTTAATATTATTAAAATGATTTGGAGAAATAATATTACAATATGGACTAAGACATACAAAATTTAAACAACACTTATTTAAGCTGATAAGGACTTAAACAAATAACCCCAAAAATATTTTATTTTATTTTATTAGTTTTTTTGTATGCTTTTATTGGTTTTCTAGTTGTTAGGTTCTAGCCATAGAAGACAATTCTCACCATAAAGAAATTTTCTTGCCCAATCTCTAAAATATAGTGCATTCTAAGTCCCAAGACAAGATGTTGCAATGTGACAAATCACTCAAGCTTTACAATAGTATTTGAGGATATTTCCAAGCTAATTGGTCCTAAGGAGTTCCATGGATAGGACCACATAGAGTTTCAATGCATAGATCTCATTGCACACAACATCCACCATATGGGTCATATTGATTAGTAAGGTGCAACATGTAAAGGACCCTTTTAAATTTTGTGCAATTTTGAATATTACACTGAATTGAAAGCTTAGAGTGGTCTTGCAATGCCCCAAGCTTATGCTTAAGACATTAAAGAATAAAAAAAGAATGAACAAATCTTTCATGATACAAAGTAGTATTAAGCAAGCCACACAACACTCCTATGTGTCCTAGGTGTCATAACAACCTATAATGACACACTTGGCACATGCACCAATGCACAATGTAAGGTGACACAAGTAGAATACTTTAAAACACCATGGTTGGCACAAAAATGAGACAACGATGAGAGTAAGGATTTCCAAGGTCATTGAAAAACCTTTACAACATCTCTATTAGACCACCCCTCTGATATCTTAGAGTTATGAGAAGCATAGAGTCAAAACTGCCAAAAGTTCAGACTTTGGGGAAGAACTTGAAAAAGTTTGGACTTTCCCTTTGTCCTTACAAGTTGGCTTCACAAGTAAGACTTTCCATTCAATTTTCTTTCCCAAGTTGCAACAAGGCCAAACACTACCTCAAACTTTCACATTGGGCTGCAACTTGTAACCTACAACACCCACTCAACTTTAAATTTTAGAATGCAGTTGCATTCTACACTTGCTCAGGTTTCAGGAACAATTATAGTTTACACAATTGTAAAGTGCGAAAAGAATCCAATTATTAGGCTCATGTCAACACTAATTGGATAAATGCATGTGATTTCCTTTATCATATTTATTCTATCTCTTAACATGCTTCTAATTATTTCATATCATATTTCCTCTTGATGAACAATAATAGTGCTTCTTTTTATGGGTGTATTGCAAACATAGAGAGCATTGGAATGGAGAAAGTGAAAATAAGACTAAGAGCTTATGCTCTTATATATCCTTTTTATACTATCCTTATATACTTCAATTATATTTTTTAATACATTTACTTTAGCATACTTCTTCAATTAGTTCCATTGTTTTTCTTAAGTGGAGAGAAAATGTAAGGTCAAAATTGCCTACTTTGCAATCTCCACCTTACATTTCTACACTTACTTTGGTGTTCATGTCCACAAACATGTTTATGATTCATTTTACCTATTTTCTAGCCTAAACCTATCACCAATATGTTTTGTGAGCACTTCAACCCTATCCCAAACATCACCAACCTACCCTAGAAATTTTAGATTCTAACTCTCAAAAGACACTTTGACACATGGATGAGCTAGTGTCCAAGATACCTAACACTTGGACACTATTGTCCAATTGTAATGAGCCAAACTCAAATTTAATATAAAATATCAGATCTGAAAATATAGTTTCAACAAATCCACCCAAAACTACACTGAAACTGATGTAACTAGCTAGCTAGTCTTGTAAGGAATTAACACCCAATATGCCGAAACTTCACCAAGATGATTTTTTATTAATTTTCAGATATAAATGACATGTTATCAAGTCTGTAATACTGATCTATGGCAGCATCAACATTACAACTTCAAATAGCCAAAATATGGGCAAAACCCACAAAAACTGCTGACACCGGCAAACACCCAGATGTACCCCAAACACCATAAAATGATATTGTTTGATTATAAGAAAGAAAATAGATGAAATATAGTCTAATATCATTAAAATATCTGCAGAAAACACATACAGAACTCAGCCACAAACTACACAACCAAATCTTCACTACAAGCTGAAATACACATTGTATATTCAAACCCACAAGCCAAAAAACTACACAACACAACCCAGAAATCCTAGAGCTAATCTCTGGAAATATGAAATGAAAATATACATCTACAGCACTGAAAACAAATTAAATTAACAACAGAAGCATATTCAAACACTCTTAGAGCCACTGCTGTGACACATGAAGCCCTACACACACAAACAATGGAAACTGCAGGAAACTACTGAATCTTTGAAGCTCTTTGCAACCTATGGATGAAGCTACTCCTTGTGATCAAAGGGTTTTCATCCTCCAGCCACTTAAAACTCATGGGTTTTCGTCTATAGAAGCCAAAATCTGCAAATCTATAAGTTTGAGAGAAAATATCAAATCAACAATATCCCCAATTACCAAAATTACATATTTTGTATCAATATTTCATGGGAGAGAGGGAAATCTAAGATTCCCATGTTTTTCTATGATTCCTTGCTATTTTGGGGTATGACAGTTGTCATAAGCTGTCATACATTGTCATAAATTCCCCCGCCACTTGTGATTTACCAAGATTTTCAAAATCTTCATGCAAATGGACACCTCACCAAACCTAATGCCCCTTTTTGAGTCTCAAAATATTTAAATTAATATTTAATTTTCCTCTTGAAATAGATATTAGTTGGACAATATTAAATATTAAATATTTATTCTTCATATGCTGGCCCAATTAACACATAGAAAAATAAGATGGGTTAATATTGACCATTAATTAATTATTTTAGAAAGGGGACATGACAAGTCCTCCCTCTTGGAAATTGCTTGTCCTCAAGCAATGCAAGTTTGGATGGCCAAGAATTTCTGGTCCTTCCCATGTTGCATCTTCCACTACTAAATTCTTCCATTTGATCAAATATTCTGAAATGCTCCTGTTCCTGAATCTTTTATCCCTTGTTTCCAAAATCTTTTTAGGTATCAAAATCAACTTCCCTTCATCATCCAAAGGTGGTAAATTAGATGAAGGTACAATTTTTTGTCCAAGGACCTTCTTCAAACAAGAAACATGAAATACATTATGTATCCTACTGTTTGGAGGAAGTTCCAACTCATAAGCTACCTCACCAATTTTTCTGATGATCTTGTAAGGCCCAAAGAACTTAGGCTTAAGATTTTCAGCCCCACTCTTCTTCAAAGAGCTTTGTTTATATGGCTGCAATCTAAGAAATACCAAGTCTCCCACCTAAAAAATTCTTTCTATTCTCTTCCTATCTGTATATATCTTTTTTTGGTTATGTGCTTGCCTCAAGTTATCTTTTAGTGACCTTATGATCTCTTGACTATGATTGATAAGTTCACTAGTTGCAGGTACTCTACTATCTGTAAATATCAAATAGAAAAAGAAAGTACATCATAACCATAAAGAGCTCAAAATGGAGGCATACCAATTGACATATGATGTGATGTATTGTAATAATACTCTCCCAAGTGCAACCATTTGACCCAAGTAGTTTGCTGATCTAAAACAAAATTCCTCAAATACCCCTTTATCCACTTGTTAACAATTTTTGTTTGTCCATCTATTTGTGGATGGTAACTTGTACTGGTTGTGAGCTCTATTCTTGTCAAGTGAAATAATTCCTTCCAAAAAGAACTAAGGAACCTACTATCTCTGTCACTAACAATGTTCTTTGGCAAACCATGCAGCTTAAATATCTCTTTAAAAAACAACTCTGCTACTTGAGGAGCCTTAAACTCTGAAGTGATGGGAAAGAAATGAGCATACTTTGTTAATCTATCCACCACCACATATATACAATCCTTACCTTGTACCTTGGGAAGTCCTATGATAAAGTCCATGGAAATGCTCTCCCATTTCTATTTAGGTATTGGAAGCAGTTGTAGGAGATTTGCAGGAAAAATCTGTTCACCTTTGTTCCTTTGGCAAACCATACACTCTTTGATATGCTTGTGGACATCCTCTTTCAGACCTTTCCAAGAAAATCTCTCATGGATCTGCCTGTATGTTTTGAAGTAACCTTGATGACCAGCCAAGGGAGTGTCATGGAAAGCTCTTAAAATATTTTCCTTGATTTTTGATTTAGGAACAAGGAAAATTCGATTCTTATAATAAATCAGCCCATCATTCATTGTATACCTATCATCTTCTACTAAATCAACTAATACATTAGATGCAAAACTATTTTTGACATATTTAGCAATGATAGAATCTTTCCACTTTGCAAAAATAGAAGATAATGAACACAAAATTGGCTTCCTAGAAAGTGCATCCGCTACCACATTTCTTTTACCCTTCATATATTCTATTTCAAAATCATATGCTTGTACCTTGCTTACCCACCTTTTTTGGCAATCATTCAAATCTTTTTGATCAAGGAAATACTTCAAACTATTATGATCAGTTTTCACAATAAACTTCCCACACACAAGATATTGTCTGAACTTCTCTAGTGCATGCATAATTGCGAACATTTCCTTGTCATAAATGTGATATATTTTTTCTAGATTGTTTAGCTTCCTACTCTCAAAAGCAATTGGATGTCCCCTTTGCATTAGGACAGTCCCAACACCTTCACCTGAAGCATCACATTCAACTACAAAAGGCAATGAAAAATTAGGAATAGCAAGCACAGGGCATGAACTCATTACCTCCTTAAACTTGTCAAAAGTTTTTTGAGCTTCTTCAGACCATGCAAAGGCTCCTTTCTTAGTCAAATCATTCAATGGAACAACAAGCTAAGAAAAACCTTTCACAAATCTCCTATAAAAGAAATATAGCCCAAATAATCCTTTCAACTATGTAAGATTTGTAGGTGGAGGCCAATCTAGTATTGCTTGAATCTTTTGTTGATCTACTTGAGCACCCTTAGAACTTATGACATATCCCAAGTAAAGAATTTTAGTTAATCCAAACTCACATTTGGACAACTTAGCATAGAAAGATTGCTGTTCCAAAATACCTAGAACTGTATCTAAATGTTCCAAGTGTTCCTTCCAAGTTTGACTATAAATCAATATATCATCAAAGAAAACCAACACAAACTTGTTGAGTTTCTTACTAAATACCTTGTTCATGCATGATTAGAAGATTTTTGGTGCATTAGTGAGGCCAAAGGGTATGACCAGGAACTCAAAATGCCCATAGTGACACTAAAAAGCTATCTTTTCCACATCTTTGTCTCTCATCTGAATCTGGTGGTATCCTAACCCCAAATCAATCTTAGAAAAATAAACAGCTCCATCCAACTCATCAATAAGTTCATCTATCCTTGGTATGGGATACCTATTCTTAATGGTTTTCTTATCCAAAGCTCTATAGTTGATGCACATCCTTAGAGTTCCATCCTTCTTCTTCACAAGAACTACAGATGATGTGAAGGGACTAGAACTCAGTCTAATGAATCCCATGTCTAAGAGTTCTCTAATAGTCTTCTCTATCTCTTCCTTGTAATCCCTTGGATGTCTATATGGAGTGGTTATAACAGGTTTGGCATCTTGTTCTAACTCTATAACATGCTGAAATCCCCTATCTGGAGGTAATCCTAGGGGTATATCACTAAAAACAATGCTATGCTTATCTAAAATTTCTTGAATTTCAAAATGAAATTTACCTTTTCCATTTGGAGATCTTGAAGGTCAGATTAAGTAAGTGGCTTCCCAAGCAACTTGACCTCTTTTGAAAGTCATCTCCATCTTCTTTGCTATCACCACTCTTGGAGCTCCATTTGAAATCCCTTTGAGTGTAATCTCCTTGCCTTTAGACTGAAACTTGAATTCCATAGTTTGGTAGTTTTGATAGTGTCCTCCAATAGAATGCAACCATTGAACACCCAATACAACATCAGTTTCACCAATACCAACAACATAAAAATCATCACAAACCTTGTAGTCTCCCATAGTGATGCTCAATTGTTTGACTACTTTAGTGCATGGCATAGTGAATCCATCTGCAACAGTGACATTGAAACCTTCAAATTCTTGAGTCTTCAAGCCTCTCTTCATAACCAATCCTTCATCAATAAAATTGTGGGTTGCCCCTGTTAGATTTAGGATAGACAACTGAGAGGGGGGGTGAATCAGTTGTCCAAAACTTTCTTCCAATTTAAACACTTAAATCCACTTTGTAATTCAGTAGCATAATAACAATTCAATCATGGAAACACAATGCATTTAAATAAAGAGCAACAACACATCAACACATAAGACACCAAGATTTTGACATGGAAAACTTGGTTAAGGGAAAAACCATGGGGTGATTAACCCAAGATTGTATGCTCTGTTAGAAGAATAGAAAGAAAAAAATGGCACATGCTAATTAGGGCTCATTGCCTGAGCACACTACTCACAAGAGGCCCACTGCCTACAAGAGACACACTATCTACAAAATAGTAAGTATCACATACATGAACTGGAAAATATCATCTTCACCATGCTTGAATCAGTTCCTTTTATGCCCAATACTTCTGCTCTACCTTTTGCTCTCCTCCTCTCTACCACATCCTCATCCTCAATGAATACACTTTGAAATGACTTCACAATTTCTTATTTATACAAGACATCGACTTAGGAATAATCATCTATGTCAGCAAACATCTATAAGTACATCCGCAGGATGTGTAACTCACCCAGTTGGCCGGTCTCAAGAAGAACACCTTCATCCAGAAGCAATTCATCAAATGTGAGCTTAAACTCCAATGCAGACCACCATTACATACTGGACACGATCCAAAGATCTCCACAAGCTTGCCTGAATCACCAAGAACATCCACACTTCATCTGCTTACTGAAATTCTTCTCTCCTTCATCCAGAACCTCAAGAATATAGTCTGTCATCACTGTTACAAAGGAATAGGTGCTTGCGGACCTCCAAACCATGAACCAATCAAGTTGACTCATCACAAGGACTTCCTAAACACTCCACCAAATCCACAGAACATGATAATACATTTCTAGATCTCACCGGACCTATTTGAATCACTCTATCACCTCTGAACACCTGCCTGAACTAGTTTAACTTGAGCAGCCACAACTTCTTCAGATCTTCATGTGGACCTCTGAAATCTCTATTGGATCACCTTAAGACACATATCTACAAACCCTTTAAACCACATCCTCTGATCCTCATCTTAGCTTGGACTTTTACCTTGTTGTCTTCACTATTCTTCACTGTTCCTATTATGACCAATTTTCTCAATATCCTTAGCAAACAGTTCATTCAATCCTTATCATTAATGCAACAGGAGTATGTTGACATCAATGATAACACCGGTTAGGCCCATACTTGCAATAGCCCCACTGTCAATCAAAATGGTCATTCACTGCCCTACTAGCACTCCACAAACCCTGAAAGGATAATATCTAGGTGCTCGTGAAAGTGCAGCTAACGAACCTTCTTTTATAGTCTCCTTCTCTTCAACCTCAAGTTTTGACTCCTCTATGTCATGAAACTCCTCATTATCATCTGAGTCTGATTCCTTATCTAGAACAACCTCTATGTAATGGACTTGTCCCTTTCCCAAACACTTATGTCCATGGACCCAAGGCTCTCTGCAAGAAAAACAAAGTTTCTTCCTCCTCAGCTCATTCCTTGTTTCTTCATCCATCTTCTTTGCAACATTAGGAGTTGTATTCTTCTGTAGAGGTGTAGGTGCATGAAATGGTTTCTTCTGGAATCCTCCTTTATGATGCCATGTATTTGGTTTGGAGGAGTGGGACAAAACATTCTTTGGAATTGATGGCTCAAGGGTTAAAGCCCTCTTGATAGCTTCCTGCAAAGAGAGAGGTGAGAAAGATTTGACAAACCCCTTAAGAGGTTCAGTGAGTCCAGTAATGAATAGATGTATTCTCCTTTTCTTTGATATTTTAGGTACCATTACTGCAATCTTTTGGAAGTTTGCTATATACTCACTGAGTTCTTTTGCTTGATTTTTGATAGTTGGCTGAAATATTCTTCTTCTTTCAATTCATACCTTTCAAGAATCCTTTGTTTGAATGCACCAAAGGTTGTACCTGATCATGTCTCAAAGTAGTGCAACCATGATACCACCATTCATAGGCTTCTCCTTCTTTTTCATGGGGTTGATCACAAAGTATGTTTCTATCTTTTGCAGCCAAGCTCTAGCTGAAATCTTCTCACTACCATCAAAGAAGGTTGTGGTTAGCTTTCCCAACTTGTGTTTTAGTTCTTTATTTTTTCCCATTTCCCTTCTTATGGGATTCACTTCTTCTCAAATAACTCTACATATTCTCCCCAAGACATATCATTCTTGATCTCCTCTACTAATGAACTATATTCTCCACACCATTTGTTAAGGGTTTCTGCATTGAACAAACTAGTAGCTACTATCTCAACTTGTTCAGGTTCTTCTTTAGGTAGGAATAAGGGTTTGTTTGTAGCCCCTAAATTTTGAGTCTCAATTTCCTTCCCTTTTCCATTGTTACTATTGTTTACACCTGAAGTACTACCACCATTGTTTTTGTTGTTGTTGTTGTTGTTGTTTTGGATCCATTGCATCATTTGCCCAAATATTTCAGAAAGTCTGGTTTGTACCTCAATCATTCGAGTAAATTTTGTTGAAGCATCATCTTCTTCTACATCTCTTCTATCTGCCATTGTTTCCTTGAATTACAATTTCTTTTGCTCTCTCCTCAAATATCTAATTTCTCTGTCACTCAGTATCATCAATCATCTGAGTAACCTACAGGCTGGAAAGATCATGCTCTAATACCACTATAATGAGCCAAACTCAAATTTAATATAAAATATCAGATCTAAAAATATAGTTTCAACAAATCCACCCAAAACTACACTGAAACTGATGTAACTAGCTAGCTAGTCTTGCAAGGAATTAACACCCAATATGATGAAAATTCACCAAGATGATTTTTATTAATTTTCAGATGGAAATGACATGTTATCAGGTCTGTAATACTAATCTATGGCAGCAGCAACATTACAACTTCAAATAGCCAAAATCTGGGCAAAACCCACAAAAACTGCCGACACTGGCAAACACCCAGATGTACCCCAAACACCATAAAATGATATTGTTTGATTATCAGTAAGAAAATAAATTAAATATATTTTTATATGATCAAAATATCTGCAGCAAACACCTACATCACTCAGCCACAAATTACACAACCAAATCTTCACTACAAGCTGAAATACACACTGTGTATTCAAACCCACAAGCCAAAAAACTACACAACACAACCCAGAACTCCTAGAGCTGATCTCTGGCTCTATGAAATGAAAATCTATAGATACAAAACTAAAAACAAATTAAATTAACAACAACAACATATTTGAACACTCTTGGAGCCACTGCTGTGACACATGAAGCCCTACACACACAAATAATGGAAACTGCCAGAAACTACTGAATCTTTGAAGCATGAAGCTACTCCTTGTGATCAAAGGGTTTTACTCCTTTGGCCACCTAAAACTCATGGGTTTTCATCTAGAAGTCTCTTTACTCCAATGGGTTTTTGTCCATCGAAGCCAAAATCTGCAAAGATGCAAGTTTGAGAGAAAATATCAAATCAACAATATCCCCAAATGACCAAAATTACATATTTTGTATCAATATTTCATGGGAGAGAGGGAAATCCAAGATTCCCATGTTTTTATTTGATTCCTTGCTATTTTGGGGTATGACAATTGTCATAAGTTGTCATACATTGACATAAATTCCCCCGCCACTTGTGATTTACCAAGATTTTTAAAATCTTCATGCAAATGGACACCTCACCAAACCCAATGCCCCTTTATGAGTCTCAAAATATTTAACTTAATATTTAATTGTTCTCTTGAAATAGATACTAGTTGGACAATATTAAATATTAAATATTTATTCTTCCTATGCTTGCCCAATTAACCCATGGAAGAATAAGATGGGTTAATATTGACCATTAATTAATTATTTTAGAAAGGGGACATGACACCAACTCAAAATGTAAAATTACTTATTTGACAAATGGATAAATCCCTAACCCTTGTTATGCATTACTAAGTTTTGTACTATATATTTGCCCCAAATCATCATATAAAAAGGTTTTTAAACCTCCATTTTGACTCTTTCTAATCTACCCACAATCTTTTACTCCAATTTTCTCCCCATAAAACTTTAGATGTCAAAATCTAAACATTGAAGACATTTCTAGAGATTCTACAGGAAAAACAAGATTCAAAAACCAAGTCAAGGGATATTTTCCCTAGTTTCAAATTAACCACCAATAATGCCCTTCAAAAACTTTGGTGTCCAAACATATCAAAATATCAAAATTTGGTGGAAATTTCCAAGGTTATTCTTCCAATTTTTTCACAATGCACTTCTCTATCCAGATCCAACTCACCTTCACTTTCAAGGATATACATATTGATGTAGTCATAGTAGGAGGGTCCAAGAAAGGATTGTCCAACCATGTAGCCAACACAACAACACACACAAACACACACAAATTACCACAAACAACAAAAATTCACATAAATCACCACAACATTCTCATTAATATAATCTTGCATAATTATCACCATGTTTACAACCATATAACTTGTCGTAGTGTGCCCCTTACATGCCAGGCCATAGCCATTTGATTATAATAAGATTCAGAAATGGATAGTCACCACACAAGCTTCCTACATGCACATAACAACTAAACCGTGGAAACACCATTCTAAAACTTGCCACATAAGACACATAATGATAACAAGTACATTATGATTTTAGAATTCTACCACTACTCTACTATCATGATATACACTTAACCTCCTATGTACTACCTCAAACTCTACTTAACATCAACCTTGTGCCTTTATTCAACCTCTTAGACCTCACCCCTTGCTGTGGAAAACTCATTCTCTGACCTTCTACTATACCATGTCTCTTTTCTTTCTTTCTAACAATTCTTAACCAAGTATATATAGCATCCTTAGGTTTTCCAAATGATTTGCATTAGGCACAAGATGATGCAAATCCTAAAACCACATAAAACATGTTGCTGATAGTTTGTTATAACAAACTTACAAATTCCATTGGTTAAATAGTGGATAATCTCCATGTGGTGCACCACACACATCCTCAATGGTTAGTACAACCTTCACATCCTCAATGGTTAGTACAACCTTCTCAAATATTCATCCTTTGGTACAAACTCAAAATAACCTTCCACAAATAGAAACAATTCCAACTAAACACAACTATCAACCCACATATGCTCTTGAGTGAAATTACTTACTTTCACTCATCCAATCATCCTCCAAATTTAACACCACATAAATCAACTATAAACTAAACTACTATCAAAACCACAAAAGCCAATTCCTTAATGCAGTGAAATGCACCAACTTTCCTTACCACATATTGTTAACAACAAACTAGTAGACAAATAACAACTTCACTTTTCTAAACATGAAACAATATTTCTAGGATGCCCAGAGATGCACCTGCATCAGACTCTTGGGGTAAATAATAAAAATGAGTCCCTCATGTTTTCCAAGATAATTTTCCTCTATCTAGAGACTCCAACTTGTGGCCTCTTCCACTCACTCTTCCCACATCCTTAGGTATGCCTCAATAAATCCACATTGAGTGCTTCTTTCACCCATGTTTTTCATCACTTTGTTCCACCAATAATCCTCTACACTACTTTTCTTTGTCTTGTATTCAATCAAAACCCAAAGTTTCCCTTTCCATTAACCAACCCTTGACATATATTTTCCTCCTTCATCACCACCACATACCCTTCTATTATGTTCCCCATTGTTACATATTCCTCAGTACAAATCCTCATCCTCTTTTTCATCCATCCTATCTTGTGGACAACTTCCTTTTGGTGACACCCATTCTCACATTATCTCCTCTATGCTACTTCCTTTGTATTTGTGATGTCGTCCAACATTCTCACAATGTTGCATATCTTTGGAATCAATGCATATTACTCCTCCCTAATGTACACCCTAGTGTTATAAAATTGTCCCTCACTTGCCCTCAACAACATGAATTTATGTTTCTATTTGATGCAGCTAAGACTCTTTCTTAACCCTAACAACCCAATGCCTTCATCAACTTGTCCAAGATGTAATAGATTTATACACTTTCTTTATAACAGTCCTAGAGCCTTGTAGCCCTATTTTTGGGACTGTTAGAAGATAACTTCCTCAAAGGGCATCTTCCTGTCAAGATCCAAACATTTTAAAGCACCCATTACCCTTGCCTTCTACATATCCAAATTGGGCTATAGGTTGTTTTGGGTAGGATGCCTAAAAAATGTAACAATTCAAGTTTGAAACAGGTTTAATTAGGCCTCTTTTGCAAAGAGACTACCTTTTTTTGGACTATCAACTAGACCTCAACCACTTGGACAAGTGGGATTGATGCTAAAACATGAGATTCAATGGGTTTTAGATTCATTTGGCTTGACAAACATGAATTACATTCACTGTCCTCACTTCCCTAACTTAACACATGGACTTGTTAGGCCTTTTCTTTGCATAACTTCACTAAACTCAACCCTCTACCCTGACCATCCACAAAAACATTAAGAATACATGTTATCCATCCCATTCCACTAGTTCTATGGGAGTTAGATTGGTAGAATGGCTAGAAAATTCATTGTTTGCTACCAAAAACCCTAGTTCAGGGTTTAACGAGCTGTCTGCAAATATTACGTTCAAACTCACCTAAATATCAATGTCAAAAGACCAAAACAAATGAAAATTAAAGCTAACACATTCTACTATCTGTCCAGATCATCAACCAAACATGACAAGCCCGTACAGAAGAATTGTATAATCTGCAAGTTGAGAAAAATAGAGATATGCAGGAAAAAGCAGAGTTTTCTGTATTATGTCTTCTCCAAAAGTTCATCATCATCCTTCATACAATGTGAGGGATGGGTTTTATACATATTTTCTTCATTTTCAATTAGTTGGGGATGATCTCCAACTGAAAACTAACTCCTTATTTGTTTTGTAACCTCCCAATATGAAAACTGCCACCTTTTTCATAACTTGTTTCATATTACTTGATTAAACAAGACTCAAATCTTTTACCTTGGTCATGAGTTGACCTTATTACATGGTTTGATGACAAAGATACATCCTATTCTATTCATGATATGACCCTAAGACACTTTATTGGACTCAAAAGTGCATAAAAACATGAAAACACAAAGGTGCTCTGCACCATACACCCAGGGGGTAAAAATGATTCAATCTCCTGATGGAATGAGGTCTGCAACAGTGATCCCATGGTGTTCAATGTTTGCCTTAGACATCCAAGTAGCATCCTTAGGTGGTAGGCTAGCCCACTTGACCAAGTATTCCTTGTAGACATTCCTTCTTGTCCTTTTAACCTCCTTGGTGTCGAAGATAGTTTCAAGTTGCATAGGCTAATTGGGTGGCAAATCTCTGACCTATTCTTCATCTGCAACATCAGAACTACTTGCCTCTTTGCCTGGACCAATAGACCCCTTGAAAGGATTGTTGGCAAGAGACACTGTGTGGCTTCATGAGTGTTGTCATTGATGGCAACAAAGTCTATCCCACACATCTGCAACACATAGTATGCCTATACCAGAAGTCAGATTAAAGATTGTTTTGGTCCGGTGAACAAGAATAGAGCATGCAACAAGGTCTGACAATCAGGTCTGGATGTCTTAGATGGTGTAACTCAGCTAGTTGCATACTTGGACAAGTCAAGAGGAGTATCATGATTACTATATTCCAGAGATTAAGCCTCTAGTGATAAAACATGGAAAAGATATGAGCATCTGAGTGTTGGGTTCCAAACAGGCAGAGCAGACTAAGGAAGAATTGACCGACAGAGTATCAGAATTCAATCTAGATGAGTAATTGATGTTGATCAAGCTATTTGAGGGATCATACAATATTTTCTGACATGATTGATCACTTTAATGTCTCTGATTTTGATACGCATCACATATTAAGCATGGATTCAGCTGACAGATCAGTAATTTGTAAATATCCTGAGTATTCTAGTTGCCAACTAGAAAGTTGTTGAAATCCTTGGTGCAAATATATATACCAGATGAATTCTAGTATGTTGAGGTGTGTGTGTATAGATGTGATGAAATAAGGTGTGAGGAAAGGTAGAGATAAGTGTGGAAGCAAAAATACAAGTCCAGTATGTGACAAAGCAACAACACTAGAGCAGAGGAAGAATGAAGTGTATTAGATCAGTATATTGAGCCTAATTGGAATTGAACTTTAGAATTTGTAGATGCCTCTCATCAGTTCAAACACCTGGTTACCTTCTATAAACTCTGTAGACAGTGATTCTCTTGTAGGCAGTGTGCCTCTTGTGAGCAATGTGCTTGGGCAGTGAGCCCTAATTGGCAAGTGTCATTTTGTACTTATTGTTTTAACAGAGAATACAATCTTGGGTTAGTCACCCCATGGTTTTTCCTTTAACAGGGTTTTCCACGTAAAAATCCTTGTGTTATGTGTGATAACTTTATTTCTATTCTTATGATCATTTTTGCTTATATGTTTTGATGCTACACTAATTGTTAAAGGAGAAAAGAAAGTTAAGATATTTGAGATAACTGATTCACCCCCCTCTTAGTTATCTGCCTTGTTTCCAATAATTGGTATTAGAGCTAAGTTCCTCTAAACAGAGCCTAACAGCTTGAGGAAGGTATGGGAATCTCAATGGATATGTATGGTATGAAGGAATAACTTCAGTCTGCCCTAGATGATCTTGAACAGTCCCACTTTGAAGTCAATAACTTGAGAGAAAGACTCAAAGAAGATGATTTCATAAATGAGATAAAAGAAAAACTAAGTATCTCTGTGAAAAAGAGAAAGGAACTAATTCAAAAATTAGCAAGTCAGAGTGAAGCCAATGGTACTAATGAAGATCTGGATGAGAAAAACAAGCTATGTGAGAAGCTATCAAAAGAGGTCATTATGGTAAGGCATGAGATGGAATCAGGGGTTATGAGATTCACCCAATAAATTGAAGAGAAAAGGAAAATTAAAGATAATCTAAAACAATCCCTCAAGGAGAAGACAAAGGACTGCCACAAAATGGACAAAATAATCAGGCATCTTGAATCTGATCTTGAAAAAGCTAGAGATAATGAAGAACAACTTGAGAATCAAATAGACACTTAAACAAAATATTCAAACAACAAATGAATACAAAGAGAAATTCAAGATAAGCTCAGCCCAACTTGAAGTTTTTCTTGAAAGCCAAAACAGGGTAGATGATAAGTGTAGTTTGGGATATGAGAAAGGTGAGAGCTCTAGATCCGGTCAGAAGAATTTTGGATTGGAAAATCAAAGAAATAGGCCTAGAAGACCTCCGGTAAGGCAACCAAATGTTCAAAGATATCCATCCTTCAATGGATACTGCTTCAATTGCAACAACTTCGGTCATAAAGCAACTCAGTGCAGAAGGAGAATGAATCAGACTAATCCATCCTTCTCCAGACAATATTTCAACTGCAAAAGGTATGGTCACAAATCTCATGAATGTAGAAATATGCAAATAAACAATTCATTCAATGGTAGATGCTTTGTATGCAATAGAATGGGCCATATGGCTAATCAATGCAGATCAAGAGGATATCAGTCAAATATGCAAAGAAATGTTGTTTGTTACAATTGCAATAGATCCGGTCACATTGCCAAATTCTATAGAAGTAAAAATTAGGATGAAAAGGGTCCGGTGCATCATTATCAAAAACATGATAAGGGAAAAGGCAAAATGAATGCCGATGAAGTTCAAAGGGAGATGAGAAAGATTTGGGTGAAAAAGAGTACATAAAATGTTGGGGATGGATCCGCACCGGAATCTGGTGCTGACATTCCTTCCAGAAACTAAAACAGATGAGTTCTGGCTTAGGGGGAGTCACAAAGAAAAATAAATTCCCCCAGTCAGTCAATTGGTGCCTAAATTTGGCACATGGAATATTGCGGATTAAAGGGTTCTCAGAAAAATATCTAAATAACCCTCCGTAAAGATATGAAAGACCCGCATGGATCTTTACAAGAGTTTAGTCATCTAAGATTGATCTAGTTTGATAGCCATCCGGTAAAGTAGGATCTTCATAGATAGATCCGGTATGATTCAAAATTGAAATATCTTGATTTGTAGATTCATGGCATAATTGGAGGAAAGAAGATACACTGTCAATTATCACTGAAAATGATTCTGAGTGCATCTTAGTGATTCAAAAAGATCTCTCTTAGAACAAGGCAACCGAATGACTTAAGTTGTGCATTTATTGCAAAAGGAAATTAGGGTTTACGCAGAGATACAAGGGTTCTTTCACTCATCATTTGCACATTTGCATTCAAGAAGAAAAGAAGAGCTCTGCATCAAAGTGTCTACAACTCTCTCAAAGATCAACTACAAAATCCAATTCAACCAGGGATTTGTTCAGAATCTTTTTTTTGAACCCTGAAGTGTAAAAAGGTACTTCCATTATGAAAATCTCTCTCTGAATCTTTTGCAAAATGGCTACTTCAATGGTTGTTAAGATCACTGATAGGCCGCACCCAAAATTCAAGAAACATCCCTATAAATCCCTAGAAGTTGATCCATTAGGCACTTTTTCTAGCATTCCGCATGGAGTACTGCACATAGAAGATGTTAGGGTTTACATCCATGCCAATATTGAGGAATTTGGAGAATCTAAGTTGATGGGCATCTATCATAAATAGTTAATAGATGAAAGTTTTGAACTCAAACCTCAATACAAGGCCCTTCGGGATAAGCACTTTGGACATTGCATCTACTTTCCCTATTTTGCAGAAGATGATTGGGTCCAGTATCTTCTTAGTAGAATACATGACAATTTCATGTGGTTAATGAAGCCCTTCAAGATAACAAAAGATGCCATTAGGGCAGTAACTAGACTGCACTCATCCGGTGGGTTACTTGCACTCAAATCTGTCAAGAACCAGATAGTGAGTGAAGCTACCGAATCTAAGTTTGACAAGAGAGCAATGACCATAGAAGACATCATAGATCCGGATGTCAAGTTTACTTCAATGATAATTAGATATAAGATCTATCATTCTAGTAGGGAGAACTCTATGTCTGGAACTGCAATATACACATCATATCAGATGTTAAGGGAAAATGTAGATTATGATCTATGGGACCTTCTCCTGAATCAATTATTAGAAAACTTGCAAAAGATCAAAAAGGACAAGAAGAATTCCTTCAAATATGGCTATCTAATACTATGTCTATTCTTTTACTATATGAATGAGCCACTTGGATCAAGTGGTTGGGTATGACAAAATGACAGACTAGTTGCCATATAGATCAGAGACTATATGTATGGACTTGGTGATTCTCAAGCCCAAAACACAGCTCTCTGGGGTTATTTCAAGAACTTTCAGAGCATGATGCAGGCTAGAGAAAGAATTCCTCAATCCATAGTTGAAAAATACAAGGACACAGTGTGCTTCATGGTTGACACTGATCAATGCCTAATGGGGGTAGTTGAGCCTAGAACATTGTGGATAATGCCAATGGGTTACGAAGTAGATGAGAAATCCTTGGAGCTACACGTTTAACACCTGTTGAGCCAGCCAAAGGACCCTAAGGCAGAAAGGTTTGGAACCTTTCAAGAATTAAGTGTAAAGATACATGTTGAGCTGAGACAACCAGAGATAAAAAGGAAAGTTAGAAGGGAAGTAGAGGAAATTGCCAAAAGATATGGCATATCAAAAGAGGCAGTTGATGCAAACAAAGAGAAAATAGAAAGACCTGTGAAAGAGAAACAAGAAGCAGAAAAGAAAGTATTTCGGTACAAGCCTCCTCCTAGACTAGATCCTCCAAGAGCTCTACATCTGCCACTCCTACAAGCTCAAGAGCCACCAAACCAGAAGTCAAGACATTCAGAAAAGGAGAAAAGAGAACAAAAACAAAAGCCACAAGGTCTTACACAAGTCACAAGGATGATGAAGAAATAGAGTTTGATGAGGAAGTTAAGAAAATGAAGAAGAAGAAGAAAACATCCGGGGAATCCTCTGCCAGTAAAAACAAAGAAGAAAAGGTAGAAGAATTTGTTGAAAAGCCCACTCTTTCCATTGATGATATCAAGGCAGTCATAGTGGATGGGAATTTGCAACCAGTAATAGAATTCTATAATGAATATAGTGATACTGACAAAAGGATCTTGGAAGAAGCTACAATCAGGTACCTGAATATTTATAATAAAGCATTCATTGAAATCATTTCATTAATTCCCAAAAGTCTAGAGAAGGTACTTGAACTTAGAAAAGAGAATGCCAAGGCAAAGGACTTAGAGATCCGAGAACAGATTGCAATTCAACTCTATCCTTCCATTACTCCAAAGCAAATGAACATGATCTTTAAGGACTACAAGGATGAATTCTGAAGCAAAGCAAGAATGAACAAACTTATGCTTGGAGAAACTGATTAGGTAGCAAGAGAAATAGAAGACATCCTCCAGAATGCCTTCAAAAGATTCAATCTTCCTATTATAGAAGAAATAGATGAAGAACCTTCTACCATGGATGTCGAAGGATTAAATGCATCAAATGAAGAATTTACTGACAAAAATGTAGAAGGGTTACAAGAGATAGATGAGGAGAAGTCTAAGGACTTGGATTCCTCTATTCTAGAAGAGGAAGTTCATGAAGAAGTTAACATCTCTCCTCTGGATCCCACTGCAGACATTCCAACTTCAGGAACTAAAGAAGGAAGAAAAGAGGAGAAAGTGAGTCAAGAAGAGGAGGTAATGGGAAGAGAAGAAGAACAAATAGAGAAGATCTCTGATGACAGTTCAGAGATTCCAAAAGAAAAGAAGACTCAGTCTTGGGCAAGAGACACTGCAGAGGTAGTGAAGAATTTCTTAAACAAAGAGCTGATGGAGATAGATGAACTGGAACTATTCCAAGGACCACTAAATTTTGATTCCCTCTCTCCGGTCTAGACAATGAAAATAACATCTTTTGTCCAAGCTAAAGCAAAAGAAAAGCTTTCAAAATCTCACATGGAAGACTGTAAGCTGTTAGAGATTGCATCTGGTATGCTAGAGAAGATCATGCCATCTTTTCAAAAGGATCCTTTGGCCTCTCCATCTGTTAATTTGAAATCTCTAGTAAACTCTGTTAGCACTCATTTTGATTCTTTAGAGAAATTGGCAGAAGAAAAAGTCTGGAAAGAGTTTTTGGGAAAAAGGTTCACTGAAGTATAGGGACTCATTACTAATATAGGAGTACCCTAGATATTGGGATAAAGAGCCTTGAAAATTCTCTTAAAGATGGTGGGGACATGAACAAATTTTGTCTATCTTGGTCTAAAGTGATAGAGGATATTGAAAAGAAGGTGAAAGAACAAGAAGGTAAACTATCGAGTTTATCTTAGAATTTTGATCCCCTCACTAGATCCATAATGAATCAAGAATGCTAGGCTATTGCCATTATAAATGAAATAAAGAGGCTGGACAAAGAGAAGAAGAATATAATAAGCAGGATGAGTGAACTTAGAGGGATAATCATCCCTAAGTTAGAGGCAATGCATGAGGCCTTATTAGATGCTCAGACCACAGCCCAGACCGGTAATCCAGCAAACTTAAGAAGGGCAAAAGCATATGTATTTTTGTTGAGTGGTCACATCTCCATTTTGGATAGGATGAAGCAGAGATAGGCAACAAAATTTGTACAGTTGAAGACCACTTTTGTAGATATACTTAAGTATATGTAAGTATAACATGTATATATACTTATACGGCTATGTATAGGTTGATTTTTACAAATTTTGGTGTGCAAATTCTATCCTTTGCCATTGATGTCAAAGGGGGAGTGAGGAGTAGTGAAAAATGTGGAATTTAACTAAGGGGGAGCTCTAGTAAAACAATGCATAAGACAGAGCATCAGCCAAGGGGGAGTTTGCTGCGACACTTAGTCGTTTTTCACTAAGTGTTGCCATCAATGCCAAAGGGGGAGATTGTTGGAAAGAGACACTATGTGGCTTCATGAGTGTTGTCATTGATGGAAACAAAGTCTATCCCACACATCCGTAGCACATAGTATGCCTATACTGGAAGTCAGATTGAAGATTGTTTTGGTTCGGTGAACAAGAATAGAGCATGCAACAAGGTCTAGATCTCTCAGATGGCGTAACTTAGCTAGTTGAGGACTTGGACAAGTCAAGAGGAGTATCATGACTACTATATTCTAGATATTGAGCCTCTGGTGATAAAACATGGAAAAGATATGAGCATCTGAGTGTTGGGTTCAAGACAGGCAGAGCAGACTAAGGAAGAACTGACCGACAGAGTATCAGACTTCAATCCATATGAGTAATTGATGTTGATCAAGCTATTTGAGGGATCATACAATATTGCATGACATGATTTATGACTTCAATGTCTTTGATTTTGATACACACCACATATCAAGCATGGATTCAGCCGACAGATCAGTAATTTGTAAATATCCTGAGTATTCTGGTTGCCGACTAGAAAGTTGTTGAAATCCTTGGTAAGGATATATATACCAGATGAATTCTAGTATGTTGAGGTGTGTGTGTATAGATGTGATGAAATAAGGTATGAGGAAAGGCAGAGATAAGTGTGGAAGCAGCAATACAAGTTTGGTATGTGATAGAGTAGCAACACTAGAGCAGAGGAAGAATGAAGTGTATTAGATCAGTATATTGAGCCTAATCGGAATTGAACTTCAGCATTTGTAGATGGCTCTCATCAATTCAAACACCTGGTTACCTTTTATAAACTCTATAGACAGTGAGTCTCTTGTAGGCAGTGTGCCTCTTGTGAGCAGTGTGCTCGAGTAGTGAGCCCTAATTGGCAAGTGCCATTTTGTACTTATTCTTTTAACAGAGAATACAATCTTGGGTTAGTCACCTCATGGTTTTTCCCTTAATAGGTTTTTTTGCATAAAAATTCTTGTGTTATGTATGATGATTTTATTTCTATTCTTATGATCATGTTTGCTTATATGTTTTGATGCTGCACTAATTGTTAAAGGAGAAAAGAAAGTTAAGATATTTGAGATAACTGATTCACTCCCCTCCCCTCTTAGTTATCTACCTTGTTTCCAACAAGGATAGAGGTCTAAAACATTGAAAATTGGGGAAATGGCAACTCCTTGTGGGAGTTCAAGTTCATAGGCATTGTTGCCATACTTGTGAAGCACTCTGCAGGGTCCTATTCGATTCATCATGAGCTTGGTGTATTTCCCTTTTGGTAACCTATCCTTCTTCAAATGGGCCAACACAAGATCACCCACCTTGAAGTGTACTTCCTTTCTCTTCAAGTCTACAGTCTGCTTGTACTTGTTCACATTCTTTTCAAGAATTTGTTTGACTTGGTGGTGTATATCAGACATAGCTACTGCAAAGTCTTCTCCTTGAGCACTTCTTCTATCCATCCCACTCAAGTCTCAAAGTTCATAAACACCCCTTGGATGTGCCCCATAAACAATCTCAAAAGGAGTCTTACTAGTAGTCCTATTGACTGAATCATTATAGGCATATTTAGCCTGAGGTAGGATTAAATCCCAAGCCTGATTATATTCCTTAGTGAGGCATCTTAATAGGTTTCCCAAGGACCTATTGACAACCTCAGTTTGCCCATTTGTCTGAGGGTGATAGGTAGAACTGTAGGTTAGATTTGTGCCTAATTCTTTCCACAATGTTCACCAAAAGTGGCCAAGAAACTTTGCATCTCTGTCAGATACTATGGACAGTGGCAGTCCATGAATCCTTACAACCTCCATAAAGAACAAATGTGTAATATGGGATGCATCATTGGTTGTCTTGCATGCAATGAAGTGTGCCATTTTACTAAACCTATCAACCATGACATAGATGCTATCATATCCTCTTGCAATCCTTGGCAAACCTAAGACAAAATCCATACTTATTGCTTCCCATGGCTTGCTTGGAATGGGTAGGGGCTGATACAAACCATCATTGGAACTTGTCCCTTTGGCTCTTTGATAGATGATGCATTCTTCTACAAACTTTTTGACATCCAAATGTATCTTGGCCTAGTAATAAAATCTCTTCACCCGATCTAGTGTTTTGTCATAACCAAAATGTCCTCCTAGGCCTCCACTATGTTTTTCTTTCACTAAGTTCCCCCTCATAGAACATATTGAAACACATGATTGGGCTCCCTTAAACAAAAGACCATCTTGTAAAACATACTCAGCATATTCTCCATGAAAGGAATCAGAAAACTGATAGCATACCTCAAAATCTTCCTTGAAGTCAGCATCCTCTTTATACATGCCCTTGAGGGAATCAATACCCACACTTTGGAGTTGTACTTCTTGTACCATTAGCACCCTTCTATTGTGTGCATCAGCAACTTTGTTCTCTTAACCCTTCTTGTGCTTAATTGTGAATTTGTAGGCCTACATCTGCTCCACCCACTTCATATGCTTGTGATTTAGCTTGTCTTGACTATTTAGGTAACTCAAAGCATGGTTATTTGTGTGACAATAAACTCTTTGGGTAGAAGATAATGACTCCATTTCTTGAGGGCCTGCACCATGGCATATAGTTCAAGGTCATAGGAGGAGTATTTTCTCTTAGCATCATTAAGTTTTTCACTAAAGAATGCCATTAGTTTGCCTTCTTGGCTGAGTACTGCACCAATTTCTTGATTGCTAGCATCACACTCAATAACAAACACTTTGTTGAAGTTAGGGACAACAAGAATGGGTTTTTGTGCCACTCTTAACTTGAGGTAATCAAAGCTTTTAGCTGCTGCTTCTATCCACTGAAACCTATTTCTCTTTTCTCTGTTTATTGTGTCAAGAATAGGAGCACATATATGACTGAAGTTCTTGATGAACTTTCTATAAAAAGTGGCCAATCCATGAAAGATTTTCACTTTTCCCACTGATCTAGGTTGTGGCCAATTGAGTATGGCCTCAACTTTGGCTAGATCCATCTTGAGAGAGCCTTGAGATACTACAAATCCAAGGTAAACTAGTTCTTCTTTAAAAAATTCACACTTTTTGAGATTGATGACCAACTTCTCCTCATCTAACCTCTTGAAAACTCTATCTAAATGCTGCAAATGATCCTCTTTTGTTTTACTAAACACAAGAATATCATCTAAATATACTGCCACAAACTTACCAATGAAATGTTTGAGAACCTCATTCATGAGTCTCATGAATGTGCTAGGGGCATTGGAAAAGCCAAAAGGCATCACCAACCACTCATAGAGGCCTTCATTTGTTTTGAAAGCGGTCTTCCATTCATCACCTTCCCTTATGCTTATCTAATGGTAGCCACTCTTCAGATCAATTTTTGAAAAGTAGCATGCCCCTGCAAGGCTATCCATTAGGTCTTCTATCCTTGGTATAGGAAATATGTACCTTATTGTAATTTTATTAAGGGCTCTTGAATCAATAGATAACCTCCACTCTCCTCCCTTCTTTGGTGCCAAAACAACAAGCATGACATAAGGGTTCAAACTCTCTCTTATTAGCCCTTTATCCAATAATCCTTGAATCTACTTTTTGACCTCCTCATTTTATTGTGGGGTCATCTTGTAAGCTACCTTATTAGGCAAACTTGCACAGGAATGAGGTCAATTTGATGGCTAATAGGCCTCATAGGAGGCAAAGCACTTGGCAACTCCTTTTCCATAATATTCTCATACTTATCCAACAAGGACTGCACCTCATGAGGAATCTCATTCTTATCATCTACTACTAGGTCTTAGATAGCCTTAGAAACAATGGTAAAAGCCACTCCTTATTCATGCATTATCCTAAAAAACTCCTTCTCTTTCACCACCATTACACTAGGCCCTTCATGCTCTCCCTTATCTCATTCTTGAAGAGGTATGAGATTATAAGACACTCCATTTTTTGTAACCACATAGGTGTTCTTCTCCCCATCATGTTTAGTTTTTCTATCAAACTGCCAATGTCTGCCAAGAAGAAGATGACATACATCCATGGGAATTATATCACATAAAATATTGTCCTTGTATGGGCCCATGTTGAACTCTACCCAAGATTGCTCATTTACAAGTACTTGCTGCCCCTTATTAAGTCATGAAACTTTGTATGGGTTAGGATGAGGGATTCTTTTCAGTTTTAAATTCTCAACCATCTCTAATGCTAAAAGATTATCAATTGAGCCAGAATCCACTACTACTCTACACACCTTACCTTGTACCTTGAAATTGATCTTGATTAGTGCCTTTCTTTGTGGTGGCTCTTGGACAACTGGTACCCTGAGCAATGTCCTTCAAATCATCAAGGATTCTCCTACCTCTAAAGTCACATTCACTAATGGTGAAGTTGCACTCTCTTCATCCTCTTGCACAATCTAATTTCTATGTTCTCCTCCTTGAGAATATGATGGCTGCTTCTTAGGACATTTGAAAGTAGGGTGCCCAAATGGATTGCAGTTATAACACTTTCTAGAGAATGTATTGGATCCCCTTCCTTGCCCATTGAATCTTCCTCTTCCAAAGGGTCTCCTACCCCTAAAACCTCCTCTTGAGTCTTGGACTGGTTCTTGGATTGAGCTTGATTCTCCTTGTGATCTTTGTGACTGATTTCTAGCACCAAAGTTTCCTCTTCCTCTTGAATTTCTTCCCCTTCCTCTACCTTGCTGCTCTTAATTCCTCTTCAACTTTTCTTCAACCTTACATGAAATTTGAAAATAGTCCTCTACTATCTTTGGAGTGACAAGACTCATCTCATCTTGGATACTGTACCTTAGGCCATTGAAATATCTAGCCAGCTTCTCCTTTTCATTCTCCACATGATCGGATTTCAAACTGAGTTTATGATACTCCTTAGTATAGGCTGCCACATCCATATCTCTTTGTTTCAAATTTTGCAATTTTTTATATATCTACACTTCATAATCAGAAGGCATGAATTGTGCCTTCAACTTGGATACCATCCTATTCCAGGAACTGATCATTGATTTATTATTCTTCACCCTCTCTCCTTGGATGTAATTCCACCATGACAAGGCAGGCCCCTTCAACTTTGTCTTGGCAAACTTCGCTTTCTTGTCCCCTGCCACCTCTTTGTACTCAAAATAGTTGTTCAAAGCATCTATCCATTTAAGCAATTCCTCAGCATCCATATTTCCCCCATACATTGGTAGGTCCATTTTTACATTAGAAGTCTCCCCTCTTACAGACTTCAAAGCATTAATAAACCTCCTCTCTTCAGGAGCTATCTCCTCTTCCTGAGGTCTCTCTAGAAGGTCTCCACTATCTCCCTCTTCTTCTTCTTCTGATGTGGTGTTGTCTTCTTCACCTTCCTTGCTCCTTCTCTCTCTGGCTTTCAATGCTTCTATCTCCTCTCTTAGGGCTGTCAATTCCCTAGCAACCACTGACCCACCTTTTGGAGGCATCTTGACACATTGTTTGTCTCTTAACCTTCAACTTCTTGACACAAACCCACAACTATTACACCAGATCAGAACTACTTTGATACTAATTTGATGTAGGTAAGACTCTTTCTTAACCCTAACAACCCACTACCTTCAACTTGTCCAAGATGTAATAGATTTATACACTTTCTTTATAACAGTCCTAGAGCCTTGTAGCCCTATTTTTGGGACTGTGAGAAGATAACTTCCTCAAAGGGAATCTTCTTGTCAAGATCCAAACATTTTAAAGCACCCATTATCCTTTCCTTCCACATATCCAAATTGAGCTATAGGTTGTTTTGGGCAGAACGCCTCAAAAATGTAACAATTCAAGTTTGAAATAGGCCTAATTAGGCCTCTTTTGCAAAGAGACTACCTTATTTTGGACTATCAACTAGACATTGACCACTTGGACAAGTGGGATTGATGCTAAAACATGATATTCCATGGGTTTTAGATTCATTTGGCTTGACAAAGAAGAATTACATTCACTGTCCTCACTTCCCTAACCTAACACATGGACTTGTTAGGCCTTTTCTATGCATAACATCACTAAAATTGACCCTCTGCCCTGACCATCCACAAAAACATTAAGAATACATGTTATCCATCCCATTCCACTAGTTGTATAGGAGTCAAATTGGTGGAATAGTTGGAAAATTCATTGTTTACTACCAAAAACCCTAGTTCAGGGTTTAATGACCTGTCTGCAAATATTACGTTCAAACTCACTTAAATATTAGTGTCAAAAGCCCAAAACAAATGCAAATTAAAGTTAACACATTCTACTATCTGTCCAGATTGTCAACCAACCATGACAGGTCTGTATAGAAGAATTGTACAACCTGCAAGTTGAAAAAAATAGAGATATGTAGGAAAAAGTAGAGTTTTTTGTATTATGTCTTCTCCAAAAGTTCATCATCATCCTTCATATGATGTGAGGAGGGGTTTTATACATATTTTCTTCATTTTCAATTAGTTGGGGATGATCTCCAATTGAAAACTAACTCCTTATTCATTCTGCAACCTCCCAATATGAAAACTGCCACCTTTTTCATAACTTGTTTCATATTACTTAATTAAACAAGACTTAAATATTTTACCTTGGTCATGAGTTGAACTTATTACATGGTTTGATGATAAAGATACATCCTATTCTATTCATGATATGACCCTAAGACACTTTATTGGACTCAAAAATGCATAAAAACATGAAAAAACAAAGGTGCTCTACACCACTATCCATCCTTCTAGATCATGTAGGTGTTAGATCTCCCATCATACACGACTTCTCTATCAAATTGCCATGGTGCTACAATTGAAAATGGCACACATCCATCAACACAATGTCACACAACACCTCATCATACTATGCTCTAATGTTGAACTTTACCCAACAACATTGTTCCTCTACCAGACTTGTGTCCCCTTGCTACAACCAACCAATCTAGTAGGGGAACAAATGTTTCATCCTCCTTAGTCACAACTTGTCCACCATCTCCATAGACACCAAATTGTCTATGCTGCCACTATCCACTACCACATCACAACACTTATCACCAACTTTGCATCTGGTCTTGAACAAACTCTTCCTCTATGTTAGCTCACCTTGCCTATTACACCTTAAGGCTCTTTGTGGAATAAGTGAATCCCCACATTTTAGGTCCCTCTTCAAGGTAGGTAACCTATCATTTCCATATGCAACTCATGTCCTATGCTCAATCCTCTTTACTTTGTACTCAAAGGCCCTATGTCCCTCTTCCCCACACCTGAAATAGGTTCCTCTAATGAATTTCTACCTTATCCTCTCATAACCTCCTCTACCTTGCTAGGAGTATCTTCCACAATCCTACTAGTCCTCTTTGTGGTATGTATCTTCTAATCTTTCATCTTTGTGTTAACATCTACAAATATATCTACCTTTGTAGAAGTCACTGCTATCATCTCCCTTGCTACTGCAACAATGAATATCATCTTCTTTCCCTTTGCAATGGGAATTTCAACCTTCCCCTTCATTCAGGTAATGGATATCTCTTCCTTGACCCCTTGGGGTTGTTTAGGTCTATCATTGCATCTCGCTCTCCTATCATTGCACTTCTCTTATTTCTCTTTTCATCGGATCTGCCTTTCCTCTTATTTCTGGTTCAACTTCTTTATGGTTAGTGCAGACTGGTAGGCCCCCTCTAGTGTCTGGTAGCTGTTTGATTACAATAATTTATAGAAATGGATAGTCACATAGGCTTCTTACATGCACATAATAACTAAACTATGGAAACACTACTTCCATAACTTGTTGCATAAGATGCATAATGATAACAATTACAATATAATTTCAAAATTCTACAACTACTCTAGTATCATGACATCCACTTAACCCCCTATGTGCTACCTTATATTGTACTCCACATCATACTCCTTGTGCCTTTACTCAACCTCTTAGACTTCACCCAACGCTATCAAAAACTCACTCTCTAAGTTTCTACCATACCATGTGTCTTTTCTTGATATCTAACAATTCTCAACCAAGTATATATAGCATACTCATTTTTCCAAATGATCTGTGTTAGCCAAAAGATGACACAAATCCCAAAACCACATGAAACATGTTGCTAACTTGTTATAACAAACTTATAAATTCCAATGGTTAAATGGTGGATAATATCCATGTAGTGCATCACACACATCCTCAACGATTAGTAAAACCCTCTCAAATATTTATCCTTTGGTGCAAACTCAAAATAACCTTCCACAAATAGAAATAGTCCCAACTAAAATAACTGTCAACCCATAAATGCTCTTGAGCCAAATTACTAGAACTTTCACTCATCCTGTAACACCCAGTTTTGTTTTCACCCTAAAAACTAAGTTTTAACCAAAGGTAATAATTTTTTTTTGAAAGTTAAAAATAGAAAAGTAATTTGTTTGCAATTTTTATAACCAAGGAGAACATCCATCGACTAACAATAATCATGAATTTATAACTTATACAAAAGGATATAATCATCCATAACATTTAAACAATATGTTGTTAAAAGTTATTTAGAACAAATCCAAAATAGAAACTTACCAAAGTCACTGCATCTCGACTGTCAACCATCCAAATTCAAGTCTCGGCAATCCTCAAGAATTTAGAAGAGAAAGTATCTTCAAGGAGCTTAACCTCCAACCATAGACCGTTGGTCTCCCGCACTCCTTCCTATTCGGAAGTGGCCGTACCCTACTCAAAGAGGATAGACTTAGGATAACCAATAGTGTTTTCCATCTGAGTTCTAGTGTTGTGACCTATGTAACTTGTTTTCATGCAATCCCCTAGATACCCTCTAGTCAAGCATTACCACTCCACAAGCTACGCCATGTAGTCACAGTGAACTATCAATGCACTTGAGGATCATGCATTACCTTGGCCAAAGGATTTGAATATAATTAGCATTGTAGCATTGCAAGTAATAAGTTCACCCACCCCACTGGACTCAAATTAATTGCAATCCTACAGTTACCTATATATAAGTTTAAAATAATGACCTCGATAACCTCAAGGTGTTTGAAATTCATCACGCATTAATGCATGGCAATGACGTTTACTTTCTTTCTACTTAGCTCATGGAAACATTTCTGTCCATATATCAAAAGAATGGGATCCTAGCTTATCGATTATTCAGATAATGCTATAAGCTATTTCATTGATCTTTAAGTTAGCCCACTGCTTAATTTATCCACTCAAGAGTGGTCACTAAACTCATCTTTGTTGTTTTCAGAAGGGTTTCACTAAAAGCCAATTTAAAGTATACAATGGTCAAAGACCCTACGTTAAAATTTAACACTAATAAGATTCTACTTTGACTTGTCGAAATCTTCGACATAGCTTAAACTTTGTCAATCTAAACATTAGAAAACCCTATCATATTGTTTCTACTAGCAATAAGATTGCATGCAAGTCTAAGCTTGAAACTTGACAAAAGACTCATTACATTGTTTGCAAAACTTCATAATATTAATTTGTATGATTGTAAGGTCTTCTCTCAGGGACACAATAGTTTAAATACTTCAATAGCAAAAGAATTACTTACAAAAGCAAATAGTCTAAAGCTTGTTATTATTTGCAGCTGTGTTAGTAATTTCACCATGGTGGACCGACCAGTTTTTAACTCAAAAAAAAAGGAGGACTGTGAAGTCTTGCATGTTTTGACTTACTCTTCACACTATTGATATTCCTTTGTTGATGGTTATCAAAAACAAATCTTTTACTCTAAAACTAGCTAACTTTTAAACTTGATAGAACCAAGCAATGGTATTCGACTATCCAAAAGAGATCTCATTCTATGTTGACAAAGGTTTTGCCACTGTGGCTTGTAATAGCTGTTAGATGTTTTATGACTAAACACTAGTCTCTAATGTACCTAACACAAAACCAAATAAACTCCTATAGAAAACATTACAATGATTTCAGAAGTACGACTGTGGTGCGGTGCAGTGCAGGAGATAAAACATTGATTCCATTTAGATAGTGATAAAACGCACTAGTTATAGATGGTAACAACTCACACCTTGCATCTTTAAGAAAAACTAAGTTCTTTTGAAATGAAAGAAAAGACATTACTTATTACAACATAACTAAAAAATGTGATTGCGCAGAGATGAGGTGAAGAGGACCTGAAGTTATTCTCTAGTGTTTGCTTATAGACTGGTCCAAGGTGTTCGATCTTCTCTTAGCCATTCACCTTGTTGCTCCTTGCTCAGTCTTGTCCCGCTTCTCCTCTATGTTCTCCTCTCAAAACTGACTCTTACCACCCTCTAAATCCCATCTAACTGTGAAGGATAACTGTCTCCTCCACTCACAAGACCATGCTTATCAATAAGGGTAACTACCTGGCATGCAAAAATGTTCTCCTCCTTACGCGACCACAAACAGAAAATGGTTTGGCCATTCCACTCATTCCGCTATCATTCTCCAAGTTGGAGCTCCACACTTGGCAAGGTGGTGGTTGGTAGTTTTAGCAAACTGTCATACTACTCATATCCGCTTATGAGTATAAATCAAATGCATGGACTATGAACTAAAAGCTAGACCGACAACCATCATGAGGTCTAAAGTTTGAAGGTAAAAGATTATTTTGAAATCAAAGACATCAAGAAAGGACTTAAGTGAGTTCCTCTCGAGCTCTGCTTGTTTACTGACATCACTAAAGAATAAAGGAATTATCTTAAAATGACACTTTAAATATAACTAACAATAATATTACATATTCCAATACCATACGACCAAGGGTACTACACACCATGGTCTCTAGATTTAAAACATTATTTAAACCCTTTAATATTCGATAATAGCCCAATAAAGATCAATTCATCATCTATCAAATTTCGCAAGGAGATGTTTACATCATACGCTCGTAGAGCTTTACGACGATAACGACGAATTGAGCACAAACGCAAAACAAGGTTTGGGATCAACTTATGCACAACTTTCAACTTTTGTACTGAACCATTAACAAGACAGGACTTACAACTCAGCCACAAGTATATACATATATATACATATAAACAATATATCAGTCGTTCATATTTGACGACACAATTCAGAGTATTACGACACTGATGTCGATTTCCCATACTCATTACGATGACTTAAGAAAGGAGATAGACCTATTCTTGAAAACCTTGACATCTCGACTAAAATTGACTTAGCCCGAAGTCAACGCTTAACTCAAAGCATCTAGGTTTGTCTACCTGATATTCATTTTTAGTGGCAAGCACCCATGGGTTATTCCAGAGTCTATTCTCTCTTTCTCAAAGATACTTTCTCTTCTTCTTTCTTCCTGGCGAATATGTTCCATCTATTCCTATCATTGATAATCTCACATACAATTTGTGGTCAGAGTACCAATGTTCTGATCAAAACATATTTATATAAAATCATTTCATTTTCATATCTAAAGACATTTTAATTCATAACATCAAATTGATCATAATCAAGTAGATTCCATAATTTCAATAAATTAACCTTTTCTATTCATATCATCAGTTCCTATTATGTTAAAACATATCCACATAATTGTACTATTTAAGAAAAAGTAAATAGTAATATTGAATCCAAAAAGGGGATGTAACATATCTTTCTCCTATAGAATCATCGTCCCCGATTATTGAGTTTACCAAGAAAAAATTTAACATAAAACAAACTTTTATAGTTTAACATTAATGTTTTTGAAAAGATAAAGAAATCTTTGGTAGATGTCATTATAGTCTTCCCAAGTGGCACTATCCTTGCCATATTGGTCCCACTGAATTTTGCATTGCAAAACCTCTCGATTACTTAAACGAAGTTTACGAATTTCGAGCACCTTGAGTGGCTTGATCACAACCACTCCTGGCTCTTGTATCTGTAAAGAATTCCATTTAAGAATGTGATCATTACCTACAAAATATTTCTTTAGGTATGAAACATGAAAAACATTATACATTTTGGACAAGACTGGAGGCAGAGCAATTTTTTAGGCCACTAGATTGATAATCTCAAAGACTTCAAAAGGTCTGACATATCAAGGAGCCAACTTGGATGATTTATCAAATTTGATTGAGCCTTTATGGGGTTCACTCACAAAAGAACTTTCTCACCAATAGAGAAATGTCTAGGCACCTGTTTGTGATCTACATAACTTTTTTTCCTGTCATTGGCTTTTGCTAACCTCTTCCTAATCATTTTCACTTTTTCTTCCATATCTATAAGCATTTTAGGTCCAATGCTTATCCTATCTTCCATCTTATCCTAGCTTATAGAAGTTTTGCATTTCGTTCCATATAATGCTTCAAATGGTGCCATCTTAATGGCAGAATGATAGGAATTGTTATAGGCAAATTCAACAAGAGGTAAATATTCCTCCCATCTGTATTGCTGATCCATGCAATACATTTGTAGATTAGGAAATCAAATCAAAGGTTAAACATTAACAAAATGCAAATTGAAACAAAGAGTTTATACCTAGACATGAAAAACTCAATCTCATCAAGGGGAGAGGAACTTGCACCCGAGAGCTCCTAAGACATTATAATCCCTAGATAATGATTCAAATGTGAAATGCTATCTCAATTTGTAACTCACTAAAGACTAGCTCATTAGATATTTTGGCATGATAACACTACTTGAAAAATTGGATCTCCAAATGGCTTGGGAGAGGTTCTATTTATAGAGATTTTGGAGGGATTTTGATCCAAGGGTGGAGATTGATTTGGAAGATCAATGGTGGAGGATAAAAGTGATGTGGAGGGCCTAGATTAGATCTTGGAGGAATGGAGGGCTAGGAATAAAAGTAAATCTTTTATTCATTTTGGGAAAAGGGGTAATTAAATGAGTATGGGTGTGAAGGATTATTTTTGAATTAAAGATTCATATGGGGAATGTAAAATGAATTAAAAATTTATTTGGGGATAAGTGGAGATAAATGAGGCATGGGTATGGTAAGGGGTTGTAAGAGGAATTAATTGTGATGTGGGATGTATTTAAATAAAAAATTGACTTATGTGGATATATTTCATTTTTTTATTTGGAGGATGTGGGGAAGGGTGTTAAACTAGGTTTGACCACCCAAATGAGAGGTTAGGATTAATTAAACATAGGTTTTATTTAATTAACCCTAGGGCTAGGATGAGGTAGGCTAGGATAGGCAATTAAATAATAGCTATTTAATTGTCTAGGGTAGGGATAGGTCAATTAATAGGCTCAATTAATTAGTTAAACATGATTTAGTTAATTAATTAGATTTAGTGAGGAGAGGGAAATTGACCAAATAAATATTGCATATTTATTAAATCAATTGGCTAAGGTTTGAACTATTGAATTAATAAAATTAATTCAATTGCTTGGGATAAAATGATGAAAAATTGGGTGATGAAGGGATAATTAATTAAATAAAAATTTAATTAATTGAATAGAAGGGAAATTGATAGTTTAGGGATGTCGGGAGTCGGTTTAATGGTCGAGACATTTTTAGGTGTCTACATTTGCCCCTCTTTGATGTGGCATCAGGACCTAGGAGGGAAGTGGCGTTAAGTCGAAGAAAAATATGCCCCAACTGCCAGGAAGGAATGAGATGGGTGATGGATGCCCCCTCGAGAGGTTGGTGGAAAAAATAAAATTTTTAGCGTGACCTCTCGAAAAGACGCGATGGGAGTGAAAGTTGGATATGGGACAGAAAAAGAAGATGACATGAAGAAAAATGGGGGAAAAAGGCTATGATCTGCACCTTGGAGGGGAAAAAGAGTGGGCGGAAGGATGACATGGGTAATGGATATGATTGGAAGCAGTTAGATTGCGGGAGAGATGTAGATGAGGGAATTGATAGGTCAAAGGACACCATGTCATTGAGGGGTGGTGGGGGAATGTGATTTGGTTCAAGCTGTGTTGTGTGTGAATTAGTTGGAAGAGTGGGATTAGTGAGGGGGTTTGGTTAGGTTAGGTGTGGGTGGGGGGCGTGTAAGGGATTATGAAATCTAGGCCCAGATAGTGTAGTGGATTAGGATGATGATTTGAGCTAGTAAAAGTAGTTTCATACATTATTTGAGAGCATTTCTTAGTTTACTGTAGCAATGTAGGATATAGTTCACAAAGGTATGAAATGACCTAGGTGATGATATATATCCCATGATTGCATGGACTAGACCTGTAAACAATAAGTTGATTTCATTTATGCCCAATGTAGTATAACCTTGCCTGCCCTAGGAAGGGGACTCATAGCAACGAGTGTCCATAGTGCATATAAGGTATTGGATGCCTATATATGCACGTTACACTAGAACCAACCTAGGCTTCAAGATATGAATACTATTCTTGGAGTAATGAAACCCACCCACAAGCACAACACACAGAAAGAATGACCTTGTCTACTCCAGGTGTTGTCTGCTACATACCATGGTATAATGAGATCAAGGTAGCTTTGGAGATGACTTAGAGTGAGACAAAAAGATAAAAATCAATAATCAAAAGGACCAACAAAAAGATACAAATAGCCTTTGTGTGCTCTTGCCAAGATACGTGATGATAGAATTGTTGGCAAGAGACACTATGTGGCTTCATTGGTGTTGTCATTTATGGCAACAAAGACCACTCCACACATCGACAGGACATGGTGTATCTTTACTGGAAGTTAGATTGAAGAATACCTTGGTCTGGTAAATAAGAACAGAGCAAGCAGTAAGGTCCGACAGTCAGGTCCGGATCTCTTAGAGGAAGTATCTTTGTAAAGTGCAGACTTGGGGAAGTCAAGAGGAATACCTTGACTAATAGATTCTAGGGATTGAACCTTCAGTGATGAAAGAGTGAAGAGATATGAGCATCTAAAGTATTGGGGTCCGGTTTGGTAGATAGAGGAAGAACTAACCGACAGAGCATCAGAATTATTCTGGATAAGATATTGATGGTGATCAAGGTTCCTGAGATATCATTCATGATTGGCTAACATAATTGATGACTTCTATAAACATCTCCTTGATACGCATCACTTGGTAAGCAAGGATTCAGCCGACAGATTAGAGTCTAGAAAAATATTGACTATTTCAGATGCCGACTAGAAAGGTATTGAAATCATCTGTGCAGATATATATACCAGAAGGATTTAGATGTGAAGGGTGTAGTTGTGAGTTATGTTGTGTGAAGAAAAGAAGAAAAGCAGAGTAACAGCAGTACTACAGGTCCGGTATGTGACAGGACATGAACATCAAAGAAGAAGAAGAATGAAGTGCAGTAGATCAGTATATTGAGCCTAACTGGAACTAAACCTCAGCATGTGTGGATGCTTCTCATCAGTTCAAGTATATAGTTTCTTTGTATAATTTATTGCAGGCAGTAAGCCTCTTGTGAGTAGTGTGCTCGGGCAGTGAGCCCTAATTGGCAAGTGCCATTTTGTACTATCTTATTCTTCTAATAGAGAATACAATCTTAGGTTAATCACCCCGCAATTTTTCCCCTAACAGGGTTTTCCACGTCAAAATCATTGTGTCATGTGTATTAATGCTATTTCCATTCTATGGTTATGATTGCTTATTTGATTTGATGTTGCATTAATCATTAAGGAAGTTCAAAAAGATGAAATAATTAAAATAACTGATTCACCCCCCTCTTAGTTATCAGCAATTGGTATCAAAGCCAAGTTCCTCCAAATAGAGCCTAACAACTTGAGGAAGATCTGGGAACTCAATTGGATGTGTATGGTATGAGGGAAGAACTTCAGTCTACCCTAGATGATCTTGAGCAATCTAACTCTAAAGTCAATGAATTGAAGGAAAGACTCAAACAGGTTGATGATTTCATAGATGAACTAAAAGGGAAACTGAGTATTTCTATGAAAAGAGAAAAGACCTACTTCAACAATTCACAAATCAAGGTGAAGCCAATAATACAAATGAAGATTTGAAGGAGAAAACCAAGTTATGTGAAAAGTTATCAAAAGAGGTCATTATGGTAAGACATGAAATGGAATTAGGAGTTATGAAATTCACCCAAGAAATTGAAGAGAAAAGAAAAACTGAAGATGATCTAAGGCAATCTCTCAAGGAGAAGACAGAAGATTGCCACAAAATGGATAGAATAATTAGGCATCTAGAATTTGATCTTGAAGAAGTTAGAGACCATGAAGAACAACTTGAGAATCAAATTGACACTCTTAAAAGGGATCTTCAAACAACAAATGAATACAAAGAGAAATTCAAGATAAGCTTTGCTCAACTTGAAGTTCTTCTTCAAAGCCAAAAGAGGGTAGAAGACAAGCATGACTTGGGGTATGAAAAAGGTGAAAGCTCTGGATCCGGTCAGAAGAACTCCAGATTAGAAAATCCAAGAAACAGGCCTAGAAGACCTCCGGTAAGGCAACCAAATGCTCAAAGATATCCATCTTTCAATGGATGCTGCAACAATTGCAATAACTTTGGTCATAAAGCAAATCAGTGCAGAAAAAGAATGAATCAGACTAATAAATCCTACTCCGGACAGTGCTTCAATTGCAAAAGGTATGGTCACAAATCCCATGAGTGTAGAAACTTGCAGATAAACAGACATTCAATGGTAGATGCTTTGCATGCAATAGAATGGGACATATGGCTAATCAGTGTAGATCAGGAGGATATCAGTCAAATATGCAAATAAATGTTGTTTGCTACAAGTGCAATAGATCCGGTCATATTGCCAAATTCTGTAGAAGTAAGAATCAAGACAAAAGGGGTCCGAAACAACATAATCATAACCAAGACAAAGGAAAAGGAAAAGTGAATGCAGATGAAATTCAAAGGGAGATGAACAAGATTTAGGTGAAGAGATGCATAGAGAATGTTGGGGATGGATCCACACCAGAATTTGGTGCTGATAATCCTTCCAGAAATTGAATAGATGAGCTTTGGCTCAGGGGGAGTCACTAAGAAAAATAAATTCCCCCAGCCAGTCTTTAGGTGCCTAAACTTGGCACATGAAAGGTTGTGGATTAAAAGGTTCTCAGAGAAACATCAAAAGAAGGCTTGGTTAAGATTGGGAAGATCCACAAGAAGATTTGAAGAGTCTAATCTATCAAGATTGATCTGGTTTAACAATCATCCAGTATGAACATGATTTTCACAGTTAGATCTGGTATGATTCAAATTTGAGATACCTTGATCTGTGGATAGATCAAATGTTTGGGGAAAGGAAGATAGATTGTCATAAACCACCAAGAATAACTCCAAGTATATCTCAATGATCCGAAAAAGACTTTTCCCAGAACAAGGAGAACAAGGCAACCGGAATAACTCAAGTTGCACATTTATTGCAATGGGAATTAGGGTTTTCTCAGAAATAAAAGGTTCATTCACACATCATTTGTACATTTGCATTCGAGAAGAAAAGGAAAGGAGCTCTGCAACAATTTGTTTCAAATTTCTCAAAGATCAACCATTGAAGCCAATTCATCCAACAAATCAATTTAGCTCACTCCGTGAACCCTAGAAGCGTAAAAGGTATTTTCCATTGTTGAAAATCTCTCTGTAAATCTTTTGAATATGGGTACTCCAAATGTTGTAAAGATTTCTGATAGGCCTTGACCCAAATTTAAGAAACATCCTTACAAATCTCTAGAAGTGGATCCCTTAGGGGCTTTTTCCAGTATTCCGCATGGGGTTTTGCATGTAGAAGACGTTAGGGTTTACATTCATGCAAACATTGAAGATTTTGGTGAATCCAAGCTGATGGACATCTACCACAAGGAACTGATAGATGAATCTTTTGAACTAAAACCTCAGTATAAGGCCATCCAGGATAAACATTTTAGTCAGTACATCCATTTCTCCTGTCTTGAAGAAGATGAGTGGGTCTAGTATGTGTTGAGTAGAGTGCATGATAACTTCTTATGGTTGAATAAACTATTCAAGATCACCAAGGATGCAATTAAGGCAGTAACCAGTTTACACTCTTCCGGAGGGTTACCTATTCTCAAATCTGTCAAAAACTAAACTATGACTGAGGCCACCAGATCAAAATTTGATAAGAGAGCAATGACCATAGAAGATATCACTGATCCGGATATCAAGTTTGCATCTATGATAATTGGCTATAAGATATATTACTCTAGCAGGGAGAATTTAGTATCTGGAACTGCTTATGAAATGTTGAGAAAGAATGCAGATTATGATCTCTGTGAACTCCTTCTAAGCCAACTGATGGAAAACTTACAGAAGATCAAGAAGGACAAAAAGAACTCTTTTAAGTATGGTGGACTGATATTATGTTTGTTTTTCTACTTTATGAATGAGTTACCTGGATCTAGTGGTTGGGTATGGCAGAATGATAGACCTATTGTAGTTCAAATCAGAGATTACTTACATGGGCTTGGGGATGCTAAGGAAAGAAATACAGCTCTATGGGGTTACTTCAAGAACTTTCAAAATATGATGCAAACCAGAGAAAGAATTCCCCAATCATTGGTTGAGAAGTACAAAGATATAGTGTGTTTCATGGTTGACACTGATCAATGCTTAATGGAGGTAGTGGAGCTAAGGATAGTTTGGATCATGCCAATGGGGTATGAAGTAGATGAGAAAATTATAGAGCTACATATCCAACATCTGCTGAGCCAGCCCAAAGACCCTAAGGCAGAAAGGTTTGGAACCTTCCAAGAGCTGAGTGTAAAAGTTCATGTGGAACTTAGACAGCCTGAAATCAAGAGGAAAGTGAGAAGGGAAGTTGAAGAAGTTGCCAAGAGGCATGAAATCTCAAAAGAGGCACTTGATGCCCACAGAGAAAAGATAGAAAGAGAAGAAAAAGAAAAGGAAGAAGTAGAAAAAGAAAGTGCTCTGGCAAAAGCCCCTTCCTGGACCAGAGCTTCTAAGAGCTCTGCACCTGGAACTGCTAAAAGCTTAAAGGCATCTAAATTGGAAGCAAAATCATCTGGTAAAGTAGAGAAAAGAACTAAGACAAAGGCCACAAGGTCTTACATCAGTCAGAAGGATGATGAAGAAACTGAGTCAGATGAGGAGGTAAAGAAAGTGAAGAAGAAGAAGAAGAAAGGATCCGGTGAATCTTCTACAGGTCAAGACATGGAAGAAATGGCAGAAGGATTTGTTGAAAGGCCTACTTTGTCCATTGATGATGTAGTCAAATCAGTCACTGTGGATGGAAACCTAAAACCAATGACTAAATTCTATGATGATTATAATGAAGCTGACCAAAAGATCTCGCAAAAAGCTATAGTCAGATATTTGAATATCTATAATAAGGCTTTTATTGAAATCATATCTCTCATTCCCAAAAGCCTAGAGAAGGAATTAGAAATAAGAAAGAATAATGCTAAGGCAAAGGATCTTGAGATCCGGGAACAGATAGCCATTCAACTCTTTCCTTCAATCACTCAGAAGCAAATGAATATGATCTTCAAAGATTGCAAGGATGAGTTCTAGAGTAAGGCTAGAATGAATTAGCTCATGCTTGGAGAAACTAATAAATTGGCAAAAGAAATAGAAGAAATCCCCCGAAAAGCCTATAAAAGATTCAATATTCATGTTATAGAGGATTTAAGTGATGATTCCCCAAGAATGGATAACAAAGAAGAATCTACTGAGACTGTAGCAGAAGAGGCAAAGGAGAATAGTGAAGAAAAAGCTAAGGACTTAGATTCATCTGTTCCGGAAGAGGAAGTCCAAGAAGAAGTAAATCTGGATTCTCCAGTAGTCTCCAGATCGAAAGGAGAAGAAAGAATAGAGGAGAAAGAAGAAGAAGTGAAGGGAAGAGAAGAAGGTCAAGTTGAGAAGAACACAAGTGATAGTGCAGAAGAAAATAAAACTTTGTCTCCGGCAAGAGACACTGCAGAAATTGTCAAGGATTTCTTGGTTAAGAAATGATGGAGATTGATGAACCAGAGTTACTTCAAGGACCATTTGACTTTGATTCTCTTCCCCTGGTTCAAACAATGAAGATAGCATCCTTTGCCCAAGCAAAGGCTAAATTGAAACTTCTAAAGTCTCACATGGAAGACTGTGAGCTACTAGAAATTGCATCCGGTGTGCTTGAAAAGATCATGCCATCCTTTTAGAAGGATTCCTCGGCCTCTTCATCCAGTAATCTCAAGTCTCTTGTTAATTCTGTCAGCACTCATTTTGAATCTTTAGAGAAATCCGCTGAGGTGAAGGTCCGGAAAGAGTTTTTGGATAAGAGATTCTCTGAGTTACAAGGATTTATAACCAATGATAGGAGAAATATGGATATTGGGATAAAGAGCTTAGGAAATGCTCTTAAGGATGGAGGTGAAGTATATAAATTTTGTATATCCTGGACTAAAGTAACAAAGGATATTGAGAAGAAAGTGAAAGAACAAGAGGATAAACTGTCAAGCCTCTCTCAAAATTTTGATCCTCTCATTGTATCCATAATAAACTAGGAATGTCAAACTATTGTAGTCATGAATGAGATTAAGAAGCTTGAGAAGGCGAGGAAGAACATATTAAGTAGGATGGGTGAACTTAGAGGGATGATTATCCCTAAATTAGAGGCCATGAATGAGGCCCTAAATGATGCCCAAACCACAGCCCGAACCAGTGATCCGACAGATCTTAAGAGGGAAGAAGCTTTTGCATTCCTATTGAGTGGTCACATCTCAATTTTGGACAAGATGAAGCAGAGTTGGGCAACATAATTTGCCCAGTTGAAGACATCTTTTGTAGATATACTTCAATATATGTAAGTGTATCATGTATTTATACTTATGTGGCTAAGTATAGTTGATTTTTAAGGATTGTTGGTATGCGGATTCTACCCTTTGCCATTGATGTCAAAGGGGGAGTGAGGAGCAGTGAAAAATGTGGAATCCAACTAAGGAGGAGCTCCAAAAAAATGTACATTAGAACATAGCATCAGCCAAGGGGGAGTGTTGTGTAACACTTAGTCATTTTTCACTAAGTGTTGCTATTAATGCCAAAGGGGGAGATTGTTGGCAAGAGACACTATGTGGCTTCATTGGTGTTGTCATTGATGGCAACAAAGACCACTCCACACATCCACAAGACATGGTGTATCTTTACCAGAAGTCAGATTGAAGAATACCTTGTTCCGGTAAACAAGAACATAGCAAGCAGCAAGGTCCGACAGTCAGGTCCGGATCTCTTAGAGGAATTATCTTTGTAAAGTGCAGACTTGGGGAAGTCAAGAGGAATAACTTGACTAATAGATTCCAGGGATTGAGCCTCCTGTGATGAAAGAGTGAAGAGATGTGAGCATCTAAAGTATTGGGGTCCAGTTTGGTAGACAGAGGAAGAACTGACCGATAGAGCATCAGAATTATTCCGGATAAGATATTGATGGTGATCAAGGTTCTTGAGATATCATTCATGATTGGCCGACATAATTGATGACTTCTATAAACATCTCCTTGATACGCATCACTTGGTAAGCAAGGATTTAGCCGACAGATCAGAGTCTAGAAAAATATTGACTATTTCAGATGCCGACTAGAAAGGTGTTGAAATCATCTGTGCAGATATATATACCAGATGAATTTAGATGTGAAGGGTGTGGTTGTGAGTTTTGTTGTGTGAAGAAAAGTAGAAAAGCAGAGTAACAGCTGTACTACAGGTCCAGTATGTGATAGGACAGTAGCATCAAAGAAGAGGAAGAATGAAGTGCAGTAGATCAATATATTGAGCCTAACTGGAACTAAACCACAGCATGTGTGGATGCTTCTCATCAGTTCAAGTATCTAGTTTCTTTGTATAATCTATTGTAGGTAGTAAGCCTCTTGTGAGCAATGTGCTCAGGCAGTGAGCCCTAATTGGCAAGTGCTATTTTGTACTATCTTATTCTTCTAATAGAGAATACAATCTTTGGTTAATCACCCCGTGGTTTTTCCCCTAACAGGGTTTTCCACGTCAAAATCATTGTGTTGTGTGTATTAATGCTATTTCCATTCTATGGTTATGATTGCTTATTTGATTTGATGCTACATTAATCATTAAGGAAATTCAGAAAGCTAAAATAATTAAGATAACTGATTCACCCCCCTCTTAGTTATCAACAAGAATGACAGATTCTTGTCCATTGTGGGAAAAATATATTCTAGGACATAGATCAGTTGGATTTGATTGGAGAATTTTTGAAAGGTGGGCAAAAGAACAGTTTGGCTAGGTGTAGGATTATAATTGGTATGTTGATTGATGATTTTTGCGTTAAGACCATGCTTCAAGTGTATACTTAGCGTGTGTATCATATAATGGGTCCAGTAAGCTCAGTGAATGGGGACCATCCAAATGGGTTGGATGGGTGCATCTTATGTACCTGAGTACTGGAAAGGTCCTTCGTATTCCAGACTACCTACATACCTTGTATCCACAGGATCAAGGTACTTTCAAGATGCAGGCAAAATTAATATGTAGTTCTAGTATGACTTGATGATGTGGGAATGGCTTAAGATGGTTGTGATGGTGATGATTGATGGATGAAAGAGATTGATGTGTGAGGGTGAAACTGTATTGTTTTATTTTGGATTTTGATGATTTTGCATTATTTTTGGATTTTTTGATTTTGTATTGTTTTTGGATTTTTTGATTTTGCGATGTTTTTGGATTTTTTGATTTCTAGTTTTACAAAAGGGAGCTTACAAGGATCTTCATTCCATGAGTGAGCCTTGGGATGGGATAGTGGGGGGTGGGTGATAGTACTTGATGTTTCAGAATTCCAAGCCATGGGATGTGTGCGATATGGAGTGTTGTGACGGAAAGAGGACTTATTAGATGGTAGAATCGGCCACTACACATGGCGCCTAAAATAGGTTTTCACCATCGTACTTATCCAAGGCATCACCGAAATGATTTTCACCATTGGAAGTTTTTTTATTGCACTTGGGTTATTTCTTGATTTTTTGATTTTTTTAGTTTTTTGATTTTTTCTATTTTTTCTATTTTTTTGATTGGGATACTTGATGGGTTATGCGTAGAATTTCTTTAGATGCAGAATGGTCATCGGCTCATCCAGAGGCTGCCCCTCATGTGTTGCAAGTTGGTATGCTCCTGATCCATAGCTAACTGTGATGACATATAGCCCTAGCCAATTGGGTTCGAACTTACATTTCTTAGTGCGATCCTGTAAGTTTTTCTGATTCTCCATAAGGACCAGGTCACCTACTTCAAATTTTAGTTTCTGATTCCCTTGTTATAGCTTCTCTTGAGGCGATTTTGATAGGCCTGCAGGTGGTTCAATGCATTCAGACGTTTCTCCTCTAGTAATTCTAGCTGATGTAACCTTGTGATCTGGTATTCCTCATCAATGATTATGTTTTGCAGGGATACTCTTAAGGATGGGAGCTTGACCTCGATAGGTAAAATGGCTTTGGATCCAAAGACTAGGGAAAATGGAGTGGCTCCTGTGGGGGTTCAGATGCTTGTGCACTAGGCCCATAGGGCAGGGTTGAGTTGGAGGTGCCAGTCACGGCCAACTTCATTGACTGTCTCCTTGAGAATGCGAACGATGGTTTTATTGGAAGCCTCTGATTGACCGTTTCCTTGTGGGTAATATGGGGTGGATAAGTGGTGTTTGATTTCAAATTTTTCACACAAGGTGCAAACTTCTTGGTTCTTAAATGGTTTTCCATTGTTGGTGACGATGGAATGAGGGATACCATAGCAATAGATGATGTAATGGAGGATAAACTTGGAGATTTGGGTTCCAGTGGTGAATGTGAGTGGTATTGCTTCTACCCACTTGGTGAAGTATTCTATAGTAGTGATTATGAATTTGTGGCCATTGGATGATGATGGATGGTTTTTCCCTATAAGGTCGAGTCCCCACTATGTGAAAGGCCATGGCGTCATGATTGGTTGCAGTTCTTGTGCTAGCGCGTGGATAAGATCTCCATGTTGTTGACATGGTAGGAATTTTTTGATAAACTGGTAGGCATCTCTTTCCATTGTTGGCCAATAATAACCAGTCCTCAGGATTTTTTTAGCAAGAGCAGGTCCACTTGAATGTGCCCCACAGATACCTGCATGTACCTCTTGAAAGGCCACTTTAGCTTCCCTAGAGTCTAAACATCATAAAGGCGTGCCCTAAAGACACCTTTTGTATAGGGTATCTCCTACAAGGGTGAAGCGGGCAGCTTGATGGATGATATATTTTCGTTGTGAGGTGGAATGGTTGGGAGGGATGATGTCGTCATGGAGATATAGGTATGTTTCTTGATACCACAAGGATAGGGGACCAATGAATTTGTACACGAGCTCGGATTGAGGTACATCATATGCAGGGATAGAGAGTTCTTCGATCAAGAATTCACACCTCTTTCTATCTTTCTTCATGTCGACCAGGGATCCGATGGTAGCCATGGCATCTGTAACTTTGTTATTTAACCTTGGGATCTGCTCAAAGTGGATGTCATGAAAATAGTCTTTGAAATCATCAACCATCTTTTTGTAAGGTAGGAGTTTATAATCCTTGGTCTTGTACTCATTGTTTACCTGCCAGATGACCAGTTGAGAGTCTCCATACACTGTCAGCTTCTCAATTTTCCATTTGATTTCCATTCGGAGACCTGTGATAAGGGCCTCATATTCTGCCATGTTGTTGGTACATGGGAAGGTGATTTTGAATGACTTGGGGATTGTGTCACCTTGAGGGGTAACAAACAGGATGCCTGCCCCCAAGCCTATGTGTGTGTATGATCCATCGAAGTACATCTTCCATGTTTCTGTGGTTGGTGTTATTGTCAAGATAGCTTCATATGGGAATTCTTCCACTGTCAGATGTTCTACAGGAATGGGTGTTTTAGCTAGTTGATTGCCAATGACTTGTCCTTTGATGGCTTTTCTCTAAGTATATTCAATGTCAAATTTAGTGAGAATCATGACCCATTTTTCCATTCTCCCAGTAAGAGCAGCTTTGTTTAGCAGATATTTCAGTGGATCGATCTTGGTGATGAGCTTGGTTTTATGATCGAGCATGTAGTGCCTTAGTTTTTGTGAGGTGAAGACCAGGGATAGACATGCTCGTTCAATTGGCATATAGTTGAGCTCATAGGATATCAAAGTGCGGCTGATGTAATATATGGCTCTTTCTTTTCCTTGCTCATCATGCTATGCTAACAAGGCTCCGACATCTGTCTTTGTTGCTGAGATGTACAATAGGAGAGGTTCTCCTTGCCTTGGTGGAGTTAGAACAGGGGGATTAGCCAAGTATTATTTCAATTGATCAAAGGCCTCTTGAAAGTGATTGTTCCATATGAAAGCTATATCCTTTCTGAGGAGATGTTGGAATGGTTGGCATTTATCAGCAAGTTGAGCAATGAACTGACCAATGGACTAGAGTTTTCCTTGCAGACTTCTTAGCTGTTTTAGTATTGTTGGAGGAGGCATTTCAGTAATGGCCTTGACTTTTGTGGGATCTACCTCGATTCCTCTTCTAGAGACTATGTCTCCCAAACGTTTTCCAGAGGTGTCCTTGAAGACACATTTCTTTGGATTGAGGCGGACATTGTATTGTTCTAAACGGTTGAAGATCGTTGCCAATACATTTAGCTATTCCTCTCTTGTCTTTGATTTTCCCAATAAGTCATCCACATAGTCTTCCATGATGTGGTGAAAAAGGTCATGGAAGATGACAGTCATAACTCTTTGATATGTAGCTCCGACATTGTTAAGGCCAAATGACATCACCACCTAGCAGTATGTCCCCCATGGACATATGAAGGTTGTCTTATGCTGGTCCTCTTCTACAATCCAGATTTGGTTGTAACCTGAAAAGCCATCCATTACAGATAGCATCTTGTGTCCTGCCATGAGATCCAGTATCATGTCGATGTTAGGCAATGGGAAGTCATCCTTTGGGTAGGCTATGTTGAGATCTCTGAAGTCAGTGCAGTAGCGGATTCGGCCATCAGGTTTAGCTACTGGTACTAAGTTGGAAACCCATTTAGGATAATCAATTGGGCGAATGAACCCAACATCCAATAGTTTCTTTAACTCTGCTTTGACAAGGAGGGCCACTTGAGGATTCATTTTTCTGAGCTTCTACTTTACTAGTTTCACATTAGGGCGTACTACAAGATGGTGAACGACCAAGGCGGGATTGACCCCTAGCATGTCCGCATAGGTCCATGCAAAATTGTGATTTCTGTGTTTGAAGAATGTTAGGAAGTTTTCTTGCTCTACTGTGTTGAGAGATTTTGCCTTAAAAGTGATTTTTAGCTCTTCTTCCATCCCAAGATTCATCTCTTGGGCCGGTTCTACCAAGACGGGTGACCTATCTGGATAAACCTTGTCTATCTTAGGAAGGCCCATGCTTCCATCTCCTAGCACCTCGTTGAGGTTTTCACCAGGAGATACGTCTTTAATTTTTACTTTTTTGGGATCTGATACTACTACGAAACAGTTTTCACCATCAGATCCTTGTTTGATTTTTATATTTATATGACTGGAAGCAAGGGTTGTCTCCCTGAAATAGCCATGCGTATCAAGTTCTGTGATATATCCTGCTCTGTGATCTCCTAGGGGGAAGTGATCTCTAACCCCCATCATTTCAGTGATGGCCTCATCGTTAGGTGCTATGTCGAAGACAAGGGGTCCCTGTTGGTCCTAGTCAATGAGGTCAGGGTATACCAGTGGTAAGTCATTGGATGATGATGCAAGAGTAGTGACTATGTAAATGGTGCAAATGGATGAGTCAAAGAAATCGGCAAAGTCACTAAAGGAGTCTTGAAGGCCCATTTCATTGACGTTGTCGACTTCCAGGGAGACCATAGCGACCTCAGCTAAGATGCATTCACCGGTAGTGAGGATACGTTGTCGTTGACCATATCCTAACCCTTGAGTATAGGGGTTTCTTGTCGCTTGGAGCAGTTCAATGATCCCCTGTTCATGTAGGCTGATACTGCCTTGTCCTTTATAGCTCATGTGTTTGACAATTTCAAACCCTTTACCATAGATTTTTGTTGGGATGGTGGGGTCTTCTTGCTCAGGGTCTTCATCCTTATATATCCAAGATGAGATATCCTCGAGCACATCCTAATCGAGAAGATGTTTCTTTTCAAAGATGGGTGATGGTTTACACTTGATGACGACTGTGTTGGCTACTTCTATTTTTGGGATGCCAAAGGTTTTAGGATTGGGTAATGTGGCCACACAAAAGGTACCATGTAGGTTGTATTCCCCACATCCCATGTCGTTGAGCTTGATCTTGACCTCGGGTGGTGATGGTGCTTGGGATGAAGTGGTGGTAATATTGTTGGGGTCGATGTATGAGGTGGATGTTGTAGGATTGGTTTTGGTGGTGGCTTTGTTATATGGGCAGAAGCTATGGTTGTGGCCTTCCAAGACACTGCAGTATTAGAAGGGGTGGGGGTCGGCATAGATGGTTACCTCCATGCCATTGTGAGGGAACTTGAGGCATTGATGGAATGTAGATGGGACTACTTGCATGGCATGGATCCATGGTCAGCGAAGAAGAGTGTTGTAGGGGAGGTCAAGATCAAGGACCTGACATTTTGTTTCCAGTATTTTCTATCCCACTTGAATAGGGAGCTTGATGGTGCCTTCAGAGAGCTGTTCAGTGTCATCCTACCCTTTGATTGTGATGCACTCACTAGTGTCTACAACCACATCTGAGTATCCCAAATGTTTTAATAGTTTGAGAGTGCATATGTTTAGGCTAGAGCCACCATCTATTAAGACTCTTTTGATTATGTGTTTGTGGATACGGACTTCGATGTGTAAGGCGTCATTGTGTAAGTCTTCAGAAGTGGGAAGATCCTTTTATGAAAATGTGAGATGGTGAGGTGCGGCGATATGTCCTACCATGGCTTGGAATTGGGTCACATTAAAGTTGGCGGGAACTTGAGTTTCCAAGAGGGCTTTGTCGAGGACATCTTTGTGAAGGGGGTATGTGCGGAGCAGCTCAAGTATGGATATTTGTGTAGGGGTCTTTCCTAGATACTCTAGGAGGTTGTATTGATTGGTAGGTGATGGGCGTGTGGTTGGACGAGGGGGTAGGGGATCTGATGTGGATGCGGGTGTTTGTTCAGTGGTAGGGGCTATACGGATAAATACACAGCCACGACAGGTTATGACAACGTAATTGGGTGCTTGTGCCTGAATGGTGATTGTGTTGACGTGGTGAGATGATGGCTCTATTCGCCCTACAATAGAGTCATAGGATGCGGGTGGTGGGGTGATGTTATATGCTTGATTGGATGAGGAGGCTTTATTATGGTTGGGTAGTGGATCCTTGTAAGCTTCAAGATTGGCATTTGGTGATGGTTGGGTGGTTTGATCAAGGCTGACTTGATTTTGATCAATGAGATCTTGGATGCAATGCTTTAGTTGCATGCAGTCTGTAGTTTTATGACCCACAATGCGGTGGTATTCACAATAATCATTTTCATTGTACCATGCGGCCTTGAGCTCATTTTCTTGACGGGGTCTAACAGGTGGGAGTGTGATCAAACCTTTCTTGAGACATTTGTTGAGGATGTCCTTGATGGGTTCCCCTAAGGGTGTAAATTGCCTTCGAGGTTTGCATGGTTTAGTTTTCCCCCTTTGGTTATTTACATTGGTTGCATATGTATGTGCAGGTGTTTGATTTTGTACATGTTGGACAGCTTTCACATCCGTGACGCCATCGTTCAAAGTGTTCTTATTCTTCTCCCAATAGCATGGCTTGTTGTTTGATTGTGTTGGGGTTTGTTGTTATTGTTATTGTTGTTGTTGTTTTTGGACTTGTAGTCATACAATTTGATGGAGCCCTTGGCAATGAGGGCTCGTTCAATGGTAGTACCTTTGTCAATGACTTCTTCAAAGGTAGATGTGCAAAGGATTTGTAAATGGAACCCTATCTCTTGATTGAGGTTGGTCACAAACATGGTGACGAGTTGTTTTTTAGGAATTGGCCATGGGAGTTTGCTTGCTAAGCTTCTCCACCTTTGCAAGAAGGAAGCGAAGGCTTCTCCATTCTTTTGTTTGGTGTTGCAAAGGTCTGTCATAGATATTTCATGCTCAAAGTTATAGGAGAAATGGTTTACATGCAAGCTCAGGGAAAGTCCAAATGCCTGGGGGAAGATGTGCGAACCATTCAGCGGCTTGACTACCGAGGCTTCTTGGAAACAGTCTCATTAGATAGGTATCATTATTTGAGACTTTGAGGCAAGCAATGTAGAACTCCCTATGGTGGTCCCTAAGGTCTCCCTTTCCCTTGTATTTGTCAAATTTAGGCATTTCAAAGTTCTTGGGGGAAGGGGGCATGTACAATGTGTGATGAAATGGATAGGGGCAAATATCCTCAAACGAATAGTGCTTGCGCTTGCCCCTAGTTTGCATGTCGTCTACCTTTTGGATCAAGGCCTGTACAATTGTTGTGAGATACTGTGTTGGTTGCGGTTGGGGAGTGTAGGGTTGTTGATGGATGAGGTGTTGAAAATTGGGTGGTATTCGACGTTGGAGGTTTTGGGAGGTCATGTTTTGATATTGTGGGGTGGTGTTTTGATTGATTTGTGCAAGATGTTGATGAGTGTAGAGTTGTTGGAGAATATGTGGAGGTATTTGAGGGTTGGGGTTATGTTGTGTTGATGATGCATTGGATGAATTGACATTAGATGGGTTGACGTTTGATGGGTTGGTTGTATTGTAAGGTGGTTGTGAGAATAATTGTCTTAGGTAGGCTATAGTTTGAGGCACACTTGTGGAGGTACTTGCATGCATGGTGTTCCCTTGTATGCCTAAGGTGATTTGTGGAATGGAAGAGGTTATGTTAGTTGTCATAGTGGATGTGGTGACAGGTTGGGATGTGGTAAGATTGGAGGTACTTGTGGGAATCATAGATGTGGTAGTGGTAGAGCTTGTGGAGGTGGTAGATACGGTGGGTCCTGATGTTTGAGAGATAACGGGTTGGGTGTTTGATGTAGATGGTTGGGAAGATGTGGTAGGAGTGACGTTAGAGGTGGATGGTTGGGATGAGGTCATGTTATGGGGTAGTTGAGTACCAATTTTAAGGAGATGATCAAGATATCTATTTGGATCCGACCTTAGGATTTTGTCAAGTAGGTCCATGCTATCAGTGTCTTGTGTAAAGCTCAAGACATCTAGATCATCTTGGGACATGGTGGGTGGTGGTGGTGGTTACAAAAAATGGAAGGGGTTTTTGTTGGGATTGTATATTGGGATGTGGAAGAATGTTGGTGGGTTGAATGTTTGATTGATGGGTATGTTGTTGTTGTTGGTGTTAGGCATTCCTATGCCGCCATATTGTCTGGATTCTACCATTTCTTGATTCTTTTTGTGTTGTGATCTAGTTATGGTAATGCACATGTATGGATTTAATTTTGAGGTAGAGTGAAATGGAGATGAAGACCTTAGAGAATTTGGATTAAATTGTTGGATCCAAATATGGATGTGGTAGTGAAGGGGTGATTGTAGTGATGAAAAGATCGATAGGTTTTTCAAAAAGATGTTAGCCTAGGGGTGATAAGAATGGGCGGTAGTGTGATTGTTTTGCACAAATTTGGACCAAAAGATAAATGATGGATGATTTTTGCTTGAGGATGGTTTGAGAAGAGATTTTGATGTTTGGTTTTGATGTTTAATATGAAGGATTTGATGGTCAACAAATTGAGCTTAGGTAAGATCTAGATTTGTGTCACACAAATGGATGTTTTTCTTTGTTTGGGGTAGACTAATGACCTTACACAAAGAAGCATGATTATTTCACTTGGAAGGTAGACTATTGACTCTCCAAGCAAGATATGTGAAGGATGAAATCTAGATCTAGCTTTAACTCAAAGGGATAACGAGTTTTTGATTGGTGATTTTTTGACGGGTGTTTTGATTTGGAAGATTTTGGATATGTTTTTGGATTTTGGAATGATTTCTTGTGACAAGGATTTTTGTTTGGTCCAAAAGGCATGGAAATGGATATGAAATTGAGTAGATTATAATATAGCAAAAGGGTCCAACAATGATAGTGATTGATTCTCTAAGGTCAATGTGAAAGTATGATTTGGAAAATTTTGAGGAGAAAATGGATGGGGTATGAACAATTTTTTGGAATGTGAATATGGATTATGATAGAGTAGATGGTGAAGATCACAAATGAATGGGTCTTAGTCTTAGGCAAGTCAATCTAAAAATAGTGCCAATCCACATGTGAAATGGTGCCAAAATCAGCAAAGATGGCGCTGATACAGGGCAGTGTTGGTCGAGGTCCTGAAAAAGATAGATTTTGATGGAAATTTTGGATTTTGTTTTGGTTTGATGTTTGAGCAAATGATTTGGATTGTCTCTTGGCAAGTTTGTTGAAAATAATTCAAGCACAATAATCACATAATAATCAAGATTTTTGTTTGTGGAAAAGGCATGTGATTTAAACAAGCACTTTGCACAACTTAAGCTGAAAATATGATAGTATTTGTTGAATCCCCTAGCTACGCTTATTCAAAGAAGGTAGCTCCAAGATCTTGGTAGCACCGACTCCTCCTTACAATTGCATACACTTCTCACACATACCAAGATTCGGGTTTCCTATAAGGCTTGTCCCTCACCAAACCTTTGGATTATCCCTACTACCTTAGCTAAGAACTGCATGAATTGGGGCCGCTTCAAAGGTTTCCCTTATGTGTCAACAAATAGAAGGTTTTTGGCTTGCTAAACAAAGGTTCTTAGTAAGTGCTTTCATTCAGGTGGTTATACATGCAGCAGTGCTACTCTCCATTATGGAGTCTCCCAGCCTCTAAGGGTTATGCCTTGGAGAGTTTTGGGGGAGGTTGGCTGTCGGTATAACACAACAACACCTACTGCTTGTGACTTTCATCCTAGGCACTTTATTTTATATAGCAGCTTGAAAGAGCTTGGCTTTAGCTTGTTGCCGCTTGGGTTGTTCCCACCTTTCGAAGCGGGGTGGCAGGCCCTCTAAGGATTAACAAAAGTAATACAACCACAAAAATACTTTTGATCCCCAAGTTCATACAAAGATGTGAGGGGAGAGCATACATATTCTTTGTGCTTGCATCACACTAACCATGGTTCATTTTAGTTCTTTGGATTATGTTGGGGGTGATTAATGCAAGTGTTGTGAGAAGCTTTTGATTCCCAAGGTCACCAAATGGTGTGAGGGAAGAGCATACACTTTTCACTCTACAAACACAAACCATGAAAACACTTCACACAAATTAGATTGGTTTTTTTGAATATATGAGTGAAGAATGCAGATTGTTGTTCTTTTTAATCCAATGATTCCATTGATGCAATTTGTAGTTTTTTAAAGCCCAAAATCAAAATGTTTTGATAGTTATTGTTGGCACACACTTGTCAATTTTAGAACACCAAATTCAAATTATTTTCTAAGCTAACACACACACACACAAAGATTTGATTGTTGTATGTTGATCAATTTTATTGCACCAAATCGAAATGTTGTGTAAACTAGCATGCAAGTGTTCATTTTAAGTTCTAATTGAAATGTTTGCTAATCTAAAGATAAACACCCTACAAAAACTTGTTAGTGCCCGCAAGATGATGGTGATAACCTGCAAACCACTTGTCAGTCCTTGCACAGAGCGCAAAAGTTAGTTTGTACAAATAGCACTAAAACAGACATTTGATAGCGCCACTGCGGATAGAAAATGGCGCTACTGATAGAAAATTATCAAGAAAACCTAACCCTAGACAGATAGCGCTGATTCACCACATAGCGCTAACACATAATACAAAAGATGCTAGAATAGAATATAGCACTACAATGCTTTATAGAAGGCACTAGACAATAATATAGTGCTAAAATGAGATATAGAAGGTGTCAAAATATGAAACAGTGCTGATATGTGTGTAATAAGGCACCATTGCATGTGCTGTCAAGTGGTCTAGTATCAGTTACGGATAGCACCAATATGGGTGCTGATAGCGTCGATACGAGTCTGAGTGTGTCTGTCCTGTAAAACAGAGGTTTTTCCAACTAAAAGAGGAGGTTAGGCTACACATAGAAGAGGTCCTGTTAGCATTATTAGTCTTGACAAATGAAAAATAGGAAAAAATAGAAGCCAAAATGCATGTTTAGACTTTATGAAAAATTTGGCATGACCTCCCCTTGTTCCTTCAAGATGTCTACAAAAACAGAGAGCAACTAAACAGGGACAAACAACATGAAGAACATAGAAAAATGGACTTATGAATGAGTTTTAAGGAAGAAAGTTGCTGCACAAAATAGCGTTAAAATAAAATATAGTGCCAAAACACGTTAGAGATAGCACCACTGTGCATGTAAGATAGTGTCGGACCTATAAAAACACGTATCTAACACAAAAATAGATTAGATTTACACCTTGTGGGTCCCACCGAGCATGCCAATGTAGATTAGGAAATCAAATCAAAGGTTAAACATAAACAAAATGCAAATCGAAACAAAGAGTTTATACCTAGACATAAAAAACTCAATCTCATCAAGGGGAGAGGAATTTGAACCCAAGAGCTCCTAAGACATGATAATCCCTAGATAATGATTCAAATGTGAAATGCTATCTCAATTTGCAACTCACTAAAGACTAGCCCATTAGATATTTTGGCATGATAACTCTACTTGAAAAATTGGATCCCCAAATGGCTTGAGAGAGGTTCTATTTATAGAGATTATGGAGGGATTTTGATCCAAGGGTGGAGATTGATTTGGAAGATCAATGGTGGAGGATAAAAGTGATGTGGAAGGCCTAGATTAGATCTTGGAGGAATGGAGGGCTACGAATAAAAGTAAATCTTTTATTCATTTTGGGAAAAGGGTTAATTAAATGAGTATGGGTGTGAAGGATTATTTTTGAATTAAAGATTCATATGGGGAATGTAAAATGAATTAAAAATTTATTTGGGGATAAGTGGAGATAAATAAGGCATGGGTATGGTAAGGGGTTGTAAGAGGAATTAATTGTGATGTGGGATGTATTTAAATAAAAAATTGACTTATGTGGATATATTTCAATTTTGTATTTGGAGGATGTGGGGAAGGGCATTAAACTAGGTTTGACCACCCAAATGAGAGGTTAGGATGAATTAAACATATGTTTTATTTAATTAACCCTAGGGCAATGATGAGGTAGGCTGGGATAGGCAATTAAATAATAGCTATTTAATTGTCTAGGGTAGGGATAGGTCAATTAATAGGCTCGATTAATTAGTTAAACATGATTTAGCTAATTCATTAGATTTAGTGAGGAGAGGGAAATTGACCAAATAAATATTGCATATTTATTAAATCAATTGGCTAAGGTTTGAACTATTGAATTAATAAAATTAATTCAATTGTTGGGGATAAAATGATGGAAAATTGGGTGATGAAGGGATAATTAATTAAATAAAAATTTAATTAATTGAATAGAAGGGAAATTGATAGTTTTGGGATGCCGAGAGTCGGTTTGATGGTCGAGACATTTTTAGGTGTCTACAACATTCTTAAAAGATCTTCTAAGATCTGATTAACCCTTTCTGTTTGTCCATCAGTTTCAGGATGGTAAGTGGTGCTCACATTGAGTTTAGTCCCTAATGCTGAAAATAAAGTTTGCCAAAACTAAGAGGTTATTTGAGCATCTCTATCGGATATAATCTTTTCAGGTACCCCATGCAATCTGAATATTTCTTGCACAAATTTTTCAGCCAAAATATGAGCTCCATCTGTCAAATTTCTCGGTATAAAATGTGCTACCTTGGTTAGTTTATCTACAACAACCAATATTGCATCATGTCTATTCTTAGACATTGGTAACCGTTGAACAAAATCCATACTAACAACCTGCCATTTCCATTCTGGAATATCATGCGTGTATAACAATCTAGTAAGATGTTGGTGTTCTGCCTTCACTCTCTAACACTCCAAGCAACTTGCTACAAACCTTGTAGTGTCACTTTTCATTCCCTTCCAGAAATATAACAGTTTGATATCAGCTAAAAGTTTTGTTACTCCTATGTGTCTGGAATAAGGTGCATAATGAACTTCCTTCCAAACAAGGTTTCTAAGTTCTACAAAATTAGGAACGTAGATTCTTCCCTTAAATCTCATCAATCCATCTGACTCAAAACAAAATCTATCATATCTTGGATCCCTAGGGTTTAATTGTAGAGCTTGCTTCACCTACTCATAATATTCATCTCCAGATAAACTTTGCAATACTAAATCTTTAAAATTAGCATGAATAGAGATTATAGAAGCTATGTGTCTTCTTTTGCTTAAAGCATCAGCTACTCGGTTTTCTTTACCTTTGATGTAAGAAATCTCAAAGTCATAATTTAATATTAATTCTAACCATCTCCTTTGTCTTGCATTGAGATGAGGTTGTGTAAATATGTAACGAAGACTTTGATGATCTGATTTTAGTATAAAAGTCTTTCCCAACAAATAATGTTGCCACATCTGAAGGGCATGAATCACTGCTGCTAGTTCTAAGTCATGAGGAGAGTAATTCTGCTCATAGTTTTTCAACTTTCTTGATTCATAGGCTATTACATGCCCATTTTGCATAAGCACACCTCCTAACCCTTCTCCTGAGGCATCAGTAATAACCTCAAATTACCCTTTAGGATCAGGGACTTTCAAGATTGGTGTTGTTGTTAACTTTTCTTTTAATAAATCAAATGCCTTTTGGCATTCTTCAATCCAAACAAATCGTTTTCCTTTTCTCTGCAAAGAAGTAATTGGACTTGCAATACTTGAGAAATTCAAAACAAATTTTCTATAATATCCGGCCAATCCCATAAAACTTCATACTTCTGAAACATTGGAAGGTACAGGGCATGTCATAATAGCCTTAATTTTAGCTAGGTCAATTGATATCCCTTCAGCTGATATTGTATATCCCAAATACTACACTTCTTTCTAAAAGAAAGTGCATTTCGAGAGTTTCGAATACAATTTGTGTTCTCTTAATCATTGCAAAACAATTTGAAGATGTTGTCTATGCTCCTTCTCATTTTTGGAATATATCAGAATATCATCAATGAAAACTAGGACAAATTTATCAAGGCAATCTCTAAAAACACTATTCATGAGATTCATGAAAGCGGCTGGTGCATTAGTTAATCCAAATGGCAACACAGTAAACTCATAATGACCATATCTTGTTCTAAATGTAGTCTTGTGAATATCTTCATCTTTCAACCTCAACTAATGGTATCCAGATCTCAAATCTATCTTAGAAAATACTAATGCGCCACGCATTTGGTTGAATAAATCATCAATACATGGTATTGGATACTTATTCTTTATTGTTGCCTTATTTACCATCCAATAATCTATACACAGTCTAAGGGTTCCATCCTTCTTCTTGATGAAAATAACCAGAGCTCCCCATGGTGATACACTTGGCCTAATTAGATCTTTAGACAATAGCTGTTGCAATTTGAGCTTTCAATTCTATAAGTTCAGTAGTGGTCATTCGATATGGAGCTTTAGATGCTGGCTCAGATCCTGGTTTAATATCTATGGAAAAATCAAAGGTTCTTTTTGGAGGCAAGCCTGGCAGTTCCTCAGGAAGTACATCACTGAAATTGCAAAGATATGGATATTTTTCCTCAAATGTTTGCTTCTCTAAGGCTTCCTCTACTAGGTCCATTTTGACTGCAAAAAGTTGACATCCATTACGCCTAACTCGCTTTAATTGTTTTGAAGAAATAGATCTGATCCTTATTTCCCTTTGAATACCCAAAAATTTACTTAATTTCCTATATCATCCAGACACTCAATTATTTTATGAAAATAATCTATCTTGGCCCTATGTCTCCACAATCAATTCATTCCTAAGATGACATCATAGGACCCTAAAGGTGCTATATATAAATTTACCTCAGTGGAGAAGTTTGAAATATCAATCTTAGCTTCGAACAAACATTGCTCTACCTGAGCCTTTGAGTGATTTGCATACTCAACTGTCCATGGTTTTGACATAAAACTTGCCTTTCTAGGAAATTTACCTAAGACTCTAGATGACACAAAATTTTCTATTGCACCAGTATCAAACATAATAGAAACAGGAACTCCAAATAATGTACCTATCATCTCAATGGGAGTAATTTGATACTCAACTTGTCAATTGTCAAGGGCGGCATGAATCCTTTGTTGAAACGCTTCCTGCTGTGAAGGAAGTATCGTATTCCTAAGCTTCCCATTCTGCTTTTTATTAGGAGAATGGTTAGCATAATGATCTCCACCACATGAAAAACATCCTCCAATTGGTCCTCTCTTCTCGGTTGGTCTACTCACAACATCATCATTCTTCTTAAAATTGTCATTTTTCTTATAGTCTTCATTTCTACGTTCATTACCAAATCCCCCTTTGTTTTTCTGATTTCCTTTATTGAACCTCCTGTTTCCATATCCTTTATCATTCTTCCTTTTAGACATTTGATCATTGAAGTTCTTATCAAATCTCTTATGTTTCTTTTCACAATAAGCAGAAATGGATTTGATCTTGTACTCCTACTTAATTGCTTTCTCATATACCTGGTCCGTTATGTTTGGACCATGCACCTCCACCTCACTGCCAATCTGAGGATTGAGTCCCATAATAAATTTTCTTATCTGAAATCTTTCATCCTTTTGATATTGAGGAACATACTTCAACAATCTAGTAAATTTTTCTACATATTCAACCATAGATAGATCACCTTGCCCGAGGTTTTGGAAATCTGTTAGCTTTTGATCAAAATATAACTGTGGTAACCACCTCTTTCGAAAAAGTTCCACAAATTCATTCCATGTCACCTTCAAGGGGCTTAATTCTAGTTCCATTTTCTTGTTCATCCACCAAGTGGATGCTTCTCCAGATAACTGATATGCTCCCCATACTGCCTTTGTAATCTCAAAGTAATTTCTGATTTCAAAGTATTTCTCCATTTCTGTTAACCATGCTTCTGTTGCATCACTGGTTTTCGTTCTGTCAAATTTGGGAGGGATAATCTTTTTCATATCCTTAGATAGTTCAAGTGCAAGTTTGTCTTTTGTCTCCCTCTGAGTTTCACTATCATCTTGGTTTTCACTTGACGTGCCATGATCTCATTGTTTACTTTTACTTGCATTATTAGAATACTCATTTTCACCCTCCGTATTCCTGGTTTCATTCACTTTATTTTCCAATTTGCCCAACCTTTCCTTAGTTTCAGTAAGCATATTAAGAATTCTGTTCAATTTATTGGTGGAGTTTTCCTGAGAGTTGTGACCTTCCTGATCTTCTCTCTCATTAAACTCTGATTGATCCATGATTGTTTGTTTTCTCACCTACTTAAGCAAGTGCTAATCAGTTTTATGATTTATTTTTTTGTATATTATCAAAACATAACAATTGCTCATAACCATAGTTATTCTCAAACCAAAAATTGTCTTTATTATACTTTGCAAAACTGTATATACATTCTTTAAGGATAGACATATCTCATGTTTCACTCAGTATTTACAAGAGGGGTGTAACCTTTGAATTCATTGTCTGACACATATTCATGAGGTGTATAACCCGCAGACTCACTATCAGATGATAGTACAATGATTTAAGCTCTAGGTGGTATACGGGGATCCCTAGTGATCATGGGTACACTAATAGAGCAACAATTGACCATAATTCGAGTTGCCATCCTAGTTATCTCTAGGAGTTTTTTTTTCATTCGTTTGAGTCATGATAGAGCATTGGCAAAAGTTTCCACATCATCTAGCCAAATGTCATTTTCATCGTTCATTTTCTCAATAGTCTTGATCATCGCAAGTCGTTTCTGCTTAGCTTGTAGATAACGTTCCTTACTAACGAAGGACTTCCTTGCAGTGTTCTTGATACGTACCATCCTGGCATAGTAAATCAAATCATTAGCTACCCACATAATGTTGATTCCTAATCAAATTAGTGTACTCATCAGCCCTAGTGCTAAACCTAGTTAGCTCTGATACCATATGTAACACCCAGTTTTGTTTTCACCCTAAAATCTAAGTTTTAACCAAAGGTAATAATTTTTTTTTTGAAAGTTAAAAATAGAAAAGCAGTTTGTTTCCAATTCTTATAACCAAGGAGAAAATCCATCGACTAACAATAATCATGAATTTATAACTTATACAAAAGGATATAATCATCCATAACATTTAAACAATATGTTGTTAAAAGTTATTTAGAACAAATCCAAAATAGAAACTTACCAAAGTCACTACATCTTGATTGTCGACCATCCAAATTTAAGTCTCAGCAATCCTCAAGAATTTAGAAGAGAAAGTATCTTCAAGGAGCTTAACCTCCAACCACAGACCGTCGGTCTCCTACACTCCTTCCTATCCGGAAGTGGCCCTACCCTACTCAAAGAGGATAGACTTAGGATAACCAATGGTGTTTGCCATCTGAGTTCTTGTGTTGTGACCTACGTAACTTGTTTTCATGCAATCCCCTAGATACCCTCTAGTTAAGCATGACTACTCCACAAGCTATGCCATCTAGTCATAGTGAACTATCAATGCACTTGAGGATCATGCATTACCTTGGCCAAAGGATTTGAATATAATTAACATTGTAGCAACACAAGTAATAAGTTCACCCACCCCACTCGACTCGAATTAATCACAATTATATAGTTACCTATATATAAGTTTAAAATAACAACCTCGATAACTTCAAGGTGTTTAAAATTCATCATGCATTAACGCATGGCAATGAGGTTTACTCTCTTTCTACTTAGCTCATGGAAACATTTCCATCCACATATCAAAAGAATGGGATCCTAGCTTATCGATTATTCAGATAATGCTATAAGCTATTTCATTGATCTTTAAGTTAGCCCACTGCTTAATTTATCCACTCAAGAGTGGTCACTAAACTCATCTTTGTTATTTTCAGAAGGGTTTCACTAAAAGCCAATTTAAAGTGTACAATGTTTGAAGACCCTACGTTAAAATTTAACACTCATAAGATTCTACTTCGACTTGTCAAAATCTTCGACATAGCTTAAACTTTGTCAATCTAAACATTAGAAAACCCTATCATATTGTTTCTACTAGCAATAAGATTGCATGCAAGTCTAATCTTGAAACTTGACAATAGACTCATTACATTGTTTGCAAAACTTCATAATATTAATTTGTATGACTGTAAGGTCTTCTCTCGAGGACACAATAGTTTAAATACTTCAATAGAAAAAGAATTACTTACAAAAGCAAATAGTCTAAATCTTGTTATTATTCGCAGCTAGGTTAGTAATTTCACCATGGTCGACTGACCAGTTTTTAACTCAGAAAAAGAGGACTATGAAGTCTTACATGTTTCGACTTACTCTTCACACTATTGATATTCCTCTGTCGATTGTTATCACAAACAAATCTTTTACTCTAAAACTAGCTAACTTTTAAACTTGACAAAACCAAGCAATGATATTTGACTGTCCAAAAGAGATCTCATTCTATGACGACAAAGGTTTTGCCACTGTGGCTTGTAATAGCTGTGAGATGTTTTATGACCAAGCACTAGTCTCTAATGCACCTAACAAAAAACCAAATAAACTCCTATAGAAAACATTACAATGATTTTAGAAGTACGACTATGGTATGGTGCAGTGCAGGAGATAAAACATTGATTCCATTTAGACAGTGATAAAACACACTGGTTACAGATGGTAACAACTCGCACCTTGCATCTTTAAGAAAAACTAAGTTCTTTCGAAATACAAGAAAAGACATTACTTATTACAACATAACTAAAAACTATGATTGCACAGAGATGAGGTGAAGAGAACCTAAAGTTATTCTCTAGTGTCTGCTTATAGACCAGTCCAAGGTGTTCAATCTTCTCTTAGCCGTTCACCTTGTTGCTCCTTGCTTAGTCTTGTCCCGCTTCTCCTCCGTGTTCTCCTCTCAAAACTGACTCTTACCACCCTCTAAATCCCATCTAACTACAAAGCATAACCGTCTCCTCCACTCACAAGACCATGCCTATCAATAAGGGTAACTACCTGGCATGCAAAAATGTTCTCCCCCTTACGCGACCACAACCTGAAAATGGTTTGGCCATTCCACTCATTCCATGATCATTCTCCAAGATGGAGCTCCACACTTGGCTAGGTGGCAACTGGTAGTTTTAACAAACTATCATACTACTCATATCCACTTATGAGTATAAATCAAATGCATGGACTACGAACTAAAAGATAGATCGACGAACATCATGAGGTCTAAAATTTGAAGGTAAAAGATTATTTTGAAATGAAAGACATCAAGAAAGCACTTAAGTGAGTTCCTCTCGAGCTTCTGCCTGATTACCAAAATCACTAAAGAATAAAGGAATTATCTCAAAACGACACTTTAAATATAACTAACAATAATATTACATATTCCAATACCATACGACCAAGGGTACGACACACCATGGTCTCTAGATTTAAAACATTATTTAAACCCTTTAATATTTGATAATAGCCCAATAAAGATCAATTCAACGTCCGTCAAATTTTGCAAGGAGATGTTTGCGTCATACGCTCATTGAGCTTTATGAAGATAATGATGAATTGAGCGTAAACGCAAAGTAAGGTTTGGGATCGACTTACACACAACTTTCAACTTTTGCGCTGAACCATTAACAAGACATGACTTACAAATCGACCACAAGTATATACATATATATACATATAAACAATATATCAGTCATTCATATTTGACGACACGATTCAGAGTATTAAGACACTGATGTCAATTTCCCACACTCATTACGATGACTTATGAAAGGAGAAAGACCTATTCTTGCAAACCTTGACATCTTGACTAAAATTGACTTAGCCTAAACTCAAAGCTTAACTCAAAGCATCTAGGTTTGTCTACCTGATATTTGTTTTCAGTGGCAAGCACCCATGGGTTATTCCAGAGTCTATTCTCTCTTTCTCAAAGATACTTTCTCTTTGTCTTTCTTCCTGGTGAATATGTTCCATCTATTCCTATCATTGACAATCTCACATACAATTTGTGGTTAGAGTACCAATGTTCTGATCAAAACATATTTATATCAAATCATTTCATTTTCATATCGAAAGACATTTTAATTCATAACATCAAATTGATCATAATCAGGTAGATTCCATAATTTCAATAAATTAACTTTTTCTATTCATATCATCAGTTCCTATGATGTTAAAACATATCCACATAACTGTACTATTTAAGAAAAAGTAAATAGTAATATTGAATCTAAAAAGGGGATGTAACACATCCAATCATCCTCAAACATTGACACTAGACAAATCAACTACAAACAAAACTAATATCAAAACAACAAAAGCCAATTCCTTAATGTAGTGAAATGAACTTTCCTTACCATAGACAGTTAACCACAAACTAGAAGACACACAAACTATTGAATTAAACCACAAATTCCACTTTTCTAAACACAACACAAGATTGCCATGATGCTGAGGGATGCACCTGCATCACGTACTCTCACTTTCATCTTTCAATTTACATGTTACTATCCTAACTCCTATATTATGATAGGATTTGTTAAAAGCAATGAAGAACCAATATTTAGTGCATGCATAGCCACATACACCCTGCTCAACAAATGATCCTAAAACTAAAATAGTGAGATAAGAGTTATAGAAGTAAAAGAACATACAAATAAACATGAAACAATAATGAACCAAAACCAATAATAGGCATAACAAAAAGCTCATAATACATGAATAATTCATTCAAGGTGAATGGATTACATACATGTAAGAGAAGGGAAGAATACAAACAATAAATGACAAGTAACTCCAAATATCAAAAATAGGCAAGTGTTACACTCATGGAAGATGCCATCTACCCTCATAAATGATCCACTTCTAACAACCTAAACAAGATAAACAAACATGTAAGAAAAATACATAACATCTTAATAAAGTAAAATAAACTCTACACTGACAAGCCCACTAAGGGTAGCTTAAATGGGTGAAAAGATGGATCTGAAAAAATGAAGTTCGATGAGGTACCCATGTACGTTGAAATCCCATCATAGATAAGAAGCCCCTAGGAAAAGAGAGATAAGTGACCCCAAATATAGAGATAGAAAAGACCCCAAAAGTAGAGAGAGAAAAGTCCCGAAGAAAGGAGAGAGAAGCCCCAAAGAAGATAGAGGAGAGAAAGAGAGAAGAATACCATGCAATCCCCCTCCCAAAAAAAGTAATGTGCCTATAAGATCAACGACTTTGTATAGAAGAGAGAATATGAATACAGAATATCTCAAAATAAGTGTTGAAGTAGGTCCCTATGCAGTTGACAAATGATGCATCTTCCTTTTGAAAGAAAGAAACCTTGACCTATCAAATTGTTGAATTCCCATACCAAAGGTGGAGTGAAAGGAAAAAATAGGAAGATCTCTAGAAAAGATTCCCATATCTATAGTGTTGGGAATTAAGGTGTCTCAACCTTGGTAATTCCTTGCATTTATTTATTGTAATATATTTATTTATTGCCTATTGTGTAATTAAGATGCAAATCCTGTTTTGTCATCTTGTGGGAGTTGGCACGGTGATGTGTCATCCTATGTGGAAGGTGACCACATGTAATTTTATCCTCACATGAGGAGATAGGTGTCCCACTTAGTAATAGAGGTATTTTGCCATGTGTCGGCACTTTTACTAGTGTGTAAGTGAATCTTGACCGAAAGGGTTATGACAGATTCTTATGATAGAATTTATGACGCGTAAGGGTCGTAAATGGAATGTTCTATGATAGGTGAAGACATGTGTCACAAGGAATCTTGGAAGAAGGCATCTTTGGGCACCCCAAGGAGAGTTATGACATGTTGTAAGAGAATATGCTATTTTTAGTTAGTGTATGATAGATTCTCTTACAGTTGTAAGTATTGTCAGTATGATAGATTTATGATGGTCGTAAGATGCGTAAGAGCATTTGTCATTCCCAAACTTGGGAATAGGTGACCATATTGGGATGGGGTGATATGACAAGTGTCATGACCATGCTACAGTGTTGGACAAGTGTCCCTAGGCATGGGTGCCATGAGGCCAAGTTGGACACTCATCTCAAGGAAAGTTCATTTTTTCCTTGAAAACTTCTATTTAAGTAGGTGCTTTGAGAGGAGATGTATTATGTGATTGATAGGTACTATTATGCTGTCGTATTGTCTCCAGATATGAGTGTCAAAGTCCTATAAAGACTTGCATTGCAAGTGTGTTGTAAACCTTGTTGTTTAGTTAATACATTGTGCAAGTTTTAGAGTGTGGGGATTTTCACCCATAAGAGTTTTCCCAACGTTATATCTTTTCGCTCTCTTCTTCTGTCTTACATTCTTATATTGTGTATTGCTGCAATATCTCTTTTGTTGGGTTAATAACACTATAATTGTAAAGGTTAAAAAGAATTTACACTCATCTCTCCTCATTAGATTAGTGTAGGAAGTGATTTTCGCACACCTAGCTTCCTTTCAGTTGGTATCAGAGCTTGATCACCTTTGGTCCTAGTTGTTGGGTAGGGGTTTTTTGAGCTGATCTTAGATTGAGTGGGAGTCTATGAAGAGTATTCTATAATCTTGTTTCAGGAAAGAGATGGTAGGCACATCCAAAAGATTAGAGGTGGAGAAGTTTAACGGCACAAATTTTGAGTTATAGAAACTTAAGATGGAAGACATGCTTGTTGATTGAGACCTATGGGAAATCGTTTCGAGTGTCAAACCAACCACAATGGTACAAGCTGATTGGGATCGCAAAGATTAGAAGGCTAAGGGTCTCATAAGACTCAGTCTAGCTAATTCTATCCTGTTAAATGCCCATGAGGAGAAGACCACGAAAGACCTTTGGAAGAAGCTAGGTGATGTTTATTAGGCCAAATCCATAGTGAACAAGCTTTTTCTGGGAAAGAAGTTGTATTCTTTGAGGATGGAGGATGGAGGATCTATTATAGATCACCTGAATGCTTTCAACATGTTAGTTGTACAATTGACATCCATTGATGTGAAGATGGAGGAGGATCGTTGTATGACCTTGCTTTGTTCTTTTCCGGACTTGTGGGATCATCTTGTTATGGCTATTGGGAGCACCACATCCACTTTCAAAATGGATGAAGTTGTATCTTTGTTGTTATTTGAAGAGATGCGGAGAAAGTCTTTTGAAGCAGCCAAAGAGGCTCTTGCAGTTTGTGGAAGACCCAAGGAGAAAGGGAAAAAGAAGGACAAGAAAACTGAGAAGGGTAGATCCAAATCTCATGGGAGATCCAAATCTCTTGGAAAGTCCAAGGCTCTCTATTGGAACTATGGAAAAATTGGGCATTTCTAAAAGGAATGCAAAGAGGAAAAGAAAAAGAAGAATGTCCTAGATTTAGATTCTAACAAGTCACAAGATGATGGTGATGCCTTCATCGCAACCCTGGCCACCCATTCATCTGATGATGTGTGGTTGATTGATTCTAGTGCATCATTCCACATGACCTCACGTCAAAGCTGGTTCATCAAGTATGAAGAGTTTGATGGTGTAAGAGTGTACCTGGGTGACGATTCTCATCTAAAGATTGTTGGTCATGGAAGAGTCTCAATTTGATTCCCTAATGGACGAGTGAAGGGGATCACTGGGGTCATGCACATCCCAGGCTTGGCATGGAACCTACTTTCTGTAATTAAGTTGAATGATATAGGTGTGTAGGTTGTCTTTTCAAAGGATGGATGCATGATGACTAGAGGATCAATGGTGCTTGCAAAGGGTACTCGGAGAGGTACTCTATTTCAGCTGGAGGCATGCACTTCATAGTGCAATAGTTCTTCTAACTCAAAGAAAAGAGCTACAATCACTTCATCTCCACCATCTAAACCAACAGTGAAGAAATTTGTTGTAACAAATTCTGATGGTAGTGCATTTTGGGTACCCAAGGGTGCTCATGCTTTGGAAGTTAAGCTTCCTGTTGAAAAGACAATGTTATGGCATAAGAGATTTGGCCACATTAGTGAGAATGGTCTTAGAACCCTGAAAAATGAAAACATCATTGAGGGGTTAAATGATTGTAATCTTGAGTTTGACTTTTGTGAACATTGTATAGATGGAAAGCAAAACCGTGTTTAGTTTTACTCTAGTTCTCACAAGTCTTCTAGTGTGTTGGATCTTATTCATTTTAATGTGTTTGGTCCTGTTAGTGTTCCTTCGATTTCCAAGTCTATATATTTTGTATCTTTCATAGATGATTATAGTAGAAGGACATGGATTTATTTTCTTAGAAGCAAGAATGAAGTCTTTAGTTGGTTCAAAGAGTTTAAAGCTTTTGTTGAGAATCAGACTAGTAAAAAGATTAAGTCTTTGAGGATTGACAATGGTGGTGAGTTTTTCTCGACAAAGTTTGATAAGTTCTATAAAGAGAAAGGGACTGAAAGACATAAGACAACTCCTTACACCTTGTGTTGCAAATATGTGCCTAATCAGTGTTGTCTGTTGCAAATATGTGCCTAATCGGTGTTGTCATTGATGTCAACATATTCTTGTTGCTTGACCAGAAAATTGGAATGTTGAGGATATTGAGAAAATTAATAAAGATCAATGGATACGGATCATATGGAAGTATAGAGGATTGTGTGAAGTAGCTGTAGTCAGGATTTTAGAGGTCTGTATGAAGATTTTAAGAAACTATGGCCATTTGAGTAGAACTGATTTTGTAGTATTCAGAAGAGATAGAGTGACATAAAAGTGGTTCGGATCCTTCCTGATATGTCAAATAATGATTTACAGATCTAGAGGCATATTTGGGAAGTCAGTGTGCATCATCCATTCAAGTGGTTTGTGGTTTGGAGGTCCGCAAGCAATCTTTCTAAGATGATAGTCATGGCAGATAATATTCTTGAGGTTTCAGATGAAGGTGTAAGTGATCCTGATGATTTGAAGGAGTGCAGATGTTTTTGTTGAATTCATTATGCTTGTGGAGGTCTCTGGATTGTGTGACTATGTGTTGGAGGTTCACATTGAAGTTTGAGCTTGTTGGTGAAGATTTCCTTCTTGGTGTTGCTATCCTTCCCAGTCTTGGCCGACCAGATGAGTCAACCATATTGCGGATGTTCCAGAAGTAATTCTTTGGAGCATGGTGTGTTGTTGAAAGAAGATTCAAGTCATATCAATGTTTGGCTGACACCTTAGTGATTCGCATTAAGTAAGATGTTTGGTGTGCCAACCTTGATGTTTATTCCAAGGTTGATGAAGCATATAAAGGAGTGTAGCTGAGTCGTGGAAAATCATCCTTGAGCGAAAATAATAAATCCAAAGAAAGGATTAGGAGTATAGCAAAGAAGAGGAGGAGCAAAAGAGCAAAAGTAGAATAGAGTGAGAAGTTAGTGAAGAAGAGTTTGGAAGCAGAAGAAAAGTTTTATGAGCATTCAATGAAACTGAACTAGGCATGAAGTAGATGCTATTTCTCAGTTAAATCTTTCTTTGTTAAACTTAAATTTCTTGTAGGTAGTGAACCTCTCTTTTGAGCAGTCAGCCCGAAGGCAAGTGCCTTCCCATTCCTTTTAAGTACTTTTAACAGGGTATGAATCTTGTGGGCTAACACCCACTGTAGTTTTTCCCTTAACCAGGTTTCCACGTCAAAAATCTTGGTGTCAAATGTGTTGATTATGTTTCTACTTATGTGATGTTGTTGTTGATAACTGAGAGGGGGGGGGTGAATCAGTTATCCTAATTATTTCCCTTATTAAACTTTCCTTTTAAATGAAGCAGCATAAAATCAAACACAAAACATTAACCATGAAGTAAGAAACACATGACACAGTATTTTTGACGTGGAAACCCTGTTAAGGGAGAAAACCACGGGGTGATTAACCCAAGAATTATTCTCTGTTAGAAGAATAGGAAATTACAAAAATGGCACTTGCCAATTAGGGCTCACTGCCCGAGCACACTGCTCACAAGAGGCTCACTGCCTACAAGAAGACACACTGTCTTACAAAGTGATAAGAATCACAGTCTTGAACTGATTGGAAGCATCTGCATATGCTGGAGTTCAGTTCCGGTTAGGCTCAGTATACTGATCTGCTGCACTTCATCTTTCCTCTGTTCTTTAGTCTGCTGTCCTTTCACATACCGGATCTTTCTTGTTTCTTCTGCTCTATTCTGGACTTGTTCGCATATCCTCTTCGCACAACACACACTTTACAACTAAATCCATCCTCTATATATATCCGCACAAGTAATTTCATCACCTTTCTAGTCGGCATCCGGAACAGTCTAGTTTCTTACAAACTTAGTTCTGTCGGCTGAATCCTTGCTCACCAAGCAATGCGGATCAAGTATATACTTGTAGATATCATCAATTATGTCGGCCAAACATGATTCATGCCTCCGCAACCTTTATCATCATCTGTAACACATCCGGAAAGTAGTCTGATACTCTGTCAGTCAGTTCTTCCTCTGTTTTCACTGTCTCTCAGGAATCCGGTACTCAACTATTCATATCTTTTTCCTTGTCCAACTCCGGAGGCTAAATCCTTGGAATATACCACTCAAGATAGTCCTCTTGACTTCCCCAGATCCGCACTGCATCAAGACACTTCCTCTGAGAGAACCGGACCAATCTGTCGGACCTTGCCACATGCTCTGTTCTTGTTCACCGGACCACAACAATCTTCAATCTGACTTCCGGTAGAGACATATCATGACTTGCGGATATGTGGGATGACCTTTGTTGCCATCAATGACAACAATCATGAATCCATATAGTGTCTCTTGCCAACAATCTCCCCCTTTGGCATTGATGGCAACACTTAGTGAAAAATGACTAAGTGTTTACACTATGCTCCCCCTCTGCCGATGCTCTGTCTTTATATACAATTTCCGGAACTCCCCCTGAGTTGGATTCCTCATTTTTCACTGCTCCTCACTCCCCCTTTGACATCAATGGCAAAGGGTAGGGTCCGCACACCAAAATTTTCAAAAATTTTCTATATATGGCCGCATATTTACATACTCACATATACTGCAGAATGTCTGCAAAGGATGTCTGCAGTTGAACCATTTCAGTAGCCCAACTAAGCTTCATTCTGTCCAGGATTGAAATGTGACCACTCAACAAAAATGCAAAAGCTTCTGCCCGCCTGAGATCTGTCGGATCTTTTGTATGGGCGGTGGTCTGGGCATCACTGATGGCCTCATGCATCGTTTCCAACTTAGGGACTATAATCCTTCTAAGTTCTCCCATCCGGTTGGTAATGTTCTTCCTCTCCTTCTCAAGATTCTTTATTTCATTCAAGACTGCAATAGTCTGACATTCTTGATTTATTATAGAGGAAGAGAGAGGATCAAAACTTTGAGATAAGCTTTGAAGCTTGTCCTGTTCCTCTTTTATTTTCTTGTCAATTGCTGCTGTTGCCTTTGACCAAGATATACAAAATTTGTAGATGTCACCGCCATCCTTAAGAGCATTTTCTAAGCTCTTTATTCCAATGCTTACAATCTTCTTGTCCTTAGAGATTAAATCTAATATTTCAGAAAATCTCTTATCCAAAAATTCCTTCCGGACCTTGTCTTCAGCTGATTTTTCTAGAGAATTAAAATGTGTATCAATACTGCTGACTAAGGTTTTTAGATTACCGGAAGTGGAGGCTGTCGGATCTATTTGGATTGATGGCATGATCTTTACAAGTACTCCGGAAGCAGCCTCTATCAACTCACAGTCTTCCATATGAGACTTCAGGAGCTTTTCATTTGCCTTGGCATTTGCAAATGAAGCTATCTTCATTGTTTGTACCGGAGAGAGAGAGTCAAAATCAAATGGACCTTTTAGAAGCTCCGGTTCATCAATCTCTAGAGTTTCTTTGCTCAAAAATTGTTGAACAGTTTGTGCAGTGTCTCTTGCCGGAGACAGATGTTTCTTTTCTTCTGCAGTCTTAGAACTGTCAACCTCTTTGTCTGTCACCACTGCTTCCTTCTCCTGCAATTGCTCTTCTTCTTTGGATCCGGAGACTGTAGGGGAAACCGGAGGAGAGATGCTTGCTTGTTCATGGGCCACTTCTTCTGGAGCAGAGGGTCCCAAGTCCTCACTTGTCTGTTCAGGGCTCACTTCTTCCGGAACAGAAGATTCCAAATCAGCAGCTGTTTCTGCACCTAAGTCCTCTACAACAGGAAGATTGAACCTTTTGAAGGCCTTCCGGAGGATCTCTTCTGTCTCTTGTGCCACTTTGTCAGTCTCACCAAGCATGAGCTGATTCATCCTGGCTTTACTTCTGAACTCATCTCTGCAGTCCTTGAAGATCATGTTCATTGTCTTGGGATCAATTTGAGGATATAGCTGAATAGCTATCTGCTCCCGGATCTCAAGATCTTTGGCATGAGCATTATTCTTTCTTACTTCCATTTCCTTCTCTAGGCTTTTAGGAATGAGTGATATGATCTCAATGAAAGCCTTATTGTATGTGTTCAGATATTTAACTGTGGCTTCCTGCAGAGTCTTTTGGTCTGCCTCACTGAAGTCATCATAGGATTCAGTCATTGGTTGAAGGTTTCCATCCACCGTGACCGACTTGATTATGCTCTCTAGTGACAGAGTGGGCTTTTCAACAGTTACCTCTGCCATTTCCTCCTTGTCTTGGCCTGTGGAGGGCTTACCGGATCCTTTCTTTTTCTGTTTCTTTACTTCTCTTACTCCTTCATCTGATTCTGTCTCCTCTTCATCCTTTTGGCTTTCATAAGCCCTTGATGCTTTTGTCTTGGATCTTTTACCGGATGCCTGGACTTCCGGTTTTGAGCTTTTGGTTGTGGAAGGTGCAGATCTCTTTGATGATCTGGTCCGGGTGGGGGTTTCAACCGGAGCACTTTCTTTGCTTTTCTCTTCTTCTTCAGCCTTTCTCCTCTTTTCCCGGCTGGCATCAAGTGCCTCTTTTGAGATGCCCAGGCCTTGAGCAATGTGCTCTACTTCTTTTCTCACTTTTCTCTTAATCTCAGGTTCCCTGAGTTCTACATGTAATTTCACACTCAGCTCCTCAAAGGTTCCAAACCTTTCTGCCTTAGGATCTTTGGGCTGACTTAGCATGTGTTGAACATGCAGCTCTACTATCTGTTCATCAACTTCATACCCCATGGGCATGATCCAGACAGTCCTTGGCTCCACTGCCTCCATTAGGCACTGATCAGTGTCAACCATAAAACATACTGAGTCCTTGTATTTCTCGATGAGAGACTGGGGAATTCTCTCTCTTGCTTGCATCATGCTCTGAAAGTTTTTGAAGTATCCCCATAGAGCTGTATTCCTCGCTTTTGCATCCCCAAGTCCATGCAGATAGTCTCTTATCTGGACTGCAACAGGTGTGTCATTCTGCCATACCCATCCACTTGTTCCGGGTAGCTCATTCATGAAGTAAAAGAAGAGACATACAATGAGAGTACCATACTTAAAGGAGTTCTTCTTGTCTTTCTTGATTTTCTGTACATTTTCCATCAATTGGCTTAGTAGTAGTTCACAAAGATCAAAATCTGCATTCTTTCTTAGCATTTCATATGCTGTGTATATTGCAGTTCCGGATACAGAATTCTCCCTGCTGGAGTGATAGATCTTGTATCCTATTATCATTGATGCATATTTGATATCCGGATCCGAAATATCTTCAATGGTCATTGCCCTCTTATCATATTTTGATCCGGTGGCCTCAGTTACAACGTTGTTCTTGACAGATTTGAGGATAGGTACCCCCCCGGAAGAGTATAGACCAGTTACTGCTCTAATTGCTTCTTTTGTGATCTTACAGGGTCTATCTAGCCAAAGGAAGTTGTCATGCATCCTGCTCAGTACATACCGGACCCATTCATCTTCTTCAAAGCTAGGGAAATGAATGAATTGCTCAAACTGTTTCTTCTGGATACCCTTATACTCTGGTTTGAGCTCAAAAGCATTATCTATCAGTTGCTTGTGATAGAGGTCTCTTAATTTGAATTCCCCAAATTCCTCAATGTTTGCGTGTATGTAAACCCTAATATCTTCAGTATGTAAGACTCCGTGGGGAACACTAGAGAAGGCTCCTAGTGGATCTACCTCCAAAGATTTGTAGGGATGTTTCTTGAATGAGGGGCGAGGTCTATCAGAGATCTTAACTATGTTTGGAGTAGCCATTCTTCAAAGATTTGCAGTGAGGCAATGAAAAACGAAGAATACCTTATGCGCCTTCGGTTTGCACGGAGTGGTTGGATTGATTTCTTTATGCAATAGCTTCGGCAGGAGATCCTTGGTGTGCTTGATGAACCTTGTTGCAGAGCTCCACTATTCGCTTTTTCTCAAGTGTAGAATGAGCAGATAACTTTTGAGAAATCCCTTATATTGCTCCGCAAACCCTAATATCTGTCTGCAATAAATGCTTCACCTGCATTATTCCGGTTTACCATGTCTGGACAGCTTGGAGTATCCCGGATTAGTCCTGATCACTGAATATCATCCGGATCTTTAAATCATGAATAAATCTAGGTAACATATTACAAGAACATCCCAAACATTCTGTCCAATCCGCAAGACAAGATCGTGCACTTCCGGATCTCTCCGGACCTTTTTGTAATCCTTTATCATACCGGAGCACCTCCCTGAACAGGTCTAACTTAATCGAACACAGCTTCTTCATAACTTCATGCGGACCTCTGAAAACTTGACTGAAGCATCTCAGGACTTATATCTACAAACCCTTTAATCCGCATCTTGTGCCACATCCGGCACAACTTGTTTGGCTGGGGGAACAGAATCTTCTTTGAGTCTCCCCCTGAGCCTGAGCTCACTTTTTAATTTCCGGAAGAAATATCAGCACCAGAATCTGGTGCGGATCCAACCTCTACATTCTCTGAGCTTTTCTTCACCCAAATCTTGCTCATCTGATTCCTAACTTCATCCGCATTCATCTTTTGTTTACCCCTGTCTTGATTCTGATTATACACCGGACCTCTTTTGTCCTGATTCTTGTTTCTGCAGACTTTAGCATTATGACCGGACCTATTGCAGATTTGGCAAATAACATTTCTTTGCATATTTAACTGATATCCCCTTGATCTGCATTGATTAGCCATATGACCTATTCTATTGCATGTAAAGCATCTACCTTTGAATGATTTGTTTACTTGCATAATTCTGCATTCATGGGATTTGTGTCCATACCTTTTGCAGTTGAAGCACTGTCCGGAGAAGGATGAATTAATCTGATTCATTCTCATTCTGCACTGATTAGCTTTGTGACCAAAGTGGTTGCAGCTGTGGCAGTATCCATTGAAGGATGGATATCTTTGAGCATTTGGCTGTCTTACCGGAGGTCTTCTAGGCCTGCTCCTTGGATTTTCTGATCCAAGATTCCTCTGACCTGATCCGGAGCTTTCTCCTTTCTCATATCCCAAGCCATACTTGTCATCTGTCCTCTTTTGACTTCCAAGAAGAATTTCAAGTTGAGCAGAACTTATCTTGAATTTCTCTTTATATTCATTTGCTGTTTGAAGGTCTCTTTTGAGAGAGGCAATTTGATCCTCAAGTTTTCCTTCATTATCTTTGGAATCTTCAAGATCAGATTCAAGGTGTCTGATAATTCTGTCCATCTGGTGGCATTCTTCTGATTTTTCTTTAAGAGATTGTCTTAGATTGTCTTCAGCTTTTCTTTTTTCTTCAATCTCTTGAGTAAACTTTATAGTTCCTGATTCCATTTCATGTCTTAACATAATGACTTCTTTTGATAACTTTTCACATAACTTGGTTTGCTCAGTCAATTCCTCACTTGTATTGCTTTCTTCATTTTGTCTTGCCAACTGTTGAAGCAGCTCCTTTCTCTTTTTCATAGAGAGACTTAATTTGTCTTTTAATTCTCTCATGAATTCATCAGCCTGTTTGAGTCTTTCCTTTAATTCACTGACTTCAGAATTTGACTGTTCAAGATCCTCAAGGGCAGTCTTGAGTTGCTCCCTTAAACCATATGCATCCATTTGAAATCCCAGATCTTCCTCAAGCTGTTAGGCTCTATTAGGAGGAACTTAGCTCTGATACCAATTGTTGATAACTGAGAGGGGGGGGGGTGAATCAGTTATCCTAATTATTTCCCTTATTAAACTTTCCTTTTAAATGAAGCAGCATAAAATCAAACACAAAACATTAACCATGAAGTAAGAAACACATGACACAGTATTTTTGACGTGGAAACCCTGTTAAGGGAGAAAACCACGGGGTGATTAACCCAAGAATTATTCTCTGTTAGAAGAATAGGAAATTACAAAAATGGCACTTGCCAATTAGGGCTCACTGCCCGAGCACACTGCTCACAAGAGGCTCACTGCCTACAAGAAGACACACTGTCTTACAAAGTGATAAGAATCACAGTCTTGAACTGATTGGAAGCATCTGCATATGCTGGAGTTCAGTTCCGGTTAGGCTCAGTATACTGATCTGCTGCACTTCATCTTTCCTCTGTTCTTTAGTCTGCTGTCCTTTCACATACCGGATCTTTCTTGTTTCTTCTGCTCTATTCTGGACTTGTTCGCATATCCTCTTCGCACAACACACACTTTACAACTAAATCCATCCTCTATATATATCCGCACAAGTAATTTCATCACCTTTCTAGTCGGCATCCGGAACAGTCTAGTTTCTTACAAACTTAGTTCTGTCGGCTGAATCCTTGCTCACCAAGCAATGCGGATCAAGTATATACTTGTAGATATCATCAATTATGTCGGCCAAACATGATTCATGCCTCCGCAACCTTTATCATCATCTGTAACACATCCGGAAAGTAGTCTGATACTCTGTCAGTCAGTTCTTCCTCTGTTTTCACTGTCTCTCAGGAATCCGGTACTCAACTATTCATATCTTTTTCCTTGTCCAACTCCGGAGGCTAAATCCTTGGAATATACCACTCAAGATAGTCCTCTTGACTTCCCCAGATCCGCACTGCATCAAGACACTTCCTCTGAGAGAACCGGACCAATCTGTCGGACCTTGCCACATGCTCTGTTCTTGTTCACCGGACCACAACAATCTTCAATCTGACTTCCGGTAGAGACATATCATGACTTGCGGATATGTGGGATGACCTTTGTTGCCATCAATGACAACAATCATGAATCCATATAGTGTCTCTTGCCAACAGTTGTTTCATGATTTAATGTTTACATCATTAATCAATTTACAAATTGTGAAAGAAGATTAAAAGGAAGAAAAGATTAAATTGTGTGACAACTGATTCACCCACCCCCCCTCTTAGTTGTCCAGTCTAATTCCAACAATTGGTATCAAAGCCAGATCCTCTAAAAGAAGCTTGACCGCTTGAGGAGATCCAAGATGTCGACTTATAAGAAGGAAAGTTTAAGATTTGATGGAACAAACTGTTGAGACATGGACCAACTAGGACTCAAACTAGGACCTTCCATTCACTGCTAGAGTGCTCTACCACTGAGCTACTGGCCCCTCTTGTACCAGTCCGTCATCAGTCTAGGTGTGGCTTATTTCCAACACCAACACCCCCTTAAGCCACACCTCATGTGCTTGGGGCTCCTAGCCTAGGCCTGGCTCTGATACCATGTTGAGACATGGACTAGCTAGGACTTGAACCTAGGACCTTCCATTCACTGTTGGAGTACTCTACCACTAAGCTATTGGCCCCTCTTGGACCAGTCCATCATCAGTCTAGGTGTGGCTTATTTCCAACTCCAACACAAACTACTCCCTTTGGAATGTATTGGTAATGACTTTTGGATGATAATAAAGAATGAGTATAAGATTCCAGAGAATGGCCCTACTACTCTAAATGAACTTAGGGAAGCTGAATGCAATATTTGAGCCGAAGAAGCTTTATTGAATGCCCTGAAATTAGAGTTAATTGTGTAATTAGGATGTAAATCCTATTTTGTCATCTTGTGGGAGTTGGCACGGTGATGTGTCATCCTACGTGGAAGGTGATCACATATAATTTTGTCCTCACATGAGGAGATAGGCATCCCACTTAGTGGTAGAGGTATTTTTCTATGTTTTGACACTTTGACTAGTGTATAAGTGAATCTTGACCAAAGTGGTTATGACAGATTTCTATGATAGCATCTGTGACACGTAAGAGTCATAAATGGAATGTTCTATGATAGGTGAAGACATGTGTCACAAGACATCTTGGAAGAAGGCATCTTTGGGTGCCCTAAGGAGAGTTATGACATGTAAGAGAATATGCTATTTTAGTTAGTGTATGACATATTCTCTTATAGCTGTAAGTACTGTCAGTATGACGGATTCTATGACAGTCGTAAGATGCATAAGAGCATCTATCATTTCCCAACTTGGGAATAGGAGACCATATTGGGATGGGGTGATATGACAAGTGTCATGACCATGCTGCAGTGTTGGACAAGTGTCCCTAGGCATGGGTTTTGGGCCACGAGGCCAAGTTGGACGCCCATCTCAAGGAAAGTTAATTTTTGACTTGAAAATTTCTATTTAAGCAGGTGCTTTGAGAGGAGATGTATTATGTGATTGATAGGTACTGTTTTGCTATTAGATTGTCTCTAGGTGCAAGTTTCAAAGACTCCTATAAAGACTTGCTTTGAAAGTGTTTTGTAAACCTTGTTATTTAGATAATACATTGTGTAGGTTTTGGAGTGTGGGGGTTTTCACCCATAAGGGTTTTCCCCACGTTATATCTTGTCTCTCTCTTCTTCTGTCTTACATTCATCTGTTGTGTATTTTTGCAATATCTTTGTTGTTGGGTTAATGATGCTGTAATTGTAAAGGGTAAAAAGAATTTGCACTCATCTCTCCTTATTAGATTAGTGTAGGAAGCAATTTTTGCACACCTAGCTTCCTTTCATATAGGTGAGTGCTTAGATGTGCCAAAGTTCAATTAGGAGTCCTAGGCCTAATTGTAGAAATGACAACAAGAAAGCATGAAAAGGAGAGAAAGAGGAAGGTTTATATGTCCTCATTACATCCAAAGAGACAAGCCCCCCAATAAGAAAGAGAACTAGAGATGGGTCCTAACAATAAGGCCATATAAAGTATTGATGTACAAATATACCCCCCCAAAGAAAGGAAGAGAGAACCCCCCAAAAGAGGGTAGAGAGAGAGAGTACTAGGAAGCTCCTCCTGAATGTGTAACATCAACACAAGTACTAAATGAATGAACCTAAATGTTGATGAAGATCAATTTTCACTAAACAAGAGATAGGTCCATAGGTGCATATAGAAGATCTTCCCAATCATAAGGAAGCAAACACAAGATGCATGTCTCTAGAATCTGTGTAATGGTCTCATGGTGATGCCAAGTGGTGCCAAGATGATGAAGGGGGTAAATCATAAAACACACAACAACAGAAATGGAACATAGAAAATAGAATATTTATTTATTGATCTGGGCAAGTCATTAAATTACAAAGCTCAAATACAATTAGAGGAATCAATCCTCCACAGGCTGCAACACACTACAGCTGCACCTCACCAGGCTCTAGAATCTTCTGCCTTTTGTAACCCCAAATTAGCTAGGGTTTTTGTTTTCCTACCTATTCTTGACTCTACACTTTTTCCCTTAACTCTACTTCTACCCAGAGTTCCCAAAATAGTCATAAATAGCCCCTTTTGGTGGCTTCCAGCTAAATTTCAAAATTTGCAACTCCCTCCAAAAGTACGTCAACCTCTGGGAAGCATAACTTTTGATCCGGGTGTCCGATTGACGAACCGTTTTAGGCATCAAAAAGCTTACGATGTGAAATATCACGCTGGAAATTCATAAATGGATTTATATGAACTTTTTTGGATGTTATGGGATGTTTTAGTGACTCATATCTTGTTTCAGAAATTTTCAGGGGTTTTTTGAAAAAAAAAAACTTTAATATCTTTTAGCTCAAAAATGAGCTTTGCCTGATTCCTTCACCAATGGTATTATATTTAAGTTGTGAAGATTTCTATAAGTTTTCACTTCAATTTGTGTCCAAATGCAACTTTTCCTAAAATAGCAGGTAAACTTTCCAAAACTAGCAATTTACTATTTTTAGCAGTTTGGAAAAAATCTGAAAGTCCTACATCATTATTCGGGAGATTATGGAACTAGAAACACTAATTATGGAAAGAAATGAAAACAATTGCAATGATTTTGAATCAACTTCTTTTTGGGTGATGCAAGATTGCCCTTACACCACTGGATGCTCCTGCATTAGACACCCAGGGAAATTTGAGAAGTGACCTTGTCACGTCTCAGGTGTTTGTTTAAGGAAAACCCAAACGGTCAACCTTCACCTTAAACAACTAAGAAGAATCTTCAACAGGCCTTTCTTTCCATTTCACCAGATATTATTCATATTGCATGTTCTTAGTACTTCTTCCCACATGGCTATCCAAGATCTCTTCTATCTCCTCCATTGAAGTAGATGCCGAAATACTCCACTATGCTTCTGTTGGTCCATCCTCTATTCCACCTTCATGATATTCTAATAGTCAACAATGTTGAAAATAGGGAAAATATTTATCCCACTCGACAGCTCTACCTCATATGCATTTCCTAAATCATGCTTCTTCAGGATCCTGCACAGTCCAAATTTCTTCATTTTCAACTTATTATAAGTTCCAATTAGGAACCTTTCTTTTCTCAAGTGAACCATGCCTTCATCTCCTACCTAGAACTCCTTATATCTCCTCTTCTAATCTGCCTTAGCCTTGTACTAAATATTCATCATAATAATGTGCTTTCTCATCTCTTCATGCAAATTCTTCAAATGTTCAACAAAGTCTTCAGCTTCAGCACTTGTCTTTTCTCCTTTGTCCAGCTTCCTTAACTCAGAAGCATTTCTTGGGCTATTGCCATATACAATATGGAATGATAATTTACCAGTACTCCTATTGACAGAATTGTTGTAAGCAAATTTGCCTGTGGTAAAATCAAATCTCATCCCTTGGGCTTATCTCCTACTAAGCATCATAGAAGGTTACCCAAACTCCTATTCACCACTTCCATTTATCCATCAGTCTATGGATGGTGCAGAACTGAACTTCAAATTTGTCTTCAACTTCTTCCACAATGTCCTCCAGAAATAACCAACAAACTTGGTATCTCAATCTGAAACTATCCTCTTAGGTAGACCATGTAATCTCACCACCTCCCTGAAAAATAACTCTGTAATATGAACAACATCATTAGTCTTCTTGCAAGGAATAAAATGTGCAATCTTTGAGAATATGTCCACCACCACAAAAATGAAATCATGTCCTCTTTATGTCCTTGGTAAACCAAGAACAAAATCCATACTAATGTCATCCCATGGCTTCTCGGGTATAGGTAGTGGTTGATACAACCCCGTATTCTGACTTGTTCCTTTTGCCATTTGACACACTCTACAACTCTGCACAAATTCCTCATATCATGTTGTAGTTGTGGCCAATGCTAATTCTCACCAACAATAGCAATGGTCTTATCTTGACCAAAGTGTCCAGCCAATCCCCCACTATGCTTCTCTTTAGTCAGGTTCTCTCTCATGGAACTCCTTGGAATGCACAATTGGCTTCCTCTAAATAACATGCCATCTCGGATTATGAAATCAAACCATTTTATCTTGTCTAAAGTAATAGGTTCCAAACAAGATTTGTAGGCCTCTACAAAATCTGGATCTTTAGGATACAAGCTTTTGAGCTCATCAAACCCAACAACCTCTTCATTTTTGTCAAAAATTTTTGCCTTCTACTCAAGACATCTACAACTCCGTTAGACTTCCCACTCCTGTGCTTCAAAACAAAAGTATAGATCTGTAAAAACTCAACCCATTTGAAGTGCCTCTGGTTCAACTTTCCTTGACTATTAATGATGTAGAGGCAAATTAGGTACAAGAAGATGGACAAACTAGACAAGGCTCTACTTCACCTACAAGCCTAAAAACAGAGATCTTTATGCAAAAGTGGGAACAACAGAAAGAAATTCATGGTTCATCATTGAAAGGTCTATTCGGGATGTTAGAGGACCCACTCCATCCATTGGTTAAGGCAGATCACACTCAGGACCAACACTTCCTTCATAAACCCCCAAAATGGCTAGTAGCCCTAAAAACAGAGAACAATCCTCATAACTTCTAGCACTGACCTCCAAATGCAAATCTCACACAATTGGGAGATATTATTTATGACCCCCACAACATATTCAAGAATGGGTTTGGGTTGTTTTGGGTGGTATGCCCTAACCAATAGCCCTACTAGTGTTTTTAAGCTCTAATTAGGCCTAGTTTGTGAAGCAAGTGCCTTTAAATGAAGGCTTGAAACTTCGAAGACTACTTGAACATGTCAATGACATCCCAAAACCATAGAATTCAGTCTTCCTTTACTATCATGATCGACTATCCTCAAAATCCATACTACTGTTGCTTCTGTCAATCACTTAGCACATGGTTTTGCTAAGTTTCATTAGTGAAATCTTAATAATAACAGTCCTCTGCCCAAACTACTCCTACAACACATTAAAATAGACATTCAAGGACTCATTCCATTGATCACAGAGTTTGATGAGTCAGTGAATGGAGGAAACATCCTAAATTGTTGTCAATACCCTAGTTAAGGGTTTCTCAGGCCACTTACAGAAAACAAAGGATTAAATTGTTCTAGAGAAATGTCAAGGATTCAAAACATATGCATTAGGAACATGAATCACCAAGCTTCCTTTCCAATACAACCAATAGTCACCACTCATCCGTACACAGGCAAACTCATTATTCTTATTTGATTTCTTCTCCAAAATGCTTCTCCACGCCTCTTCCTCTTACAATGAATAGGGTAGGGCTTTTAAGAAGCCTGCCAAATAGATTGATTTGATTTTCAAGATAGTTAAGGTCGATGGAAGGTTGGAAACCACCGAACTGTCTGTGCAACTCTCATTTTGGACTATAGCGAATTGTTTAGGCATAACAATGCCTTCAAACCATATTTACAAAGAAACTAGGCCTTGAACAAGGCATTAGACCCCTTGACATCATTCTAGACTTCTTGACCTCATTTTGAACTTCTTACCATGCCTTGACAAGGCTTACAAACATAAGGACTCTCTATATGCCTTGAGAAGGCTTTACACATGTGACTGCCTTAACAAGATGAGGATAGATATTTGGACATAGTCCTATCTCTTATTACAATCATGGTCTTCTAGGACCTTATTGAACAAAACAAGATGAACATCAAAGCAAGATGAATGGTTTTCTTGGTGCTCCTACACCATACTCCCCATGTGGAGAGAGAACTCAAGTCTCTTTAGCGAGTAGATCAACAATGGTGACACCATGCTTCAAGATGTCATCTTCACTCATCCAAGTGGCATCTTCCATAGGCAAGCCACTCCATTTGACAAGAAATAGTTTTTATGTCTTCTTCCTTGTCTTGTTCAAGACCTTGGTGTCAAGAATGCATTCCAACTTCAATGGTTGATTGGGTGGAAGACCCTTGATCCAATCTTCATCTCCAGCTGCTGTCATATCTACCTCTGAATCTGCATTAGAATCACCTTTGAAAGGAAACAAATCTAAAACATTGAAGATAGGAGATATGGCCAACCCTTGAGGAAGTTCAATCTCATAGGCATTGGGCCCAAACTTGTACACAATCTGGCATGGTCCTATCTTCTTCATGAGGAGTTTGGTTGGCTGCCCCTTAGGAAGTCTTTCCTTCTTCAAATGAGCCATGACCAAATCCCCAACCTTGTATTGTACATCTCTCCTTCTCTCATTGGCTTTCTCCTTGTACTTGTCATTGTTCTTTTGAAGAGTTTCCTTGACATTATCATAAATGTTCTTCATGGCCAATGCAAAGTCTTCACCTTGAGCACTTTTTCTTTCCAATCCATGGAGATCTCTCAATTTAATAACACCTCTTGGATGAATGCCATAAACAATTTCAAATGGACTCCTTCCTATGCTCCTATTGGTGGAATCATTATAGGCAATCTCTGCTTGAGGGATGATCATATCCCATGCCTTTCCATGCTTTTTGGTAAGACACCTGAGAAGGTTTCCCAAGGACCTATTCACCACCTTAGTTTGGCCATCAGTCTGAGGGTGATAGACTGAAGTAAAGGACAACTGAGTGCCCAACTTCTTCCACAAAGTGAGCCAAAAATGGCCTACAAACTTTGGATCCCTGTCAGTCGCAATGTTAAGAGGCAAACCATGGATTCTAACAATTTATTTGAAGAACAAACTAGTAATGTGAGAAGCATCATTAGTGCATTTACATGGCAAGAAATGAGCCATCTTATTGAATCTATCCACCACAACAAATATACTATCAAAGCCTCTTTGATTCTTAGGAAGACCCAACACAAAATCCATGCTAATACTTTCCCATGGCCTATTAGGAATAGGAAGTGGTTGATATAGACCAGCATTAGATGAAGTACCCTTTGCCCTTTGACAAATACTACAACATTCAACAAATTTTATGATATCTTATTGCATTTTAGGCCAAAAATAAAACCTCTTCATCTGATCCAATGTTTTATCCAATCCAAAGTGACCTCCAAGTCCACCACAATGTTTTTCTTTTATGATGTTCTCCCTCATGGAACACCTAGGAACACATAGTTGGATGCCTTTGAACAACAACCCTTGCTGCAACAAAAACTTAGAAAAATTAGAATGATAAGAGTCTGAAAATTGTGAACAAACTTCATATACCTCCTTGAAATCTTCATCATCCTAATACATGTGTTTGAGAGCATCAACCCCTACACTTTGCAACTGAATTTCTTGAACCATACACACCCTTCTACTCAATGCATCTGCCACTTTGTTAGCCTACCCCTTCTTGTGTTTGATTGAAAAGGTATAGGCTTGGAGTTTCTCAACTCATTTCATATGCCTATGATTGAGTTTCTCTTGTGAATTCAGAAAACTAAGTGCATGGTTGTCAGTATAAACAATAAATTATTTTGGCAAAAGATAGTGCCTCCATTTTTTCAAAGCTTGCACCATTGTATACAATTCCAAATCATAAGTAGAGTACTTTCTCTTAACATCATTCAATTTTTCACTAAAGAAAGAAACAGGCCTACCCTCTTGACTTAGGACAGCCCCTATAGCAAGATTACTAGCATTACATTCCCCCACAAACAACTTATTAAAGTCAGGCAAAACAAGTATGTGCTATTGTGCTACCTTTTGTTTTAGAATTTCAAAAGAATCATTGGCTGCCTTTGTCCACAAAAATTTACATTTCTACCCCCCTTTGATGGTATCCAAAATTGGTGCACAAATATGACTAAAACCCCTTATAAATTTCCTATAAAATGTTACCAAACCATGAAAACTTTTCACATCACCTCCTGTTTTTGGAGTTGGCCATGACAAAATGGCTTCTACTTTTGTTGGATCCATCTTCAAACTACCTTGTGAAATCACAAAACCAAGATAGGTGAGTTCTTTCTTCATGAAGACACTCTTTTCCATGTTGATCATCAATTGTTCATCATGCAACTTCCTCAAAATATAATCCAAATGTTGGAAATGCTCCTCCTTAGTCTTGCTAAAAACAAGAATGTCATCCAAATACACCACAACAAATTTTCCAATGAAATCCTTCAACACTTCATTCATGAGATGCATAAAAGTACTTGGAGCATTAGATAGACCAAATGGCATCACCAACCACTCATAAAGACCCTCATTTGTTTTGAATGTTGTCTTCCATTCATTCCCTTGTTTGATTCTAATTTGATGATACCCACTCTTAAGGTCTATCTTGGAAAAGTATCTAGCCCCTCCCAAACAGTCCATTAGGTCCTCAATCCTTGGCATAGGGAACCTATATCTTATGGTAATCTTGTTACTAGCTCTAGAATCCATGCACAACCTCCATTTACCATCCTTTTTAGTGGCTAGGATTGTTGGGATAGCACATGGGCTAAGGCTCTTTCTCACCAATCCCTTATCCAACAATTCTTGTACTTGCTTGGCAATCTCTTCATTTTGTGAAGGTGTCATCTTGTAGGCTACTTTGTTTGGCAAAGTAGATCCCGATATGAAGTCAATTTGATGGCTTATGTCCCTAATAGGTGGCAACTCATTAGGCATTTCTTCTACCATAATCCCCTTATACTTCTCTAGCAATTGTTGCACCTCATTAGGAACTTCTTCATTATTAGGATCATGCAAACTAGGACTATTTTTAGGCTTCAAAATCAGAGCATACCCTTGGGTTCCTTCCTCCTTAAGGGAATCTAGAAACTCTTTACCATTCACAATCATGCCACTTGACCCAACATTCTTTTCTACATGCTCATTAGGGAATGGATCCATTCTATACTTTCTACCATTCTTAGTTATGATGAAAGAATTAGTTTTACCATCATGTTGTGATTGAATGTCATCTTGCCATGGATGTCCTAACAGCAAATGAAAAGCATCCATAGAAATTACATCACACAAAAATTTTGTCCTTATATTCTCCTATCTCAAATTCAACCCATGATTGTTCATCTACCAAAACTTGTTGCCCTTTATTCAACCATGATACTTTATAAGGACTAACATGAGGAAGCCTTTTCAATTTCAATTTGTCTACCATTTAAATGGAAACCAAATTTTTAGTTGAGCCTGAATCAACAATTACCTTGCAAATCTTACCATAGGCCTTGCATGTTGTCCTGAACAATGTCTTCCTTTGAGGGGGTTCTTATGTTTGAGGCACCTTCAACATGGTTCTTCTCATCATCAAACTTTCTCCTTCATGGACCGAGGCTGCACTTCTAATTGGAGAATTGACACTTTGGAAATCTTCCTCTTAGATCAATTGGTTCCTTCTCTCTCCTCCATTAGAGCTTGAGGCTTGCTTTTCAAGACACTTGAAGGCTGGATGTCCCACTTGGTTGCAATTGTAGCACCTTCCCGTGAAGACATTAGGACCTCTCCCTGGTCCACCAAATCTACCTCTCCCACTAGGCCTTCTTCATCTAAAGCCTCCTCTAGAACTAGATTCTCCACTTTTCTCTTGGGAACTAGATTCCCCTTGACTTCTTTGGGATTGATTTCTGCCTCCAAAATTGCCCCTATCTCTAAAATTTCTGCCACCTCTTCCTCTACTTTGCTGCTCACCTTTCCTCTTCAACTTTTCTTAACCCCTAGTGCCACTTGAAAGCACTTCTCCATAGTTTCAAGGGTCAATAAACATCTTGGATATTGAACCTCAAACCATTTAGATGCCTTGCCACCTTAGCTTTTTCATCCTCCATGTACCCACAACGAAGAGTGTATTTGTGAAACTCCTCGGTGTAAGTAGCCACATTCAAATCTCTTTGTTTGAGATTTTGCATCCTCTTGTAGATTTGCACCTCATAGTTTGATGGAAGGAATTGGGACTTGATCCTCTCCAACATTTTGCTCCATGAAGAGATCATACTCATCCCATTCTTTACCCTCTCTCCTTGGGTGTAATTCCACTATGTAAGGGCAACACCTTTGAGTTTAGTTTTTGCAAACTTAACCCTCTTACTTTTAGGAACTTCTTTGTATTCAAAGTAGTTTTTTAGAGCCTCAATCCACTCCATGACTTCATCAGCATTCATCTTCCCACTGAACATGGGAATCTCCATCCGAACCTCCGAAGAATCCTTGCCAATTGCCTTGATGGCTTCAAGGAAATGCCTTTGATCAGCCGGTACTTCTACCTCTTCTTGCTCATCTTCTTCTTCCTCTTTCTCTTCCTCTTCATATGAACCTTCATCTATCCTCTTTCCTATCCTCAATGCCTTCAACTCCTCTTGGAATGCTTCCTTGACTCCACTTTTGATCTTCTCTTCCATCTCCTTGAACTTCTTGACCACTTCGGTGGTCATCCCCTTTGGAGGCATATTGCTAGCCTCTCCTTCACTCTCCTCTGCTGACATATACTGGGCATTATACCACCAACAATAAAACCTTTTATGGCTTTGATACCACTATGATGTAGTGGCAAATTGGATAAATGAAGATGGACAAACTAGACAAGGCTCTACTTCACCTACAAGCCCAAAAATAAAGATCTTTATACAAAAGTGGGAACAACGGAAAGAAAGTCATGGTTCATCATTGAAAGGTTGATTTGTGATGTTAGAGGACCCACTCCATCCATTGGTTAAGGCACACCACACTCAAGACCAATACTTCCTTCATAAACCCCAAAAATGGCTAGTAGCCCTAAAAACATAGAACAATCCTCATAACTTCTAGCACTGACCTCCAAATACAAATCTCAAACAATTGGGAGATACCCTTTATGACTCCCCACAACATATTCAATAATGGGTTTGGGTTGTTTTGGGTGGTATGCCCTAACCAATAGCCCTCCTAGTGTTTTTAAGCCCCAATTAGGCCTAGTTTGTGAAGCAAGTGGCTTTAAATGAAGGCTTGAAACTTCCAAGACTACTTGAACATGTCAATGACAGACCAAAACCATAGAATTCAGTCTTCCTTTGCTATCATGATTGACTGTCCTCAAAATCCATACTACTGTTGCTTCTATCAATCACTTAGCACATGGTTTTGCTAAGTTTCATTAGTGAAATCTTAATAATAATAGTCCTATGCCCAAACTACTCCTACAACACATTAAAGAAAACATCTAAGGACTCAATCCACTGATCACATATTTTGATGAGTCAGTGGAATGGAGGAAACATCCTAAATTACTGTCAAAACCCTAGTTAAGGGTTTCTCAGTCCACTTACAGAAAATAGAGGATTAAATTGTTCTAGAAAAATGTCAAAGATTCAAAACATATGCATTAGGAAGGTGACTCACCAAGCTTCCTTTCCAATACAACTAATAGTCACCACTCATCCATACACAGGCAGAGTATGGGTAGCAACAGCAGAAAAATAGTCAAACACAGGCAGAACTCGTTATTCTTATTTGATTTCTTCTCCAAAATGCTTCTCCGTGCCTCTTCCTCTTACAATAAATAGGGAAGTTCTTTTAAGAATCCTACCAAATAGTTTGATTTAGTTGTGAAGGCAGTTAAGGTCGATGGAAGGTTGGAAACCACCGAACTGTCTCTGCAACTGTCTCATTTTGGACTGCAGTGAATTGTTTAGGCATAACAATGCCTTCAAAATAGATTTACAAAGCAGTTAGGCCTTGAACAAGGCATTAGACCCCTTGACATCATTCTAGACTTCTTGACATCATTTTAAACTTCTTCCCATGCCTTGACAAGGCTTACAAACATGAGGACTATCTCTATATGCCTTGAGAAGGCTTTACACATGTGACTGCCTTAACAAGATGAGGATAGATATTTGGACATAGTCCTATCTCTTATTACAATCATGAATGGTCTTCTAGGACCTTATTGACCAAAACAAGATGAACATCAAAGAAAGATGAATGATCTTCTTGGTGCTCCTACACCAATTAAGATACTGCAAAGCCTGGCGATCAGTATATAAAACGAACTCCTTTGGCAACAAATAATGTCTCCATTTCTTCAAAGCCTGAACTATTACATAAAATTCCTGATCATAAACAAAATACTTTTTCTTGGCATCATTAAGTTTCTCACTAAAAAGGCAATGGGCTTATCTTCTTGGCTCAAAACATCTCCTATAGCACTACCACTAGCATCACAATCTACTTAAAATACCTTATTGAAATCTGGAAGTGCCAAAACAGGTTGCTCTGTGACTTTCTGCTTCAAAGTACCAAAGCTTTTGTCTGCTCCTTTAGTCCATCTAAACTCTTTTCTATCCCCTCTCATTGTCTTAGTTAGGGGTGCACAAATGCTACTAAAATTCCTAATAAACGTTTGTAAAAACTTGCCAAACCATGAAAAAATCTTACCTCTGTAGTACTTCTCAGTGTAGGCCATTCAATGATAGCCCTTACTTTTTCTGGGTCCATCTTAAGACCTTCCTCTGAGACAACAAATCCTAGGTATACCAACTCCTTCTTTGCAAAACTATATTTCTTCAAATTAATCAACAACTTCTCCTCCCTCAGCTTCTCTATAACTCTTCTGATATGCATTAGATGTTCATCCCAATTCTTAGTAAAAATCAAAATATCATCCAAATAAACAATAACAAAACTTCCCAAAATTTCTTTTAGTACCTTGTTCATGAGCCGCATGAATGTACTCGGTGCATTGGGTAGCTCAAATGGCATGACTAACCACTCATACAAACCCTCCTTTGTCTTGAAGGTTGTTTTCCATTCATCTCCTTCTCTAATTTAAATATGGTGATACCCACTCTTTAGATCAATCTTCGTGAAGTACTTGGCTCCACTCAAATAATCCATTATATCATCCATTCTGGGTAATGGAAATTTGTACTTGATCGTGATCTTGTTGATGGCTCAAGATTCTATACACATTCTCCACTCTCCATCTTTCTTTGGTGCTAGTACTGTAGGTACTGCACATGGACTCAAGCTCTCCCTTATCAGTCCATTCCTTAATAGCTCTTGAACTTGTATGTTCAGCTCTTCACTCTCTGCAGGAGTCATTCTGTGGGCTTCCTTATTCGGCAAACTAGCTCTTGGTATCAAATCCATTTGGTGACTTATCTTCCTCACTGGTGGTAAACCTTCTAGTACATTATCATAGATAATATCCTAAAATTCTTCCAACATATCTGAGACTTTTGCTGGTACATCTTCACATTTCTCTTGAGTAATCTTAGGAATCAATGCAAAGTAATGACGCTCATGCTTCATACCCTCCAAAAATTTTCTACCATCTACCAAACAAATTCTGACAGTACTACATACCTTTTCTTCCACCTCCTTCAAGGGCTTCAGCTTAGGATGAACTCCATCCTTTATAAGGGAATATGTGTTTGCACAGCCATCATGGACAGTGCTCCTATCATACTGCCATAGCCTCCCCAACAGCATATGACATGCATCCATCGGTATGATATCACACAACACCTCATCATGGTAGTCCCAAATCTTGAACTTCACTAAACACTACTCATTGACCAAAGCTCTGTGGTCCTTCTGCAACCATGCAATCTAATATGGATGTGGATGCTTTCTTCTTGTCAACCATCTCCTCTTAAACAAGATTATCAGTACTTCCACTGTCAATAATAATATCACAACACTTACCTTCACATTTGCACCTTGTGCAGAATAAACTCTTCCTCTGATTGGGTTCTTTCTCCTCATTCAATAGAGTTCTTTTGACAACTAGGGTTTCTCCTCTTTCAGCATCTTCAGAACGCTCAGATTGCGCATCTTCATCTACATGTGCAACTTGTGCATTAACTTCAGGTCTTCTATTTATCCTTCCTTGATGTTGTGGACACTCGTATGCTCGATGTCCTTCTCCACGTTGGAAACAAGTTCCTCTAAAACCTCCTCTTCTAGGTTCTTGCCTAGGTCTGCCTCTTCCTCTTTTCTCACCATTGTATTGGTCACGAGGGCAGTAGGAATTATCCCCTCTCTAATATTGACTAGTGCCAGCTTCTTCACTTTTCTTTTGATCTTCATTACAGCCTCCATAGGGTCTTCCACCAGTCCCTTTGCTTGCTATCAAATCTTTTATTCAACTTCTCTTCCACCTTCAGGGAAAACTGGTATGCATCTTCTATGGTGGTCATTTTGACCAGGCTCAACTCCTCTTGAATACTTGGCCTCAACCCATTAATGTAACGGGCTACCTTCTCCTCGTTGGCCTTTGCATGGCCTATCCTAATAGTAATCTTATAAAACTCTTCTGTATACTCCATGACAGACTTGTTACCTTGCTTCAATCCTTGCAGCTTCTTCAACAACTCCAGCTAATAGTCCACAGGAATGAACTACTTCTTCAATTTCTCCACGATCCAATCCCATCTGGTAATCTTTCCTTTTCCTCTTCTATTTCTCTCCAACTGGACCTCCTTCCACCAAATACTAGCATGGCCCTTCAGCTTTGTCTTTGTAAACTTGACCCGATCTGGGTCCTCCACATCTTCATACTCAAAATACTCCTCCATGTCATTGATCCAATCAATAAGTTGTTCTGGATTCAAATCTCTAGAATAGGTAGAAACTTTGATATTGGGCCTCTTTTCGATCTTCTAAATGGACCTCAACAACCTAACTTTTTCAGGATCTCCTACAGCTTCTTGTTCTTCCTTAGATATCTCTTCTTTAGCTTCATCCTCACTTCCTTCTCTTGTTCTCAGATCAAACCCTCTTCGCAACTCCTCTTGTAGTGCATTGATCTGCCTTTGCAGGGCTCTAAAACCATCTTCCGTCAAAGCATTCCTCCCAATATGATTTCTTCATGGAGGCATCTTGATCTCTGCAGCAAACCCACAACCTTAGGTTCTAGTATAAACTGCCTCATGGTCAGTGATCTATCTACACACTCAAGAACCCTTACTCTGATACCACTTGATGAAGGGGGTAAATCATAAAACACACAACAACATAAATGGAACACAAAAATAGAATATTTCTTTATTGATATGGGAAACTCATTACATTACAAAAGCTCAAATACAATCAGAGGAATCAATCCTCCACAGGCTGCAACACACTACAACTGCACCTCACTAGGCTCTGGAATCTTTTGCCTTTTGTAACCCCAAATCAACTAGGGTTTCTATTTTCCCACCTATTCTTGACTCTACACTTTCCCCCTTAACTCTACTACTGCCCAGGGTTCCCAAAATAGTCATAAATAGCACCTTTTGGTGGCTTCTAGCTAAATCTCAAAATTTGCAACTCCCTCCAAAAGTAGGTCAACTTCCAGGAAGCATAACTTTTGATCCGGGTGTCCGATTGTTGACTGTTTTAGACATCGAAAAGTTCGTGATGTGAAGTATTACACATGAAATTTATAAATGGATTTATGTCAACTTTTCATGATGTTATGGGATGTTTTAGTGCCTGATATCTCATTTCAAAAAATTTTAAGGGCTTTTCAGAAAACAAAAACTTTAATATCTTTCAGCTCACAAATGATCTTTTCCTTATTCCATCACCAAAGGTCTTATATTTTAGTTATGAAGCTTTCTGTAATTTTTTGCTTCAATCCGTGTCCAAATGCAAACTTTGCTAAAATAGTAGGTAAACTTTCCAAAACTGGTAGTTTGCTATTTTTAGCAGTTTGGAAAAAAATTGAAAGCCCTACATCATTATTCAGGAGATTATGGAACCAAAAACACTAATTATGGAAAGAAATGAAAACAATTGCAATGATTTTGAATCAACTTCTTTTTGGGTGATGCAAGATTGCCCTTACACCACTAGATGCTCCTGCATCACAAGATTTTATCAAGTACTACAAAAGACAATAACTCAAAACCATGTGAAGCAGGGGACATAAGAGGTGACAAAGAAGATGAAGATGCAACTACAAAAGCAATGTCATAAAAGAGGAAAATAAGGTCCTCAATGGTGTCATCAAGATATAAAAGGCAAGGGTCCACAAATAGATGTGAAATGTCTGAGAAGTAGACCTCCCAATGAAGTGGATCATGTAGAAATAAATAATCCTACAATAGAGAATCATTGTAAGCCCTCAAATAAGAAACTCTAAACTCTATAGAAGTAACACGTGGGTGAGAAATCTTAGTGTAGGTTATGTGACTACATTTCTCATCCAATTATGTATCCACATAAAATGGATAAATATGAACAATGGTATATGGTGAATCAGAAGGAGGAGGATCGATAGCAATCTTAGTATCATCCATATGTGAAGAGTTCTCCAAGGAAGCATCACTTTTAGATGGAGATTCAAGATCTCCATATTGCTGTGTCACAACTTCAGCCAAGTTATTAACACAAGTGAATTTAAGTATTTTTAACTAAAAATCAATTTTGGTCAAACATATGATCTTGTAAGATTCATTCTAGCTAAGTTAGATATGTCCACAACTTTTCCAACTAAAATTGTTGGCTAAATGTATATGTAGCACCACAATGAGGCCAAGTTACCAAAAAAATAAAATTATTTGAAAAACTTGATATTTCAACTTCTACTCGTGTAAAAAATATTTTTTAAAAATATATAAAAATACCCTTTTGTAGATCTATAAGTTTAGTTTTCAAATATATATACATATATATATATATACATATATATATATTAATTATTATTTATATTTTCCTTTTTATTTTTACTAAAAGTAGGTTATCAGCACAAAACATTAGGTCGATTACCATGTCAAGGAATAATAGTAAAACTTATTAAATTTTTTTAAAAAAATATTCAATGCACTAGATAAAAGCATCTATATCAAGATGGTATAATTTCTTTTATATTTTAGATAAATAGCTAATATGAAAGTTGACGTCGAATGGAAACAACTACGCTTTAATACACATACATTTTAATATTCATTTAAAAATATATATTTATCAAAATTGGAAAAAAAATATATCCATGCACTAAAGTTTCAAGTTATAAATACATACAAAAACATTGAAGAAAAATAAAATTTACTATATAAAGATTGATGTCTCATGTAACTTCATTTTTCAGCATTTTATGAGCAACTAAATTATGGTGTCAATTTATTTAAAACTATATTCAAATAATTTTTTAATTTTTTTTTAAAATACAAACATAAAATATACTAAAAAATAAATATTTTATTAGTTTACATCATTTCAAAATTCAAAACATATATGTCACTTTTTAGTGATTCAAGTTTAAAAGTTGGATCAGTGTTGGTTGTTTCCTTTATAAAAGTATGACACAACTTTGTACTTTTACCCTTTTAGATGATGGTCCAAGTAGTTAAATACACTCAATGTGCTTGACCTAATGTAGAATATCCTAAACAATTGTTAGACATATTAGTCCATAGACCATTTTATTGTTGTTTAATCATTCAATATTCTATTTATAATCACTTGGCTTAGGAACGACTCTAAAGAAATAGGGCAGCAAATTATGCTCAAGGCAATGATTCTTTATCCCTTCTATCTAGGACAAATAGTTCTATAAACTTAGCCTAAAAATAGAATGGTGGATTACCATGATGAAACCCTCTAAAATGGAACATTATCTCAATTCACAATTACTATCTCTATAAAACACCCCTATAAATTACTCAATCATGAAAGCCCCTTAACACAAAATGATCATGGCACTTTACATTTAGTCCAATTACAATATTCTCAACAACAAGAAGGTTCAATTAAAAATTACAATTAATCTAAGAAAAATCAAATAAGACAAGTTACATATGAGATTGTAGAGCTCAGAAAGAGCTTTTTGTCACCTATAAGAAGTGAAAAAACTAATACTTTAGACAAAAGATATGCCTATTTTTGTGCTAGTGCTTTATAAGGGACAATAGAGACATGCTAGGGAGTATTTTGAAAAAGAATATTCTTAGAAAACGTTTTCCTTAAAATAATATTTGGTAATATTTAAGAAATCCCCACCCATAATTAGTCGATGGGATTTTTAAGTGGACTTGCAAGTCCATAAAGTCCTTGACACACTTATCTCATGATGTCAAAAGGATTTTTACCTATACTAAACAAGTTTTAGTCACCTACAAACAAGTTCAAATGCTAGAAAATATTTTAAAAATAAGCTACAATTTGAGACAAAAAGTAAGTGACTTGACATGACTCTTCATTGCAAAAAAATAAATTTTATCCCAAAAATCCCATTGCTCATAAAACATGAGCATGACAATTGATGTGTTTTGATTTTTCAGCAAGCCATAGAAGCATCATTAGAGGAATTTCCATTTGAAGAGATTAATGTTGTGGGTATGTGTAGGATCATCACGGGCCAACTAGTGGCAATGGAAAAAAAACATGTCTTTACTTAGCCAAATTCGTTAATTGCCCAACTTTGACTTTTGTAGGTATGTTAAAAATATTCATTTTGGCTTGGATACCAAACCAAAATGGATATCCATTTTGGTTTTCCAGAAATGGATATCCATTTCCTAGAACTATAAAAATGGTTTTTTTTTAATTCTTTACATTGTGCATAGATAAACATGTGCATGTTGTGTAGCCTAAAGAAGCAAGATCATTGAGTGCTAGAGTAGAAGGTACAAACTGAGAGGCTAGGGAGAACTTGATGATGAACATTGTTTTGTTGAAACTTGCATGAAAGGATGATGAACCATGGTTTAGAAAGAGTCTCTTCTAACTAAGTGCAAGTTTAGAGGAAAGTGTTACAATCTAATCATTAATGGATGCACCACAAACACATTAGTATCAATAAATATTATGCATAAGTTAGGGATGAAGATAGTCATGAAAATCACACAATACAATCTCATGGATACAAAAGGGATAATAACTCATTATGACATAGTAACATTAAGTTACATTCTACCTTGAAGGATATATAAATAAGGTATGGTGTGATGTGATTTTGATGTATGCCTACCATGTGTTACTAGGAAATCCTTGGTAGTATGATCGATGCATTGTGCATAGGGGCACAAGAACACCTTCACCATCAAGAAGGATGGGAAAATTTTGAGTTACTTCCCATGAAGGATGAGGAAGAGTTCATGTAGAAGGCCAAGGTGTTTCTATTATCAAAATGAAAATTTCTCAAGGAGATAGAAGACTTGAAATACTACTATGCACAAGTAGTCAATCCCACATAGAAGGAGTAGATTGAGCCACAACTTAGAGTCCAGACAAGTTGTGATCCTACATGAGGAGTTCATAGAAGTGATTTGTGAAGGAATTGTAGATGTATTTCCACCAATATGTAGCATCTCATAGTCCATGGATATGATTCTAAGTTCTAGTTTTCCAAACAAGCTTATATATGCCTTAAAAAAGAGGTAGGAACTATTGTATGTAATGATGGTTAAACTAGTGGGCATGGAGGTGATGAAGGATATCTACACCAAAAATCTATATTTTACAGATACATGGAATGCATTAGTAGAACCCTATATGGGAGATATAGTCTTATATGAGGAATAATTTACATGAGGGATAACTATTCAAGAGTTAATAATTGTCCATATTGTAGAGTTCTAGGAAGGATAATATCATTAGAGAGTTACATTAAGGTGGACTTGGAGGATATTTTCATGTCTATAAAAGACATGATCCATGTTGGAGTAGAGGTATCACTAGCTAAGTTTGAAGAAAGATGTACATATATTCATTTAAAGAGGTACCATCTACCAAAAACAAAGATAATTACATAAAACATTGGGTTTTATAAGCCGTTGTGCATGCCAAATAGATTGTGGGAGGAACTATCTATATTTTGTCTTTGGATCTAAGCACATAGAGGGGCAATGATTCTATCTTCATAGTGGTATTTTTTTCCTAAATGTAACACTCCATTCCTTGTGTGTAGTTGAATGAGACATTTTAGATAGTGGATTTATTCTTCAAGGATATATTTTGGTTGCATGGGTTGCTATGGAGCATAACATCTGATCATGACATGAAGTTCCATAGTCTGTTTTAGTACAACCTATGGAATAAATTAGGTACAAATCTCAATTATATCTCTATGTATCATCTACAGATGAATAGATAGACATAGGTTGTTAATCAAAGTCTTGGAAATATGCTTAGATGTGTGGTAGGGGAAATTATTAGGTTGTGGAACTCTATGTTGGTGCAAGTAGAGTTTGTGTACAATAGCTTGGTGAATTTATCATCAATGAAGGTTCTATTCCAAGTGGTGTATGGGACATTCACACAAGGTGTCATAAATTTGTTGGGAGTAAAAAAAGGCAAGTGCAAAACTATAGAAGTTGAGGAATTTATGCGACATGTATGAGAGAGATTCATGCACAAGTCAAGGAGTAGATGGAGGAGAGTAGCACAACGTATATGTATTACACATAGATGATCATTATATAGAGAGAATATTTACTCAAAGTGTGAGTCATGGAACATTTAAGAAAAATAGTTACCTAGAGGAACCTATAATAAGTTAAATCTAAAGAAAGCCAGTCCATGGTACATTATATGTAGATTTTCTATGAACACATGATGAGATATATTAGGACTAGGGATGGTATTCACCTTGCAATCGATTTAGACTATTGCAATTTATTTAATAGTCAATTAATTATGTGTACAACTCTAAGGATCATGAAAATGGGAAAATTGGACTTAAACATGAGTCCATACCTTCTCTAGGTGAATTAGAATATGTTTGTAAGGGGTATGATGTGGAGGGAAGCAAATGTGTAAGGCATGATTGGAAACTCAGCACAAAGTGGAGGGTAATCTATGAAAATTTATGACATTGTAAGATGTGTAAGAAGCATATATGACATGTTGTAAGAGGTGTAAGAAACAATATATGATGACATGTAAGAAGTTGGTTGTCATTTTTGGACTTGGGGAGTTGTTATTTTGTCCTTTAGTGAGTTGTTTTTGTCCTCTAGTGAAGTTGCATAAATGAGTTCATGAGAAAGGTCTTGAAGCTTCTAGAATGATACTTGTAACTCCCACACACATGGCATGAGGTCTCGTTTGCATGTTGACTACTTGGCTCATGGTTTGAATCCATTGTATTGGAAACCATAAATTGGATTACATTTACCTATATATTGGACGCATGGGATAGTAGTTTGTATGCTATTATAGGTTAACTACTATGCTACCATAATTTTGTTGGACTAAAGGGGAAGTTGTGTTAATGTACTCTATATTTGAGAATAATATAAGATTGTAATCTCTTTGGTGGTGGGGTTTTATACACATTGTATCTCCCTATTGGTCCTCTATCTCTCTCTAAACCCTAAACCCTAAACCTCTAAACCTTAACCCCTAACCCCAAAACCCAAAACCCTAAACCCTAAATCATGCCCCTAAACCCAAGCAACCCTAAACCTCTATCTCCCTATCTCTCCCTATCTCTATCATCCCTCTACCTCTCAATCTCTCTCTATGTCTCTGGACATGTCTCTCACTCTTTATCTCCCTATCTCTCCCCTCTGTCTCCTCTATCTCTCCCAATCTTTATCAGTCCCCTCTCTCTATCTTTCTTTAAACCCTAAACCCCTAAACCCTCAACCCTAAACTTAAGCAATGCTAAACTCATAAACCCTAAACAATGCCCCTAAACCCTAACCCCTAACCCCAAGCAACCCTCTCTCTCTCTGTGTTTATATGGTTCAACTATTGAACAATGATAAAATTTAATGTGGTAGAATGTGGTGAGTTTTAGATGTTGTGATATAGCATGGAGATATGTCTACATGTGGTGATGCTATGGAAATTTAACCATGAGTCATTTGAAGAGTACTCACAACTACATATTTAATTGTGCTAGTAGAAGCATAAATAATAATGCATGTGGACTTGTAGCAGACTTGAAGTTCATGTGAAACAATCTAGAGGCTTGGTTATGTTAAGAGAATGTTCTACAATACTACAAGTTGAAAGAATTGGTTAGATGGTTGTATTTGTTACTACAAGCTTATGATTGGTAGTGGTGGTTATACAAGAAGACATGAATACATTGACTATAGTTAGCAATTTAAACTATTGATATTTAATGTGTAATGTAACATATAGTCATCTATAATGGTTATCCACATGGACCTGCATCATGTTTGGTGATATATGTGATATATTGATTTTATGATATGGTCAACATATAGCTTTGTGACTCTTGGTATTCCATTGGTTTGCTGGATAGTTAGACAATTGGTATCCTATGATGATGCATATAGCTATCTACTTAAGTGAATGGAGAATGGTTGGATTGTGATTAGTTAGGTGTTGGATGTGAGAAACATAGAAGAAAAGTATGCTCTAAGCATGTAAATATCAACTCCATCAAAAGAATTCTTCTATTAAATCAATGGATTCTAAATAATATAATGGTTTAGCTATCTTTTACTACTAGGTTTTCTCGCATAAGGGTTTCTAACATAAAATCTAATGTCCCATATTGTTTTTTTTGGTTTTATATACTATCACATGAGCTTTCTTAAATGTTACTAGATAGATAATACATTTGTATCATTGTCTTTGACATATTATTTAAGTTACTCCTCTATCATAGTATAATGAAAAGAATAATGAAAATACAACAAACTAAAAAATAATATAGTATATTTAAGTTACTCCATATAGTATATTTAAGTTACTCCTCTATCATATTAGTTAATCCAAGACAACAAACTAAAAAACAATGAAAATAATTGGGTAAAGAAAAATGGATATCCATTTTGCAAAACAGATATCCATTTCTCAAAACATAAAAAAGGGAAAAAGAGGTCGCGTTTTGCAAAATCACAGATTGCAAAATGCAGACCTCTCGCAAAACTGATATCAGAGCTCAAGAACAGATATCCAATCCAAAGAGGTTAGTAAATTTGCATTTTTTTGTTTGTTTTGTATATTCAAGCAATTTTTTTTTGGTTTTTTATGCTAAATAGATATGTTTTATATTTTAAATAGGTAAAATGGAATAACAAAATGAAAACCCAAACCCTCCACCACCAAACCCTCCCCCTCCAACAGTCGAAGAGAAAATTCAAAGAAACATTGATCAAATAAGTAGGATTGTAGAAATGTATTGCCACCACCCTTGATTGTCTACAATGACATTGAATTTAGAGGGAATTATTAGTCATGTTTGAACCCTGTCAAGCCAACACGAATCATTTAGGCAATGGAAAGAAACCAAGAAGGTAGAATATGATGATGGTTTATCATATGATCAAGTGAAAGAGTTAGACATTTAGAAAGCTATGTTAGCCCAATATTTTTTCAATCCTAAAACTAGCTTGCATGTTGATGTTTGTAAGCCCAAGTAGTCAATCAAATCCATGTGTACACATTTGGGCATTAGTTATAATTTTTGGGATTGTTGGTGGATAGTTTTTGATAAACCACCCAACAACAATTTAGACGTACCTTTGTATTTCCTTCGTAAACTCTATGCAGAGTTCGTCATGGGCCACCATGTTAATTATTTTGATTTTAGAGATTTTTAGGGAGTAGGTAAGGGAATGCATCAAGATAGACCTGGGGCAATGAGACAAGTACAAGGTCCCTATATTCCCCCTCCTATTCCTTCTCCACCCCCAATTTAGCACCCAAACGTTGTTGCATATGCAACACAACAGGGCCTTAGTGCAATACACTCTTTGACCGAGCACTTGATTATACATACTTCTTAGTTGTACAACAACGTGATGTTGGTGATGATATTGGATCACCTGATTTTACTAGACCCTCCTCCACACATGTTTGTGTGCCCCATCATTGCATTTTTTACAATCAACTATGCTTAGGTCCTATTTTGGAGAGTAGCGAGCCACCTTTGAACACCTCAGAGTATGATCTCCATTCATGAGATGAGGCAGTGGCCTCGAAAACTCAAGCTAATGAGTCAGGGACAAGAGCAAAAGCACAAGCATCAATGGAGCATAGAGAAAGAGAAGACCATGGCTAATCTTTTATGCACGTAATGTTGGAATTAGACCAGACAACTAAGAGGGGGGGTGAATCAGTTGTCCCAAAAATTAACCTTTTCTTCCTTTTAATCTTCTTTCACAAATTGTAAATTGATTAATGATGTAAACATTAAAGCATGAAACAACATCACATAAGTAGAAACATAATCAACACATTTGACACCAAGATTTTTGACGTGGAAACCTGGTTAAGGGAAAAACCACGGTGGGTTAGCCCACAAGATTCGTACCTTGTTAAAAGTACTTAAAAAGAATGGGAAGGCACTTACCTTTGGGCTCACTACTCAAAAGAGAGGCTCACTACCTACAAGAAATTTATGTTTAACATAGAAATAATTAACTGAGAAATAGCATCTACTTCCTACTTGGTTCAATTTCATTGAATGCTCATAAAACTTCTACTCCGCTTCCAAACTCTTCTTCACTAACTTTTCACTATATTCTGCTTTTGCTCTTCTGCTCCTCCTCTTCTTTGTTCTACTCCTAATCCTTTCTTCATATTTATTATTTTTTCTCAAGGATGATTTTCCAGGACTCAACTATACTCCTTTATATGCTTCATCAACCTTGGAATAAACATCAAGGTCAGCACACCAAACATCTTACTTAATGTGAATCACTAAGATGTCAACCAAACATTGCTAAGACTTGAATCTTCTTTCAACAACACACCACGCTCTAGAGAATTGCTTCTGGAACATCCGCAATATGCTTGAATCATCTGATTAGCCAGGACTGGGAAGAACATCAACACCAAGAAGGAAATCTTCACCAACAAGCTCAAACTTCAATGCGAACCTCCAACATAGCAGTCACATGATCCAGAGACCTCCACAAGCACAATGAATTTAACAAAAACATTTGCAATCCTCCAAATCATCAGAATCACTTGCATCTTCATCCAGAACCCCAAGAATACTATCTGCCATGACTGTCATCTTAGAAAGATTGCTTGTGAACCTCCAAACCACGAACCACTTGAATGGATGATACACACTGACTTCCCAAATATGCCTCTAGATCTGCAGATCATTATTTGACATATCTAGAAGGATCTAGACCACTTCTCTATTGCTCTATCCCTTCTAAATACTACAAAACTGGTTCTACTCAGATGGCCATAGTTTCTTCAAATCTTCATGTGGACCTCTCAAGTCCTGACTGGAGCTACTTCACACAATCTTCTATACTTCCGTATGATCTACATCCATTGATCTTTATTAATTTTCTCAATATCCTTAACATTCCAGTCTTCTAGTCAGGCAACAAGATAGGATACAGTTGACACCAATGGAAACAAGAATATGTTGACATCAATGACAACACTGATTAGGCACATATTTGCAACAATCTCCCCCTTTGTCATTGATGGTAAAATATGATGTGAAAAATTGATTCAACCATCAAGACAAGAGCTTCTCCCCCTTTCTCTTATGACTTCTGCAACCACTATCTTCATTGCTCCTCCTTTCACCAGCAACTAGTTTTTCACATGACTTGTCTCCCCCTTTGATATCAATGGCAAAGGACACACATTTGTAGTCTTTTCTCCTTAGTTTTGTTTCAGATCAAACTGAAAAATTGCATGTAGACTACTCCCCCTGAGTAGTGCTTCCTTAACATCAATCTGGATCACAAGATATGACTGTGAATTTTAGTGGACTGATGCACTCTAGTGCATCTTAATTCTGATCAGGAGGGGTAATAACCCCTAACTTCTCTCTGAGATACTCAAAAGTATCCTTGGGAAGAGGCTTAGTGAAAATATCCACAATCTGATCCTTTGAGGACACAAACTCCAACTTGACTTCATTCTCATTTACTTTCTCTCTTAAAAAATAAAACTTGATGGATATATGCTTTGTCTTTGAATGCAACACCAGATTCTTTGTGATACTTATTGCACTTGAATTATCACAGAAGATTGTGATAGGCTCCTCAAACATAATTTTGATGTCCTTCAACATTTGCTTCATTCACATGACTTGAGTATAATTGTTTGCTGCTACTATATACTCAGCCTCTACTGTAGATAGGGAAATTGCCCCCTTTTTACTTAACCAAGAAACCAATCTACTTCCCAAGAAGAATGCACCACCACTAGTGCTTTTTCTATCATCCACATCTCTTGTCCAATCAACATCTGTATATGCATGAAGAGTGAAGTCATTATCCTTTGGATACCATAATCCATAATCAATTGTCCCTTGGAGATATCTAAAAATTCTTTTGACTACTAAAACATGGGATTCTTTAGGATTAGCTTGGAATCTAGCAACAAGCCCAACTCCATTCATGATATTAGGTTTGGTCTGAGTCAGATAGAGTAGTCCTCCAATCATTGATCTATACCTTTTCAGATTTGCCTTAGGGGATTCATCATCTTTACTCAACTTACATCTGGTTACCATAGGCATACCTACTGGATTTGAATCTTCCATTCCAAACGTCTTCAACAATTCTTCCACATACTTAGACTGAGATATAAAGATACATTTGTGTGACTGATTGATTTGCAGACCTAAGAAGAAGTTCATTTCACCAAACATGGACATCTCAAATTCAGTTTACATCTGGTTAGCAAATGTTTTGCACATACCCTCATTTCCACCAAAAATGATATCATCAACAAATACCTCAACAATCAAAATATTCTCATGATCAATCTTGAAGTAGAGATTACTGTCAGCAGTGCCTTTGCTATAACCTAGCTTTAGCAAATACTTATCTAATCTTGCATACTAGGCTCTTGGAGTTTGTTTGAGTCCTTACAATGCTTTCCTTAATTCGTAGACCATGTCTCCCTGATCAGACAACTTAAATCCTTCTGATTTCTCAATGTATACTTCTTCTAACTCTCCATTTAGAAATACTGACTTGACATCCATCTGATAGACTTTAAAATCTTTATAAGTAGCAAAAGCAAGAAACAATCTGACTACCTCTATTCTTGCCACCAGAGAAAAAGTTTCTTCAAAATCAATTCCTTCCACTTGAGAATATCCTTTGCATACTAACCTTGCTTTATTTCTTACAACTTCACCTTCTTCATTTAGCTTGTTTCAGAAGACCCATTTAGTTCCAATCACATTTGTGTCCTTAGGTCTAGAAACAAGATCCCAAGTGTGATTCTTTTCAATTTGTATTAATTCTTCTTTAATTGCCTTTACCTAGTTTTCATCTTTGTAAGATTCACTTACTATTTTTGGTTCAATCTTTGAGATCAGACAAATCTCTTCTTGATCTTCAACAATTCTTCTTCTAGTTCAGACACCTTTATTTCTGTCTCCTATAATTTGATCTTCAGGATGATTCATCTTTACATACCTGAGAGTTTTGGGAATTGTATGAGCTTCTATTTATTGAACTTGTTCCTCAACTTCTGCACTATCCTCTTGAATTACTCAATTTTTTGGATCAATATGGATTTGGATCTAAGTTTGCACTTGCCTTTCTTGACTTGGATTTCCATCTTGATCATCTAAATCATATCTGCAAGACCTAGAATGTCCTTTTTTACTCTCATCAACTCTGACATTAGCACTTTCAACAATCTTTTTCAACCTCTTGTTAAAGCACCGGTATGCTTTGCTTTGAGTAGAGTAACCCAAAATAATTCCTTCATCACTTCTTGCTTCAAACTTGCTTAGATCCTCATCTCTTTTGATATAGCATTTACTACCAAAATTTTTGAAGTATCTTATAGTAGGAGGATGACCAAACCATAGTTCATAAGGTGTCTTACCAGAATTGCCATTGATCTGCACCCAGTTAAGAGTGTAGACATCAGTACTCACAGCTTCTCTCAAATAAACTTGAGAAACATTTGTTTCCATCATCATGGTCCTGGCAGCTTCTTGAATGGTCTGGTTCTTTCTTTCCACAACTCCATTTTGCTAAGGAGTCCTAGGAGCAGATAACTATCTTTTAATTCCATGCTTTTCACAAAATGAATTAAACTCACTAGAGGTAAATTCTCCACCTCTATCAAATCTCAGACACTTTATCTTCACACCAATCTTATTTTCCACCATAAATTTGAATACCTTGAATTTGTGAAGAGCTTCTGATTTTTCTTTTATGAAGGTTACCCACATCATCTGGGAGTAATCATCAATTAGCAACATAAAATATATGTCTCCTTGCACACTCCTAATTCTAGCAGGACCACATAGATCAGTATGCACAAGTTACAACCGTTCACTTGAAAATTGTTCTTTACTTTTGAATGGAATTAAATTTTTTTTTCCCAATTGACATTCTCTACATATGTTATCAGGTTTCAGAAGTTTTAGAAGATCTCTTATAGCTTGAGTAGAACTTATCTTGACAATGTTATCAAAATTTATATGACACACCCTCCTATGCCATAACCAACTTTAATTGGACTGAGCAATCAAACAACTTTTTCCAGAACTACTTCAATGAAAGATGTTACCTCTAGTTTGAGTACTAGATGCAATTTCAGTTTTGGAGCTTTCCAAGATTCTGCATTTTCCATCCTTGAATTGGAGATCATAACCCTTGTCAACCAATTGTCCAACACTGAGAAGATTATGCTTTAGTCCTTCCACATACAGAACATCATTAGTGTTATTCTTACCATCAAAAGAGATGGATCCTCTGCCATGGATTCTACTAGCTGAGTTGTCTCCAAATTTCACAATTCCACCTTCATATTTTTCAAAGCTTACAAAATTACTTTTATCACTAGTCATGTGATGAGAACATCCACTATCAATCACCCATTCATCCTTTTCAACAACCTGAGTAGCCAAGGCACTTTCCACATTTGTACAGCTAGTAGATTTAGTAGACACTAGATCTTCTTCCTTGATAGCAATGAACACCCAATTATCTTCAGTGGAAGCTCCATGATCAAATTCATCATCTGTGAATCCTTCTTCTCTAGCTTCTTAGACATAGTAACATTTTTTCTGACCTTTATATCTGTTAGGGTTTAGTTTTGAGAACCTCTCTGAACATCTTGAGGCAAAATGACCAATCTTATTACAAGCTAAAACATTTGAGTGGCAACTTTCCTTCATATTTACCAAATCCTCTTGGTATTCTTTTGGCAATAATAGCTTCAAGATCTGTAGTCTCAATTTCATCATCTTCAAGATCCTTCCTTGCCTTCACAAATCAATTTGATATTCTTGAAGAACTTTCACCCAAATCATATCTTTGCTTTCCATACACACTGCCCTTAAATGCAGATTCAGACTTAGGGAGAGAATAAAAAAACTCACTCATTTCAAATGCTGAAAGCTTACCAACTAACTGAACCCTTGTGACAATTGTTACTATCCCGATTTCTTGAATGGCTGCAGCTTTATGCTTGTATGCTACAGGTAAGGATCTAAGCACTTTGGAAACAATTTTTTATTCTTCCAATACTCCACCTGCATTTCTGATATGGGTCACAAGTTCATTTACTTTTTGCATGTAGAAGTAATGTTTTCATCTTCCCTCACTACTAATCTTTCATATTTACCTTTTAGGCTTTGTAGCTTGGCACATTTCACATATTTGTCACCTTCATACAGATTTTCCAACTTTTTCTATATTTTATAGGCAATTTTCAAATCTAAGACATTTGCCAATTTTGTATTAGACAGGGCACTCAATAAAGCTTCTTTAGCTTGAATATTGCATTCAGCTTCCTTGAGTTCATCTAGAGTGGTAGGGCCATTCTTTAGAATCTTATACTCATTCTTTGTTATTGTCCAAAAGTCATTACCAATACATTCCAAATGACACTGCATGCGTACCTTCCAAAGGGAGTAATTTATTCCATCAAATCTTGGACTTTCCTTCTTATATGTCGACATCTTGGATCTCCTCAAGTGAACAAGCTTCTTTTAGAGGATTTAGCTCTGATACCAATTGTTGGAAATAGACCAGACAACTAAGAGGGTGGGTGAATCAGTTGTCCCAAAAATTAATCTTTTCTTCCTTTTAATCTTCTTTCACAATTTGCAAATTGATTAATGATGTAAACATTAAAGCATGAAACAACATCACATAAGTAGAAACATAATCAACACATTTGACACCAAGATTTTTGACGTGGAAACCCGGTTAAGGGAAAAACCACGGCAGGTGTTAGCCCACAAGATTCATACCCTATTAAAAGTACTTAAAAAGAATGGGAAGGCACTTGCCTTTGGGCTCACTTCCCAGAGCTCACTGCTCAAAAGAGAGGCTCACTGCCTACAAGAAATTTAGGTTTAACATAGAAAGAATTAATTGAGACATAGCATCTACTTCATGCTTGGTTCAATTTCATTGAATGCTCATAAAACTTAGACTATTCTTCTTCCAAACTCTTCTTCACTAACTTTTCACTCTATTCTACTTTTACTCTTCTACTCCTCCTATTCTTTGCTCTACTCCTGATCCTTTATTCAGATTTCTTATTTTCTCTCAAGGATGATTTTCCACGACTCAACTACACTCCTTTATATGATTCATCAACCTTGGAATAAACATCAAGGTCGGCACACCAAACATTTTACTTACTGTGAATGACTAAGCTTTTGGGCAAACATTGCTAAGACTTGAATCTTCTTTCAACAACACACCATGCTGCAGAGAATTGCTTCTAGAACATCCACAATATGCTTGAATGATCTGGTTGGCTAGGACTGGGAAGAACAACACCAAGAAGGAAATCTTCACCAACAAGCTCAAACTTCAATGTGAACCTCTAACATAATAGTCACATGATCCAGAGACCTCCATAAGCATAATGAATTCAACAAAAACATCTGTACTCCTCTAAATCATTAGAATCACTTGCATCTTCATCTAAAACCTCAAGAATACTATCTGCCATGATTGTCATCTTAGAAAGATTGCTTGCGGACCTCTAAACCATGAACCACTTGAATGAATGATACACACTGACTTCCCAAACATGTCTCTAGATCCACAGATCATTATTTAACATATCCAGAATGATCTGGACCACTTGTCTATCGCTCTATCTCTTTTGAATACTGTAAAACTGGTTCTACTTAGATGGCCATAGTTTCTTCAAATCTTCATGTGGACCTCTCAAATCCTGACTGAAGCTACTTCACACAATCCTCTATACTACCATATGATTTGCATCCATTGATCTTTATTAATTTTCTCAATATCCTCAACATTCTAGTCTTCTAGTTAGGCAACAAGATAGGATACAGTTGACACCAATGGCAACAAGAATATGTTGACATCAATGACAACACCAATTAGGCACATATTTGCAATAGGTAAAATTTAAAGTTAAATTTCATGGTGTATCACATATGAATAATATAAACAAATTTATTAGTACTAATGTATCTAAGGGGGGTAACAACTGATGATAGAGGAGGAGTTGACAGAAGTTCATCATGGAACTTTGTCTGCCATCCAATTTGGCTTTGACTTGTTAGTATAATTTGTTCTACACATCAACTTTTTTTGTATGCATTTATTTCTTTCTGAGTAATTATATATTAATTTATATCACAATATTAATTTAATTTTACTTGATCAATCTAGAATGTGAATGATGTGGCATCTTTGCCAATGGTCTTCACTCGAACTCTTGATTGACCCAAGGGACTATCATTCGCAGAATGGCTTTTTGAATGCCAACAAAGGGTGGGAGTAATTTGATAGAATTGTACTTTAATTGATAATTTAGAAAACTTAAATATTTGATTATAGTCACTTAGATAAATAATAATTAAAAAATTATTATGATTATTTGTATACATAGAGTCTTACATTCTTGTCATTTTTCATACAGGAGATATTAGTTGATTCATCCATGATGAGTCCTTCTCAATCAATGCAGGAGGCCTTGATGGTGGTATGTGCTTGTTTTCTAGTAGATAATTTTTTGTGTAGTGCACTCTAGATTGTTTATGTGTAACACATCTAACCCTTTTTATTGTATGCATTTCATTTTTGTTTAATAATTATATATTAATTTATTTCAATAGTACTTTACTTCTACAGTCTCTTGAGAATATCAATGATGTGCCACCTTTGCCATCATGCTTCAGTAGGACACCTGATCATCTTAAGAGAAAATCATTTGTAGAATGATTGTCCAAATGACAAGAAAGAGTCAGGGTAATTGAATTAAATTTTTCTAAATAATTGATAGTTTATAGCAGTCTTATAGTTGATACGATTCTATTTAGTAACTCTAACTTGTTTTTATTTACCATTGAAGAGATTGATCAAATTTGTGGTTTGACTTGTTAATGCAGTCAACTTTGCCTCCATCAACTACTAGACATCATGGTACAAAGAGGACACTTTTTGAGGATCCATTACAGATTGAGGATCCATCATAGATTGAGGATTCACTAAAGACATAGGGTCAAGTGGACCTTTAGTATTTGATGTAGCTATTCAGTATGTAGATTGTATATAGATTTTGAGACATGGCATATGCCAAATTTTGTAAAAAAATGTTTTGAGTTGGCATATTTGCCAAATTTTTGTATATGTCTACCATTATGGACTAGATTTTAATATATATACACCTTGATATATAATATAATTTAAATTCCTTATGTGCATGTATTCCTACTTTGAAACTTAAAAGTTTGATGTATAATCAGTTTACAATGGTTGAGTTATTATCAATAACATGTTATAGATTGATTTCTTGTTATATATGATTATTTCATACCTTAAGACATAACTTGATCTTAGTTGCCACGTGATTGTAATTTTAGTTATATATATGATTTTCATGAAATGACAAATTTGAATGGTTCACACATGTGCAGATCTATAGAATACTTTTATCTCCTCCATATGTAGTTGTATCTCTTCATTTTTCAAGTACAAACATCAAAAAGCAGTTTTAGATAACTAATTTCAACATCAAAACTTCATTTCTAGCCTCCTTTCTTCATGTTTTCTCCATTTTCAGTCTTATTCAGGGCATCGGCAATCTAGAACAGCAATTTGGTACCTCATGGAAGGCTACAACAATCATATTTAAGGCTGTAATTCTCGTACATGATTATAAAGTTCATTTTCATTTAGCTCCAAGACCTTGATTCCTTCATCTTTGACCATTTCTAGATATGATTATGTAGGTACAAATTTACAATAGTGATATAGGTCTGAAAATCAATTTGTTTCATGGTTGGTATAGCAAATTAGGAGTTTGAAATCATTCCTTCCTTCAATTATGCAAATTAGGATAAAACTCTTTATGACTGTCCTATAAGTACACTTGGTTGAATTTGGAGAATATTCTAGAAATTTCTTCATGCATTTGTAATAGTTTGGCATATTTTGATGATTTTTGGATATTGGTTTCTTAGCATGGTCTTGGATGCATTTGGATGCTCTTGGAGGTCCTAGTTGACTTGTATGCTTTGGATGCACTTGTTTTTTGCCACATATCTCATTTGAGTCAATTTTATGGTTTGCTTGTGTGTCCATTAGTTAAGGTTTGACATACTTTTGATTGTGGAGTCTTGGTTGGTTCATAATGCATTTGGTTTTTCATGAGGCTCTTCGTTACATGGGTATGATGGGCTTAAGTTATTAGTACTTTAGGAAGTCTTGGTTGAGTATGGTTTGTATTCCCATAGTTATGTCTTGAGATTTTGGACTTATGAGTTCGCATGTTATCATTGTGAGATATGCATGTGTGGTTATTACATGATGAGGTATGCTTTTGTGATATTATCCATATACCTTTGTTCTAATCTTATGAAAAAATTTTGAGGGTGAATTTGGTTTGATTTGTGATGACATTGTGTGGATTTTGTAGTCATTAAGTTGTTTCAAGGTATTTTTTTTGTCAAGCATGGCTAAATGAACTATATCAAGTAAATGAAGTTAAAATCATGAAGATCACAACACCATACAATCCTTAAATTGTTAGGAGATCAAAGACTAGAGTGGCCTCATGCTCAAACCTTCATTGGGCTGTTAAAATGCACACAACAATCATACAAGGGGATTATATCAAAGTGACATGTATAATAGAGTTATCAAGGTCATGAAATAATAATAAAGTGAAAATATAATTTGGAAGTGAATAGAACAATCCATGCAACTGTGAAAAGAACACATTTCATATAAGGGTTCCAACATTGTCTATCGTTGTCACAGTCAAACAATAGTGTTATGAGGTCTTTCATTCATGAAATTACTATGCAAAGAGGGTTTATAAGTTTCATTAGGGTTTGTATAAATTATCTAATGGATTTATAAGGTTGTCAAACACCAAAATGGATGATTTATATGAGTTTTGGGACTGTCATAGTCCATGTACAACTTACTATCCCAACACTTATATGACTATCATAACAGTCCATAAACATGACTTGTCCTCATGATCAATCAAAGATACCATTAGTAACATAAAGATAATCTAATTTATAGGTACAAAACAAGGAGGAGGTGGTATAAAGGTCCAAATGCAAAGGAATGATTGTTTGTTAAAAAGATACACATGGCTGTCCAAAACTACCCTTTATGACTGTCCTAATACAACATTGTGTATATGGTCATAAAAGCCATCAAACTTTGAGAATAAACTTATCATTAGATAAGGAGTTGAAGGATAAAGTTTCTACATCTCCCCTTATGAAAACTAGGGTCTTTTCCTGTACATTGTTCCCTAAGAGCAAAGTCCCTTAAGATCCTAAGAGCAAAAACACTGTCAGGTGCCATATTTTTTGTTCCACTTGTCGTGGGGTCAAACGGACTATGCCAATGTGTCATGGTGGGTGGGTAAATGTTAGGGGAGGTCTTGTTTCATGTGCCAAGTGTCTAAGTCATTCCGGGAAACAGGCTACTGACAAAGTCCCTTAAGATCGCAAAGACCAAAAAACTACCAAACTTTGATAGAGCAGTTATTAGAATTTGTGGCAGCTGGGAACATTTTGTTTGGACCTACAGGTGCATGTGGGGTCCTTCCACAATAACATATCTTAGTTTTGGTCAACTCCAATCTGTTTGACCGTGCTAAAATCAAACGCATTCTTGCAAAATGCTTCAATTTGATGCAGTGGAAAGGTGTTAGGAGTGATATTTTGCATTCCATAGCTTGTGGGGCTGAACATACTATGCCAACACATTGGGGTGGGTAGGTAAATTCCAAGGGAGGTCTTGTTTCATGCACCAAGCATCCAGTCATTACGGGCAACAGGCTACTAGCAAAGTCCCTTAAGATCCCTAAGACCAAAAAACTGCCAAACTTTGATAGAGTAGTTCTCAGAATTCATGGCAGTTGGGAATGTTTTGTTTGTACCTATAGGTGCATGTGAGGTCCATCCACAATAACCTCTCTCAGTTTTGGTCAACTCTAGTCTATTTGATCGTGCCGAAATCAAATGCATTCTTGCAAAATGCTTCAGTTTCATGTAGCACAACCTTGCCAGGTGCCATATTTTTTGTTCTACTCGTCATGGGGTTGAACGGACTGTGCCAATGCATTGGGGTGGGTGGTTAAATGCCAAGGGAGGTCTCATTTTGTGTACCAAGTGTCCCAGTCATTCCAGGCAATAGGCTACCGGTAAAGTCCCTTAAGATCCCTAAGACTAAACAATTCCAAACGGAGCAGTTCTCAGAATTTGTGGCATCTGGGAATATTTAGTTTGCACCTATAGGTGTATGTGGGGTCCTTACACAATAACCTCTCTTAGTTTTGGTCAACTCCAGTCTGTTTTACTGTGCCGAAATCAAACGCATTCTTGCAAAATGCTTCAGTTTCATGTAGCACAACCTTGCCAGGTGCCATACTTTTTGTTCTACTCGTCATGGGGTTGAATGGACTATGCCAAGATGTCAGGGTGGGTGGGTAAATTATAGGTGAGGTCTCATTTTGTGTGCCAAGCATCCCAGTCATTCCAGGCAACAGGCTACCAGCAAAGTCCCTTAAGATCACTAAGACCAAAAAACTGCCAAAATTTAACAGAGTGTTCTCATAATTTGTGGAATCTAGGAATGTTTTGTTTACACCTATAGGTGCATGTGGGGTCCATCCACAATAACCTCTCTTAGTTTTGGTCAACTCTAGTTTGTTTGACTGTGTCGAAATCAAACACATTCTTGCAAAATGCTTCAGTTTTATGTAGCACAACCTTGCCAGGGGCCATATTTTTTGTTCTACTCATCATGGGGTTGAACGTACCATGCCAATGCATCAGGGTGGGTAGGTAAATGCCAAGGGAGGTCTTGTTTCATGCACTAAGCATCCCAATCGTTCGGGGCAATAGGCTACCGACAAATCCCTTAAGATCCCTAAGATAGAAAAACTACCAAACTTTGATGGAGTAGTTCTAAGAATTCATGGTAGCTGGGAATGTTTAGTTTGGACCTATAGGTGCATGTGGGATCCATCCACAATAACCTCTCTTGGTTTTCGTCAACTCTAGTCTATTTGACCGTGTCGAAATCAAATGCATTCTTGCAAAATGCTTTAGTTTCATGCAGTAGAACCTTGCTAGGTGCCTTATTTTTTGATATACTTATTGTGAGGCTGAACAGATTTAGCCAATGCATCAGGGTGGGTGGGTAAATGTTAGGGAAGGTCTCATTTTGTGTGCCAAGCATCCTAGTCATTCTGGCCTGCAAGCTACCGACAAAGTGACTTCGTCGGTAGCTTACAACCTAGAATGATTGGGACCCTTGGCACACAAAACAAGACCTCCCTTGGCATTTACTCACCCGCTCTGCTGTGTTGGCGAAGTTCATTCAGCACTATGAGTTATGGAATGCAAAATGTCACTCCTAGCACCTTCCAAGTTTGCCTTTAGCTTGCAGCCTGGAACGACTGAGACACTTGGCACATGAAACAAGACCTCCCCTAGCATTTACCCACCCACTCGGACGTGTTGGCATAGTCAGTTTGACCCCACAACCTATGGAATGTAAAATTTTAGTCTTACCAACTTTCTAGTTTGTCAGTAGCTTACAGTCTGGAAGAACTGGGATGCTTGACACACGAAACGAGACCTCCCTAGCATTTACCTACCCACCCTAACGCATTGGCAAAGTTTGTTTGGCCCCATGACCTATGGAATGCAAAATGTCACTCCTAGCACCTTTCCATTGCATGAAACTGAAGCATTTTGCAAGAATGTGTTTGATTTTGACACGGTCAAACGAACTCGAGTTGACCAAAACTGAGAGAGGTTATTGTGGAGGGACCCCATGTGCACCTGTAGGTCCAAATGGAACATTCCTAGCTGCCATGAATTCTAAGAACTACTCCATCAAAGTTTGGTAGTTTTTGCGTCTTAGGGATCTTAAGGGACTTAACCAGTAGCCTGCTATCCCGAATGATCGGGGCACTTGGTACACAAAATAAGACCTCCCCTAGCATTTACCTACCCACCTCAACATGTTAGCATAGTTGGTTCAGCCCCACGATGAGCAGAACAAAAAATATGGCACCTAGCAACCTTTCCACAGCATGAAACTGAAGCATTTAACAAGAATGTGTTTGATTTTGGCACGGTCTAATGGACTAGAGTTGACCGAAACTAAGAGAGGTTATTGTGGATGGACCCCACATGCACCTGTAGGTCTAAACATAATGTTCCCATCTTCCATGAATTCTAAGAACTGCTTCGTCAAAGTTTGGCAGTTTTTACGTCTTAGGGATCTTAAGGGACTTTGCCAGTAGCCTGTTGCTCCAAATGATTAGGGTGCTTGGCACACAAAAAGAGACTTCCCTTGGCATTTACCTACCCACCCCAACGTGTTGGAATAGTCAGTTTGGCCCCACGATGAGTAAAACAAAAAATATGGCACTTTGCAACCTTTCCACATCATGAAATTAAAGCATTTTGCAATAATGTGTTTGATTTCGGCACAGTCAAACGAATTGGAGTTGACCAGAACTAAGAGAGATTATTGTGGAGGGACCCCACATGCACCTGTAGGTCCAAACAAAATATTCCTAGCTGCCATGAATTCTAAGAATTGCTCTGTCAAAGTTTGACAGTTTTTGCGTCTTAGGGATCTTAAGGGACTTTGCTGGTAGCCTGCTACCCCGAATGATTGGGGCACTTGGTACAAAAAACAAGATTTTCCATAGCATTTACCCACCCACCCCAACATGTTGGCACAGTCGGTTCGGCCCCACGATGAGCAAAACAAAAAATATGGCACCTAACAACCTTTCCACAACATGAAACTAAAGCATTTAGCAAGAATGTGTTTGATTTTGGCATAGTCTAATGGACTGGAGTTGACCCAAACCAAGAGAGATTATTGTGGATGGACCCCATGTACACCTGTAGGTGCAAACGAAACATTCCCAGCTACCATAAATTCTAAGAAATGCTCTGTCAAAGTTTGGCAGATTTTTGGTCTTAGGGATCTTAAGGGACTTTGTCAGTAGCCTGCTGTCCCGAATGACTAGGGCACTTGGAACATGAAACGAGACCTCCCCTAGCATTTACCCACCCACCCCAACATGTTGGCATAGTCGGTTCAACCCTATGAGCTATGGAATGCAAAATGTCACTCCTAGCAGCTTTCCACTACATGAAACTGAAGCATTTTGCAAGAATGCGTTTGATTTTGGTATGGTCAAATAGACTGGAGTTGACCAAAACCAAGAGAGGTTATTGTGGATGGACCCCACGTGCACCTGTAGGTGCAAATGGAACATTCCCAGCTGCCACAAATTCTGAGATCTACTCTGTCAAAGTTTGGCAGTTTTTTGGTCATAGGGATCTTAAGAGACTTTGTTGGTAGCTTGTTGCCCAAAATGACTGGGATGCTTGGTGCATGAAACAAGACCTCCCCTAGCATTTACCCACCCACCTTAGCACGTTGGCTCAGTCCGTTTGGCCCCATGAGCTATGGAATGCAAAATGTCACTCCTAGTCCTAAGGATTCAATCAAGTAGTCCTTAGGTTGATATGACCATTCTAAGCTTGACATATGACTGCTACCATTTGCATATAACTGTACATTTATAAAATGAGTGTTCTAAGATCTTTATAACAACCTTCTTTGTTTTTTTGGGACAACACTATCCTAACATGTGTTGACAGTGCTAAAATGGGAATATTGGTATGATGATTAGTAAATACTCTTAGGACCTTGATGGTTGTTCATGATTGTAACAGTTCTTAAGAGGTTTTGGGACTATTTTTAAGAGTTTTTTGGGACTATTTTTAAGAGTTTTTTGGGACTGTTTTGAAGAGATATACTAGTTTATTGTTAAATTATTCATGACATCAAATCACTACATATATAACCATCAAATCTAGCATTAAACAAAATGAAAAAACACACCTTTAAGAGTACTACTAAAATCACATGAAATGGTTATCAATTATTAGCACCAGATGTGAAGATGTAAAAACTATTATACTATGGTCATAGTCTCCTCATAGAATATATAAAATTTACAAATATAATATAGAAAAAAATGTCTCCATGATGGAAGCTAAATGCTTTAACCACTGATCTCAATCCCTTGGATACAATAACTTTATAGTCGAAAACACCTACATTTATAAGTTAAAAAATTGTTAAGAAAAGTACACACCATCAAGTACAACTAACTTAATTTTTTTTATAACAAGTTTGATGAAAGATGTCTTATATGTCACCTTAGGAATTATATCAAATGTCTCCAAAATGAAAGATAAATGCCTTAACCATAATCTCATTCCCTTGAATGCCAAAACACCTGCATTTGTATATTAAAATCTGTCAAGCAAAAAAAACTTAAAACACCTACATTTATAGCTATTTGACAAAACAACTCAAAGAGATGTTGTTTGATAGAATGCAATGATTGCAAGATATGCACAAAATAGATTTGTTGCTTTAGAAAAATTTAAGAAAATCAGTGTTAGGACTGTTACAGGACTGTTTTAGGACTGTTATACTAGGACTATTATACTAGTCCATATGAACATGGTCATGGTGATGAATTGCATGATCCTATAGCTAAGTGCAACCTTCCTAAGTGTTAGATGTTGTAGTTGCAACTACCCTGGGAGACATGAGTGCAAAGTGAGGAAGCATAGGCAAGGCACATGAACTATTTGGTGGAATACCTCAAAGAAATGTGGTCTAATGGAATGCCATGATTGCATTCAATATAGGACTATTATATAGGACTGTTATACTAGGACTGTTATACTATGATTAGCAAATGCAGTCTTTGGAATAGGGTACATGGACATCCATCAAAACATAATGAGGTAACTGAGCATGTTGGTAAGAATTTTATCATTTATTCAAATTATAAAAGGAATGGGCATAAAGCACAAGATTGCAAATCACAAGTTCCAGGCATAGTTTGTGGAAGAAATAATCATTATGGTTTTATCTACAAAATAAACACCATCGCCGAGGACCATAAGTCTCATAGTATGGATAAAAAAGAAGAAGCCACTCACATAAGCTAGGAAAAGAGGAGGACAAAGGCACACTTAAGGAAAATAATGAGAAATATAAGTTGAGTATGTGTAAAGCTAACAATTATTGTTCCCACTATAAAATTAGAGGACATTGGGATGACAATGTTGGAGGCTCCATCCCAAACTTCACCCAAAGCATGGCCAAAGTAAGAAATAACAACCACTTGGGCAAGAGAAGCATAATAAAACACCAAATAATAAAATAAGTAGTCTTTTCACAAGCCTAGAACTTCAAAGTATGGTAAGGGATTGTCTTATGATGCTTGGATAGAACACTTTATTGATTTATATAAGAGATAAGAGAGTATATTTGTCACATGTATGAGAATATGGTGGCATCCTAAGTTTCTTTTGTAGTTTGGGTTTGTATTAAGATAATTCCACTTGATTGAAGAAGAAAGGAGGAGATATGCCTCACCAATAGGTGAATATGAACAAGCAAGTGTGCATGAGAGTAAGCAAGGACAAGAAGATGAAATGTATGAGGAAATGCATATTTCAGCCCTTAGATTTCTTGAGAAAATAATAAAGGTATGCATCCATTGTTGTTAGTAGAAAGCATGGGTACTGTAAATGGTAGTTTCATGGAAGTATCATTTTATAGAAATAAGGAATTGTGAAAGAGAGAAAAATGTATTTTTGTTCTATTTGCATGAGAAAAGGATGAAGCATATACAAGTAACATGAACAACACTGTTGCATTTTTGTGGATGTTGTATCCCATTTATAACTATTAATTGAGCACATGTACATCACTAAAAAATTTATTTGGGTGTTGTAAGCCTGTGTAGTCTCCATAATTGCATGAAATATTAGCAAGTTGGGTGACATGAGAGACACTATTGCAAGTTCTTAGGTGTTATGAATATTTGTGTATGCTTCATGAGGTAGATCATGGAAACATTACAAACATGTTCTTGAATGTTGTTAGCATGTATCTTGTTATTCCATCATGGTGTACTCATTGTAGCATGTAGAAATGATAACACTTGTAGTAAATAAGAAAGAAGATTGCCAATTCTTGTGATTTGTAGAGCTACAGAAAGCATTGTTAGAATTGGAAAAAGGAAAGAAGGTGAGATTGTTTTCACTTGTATGGGAATTTGGTTAACTTTATGTGATTTTTTGTGAATTTGGTAATGTTCAAGAAGGTTGTTTCCACCTCAAGAAAGTATGTAAAAGATGTATAAACATGGATATCCCACTTTGTCTTCTGTATTTTGTCACCTTCCTATAGGAGAAGTCAAGGTGCCATTGAAAGCATTTATCTAAAACCCAAGGAAAGTAGAGATTGCCATATACCATATGAAATATACCATATGAGATTGCATGAAGGATATGGGAAATCTATTAGATGTTGTAGTTACAACTGCCCTAGGAGACATGAATGCAAAGTGAGGAAGCATAGGCATAAATTAGTATGTAGCAAAAGCTAGAGAAAAATATTAAGAAATTCAAATTAACACTAAAAATCATATTGTTGTAAGTATGGGTTAAACAGGTGTTGTCATTGATGTCAACATACTTCTTTTACATCAGTGATAAGGATTGGATGGGTTATTTGTTGAGGATACTGAGAAAGTCAATCTCAGTCAGGAACAGTGAAGAACAGTGATGACAGTAAGGAAATAGCTGAAGACAGGTTAAGGATCAGAAGATGCGGATTAAAGGGTTTGTGGACATGAGTCTTAGGAGGTTCCAGTTAAGATTTCATAGGTCCGCAGGAAGATATGAAGAAGTTGTGATCGATCAAGTAGAACCAGTTCTAGGAGATGCTTAGGAGTGACAGAGTGTTACAGAAAGGTCCGGTGAGATATGGAAGTGCATTTTCCTATTCTGTGGATTGGAAGGAATGTTGGGGGAGTCCTTTTGATGTGTCACCTCAATTTGTTCATGGTTTGAAGGTCTGGAAGAATCTACTCTTTGTAATAGTCATGACAGACTGTGTTCTTGAGGCACCAGATGTAGGAGAGAAGAGATTTGAGTAAGTAGAGGAAGTGCAGATGTACCTGGTCATTCAGGCAAGCTTTTGAAGGTTCCTGGATCATGTTGAGGTTGTGTTGTTAGTCCGCATTAGAGTTGGAGCCCAGAATTGAAGAAATACTTCCGGATGAAGGTGTTCTTACTTAGGCTAGCCAACCGGATGAGTTATTCATCTTGTGGATGTTCTTGTGGATGTGTGCCAACTTAGATTTTTGTTTCTAAGTTGATGTCATGTATAAATAAGGGATTGTGAAGTCATCTCAAGGAGTGATTGGACATGAGTGTGTTGTAGCGAGGAGAAGAGTGAAAGGAAGAGCAGAAGGATTTGAGCTTCAATGGAACTGATTCAAGCATGGTGACGATGCTATTTACCAGTTCAAGTATGTAATACTTATTTATTGTAGACAGTGTGTCTCTTGTAGGCAGTGAGCCTCTTGTGAGCAGTGTGCTCGGGCAGTGAGCCCTAATTGGCATGTGCCATCTTATTTCTTTTATTCTTCTAATAGAGAATAACATCTTGGGTTAGTCACCCCGTGGTTTTTCCCTTAACCGGGTTTTCCATGTCAAAATCTTGGTGTCTCATGTGTTGATGTGTTTCTGCTCTTGGTTAATTGCATTAAGTTTTCTTGATTGATTTATTGTTATAATGCTAAGTATATGCAAGTATTGAAAATGAAGAAAGTTTTGGACAACTGATTCACCCCCGCCTTCTCAGTTGTCTGCCCTAAATCTAACAATTGGTATCAGAGCCAAGTTCCTCTGAAAGGAGCTTAACCACTTGAGGAGATCCAGGATGTCATCCTACAAGAAGGATAGTCTGAAGTTCGATGGAACTAACTTTGCTCTTTGGAAAGGTCGCATGGAATGTCACTTGCAGTGCATGGGATTTCCATACTGGTCCATGGTGACAAAGGCTTATGTACCTCCACAGGGTGGTCCGACAAACCTAAATGAAATCACAGATGCTGAAAACAATCTACGAACCGAAGAGGCTCTCTTAAGTGCATTATCTGACTCAGAACTCTCTAATGTTATTCATCTACCAACTGCCTTTGAGATTTTGAAGAAATTAGAACTTTTGCATGAAGGAGACCAGTTTGTTAAATGTGCAAGATTACAGAGTCTAAAAGGGAAATTTGAAAGACTAAAAATGAGAAATGATGAAAATATTACCTCTTTTATGCCAAGAGTGAATGAGCCGGTTTGTGGAATCAGAAATGTAGGTGGAACCTTGAGTGAAGATGAGATAGTTGGCAAAGTTCTCAGATCCCTTCCTGATTCTTATAAAATGAAGGCTTTTGCAATTGAAGAATTCAGGGCTCACACAACAGTCACAAGGGATCAACTGGTTGGTAATCTAGCTGCTTTTGAAATGGCTAAGTTTGGAGATGATCCTCCAAAGACTGAATTTGCATTCAAAGCAAGTGCCTATGTAAAAAGAAAACAAAGGTTTAATCCAGGAGAAAACTCTTCAAGGAAATCATCATGGTATGAAAATGCAAGAAAAGACTTGGAAGAAGAAGAAGCTGAAACTGCTCATCTTGAAGCTCTTATTGCAAAAAGACTACCAAGAGGATCCGGTAAGTATGAGGGAAAACTACCTTTCAAGTGTTTTAACTGCAATAAGATTGGTCTTTTTGCATCAAGGTGTCTGGAAAGGTTCTCTAGGCCAAACAATGATAGACCAAAATTCTAGAAGAACTGTTACTATGCTCATGAAGGAGATGATGAAGGAGCAACAGATGATGAATCAGAGAAAGGAGATCAATCCAGAAATGATTGGGTGTTCATTGCCATCAAGGAAGAAGATCCATTGCCCTCTGAATTTGTCAATCTTAAAATTGAAGAAAAAGCCCTGGCTGCCCAAGTTGAAGAGAAGGATGTGTATACGCCTAAAAATGACACGAATCATCCTAAATAAATATTCTAAATATTTATTCCCTTCTTCTATTAATTAAATAAATATTCTAAATTTATTTAATTGATTCACTGTCCCATAATTAAATAAATTCTATTTATTTAATTAAAATTCTTCTAAATGTCCTACACAATTAAATAATCATAAATTATTTAATTAATCCAAATTCCTCTATCCTAAGTTCTAAATTCAAAAATCCACATCACCTTTACACCTCACCTTTTCCACCTCACCTTGTCCACCTCATCAGGTTGCACATGTAATTAAATATATTTAATATTTAATTATCTTATTTTCCCTCACCCACATGGCCTATTTCTTCTCAAATCAGAGATTAGTTAACTAATCAATCAAAAAAGTTAACTAACCTGTCAATTGAGTCAAATCCTCAATCAATTCAGTCAATTCCACGATTTATTCTTCTAACTGATCAATCAAGTCTGTTAACAGACCAGTCAATGGAGTTAACTCTCCAATCAGTTTTGTCACATCCCCCCTTTCATGATGGAGCTGGGACACTTGTCACATTTCCACTGGTTGCACATTCCTCAACCATCCTCAGCCGTTGATCTTCATATCTCCTCTCAACCGTTGATTTCCATTCTTCCAAGTCTATAAATGAAGCTTCATCCCTCCATTCTAATCATCCAGGCTTTTGACATCATTACTCTGCAGAAATATCACCAGCGCGCCTTTGGCACCCTTTTGTCATCTACAAGCTTGAGATCACCTACTTGCATTGGAGCTCATCTTCATTGCGTATCACCATAGCCATTCACCGTCGACTTCCTACAAACAGCTTAAAAAGATTGCACTCTCTGAGGGCTCATCTCATCTGCAAAAGGACGATTTGTGATAGGCGAACAATAGAAGTTTCGAAACAGGAGAGGTTTGCACAGTGTTTGTTCATTGCTTTGTTTATTGAATCCTTCTTGTTTCACTATTCTGTTGATGTTTGGGTCATGTTTATTTCATTTGATTGATCACCATTTTACCCTTACATTTTTGGCGCCCACCGTGGGGCCGTTTGCCCCTTTATTTTACCGTTTCTGAGCTTTTTTGAAGGCAGGTTTCGTACAGGTCACGCAGAGTCATGCATAGATTACTTTGGCGCATCTGTTCATTTCCACGGCGCATATAAACACTGTTACGGCATTTTTGCTATTTTTGTGCATCTGTGTATTTCTGTTGCACATATAAACACTGTTACGGCGCTTTTTCTATTTTTGCACATCTGTGTATTTCTGCTGCGCATATAAAGACTATTACGGCACTTTTGCTTTTTCTGCGCACCTGTGTGTTTTCGCTGCGCTTCTGTGTACTGTCACGGCACTTTTATTTTTCCTGTGCATCTGTGCATTCCTGCGGCCCTTTTAAAGACTGTTACTGTGCATGCATTTATACTACGCATTCATTCCTTTTTACGGCGCATACGTGCAATATTGCAGCGCATTCATTATTGTTGCACTTCTGTTGATCATTTCTGCGCATCTGATCACTGAAGCTGCGCATCTGTTACAGGCTGAAGTTTTAGTACTTTTTTAGGGGAAGTTGCTAACGCCAACCCTTTCGCAGGTGTTTGTTGGAGCAGTTTTGCAGGATAGGTGCAGGTTTAGTTCCATGTAGTTGCATCTAATTAGTTCACATTTCATTTTCAAAGGGAAAGTAAAAAGTAATGTTCATTCAAATCTTCATCTAGTCCTAATTAGGGAGGAAGTAACTAGTTTATTTCTTGCTTGCATTGCAAACACCTTCCAAGTTATTGCTATCTAAAGGTTAAAATTGAACTCATCAATGATCTTGAAGTTAAAATGAACCATTGCTATATCATGAGACCTAAATTTCAAAGTTAACAAACTCGTGCTATGCGGTTTAAGAATTGAACTCACAACTGCTTTCTGAAGTTAAAATGAACCATTGCTATATCGTGAGACCTGAATTTCAAAGTTAACAAACTCGTGCTACGCGGCTTAAGAATTGAACTCACCACTGCTTTCTGGGAGTTAAAACTGAACCACTGCTATATTGCTGAACCACTTCAAAGTTCTGTTTGAGTAGATTAGCCCATTTAGTTTTTCACTTTTAACTAGGGTGGATTAATCAGTGTATTCTGTGCTTGCGAATGACAATAGGCTTATGCTCTCCCCTCTTCTGGGTGATCAGAGTGCCAGACTTGTCATTCTATCTGTTTAACCTTTAGGAGGGGCCTGCCCTTGGATGCACGCTTGTCCAAGTGGGAACGACCCTGAGTGGTAATAGGCTAACGCCAAGCCCTACCAAGCCACTTAAAATAAATTGTGCTTGAGGTGAAAACTTCCTGCAACAAGTGTTGTTATGTTACACTGACGGCCAACCTCCCCCAAAACCCTGTCAGGCGCAACCCTGTGAGGCTGGGAGACTCCATAACGGAGAGTAGTGCCGCCGCACGTGTAACCACTTGAACGGTTGCCTGAATTAAATACCTCTTGTTTTAGTGGCCCAAATCCCTTATAATCCATTTCTCACCTAGGATTTTGTGCTTGCTTTTGTCCAAAATAGAGTCAGAAAATTTACAAAAATAATGAAAAACTACAAAATATTCTTTGTGATTGTTGTGTTTTCTTGCTATTGACTTCATAATATCAGATCAGGAAGACCTTTTCTAGCCAAAAAATTACCAAAAACAAAGAGAAAACTAAAAATTTTGCATTAACTTCAGAGCTGCGCATTTACACATTTTTGCTGCGCATACACAGAGACTTGCTGCGCTTTTGTAGCGACTTACTGCGCATATACCTTTTGCTGCGCATATGTGCACTGTTGCTGCGCATATATAATTCACCAAACCGGCGCATTTACTGCGACTTGCTGCGCATTTGTCCATTTCTGCTGCGCATCTGTTTCTGTGCATATGAGACAGTGAGCACTTGCCCTATTTTTGAGGAGAAATTTTCACCTGATCAGAGCACCCATTTCAGCCTAGTTTCACTTTCCGAGATCAGAGTCAACCTTGTAGTCAATCTCCATCTGTTTCACCCAACTCTTTCTCTTTCGTCCATTGTCGCTCTCACTTTCTGTCCAAATCACTCTTGTCCCAAAGTCAGCCTATCCCATATCGATTCGGCATAAGTTCTTTTTCATTTCATTAGTGGATTCACGTAAGCCTAGTAGGTCACAGTACCTTTGCTAGTAGTCTTGTTGAACGACTAAGCCCTACACAGTAAGACTAGTATCAACTACCCTTGCTAGTGGCTAGAGTCTTGTGTCAACCGTCTTACTTGAAGTCATTGAGCGAGAGAATCCCTTGTCCAAGTCTTATCCTAGGTATCCCATTCATAATAGTCTCAGTCGGCACCTTGCCAGAATTTCTAGTCCTCACCCCCTCCATCCCGCGTCACCTTGCATGGTTCTTACTCCATCACAGTACAACAAACAAATCAAAATGGCCGACTCATCTGATCACCTTCTCCCACCACGTGATGGTGAAGAAGAGATTTCTCACGAGGAATTAGTGGTGCACATGCAAGATAGAAAATTCCAACGCGTCGTAGAGAAGATGATCCTTGAAGACCCCCATAAGTATTTCCATCATCTTGCTAGTCTTGGAATCAAACTCCCCGCAGACTTTGACATTAGCTCCATCATGGAAAATGCAGACAATGATCATGAGAGGGGCAGAAACGACACAGTCCCACATGTGCATGAGAGAGGCACAAATGACACGGTTCCTCATATGAATGAGAGAGGAAAGCAACTCGTAGATCCAACTACTCCTATGGCAGACGTGAGACAACAAATCGAAAGTCTAAAGCTCGAGATATCCAACCTTAAGACTGGTACAAGTTCTAAGAACTACTCTTTGGAAGATATAGCACCCTACCCCTTTGACAGAAATTTGATCATGAAACCATTCCCATATCAGTTCGGAGTTCTGAAATTTGACAAATATAAAGGGAAGGGGGACCCTAGAGATCATATCAGGGAATTCACTGCAGCATGTTTAGAAGTAGCTCACAACGAGACCTACTTAATGAGACTATTCCCGTGATCTTTAGGTGGTCAAGCTATGGAGTGGTTCTCGCGTCTCCCACCAGGAATCAAAACTTTTGATGAACTTGTCAATAAATTTATAATGCACTTCTCTTACAACATAGAACACGAGGTATCTATGCTATATCTATGCAACACCAAATAGAAGGGTGGTGAGTCATTCGCCGCCTTCCTACAACGATGGAGACAGCTAGCTAGTAAGTGTTCTTACGACATGCCTGAGAAGCAGCTATTGGAAATGTTTGTCCACAACTTAAACACTGATCTTAGCTATCAGATTCAGATATAATGCCCTACCTCGTTCGCCAAAGTCATTGAAATGGGCCTCTTCATTGAAAAAGCTATGATCACTAAAGGAACTCTCAAGCTCTACAAGGACACACCTCCTTCCAATTATACAACAGATAAATCAAAGTTTTGGACCAAGAACAAGAATGTGGTCAACGATGGAGTAGTGGATGCCAAGGCGGCAGCCCCTAAGCAACAACCCATATTCACTCTTAAGGGAGAAGCAAATACCAGTGCACTCAACAAACCACCCCCTCGGGAACCTAGACCTTGGTTCAATTCAAATCCAAGGAGAAAATTCACGCCGTTGGGGGAATCTCAAGAGTCTGCTCTTAGGAAGTTGTTGGCTAACAATAAAATTTCTCTACCGACAACAAGTGACTATGAGCCTGTCGTCAAACCTCCCTATTGGAAGGACACAGATTATTATGAGTATCATCGAGGACGGGGGCACACGACTAACAATTTCATCCGCCTCAAGAATGTCATACAGGATATACTGGATCAGAATTAGGGAGGGACACAACAGCATACCTCCAATGAATCTCATGTGGCCTACTGGGATCCTCTTCTAAACCACAACCGGCCGTATAACAATAATCGCAACAATGGCCACAACAGCAACGATGGTCACAACGGCAACAACTCCAATGGCCATAACAATAATGACAACAATCGCAACAGGCCAAACCAGACCAGTGGGTCGAGTAATGCTAACTATGCAAGCGTTCCCTTTGAGTACACCATTAACTACATTTCTGAGCATGTTCCGCAAGTCAATGTCATATCCCCGAACCAACAACTAGGACCTAACAGAACTGGTTGTAGTATAATTACCCGCAGTGGTAAGGCCACGATCAACACCACTCCTCCAAGGTTGTCACCATCTCCATCCAACTCCCGCCCATATAATGTCATCGACCAATTGCAAAAAACTCTGGCTCACATTTCTATATTGGAGCTCTTGCGTCTATCTCCTTCTCATAAGGAGATTCTTGAGAATTAGTGGAAACTATTGTCCCCACTAACCTAGCCCAAGAAAAGTTTCGAACCATGGTGGGTAATTTGACATCCTCCACTTCCATCTCGTTTACAGAGCAAGATGACCTCTCCATAGCTCAACCCCACAACACTCCTCTACACATTGTCTCATTCGTGCACAAGCACCGCATCAAAAGGGTTCTCATTGATGGGGGTGCCGGTCTAAATATTTGCACGTTGAAGCTAGTCCTTGCACTAGGGTTCTCCGAACAGGCAGTAGATCCAAGACGAAAAATTACTATCAAAGCCTATGATGAGAAGGAACGAACCACAAAGGGCACGGTTGTCCTACCCATTCAAGTGGGACCGATAATTAAAGATGTGGTGTGCCAAGTCCTTGATCGGGAGCTTGCTTACAATATTCTACTAGGGAGACCATGGATCCATGCCATGAAGGCTGTCCCCTCCACCTACCATCAATGCATAAAGTTCCCACACGATGGCAAGTAGGTCACCATACTAGGCGACCCCGACCCCTACCAACATTGCAATTCATTCCAAGCAAAATCTGAATGCGTCATTCCCAATAACCGAGCCTACATTCCCCCTACTCCGTCACAAGACCATACTGCCGAAGCTTCCTCCTTGAGGCCCAAACCGCTGAAGCTTACCATAAAAGAAAATGGCGTGGGGGAGTACTCCATTGAGCACAGCCTCAACCTTGCCACCATGCCTTTATCTCCTCGCCCCTTTGGCAAACCCAAGCATCAACCTAGGCATTTTCCACAGCCATCTGCTCCTCCTACAACTCCCGCAAATCCCTTTGTAAAATGGGGGACCTTATCTGATGAGACAGAGGAGCGAGATCTCCTGCAATGGCTTTATGCTGAAGAGGAAAACACACCCCAAGAGCCGCATAGACTCCCTACAGAACTCTATGGACGGGGTGAAACCATTCTGCACAGGATGGGATACGAAGGTCAAGGCCCCATAGGCCTCAAAAAAGAAGGAATCGTTGAACCTATCCAACCTTCTTCATCCTCTTCGGCTAGAAACACAACTGGCCTAGGGTACAAAGGTAAAGGTAAAGCCAAGGAAAATGCCTGCCTTGTGGAGACAATTCAAACACTCCAAGTGGATAGAGACACGGATTCAGATAATTCAAACGAGTATGAGTGGGACGAGCTAATAGAGCACTCCTACGATGATAAGGAGATTGACACCATCCAAACTCTTAGCCCCTACCATGAGGAACAGACGCAACGGGACAGACTACTGGAGTCTGATTTGCCCCTCCCTAAGGTTATGGCTTTCGAGGAAAGTTTCGATTCCATTGCGATAAACAACCTGGAGGAGAGTACCACCCAGAACACTATCCCCACCAGTGCCCATAATATTTCCATTCACAACATTAACGAATTAGATCTCTCATCTGACTCCCTTCCCCTCTTACACCCTGAGCTTATCGACTGGGATCTGCAAGGAACCCCTCAATTAGATATGTTCCAGAATGATGATGCTTACATTGACTATATGGAACCTAGGGATCACTTACCAAGAGGAGATCATAAAGCTGGTTTCGCTATCGAACTCAATACTGTGGCTTACTTTGGGGAGGATGCCAAGCCTTCTAGTCGCAAAAATATTAAAATAAAAAATGGATCTGACGGTGAAAACTACCGTGCGGCAGTGTTAGATCATAAAACAGTAAAAAGAAAGGACGTATCCGATGGTGAAAACCCAACTGTAGCACTTGACGATGGAATGCTTGACACCCTCCCTAGTGACATGTACCAGGAACGGTCACAGATTGTGGTGGAATCAATAGAACCAGTGAATATCGGCACTGAAGAGCAACCCAAGATTATCCACTTCACAAAATCTCTCACACCACTTGAGAAAACTAGGTTCGTACCATTCTTTAAGAAGAAGAGAGGCAGCTTTGCTTGGTCATATGCTGACATGCCAGGTCTAGACCCTAACCTGATTCTACATCATTTGCCATTGGATCCAGGGGTGAAGCCCGTAAAGCAGAAACTGAGAAAGATGCATCCCCATATAGCCCTTTTGGTCAAGGAAGAACTCAAGAAATTGCTAGATGTGGGGTTCATCAGGGCCATAGATTACCCCAAATGGATATCAAACATCGTGCCAGTGTCTAAACCAGATGGCAGGGTTCGACTATGCAACGATTTTAGAGACTTAAACAAAGCATGCTGCAAGGATGACTTTCCATTGCCTAACATCGATATCATAGTCGACCTCATGGCAGGAAATACAATGCTGTCACTCATGGATGGATTCTTAGGGTACAACCAGATCAAAATAGCACCAGAGGATCAGCACAAAATAGCTTTTACTTGTCCATGGGGTACCTTTTGCTGGAATGTCATGCCGTTTGGGCTGAAAAACGTAGGTGCTACATATCAGCGGGCCATGACAACTATATTCCATGACATGATGCATGTGACCATGGAGGATTATGTTGACGATATCTTAGCAAAATCTCTCACGAGGGACTCACACCTAGACATCCTAGAGAAAGTCTTCCAACGGTTGGATCAATTCCAAGTTAAATTGAACCTGAAGAAGTGTGTGTTTGGGGTAACATCAGGCAAGCTGCTAGGCTTCATCGTGTCAGCAAACGGCATAGAGGTAGACCCGGCCAAGGTCAAAGTAATAATGGACATGCCATCGCCAAAGACTCTAACACAGTTGAGATCCTTACAGGGCAAGCTGTAGGCCATCCGAAGGTTCATCTCACAGTTGGCAGACAAGTGCCAACCTTTCAGTCACCTCCTACATAAGAATATTCCATTTAAATGGGATGAGCGGTGCGAAGAGGCATTTAACAAGCTAAAGGAGTACCTAATGAACCCTCCTATACTCATGCCTCCGATCCAAGAAAACCTTTGATTCTCTACATATCTACTACACCTACTGCTCTTGGGGCTCTCCTCGCACAGCAAGACTATGAGAACAAGGAAAGAGCTGTATACTACATCAGTCAAACCTTAGTGGGCTATGAGTTACAATACTCACAGGTAGAATGATCATGCCTTGCGGTGGTTTTTGCTTCACAAAAACTCCGACACTACATGTTGGCACATCCTGTCAAACTCATTGCCAAAATCGACCCACTAAAGTATCTTCTCAGCAAAGCAGCTCTCACAGGTCGATTAGCAAAGTGGGTTATGCTTCTTAGTGAATATGATATAGAATATGTGGACAGAAAAGCCATCAAAGGGCAAATCATAGCTGACCAATTGGCTGAGGCACCATTACAAGACACTTCACCAATGCAATTTGAGTTTCCTGATGAGTCGTTATTCACTCTGTCAACATCTCCTTGGAAACTCTACTTCGACAGGTCTTACACCAACCATGGATCGAGGGTCGGTATCCTGTTTATCACTGCCCAAGGCGACACAATTCTGAAGTCCTACAGGTTGTTATTTCCATGCACTAACAATATAGCAGAATATGAAGCCTTGGTAATTGGTCTCAAGATGGCCACTGAGTGGAAAATCCAAGCACTATGTGTCTACGGTGATTCTCAGCTTATCATAAATCAGGTTAATGATGAATATCAAACCAAAGATGAGAAGCTCATCCCATACAAACGGATGGTCGACGATCTCAAAGAGCACTTTGGGACCATCTCCTTTGAACAGATACCCAGGATCGAGAACAAAGCAGTAGATGCAATGGCTACCATAGCCTCTCTTCTTGAAATACCTGAATATGAGTCACGGTATGAGTTCTTAGTAGAAACCATTCGGCAACCGGCTTATGATCTCCTCGAAACCCATTCCATTTGCCTCCTAGTAGGATCTGATTCACCTTGGTATGTTAAGACCTACACTTACCTCAAGGACAATATTCTTCCACCCGACCTCTCTTCCAACCAAAAGCGAACTTTCATCCGACAAGCCTCCCGTTACACCATCATAGCTAATACCCTTTACCGACGTGGTCTGGATGGTACTTTACTCCATTGTCTAGAACAAGAAGAATCTGTAACTGCCTTGCGAGACATACACGAAGGGATCTGTGGCACACACTCCAGCGGTCCTTCCTTAGCTAAGAAACTCATGTGTTTGGGTTATTACTGGCCCAATATGGAAATGGATTCCTATCAGTTCGTCATAAAGTGCAAACAATGCCAGATACACGGGAACCTGATTCATGCACCTGCTCAGGAGTTGAGACCTTTAATGACGCCCTAGCCCTTTTGCCAGTGGGGACTTGACCTTGTGGGAAAGATTCATCCACCTTCTTCCAACAGCCATAAATTTATCATAACCGCCACTGAATACTTCACAAAGTGGATTGAAGCCGTTCCCCTAACCACCGTCACAGGAAAGCAAATTTCCTCGTTCATTCTAAATTACATTATCTGCCGATATGGCATCCCTTCATCCATCATAACGGATAATGGGAGACCATTTAAAAATCAGGATGTCCAGGAACTTTGTGAGCGTTTCAAAATCCAACACCGTTTCTCCACTCCATACTACCCCCAAGGTAACGGCCAAGCGGAGGCATCAAATAAAACCATTCTAAAAATCCTAAAGAAGACTGTCAATGAAGCTGGTCGCGATTGGCATGTCCAACTCAATCCCGCTCTGTGGGCCTACAGAACCAGTATACGCACTCCCACAGGTGCTACACCCTATGCCCTTGTCTATGGCTCCGAAGCCATCCTTCCCATTGAGGTTGAACTCCCATCCCTCAGGGTGTCGTTGAAAGGTCTCATATCAGATGAAGAATACAAAGTCTCCAGGCTACAAGAACTAGAGCTGCTAGAGGAAAGGTGCCAGAAAGCCTTTGACCATCTCAAAGCCTATCAACAGATGATGTCAAGAAGCTACAACCACAAGGTTAGACCAAGATGCTTCAAGGTTGGGGACCTCGTTCTAAAAGAGAACCCTCGTAATCAACAGGACAGAGAAAAGAAAGGTAAGTTCGAGCCTAACTGGCTTGGGCCCTATGTGATTGTAGCTGCTTATGGATCGGGGGCATATCAGTTGGCCACATCAGAGGGTGAGTTGTTAGATGATCCAATCAACAGCATGCATCTTCGCCGGTTCTATACCTAGGAGAATCCCAATGCAAGGGGGCACAATAAAATCAAAAAAGTCAAAAAGAGAAAATACAAAAAAAAGGGTTGAAAAGAGAAAAATAAAAAAAATAGAAAGCATACAAAAAAAATCATCCTTTGGTGAAAACCTAGCAAACAGGCGTCATGTTTACTTTCTAGCTTCTCGGGCAAATAAAAGCAAGTGATGAAAACCTGGTAAACAAGTGTTACTTGTGATAAACCACTTTCTCCGTCTTTGAGAATCCAATCACCTTGAGTCCATTCTTCCTTCACTCATTTTCTGTTCGACCCATATCTATCCCACAAATAAACATTCGACAGTTACCTATCATGGCTTGATACTCTCCTTGTGGCCTTGCCAACCAAGGTTTTGTCCCATACCGTCTCCTCAATATGAGCCTAGTATGGTGTCTCTTGTCGGTGCCCATGGTCCAAGTCCATGAACTACGCTACCTCTACGCCGTCACGTAGGCAAGGCCATTATTCTAATGCACCCCCGAGGCTTCCATTTCTTCTATAGCCCCATTCATCCTCCTTCTTGTCTTCATTCTTGTCGTCTTTCTTCTAGTCCATCCATGGTCCATTAGGGTTTACCCCGAACTACGCTGCCTCTGCGTCGTCACGTAGGCAAGGCCATTTAGCAATGAGCCCCCGAGGCACTAGGTCATTCCCTTAGGGTCCGTCTCCCCAATAAGGATGGTGTAGTCTCCTCACCAAGCAAACAAATGCAAGCAGAACCTGCGCTTCAAGCAAAAATATTGACAATGAACATCTTAACCTATCCAAAGCAAAGCAAATACCCAAGGTCTTCTAATTGATTTTATCTAGATTATGGCAAGAAACTCACATCTAAATGCAAGAATGTTTTGTGGATTGGAACCATGGTTAAGTTACAAAGTCTTGATTGTTGTTATCATGTCTTCCTATGCTACTTAAGGATGCCAAAAGCTAGAGATGCTATGATGGGGGCATGATTATTTTCTTTGTTTGCTATTTGTGGATTAAACTTTAGTAATGTGAAGCCTTGTCTAAAGACATGATCGGCAAAAGATCATCGAGGACATCAAAGGTCTAACATGAACGGGGGCAATCCTTGCTTGTTGAAACGCAAGAGGTACTCAGGTCATCTAGATTCAATTTTGACTAGATGCTTGTATTAACTTGCTAAATCACAATCCATGTAAGCGGTACTCAGGTCATCTCGGTTCAATTATACCTCGATGCTTGTATTCACTTACAACATTTCAGAAAATGTACCAAAAACAAATTGCCCAATGATGAAATAAAGCACTCTAAAAAGCAAAGCATCCATCCTATATCCACATACACATCCATGCAATCCTCATTATCCAAACTATGCAGAGTAACGATACCAAGTAAAGTTCTAAGTCATCTTCTCGCAACCATTCTTCTATCTATCTATCATGTCATTCTTGTGTCGGTCAAGTACATTTGGACTTCAGAAAAAAAAAAACAAAGCATTTAGGAGCATATCAATCACTCGTAGGACTAGTCATGCACATGCTTAAGTTCGTAGAATACACCATCCAATGCATTAGGTCATCAATACATTTGCATCACATCACATCTCAAAGCACAGATAATCACATCAAAATAATAACACATACACATACATTTGCATTAGATCATATAGACGTCCCATAACACAGTTGCATCATCACATAGAAATCACAGCACATATGCATACATTTACATTAGATCATATAGATGTCCCATAACACAGTTGCATCATCACATAGAAATCATATTACATTTTGCATTCATTTGAAAACATTAAATCACATAGACATCATATAGCAGCATATCATAAAGCATCTCATATAGCATCAGATGGACCATCTAACTATGCACATACATCACATCATATACTAGAAGTACATCTTCATCACATAGCACATGCAATAGATACACAAAAACTGCATCATCATATATACTATCATATAAAAGAGGTCCAAATATACAAAATCGTCATCCATCTCTAGAATAAAAGTGTCATATACAATATGCATCCAAACGGATGGTGATACATGTCCCAGAAATGTACAAAATCTAGTCTCTGTCTATCCCTGTTGCTGTGGGCCACCACTGCCAGCTCCTGACTGCTGAGGACCCATCACGGAGGCCCCTGATTGTGATGGACCTACTCTATGAGTCGCCCCAGACTGACTCCTGAAGCTCCCTGCCCTCTGGCTCAATGCCACGGCACCATGGTATAACCCTCGGTAATACTGCGCCTGGGTCTGTGCTCTGGCTAGCTCTGTCTATGCCTGTGCCAACTGCATCTGCAACTGGCCAACCTGTGCCTGTGCCTACTGCACCTGCCCAACCAAAAATGAACTCGCTGCATCTGTCCCCATAGCAGCCACCGTAGTATCCCGCTCTACACGGATAATCCGTACCCGTGCGTCTGCCATGTCTCTCTCGCGAGTCAACCCCGCGATCACCGCTGCGTCTGTCTCTCGCCTCCGCTCTACCCTCCTCAGCTGTGCCTGCAGCTCTCGCACCTATCCCCTCAAGCTAGCTATGGTCCTCTCATGAACCTCTCCCTGTACTGACCCCTGTGCTGCCTCTGCCTGTCCTGGCCCCTGTGGCTGGGGCACCTGCTGCTGTGGTACCTGCTAGGGTGGTGGCATCTGTGCCTGCTGAGGTATATGCTGCTGTGCCTCTGCCTGCCCTGGCACTGCCTGCTCAGCCTGAGCTATCCTCCTCCATTGTCTCGGCCTCTCTCCGACCCTGCCACCCTGTCGTCCTTGTCCTCTTCTAACTGCCCTCCGCCTTGGGCCAGCCTCTCCCTCCTCCTCTGAGTCCGCCTCATCAATACGAGGCACCAGCATGCTGGGTCTTGAATACCTCAGGAAAGGATGTGCAGTGATCCAATCCTCGTACTCCTGTGTCTCCCCCGCATCTGCTATCTCTCTCCGCATGTCCTTCTACTGAAACTCTACCAGAGCCTCCTCATAAGAAGCCATCGGTCCCCATCGGACCCTCTCTGCGTGCGTCCGTGCAAACATGGCTTGCCCCTGTGGCATACCCTGTCTCCGCCAAAACTGTCGCTGCACCCTGCCCACCATCTGTCTCTCCAAAATATGCTGTGTCCGGCCTATCAGCCACCTGGTCTGAAAGTAGTATGGCAGCTCATCTCCCTCGTCATCCCAGGGCTCGCAGTCCAGATATGGTCGCCAAACGACCACATCTACTCCATCCAGGGTATGTCTCCAGTACTCTAGCTTCCCTAGCCTGTGCTGGGAAATCACTCCTGCATAGCCATAACTGTATGGCTCTCCTCGCTGCCTCGCGAAGACACATATCGGCCTAGTCACCGCTATGTGCTCCCACAGCCAGAACTGTAACAGCAACACCCCAGCCGATAGACTCGTGTTGCGGTGGTACACCACCTGATGCATGTCGTGGTAGAGGTGGGCCAGTACGCAGACTCCCCACGCATATCAGGTGCCCTCAGTCAGCATCTGCTCCATGATCCTACCCCATCCAATGGGGAACCCATGCGATCTCCTGTTCGGGCATACAACGCCCCCGATCAGTCCAGCCACAATCCCAGGGAAGTAGTCATAGTAGTCATATATATCCTGCCATGGGATAACCTGTCCAGCTAGCTCAGGATCATCAAACACCCACTGGCACTCGGTGAGTCCCAAGTCTCACTGTGCATCGTACTCTACTAGCTCGCCTACCACCGGCAAGTGCAGTATCTGGTAGACGTCCTCTAGGGTCACCGTCATCTCTCTCGTCGGGAAGTGGAAGGTCCCATCCTCACTGTGGAATCTCTCCACGGCAGCTGTCAGCAGTCCACGGTTCGCTCGCACCTCGGGCATAAAGCATACATAAACCAAACCCATGGCACCAAGCACCACTCTGTCAGCATGTATCTCTGCAATAAGGGCATAGGAAACGTCTCCCTCGACTGAAGTGTGTCCCGAATCTCCTCCTGCAAGCAAGCAAGGCAAAGCGTCAATCTCAAGCGACATATACCATACTTAACATACCTACTGAACTATATCAACTAAACTTAGCATTTCAAATTGATCAACACAGCACACTACATCTCTTGACTAGATTTCTACAATCTCAGAGATAGCTCATCAATTACCGCATCAAACAGGATGCTAATCGAGTCAATTTGGCTAAGTCCTTTGCTCTTCACAGCAAATGTGCCACTACAGGTGGTAAATGCGCCATTTTTTGGTATATGCGCCGCTAAAATCAGCGTATGCGCTGCTTCACACAAATGTGCCACCAAATTGCACGTATGCGCAGATCTGACAGATGCGCCGCCAAATTAGGCATATGCACCGGCATATTATGCAAGCGCAGCTAAAATCAACATATGCGCAGCATCAACAGATGCGCCGCTACTTTCAACATATGCGCGGCTTAACTACACATGCACCGCCAAATTGCAAATGCACAGCCACAGTGCACAGATGCGCAGTATTCATGTATGCGCCACCGAAACCAGCATATGCGCCGTGCAACGACAAAAGTGCCGCTTCACGAGGCATATGCGCTGTTCTAAGTTTCGGCGCATGCATTTGACCTATTTTCTAAGAGCATTTATTGCATCCTAAATCGACCCTAGGATAAATTTTTTGAAACACATACCGGGGGTCCTGCCTCTGCTGGCTGCCCGAATCGATGGACTCGCTCGAATCGGTGCTCCTCGCGTGGAATGTCTGCTGCTCTGGCTGCCATGCTGCTCCAAGTTGCTCTAGGCTCTCTCACTCCAATCCAGAGTAAACAAGTGTACAAATGACTATTCTTGTGGACCCAGCTCCTATTTATAGCCTCCAAACCCTAATTCTGGCTAGGTGATGACTGTGACTACTTCCCGTGCCCGTTTTTCTTCCCATTTTCTTCCCGCATCCCTGACCACGTCCCTTTTTCCTCCAACCTATCCTTACCCCTTTGTCTTCATGAGATTGTCCGTCTCTGAATCTTTCACCCTTTTCCCGTCTAATCTCCCGAGGGGGCATCCTATCGTCATTAAACCTGTACCAGGGGCAAACTGGGGCATGTATCATCATTCAGACTATCAAATTCTTTGAAGCAACGCTGTAAACTACATTGCATCAAAGAGGGGCAAAATGTATACGCCTAAAAATGACACGAATCATCCTAAATAAATATTCTAAATATTTATTCCCTTCTTCTATTAATTAAATAAATATTCTAAATTTATTTAATCGATTCACTGTCCCATAATTAAATAAATTCTATTTATTTAATTAAAATTCTTCTAAATGTCCTACACAATTAAATAATCATAAATTATTTAATTAATCCAAATTCCTCTATCCTAAGTTCTAAATTCAAAAATCCACATCACCTTTACACCTCACCTTTTCCACCTCACCTTGTCCACCTCATCAGGTTGCACATGTAATTAAATATATTTAATATTTAATTATCTTATTTTCCCTCACCCACATGGCCTATTTCTTCTCAAATCAGAGATTAGTTAACTAATCAATCAAAAAAGTTAACTAACCTGTCAATTGAGTCAAATCCTCAATCAATTCAGTCAGTTCCACGATTTATTCTTCTAACTGATCAATCAAGTCTGTTAACAGACCAGTCAATGGAGTTAACTCTCCAATCAGTTTTGTCACATCCCCTCTTTCATGATGGAGCTGGGACACTTGTCACATTTCCACTGGTTGCACATTCCTCAACCATCCTCAGCCGTTGATCTTCATATCTCCTCTCAACCGTTGATTTCCATTCTTCCAAGTCTATAAATGAAGCTTCATCCCTCCATTCTAATCATCCAGGCTTTTGACATTGTTACTCTGCAAAAATATCACCAGCGTGCCTTTGGCACCCTTTTGTCATCTACAAGCTTGAGATCACCTACTTGCATTGGAGCTCATCTTCATTGCGTATCACCATAGCCGTTCACCGTCGACTTCCTACAAACAGCTTAAAAAGATTGCACTCTCTGAGGGCTCATCTCATCTGCAAAAGGACGATTTGTGATAGGCGAACAACAGAAGTTTTGAAATGGGAGAGGTTTGCACTGTGTTTGTTCATTGCTTTGTTTATTGAATCCTTCTTGTTTCACTATTCTGTTGATGTTTGGGTCATGTTTATTTCATTTGATTGATCACCATTTTACCCTTATAGGATGATTGGGTCATTGACAGTGGTTGCTCTCACCACATGACAGGTGATAAAAACAAGTTCATAGATTTAGAAAGGTATGAAGGAGGAGTGGTAAAGTTTGGTGATAACTCTGTAGGTAGAATCAGAGGTAGAGGAACTATTTCTTTTGATGGAAAGAACAAAACTGGTAATGTATTATATGTTGAATGATTGAAACACAATCTTCTCAGTGTGGGACAGTTGGTGGACAAAGGCTATGATCTCAGATTCAAGAATGGAAAGTGCAAAATCTTTGAAAGTTCTGGAGCAGAGATTGCATCAGGTACCCAAACAAAAGGTAACATCTTTCACTTAGCTGGTACTGGTAAAAGTTGCTTATTTGTTCAAATTGATCAGAGTTGGTTGTGGCATAGAAGAATGTGTCATGTGAACTTTGATAATATCATCAAGATAAGTAATACTCAGGTTGTAAGAGATCTTCCAAGATTGGTAAAACCTACAAATAGTTTGTGTAAAGAATGTCAGTTAGGTAAACAAAGCATAATCTCATTCAATAGCAAGGAACAATCTTCTACTAGATTATTAGACTTGGTTCACACTGACTTATGTGGTCCGACAAGAATCAGGAGTGTGCAAGGGGATGGATACTTCATGTTGCTAATTGATGACTATTCCCGAATGATGTGGGTAACCTTTCTGAAAGAGAAATTAGAAGCTCTTGAGAAATTCAAAATATTCAAGGGTATGGTGGAAAATGAGACCGGATTAAAATTAAAGCGTCTGAGGTCTGATAGAGGTGGAGAATTCACATCCGGTGAGTTCATAAACTTTTGTGAGAAACATGGAATAAAGAGACAGTTGTCTGTCCCTAGAACTCCACAGCAGAATGGAGTTGTTGAGAGAAAGAACCGGACCATCTAGGAAGCATCCAGGACCATGATGATGGAAGCAAATGTTCCTTAGATCTATTGGAGAGAAGCTGTCAGCACTGCAGTCTACACTCTCAACCGAGTTTAAATTAGAAACTATACCGGTAAGACTCCTTATGAACTCTAGTTTGGCATTACTCCCACTGTGAGATACTTTAGAGGTTTTGGTAGCAGATGTTACATTAAAAGGGATGAAGATCTAGGAAAGTTTGATGCTAGAAGTGATGAAGGAATATTCTTAGGTTATTCTACTCAAAGCAAAGCATACTGGTGTTACAACAAGAGATTGAGAAAGATTGTAGAGAGTATAAATGTGAAGGTTGATGAAGAAATAGAAAGACCCTCAAGAATTCTTGAACATGATGAAGATGATCAGAATGGTGTTTAGACTCAAGGTATCCAAGTCTCTTCTGAAAAACAAAGTCAAGTTGATCAGGTAAGACAGGAAGAAGAGATAAGTCTCAATGAGACCAATCAAGAGTTAGAAGTACAAGAGACTCCCAAAATTCCAAGGTATGTAACTCTAAACCACTCTAAAGATCAGATCATAGGTGACAAAAACAAAGGGGTGCAAACAAGGAGGAGAATTGCTCAAAATTTAGATGAGTATTATCTAATTTCAAAGATTGAACCTAAGACAGTAGATGAAGCCTGCAATGATGAAAATTGGACTAAGGCAATCGAGGAAGAACTGATGCAAATTAAGAAGAATCACACTTGGGATCTTGTTCCCAGACCAAGAAATAAAAATGTGATTGGAACCAAATGGGTCTTTCGAAACAAATTGAATGAAGCCAGTGAAGTAATCAGAAACAAGGCCAGATTAGTTTGCAAAGGTTACTCTCAAATAGAAGGAGTTGATTTTGAAGAAACTTTTGCTCTGGTGGCAAGAATTGAAGCAGTCAGATTATTTCTTGCATTTGTTGCCTTCAAGGATTTCAAGATGTATTAGATGGATGTCAAATCTACCTTCCTAAATGGTAATTTGGAAGAAGAAGTGTATATTGAGCAATCGGATGGATTTCAATTGTCTAATCATAGTGACATGGTCTGTAAATTAAAAAAGGCACTGTATGGACTGAAGCAAGCCCCAAGACCCTGGTATGAAAGATTGGATAAGCATCTCTTGAAGATTGGTTTCAATAAAGGTACTATTGACAGTAATTTGTATTTCAAAATTGATCATGAAAATATCTTAATTATTGAAGTATTTGTTGATGATATCATTTTTGGAGGAAGAGACAGTATGTGTAAAGCTTTTGCAAATCAAATGAAAAGTGAGTTTGAGATGTCAATGCTTGGAGAAATGAATTTTTTTTTGGGTCTACAAATTACTCAAACAAAGAAAGGAATCTTCATCTCTCAGTCAAAATATGTGAAAGAATTGTTGAGAAAATTTGGGATGGAAGACTCAAAGCCAATGAACACTCCAATGGCAACCGGATGCAAGTTGAGCAAAGATGATGACTCTCCTAAGGTTGATCAGACAAAATATAGGTCAATGATTGGAGGACTGTTGTATCTCACTCAAACTAGACCAGATATTATGCAGGCCGTTGGTCTTGTTACTAGATTCCAAGCTGATCCTAGAGAATCTCATGTTATGGCAATCAAGAGGATTTTTAGATATCTAAAGGGGACAGTTGAGTATGGCCTATGGTATCCTAGAGATCATGATTTTTCTCTTCATGCATATACAGATGCATATTGGGCAGGAGATGTGGATGACCAAAAGAGTACCAGTGGTGGAGCATTCTTTTTGGGAAAAAGATTGGTTTCTTGGCTAAGCAAGAAACAAGAAGCAATAGCTCTGTCTACAACTGAAGCAGAATACATTGCAGTAGCAGGTAGTTGCACTCAAATCTTATGGATGAAGCAAATGCTAAGAGACATTAAAATAGAATATGAGGAGCCTATCACAATTTTCTGTGATAATTCAAGTGCAATAAATATTTCTAAGAATCCGGTGTTGCATTCCAAGACCAAGCATATATCTATCAAGTTTCACTTTCTGAGAGAGCAAGTGAACAAGGATGAAGTCATTTTGGAGTATGTGCCCTCCAAGGATCAGATTGCAGATATCTTTACTAAACCTCTTCCCAAGGACTCTTTTGAGTATCTCAGGGAGAAGTTAGGGGTTATTGCCCCTCCGGTGATGAACTAGGATGCACTAATGTGCATCAGTCCGGTGGATATCACAGTCATTTCCTGTGGTCTGGATTAGTGCTGGGGAGCTGCTACTCAGGGGGAGCAGTAGGTGTGATGTTCAAATTGCAAGTATGGGCCCTTTGCCATTAATATCAAAGGGGGAGAGAAGACATGTGAAAAACAAGTGGTTCATGATCAAAGGGGGAGCAGTACAGGAAGAGAAGACATGTGAATAGTTGTTATTGATAGGGGAAGCTATGATAGTAAGGAGAAGTTCTTGTCTTGATGGTTTTTCACATAATATGTTGCCATCAATGACAAAGGGGGAGATTGTTGCAAGTATGGGTTAAACAGGTGTTGTCATTGATGTCAACATACTTCTTTTACATTAGTGATAAGGATTGGATGGGTTATTTGTTGAGGATACTAAGAAAGTCAGTCTCAGTCAAGAACAGTGAAGAACAGTGATGACAGTAAGGAAATAGCTGAAGCCAGGTTAAGGATCAGAAGATGTGGATTAAAGGGTTTGTGGACATGAGTCTTAGGAGGTTCTAGTTAAGATTTCAGAGGTCTGCATGAAGATATGAAGAAGTTGTGATCGATCAAGTAGAACCAATTTTGGGAGATGCTCAGGAGTGATAGAGTGTTACAGAAAGGTCCGGTGAGATCTGGAAGTGTATTTTCCTATTCTATGGATTGGAAGGAATGTTGGGGGAGTCCTTTTGATGTGTCACCTTGATTTGTTCATGGTTTGAAGGTCCGGAAGAATCTACTCCTTTGTAACAGTCATGGCAGACTGTGTTCTTGAGGCCCCAGATGCAGGAGAGAAGAGTTTTGAGTAAGTAGAGGAAGTGCTGATGTACCTGGTCATTTAGGTAAGCTTTTGAAGGTTCCTGGATCATGTTGAGGTTGTGTTGTCAGTCCGCATTAGAGTTGGGGCCCAGAATTGAAGAAATACTTCCGGATGAAGGTGTTCTTACTTAGGCTGGCCGACCGGATGAGTTATTCATCTTGCGGATGTTCTTGTGGATGTGTGCCGACTTAGATGTTTGTTTCTAAGTTGATGTCATGTATAAATAAGGGATTGTGAAGTCATCTCAAGGAGTGATCGGACATGAGTGTGTTGTAGTGAGAAAAAGAGCAAAAGGAAGAGCAGAAGGATTTGAGCTTCAATGGAACTGATTCAAGCATGGTGATGATGCTATTTACCAGTTCAAGTATGTAATACTTATTTATTGTAGACAGTGTGTCTCTTGTAGGCAGTGAGCCTCTTGTGAGCAGTGTGCTCGGGTAGTGAGCCCTAATTGGCATGTGCCATCTTATTTCTTTTATTCTTCTAACAGAGAATAACATCTTGGGTTAGTCACACTGTGGTTTTTCCCTTAACCGGGTTTTCCATGTCAAAATCTTGGTGTCTCATGTGTTGATGTATTTCTGCTCTTGGTTAATTGCATTAAGTTTTCATAATTGATTTGTCATTATAATGCTAAGTGAATGCAAGTATTGAAAATGAAGAAAGTTTTGGACAACTGATTCACCCCCCCTTCTCAGTTTTCTGCCCTAAATCTAACACATACCTCGGGTATAGTCAAAATAACCTATGATGCCATGCAAAAAAATCTACAATGCCATGCAAAATAACCTCATTCGCAATCATGTATAGTCAAGAACATGCATTATAGTTAAAGAAACAAGACTTTTAATAAAACATAGAAAATTTTGGCAATTGGCAGGTGTAAAGCAAAGTGTGGAAACATAGAAAAGTGTGTAATTTGATTTCATTTGTCATACTTACTTGCTTGAACATGGTCAAGGTGTCATTGAAACCATTTATCCAAAACCCAAGGAAAGTAGAGATTGCCATATACCATATGAGATTGCATGAAGGATATGGGAAATCTGACAGATGTTGTAGTTGTAACTGCATTAAGAGACATGAATGCAAAGTGGGGAAGCATAGGTAGAAATTAGTATGTAGAAAAAGCTAGAAAGCAAAATATTAAGAAATTCAAATTAATACTAAAAATCATACATCGGGTATAGTCAAAATAACCTATCATGCCATGCAAAATAACCTCATTCGCAATCCTATATAGTCAAAAACATGCATTATAGTTAAAGAAACAAGATTTTTAATAAAACATAGAAAAGTTTGGCAATTAGCGGGTGTAAAGCAAAGTGTGGAAACATATAAAAGTGTGGAATTTGATTTCATTTGTCATATTTACTTGCTTGAACATGGTCAAGGTGTCATTGAAACCATTTATCCAAAACCCAAGTAAAGATTGCCATATACCATATGAAATATACCATATGAGATTGCATGAAGCATATATGGGAAATCTGTCAGATGTTGTAGTTAAATTAACACTAAAAATCGTACCTTGGGTATAGTCAAAATAACCTATGATGTCATGCAAAAAAATCTACAATGCCATGCTAAATAACTTCATTCTCAATCCTATATAGTCAAAAACATGCATTATAGTTAAAGAAACAAGATTTTTAATAAAACAATTCTAAAAAATAGAAAAAACAAGAGCAAGTTAAGATAAACAAATTTCATACCTATCCTTCTAGAAGTTTAAATGCTAGTCAAGCATACCTGAGCGGTCATCTCTTACCTTCAGAGTATCCAATATTGCTTCATGATCAACATGACTAATTGTCCATAGTTGTTTTGATTTTGGTTTTCCATGATGCTTTAGTAACTTGGCATTTGTTGCTACAACTAGGTGCGAATACATCAATATTGTTTTATGCTTCTCAAAGTCTTCAAAGGCAGGGATGCCATTCTTTCTAATTATATATGTTTGTAACCAAGTCCCAACAATAACAACTTATCACGTAGGATATGTGAACCCATCATCATCTATCATATGTTGTGTTAGCTTTTGTTTTCCCTATATGGATCATGCCAACCAATAGTCTGGCCTCTCTTCATTTCCATGTGGTGCAACAATTGCATAAACATTACCTGGTTGTATAAGGTCTGAAAGATGTTCATAGTCAAATGAGCTCTCCATGTCGTTGATGGGAGATGATTCACCTTGAGATAAAGGGGTTAAATATTATGGAATCCATGCATCTACCCACTCACTTGAATCACATTTATCCCAATCACATTTAATACAACTCTGACAAAAACAAGCTAATTCTCGTGTCCAAATAGTCCATGCACTTGCATCTGAGATTCGAAATGAATGCATCTTTGATGATTCACTAATTCTCTAACAATCCCATTTCTCTTTCGCTATCCTGTCATCAACTAACCAAAAGAACCTGCACACTTCTGAATCAAGAGCCACTCCTTGTGACGATGCATAGTTACACCACTTTAAAATAGAATCTACATCACTAAATGTAGCACCACCTGTAATATTTAGTTGTTCTTTAAAAAGAGCTCTCTTCACACATGTACCTACTCCATCATGTTCACCTTTTCCGTACCAAGCTTCAAAACAATTCCAAATATGAGGTATACCCGTCTCTACATGATTTATGCTCAACCAATAGAATATACGAGCATTCTTGAATTGACCAGTGTAATTTTCTGACCAAATGAGATGTTGATCCATTCTAATATCTTTTTCTTGCAAAAACCCATAAAATTGTTCAAAATAATATTGCACATACTCTGATGAATGAGATTGATCATCCCTCATGTAAAAATGGTATTCTCTAACAATCTTCATGTTCTCTTCTGTACTCTCGGGGGCATGTCTATATGTGATGTGAACAAAAATAGCAATATGAATAGAATTGTAGTACTAGGATTGAACTTCATTTTGGGGTTGCAATGTGTAGTTTTCTACAAAATCAACTACGGAGACAATAGTTCCAACCAGAGAAAAGTCTTTACACATCTTGAACTGTTGATCTAACCATCAAGACCTGTGACTGTGTTTGACATACTTGTAGAAAAGATTTTTCTTAAAATCATCAATAAAATCAGCAATACTTACCTCTCTTACAATCAACTCACATCTAGAACCTTCACCTCCACTTTTCAAATTATATTTCACTATCTCATATCTCTTTTTCTCAACCATTCTCTTTCCAAAATCGTGCTCACTGCCCTCATGTAAACATGATACAAACTTTGATAACCCACCACATTGTAAACACTTTTCATTTAAACAATAATTCTTATAGAAAATGCAACCATCATCTCTAATACATAGAAATAAATCCAATAAGTCCCTAGATGACTTTGGTAGTTGAATTGTACCACACTCCTTTAACATTTCGTTAGTGTGCAAAGTAGAATGAATATTGCATAATAATTCATGGTACATAGAAAACTCTACATGGTATTTGCAACATGTATTATGAACTTTAAGAGGAACATAATGAAATGGCTTAAGAGATTCAAATGCTCTTTGTGAGATTGTCATACCTGGGTGTGTTTCATAATATTGTTTGGCTACATCCCAAGTAATGTTCAGGATGTGGTGTACAGTCTTTATCACCAATTCTTAACTTTAAAACATCTTTTGCATTCGGTTCAATACCCTAGAGTTAGTGTGCCAAAATCGTTGAATTTCTTCCTTTGTGCTATTGATCAGCTTCTTGTCAACTCATGGAATCCTACCACTAAAAGCCCAAGTATCATTCTGAAGAGGGCTATCTAGCCTTGATCTTAATGCTAGCACTTTTGATAATGTTTTACGATTCAATCTTAAGTCAACACAAGTTTGCCTCATTAATCGAGCCTTCTAACAATAATTTTATTCCAATCAGACACTTTGTTTAACTGAATCTTTAATTTCTTTAGTAAAGGTCTCATTTTGTACATCTTTAGTAATTGCACAAAAAGTTGGCATTGTTTGGTTAATGTTTTATTCTCAAAGTGTTTATTGAAGAGTTTTGAAGCCCACAACCGAACTGTTCGTGATGACCTCTTGCCTTCAAGTTTTTCCATTATGCTCTCATCAATTTCAAGTAACCATTTTGGGGTTCTTGGATGTTTTATAATTTCATCATGCTTATTCTCTTCTTGAGAAACTTCATCTCTTCTTATGTAATTTGGAGATACATTGATTTTGATTGTTTCATCCATGTTATCAACCTCATCAATTTTCTCAACAAATGGATTATGGAGTGCAAATTCAACATCATGAGGTTCATATCCACTTTATTCAAGTGCACATCTTTGTTTTTTTTCTTCTTATTTATCCATGGTATTGCTCTTATCAATAGGTTTTTCATAACATTTTGTAACATTTTCATTTGCAATATCATGGGGAATTTCATTCTTATCTAAAATTTCATTATAATCAAAATTAACATCTTTAATTTGCATGTCATTGGATGGTAAAGAAGAAGCTTCACCTTGATGAGCATCCACCAAACCCATTCTTCCAATCCTCTTCCTTGCCCTATCCTTTTCCCTAATTGCTTCAATTTCCTCTAATGTAATTTTCCTCCTCCTTTTTGCTTTACGATGATTGTTGCTCCCCATTAGGGGAACAAAAAGATCACCCTTATGATTGTAACAAGCAAATTGTGTCTCCAAAAGTGCATAAAAATGTTTTTTCCGCTGCCACAGGCATAAATCATGAGTTTTTCGACAGCAGAGGGCCTGTAGGTGCAGATGTCGGACCCAACAATATTCATTTTGTCTTTTTTTTTTCATTTACATAACAGATATCTGTTAGTAAATGGATATCTATTATTGAAATAGATATCCATTTCTTAAAGCCAATTGTTTGGGCAACAGTCACCCAGCAACGTCCATATCACTTCTACAAAACGGATATCCATTTTGTTTTCCTCACAAAGCATAAAACTATATACATAATCTACGAAGTATACAACTAAATGTACATAAATGAGAATAGGAGATGCATAAGAACACATAAGAAGGAAAAATTAAATGTTAAAATATATATATAAATAAGTAAAGAATAAGAATGCTAAATGTGTAAGAACCGTATTTTTAAATATTAGAAACATCATGATAAGCATGGAATATGGATACATAAGAGATAGAGATCAAAAGCATAGATCATAGGAACATAGGGATATATAAGTAAACAAGGAACATGGAAAAATATAGGTTCTAAACATAGAACATAGAGATGTTTAGGAACCAAACAAGGCATAGAGGAAAGCAGGGGAGGTAAGGATTGAATATATGAAAGAATAGGAGCTAAACAAGTAACATAGGATTGTTGGAACAATGCAAATAACTGAGAGGGGGGGTGAATCAGTTATTTTATAAATTTTATCTTTCTTGCTTTCTTTTCTTATCTTAACATTTAGTGCTCTATCAAAACATGGAAGCAAAGACAATCTTAAGAACTAAAAAATGCAATCAACAAATAACACAAGGATTTTTACGTGGAAACCCTGTTAAGGGAAAAACCACTGGGTGACTAACTCAAGATTGTATTCTCTATTAAAAGAATAAGGAGTACAAATTTGGCACTTGCGAATTAGGGCTCACTGCCTGAGCACACTGCTCACAAGAGGCACACTGCCTACAAGAGATTCACTGTCTACAAAACTTACAGAAGATAATCAAGTGTTTGAACTGATGACAAGCATCTACAAATGCAAGAGTTCAGTTGCAGTTAGGCACAATATACTGATCTGATGCACTTCATTCTTCCTCTATTCAATGTTGTTGTTCAGTCACATACCGGACCTGAATTGTTGTTCTCACACTTATCCCTAATTTTCTTCACACCTTCACCACACACACTTACATGTTGGAATCCATCTGGTATATATATCCGCATCAAGGATTTTCATCAACTTTCTAGTCAGCAACAAGAATGATGCAGAGCATGCAATAAAAACTATTTTAAATAGGTCAAAAAACTTGAACTGTTGCTATGGTTGACCGTTGAACCACCTTGAATGTTGAACTTATTGAACCAGTTGAACCTTCAAACTCCGATTGAACCCATTGAACCTCCAACTTAAGGTTCAACAGTTCAACACTTTCTTTTCCTTCGACATAATTCTTCCCTCGTATTCCGATAGTGCACCTCACACTGATATGCTTAAAACCAAACTTCACCATCAGCTAGACCGAACACTATCAGCTCCCCAGTATGCTTTGTCCCAACGCTTAAAGTCACCCTAATGTTACTGTTCTTGGTAGCATTTACAGCTTGATTGATGAAATTTAGTCCCCTTGGCGAAACTCTTGACTCCGTTCGGCTGATAGGCCGATACACTTAATACTCCTCTTTCTCACTTCTTTGCTTCAGGCTTGAGCCATCCTTCCCGTGGCCTCAAACTCACATTCTAATGGTGATCACCATTCCAATCTCCACTTCTCCTACACTGTCAGGGTTAGCGTCATATTGTACAAGTTGTCCAGAACCTATTCCATGAGAATCAGAGACTTACATTTATGGAAAGGTCCAATCCGACATTGTCACTCACAGCACAAAACAAAAATAGTTCACAGACCTTTGTGTCAATCATTAGAATAGAAGTTAGACTATCAAACTGAAAGAAAAATACAAGAAATAAAAGAACTTCTCTATTTATTGTAGTCAATCCATACAACTATGATCTCCAATTCCTTCACCCTCTACCTACCTATCCTATCTATGCTCTTAGAACTAGTTTTATATTTCACTGTGTGAGTGGAAGTTGTATCAGTGGGAATGCCAATTGCTCTACAACTGTCCACCACATGGTTACATAACTTCTTGCTAGTTATATTCCTCTTCGACTACCAAACATGACTACATGGCATCAAGGCCCTACAACTGGTCACTTGGACCTTATGCAAACTAAAATATTAAAGTGAACTACATAAACAAGCAATTAACTAAATTATCTATGTACCTCCTGCACCAAAGGCACTATTGGCCCAAATTACATCATTTTTGGTCCTAGGGTCCTTGCCAATACCCTCAGGACATTTGATCCTTACATCACCTTGACCATTACCACATGCCATAACTGGTTTTAGGATGTTCCAATTAACTTGATTAGCTCCATAGGATCCTTTCATGGTCATTGGTGTCTTCTTGTTCCACGGTGTTCCTTTAGGTGCTCCTACACCATACTCCCCAGCATCAAGAAAACTCTTGTCCCAAGAGTTATGTGATCTGCTCCAAACATCTTGCAGTCTTTTTGAAGGGTTCCTTTGATTTGTAACAGGGAACATGAACTCTCCAAAGGTTATCCTCCTCCTTCTCCAACCTGCATGGCTCTTACCAAAAATGTTAGTATCACAAAACATATTTTGGTGTCCTTGCCTAGGACCTTGCTGCTGTAATGCTTTTGCTCTCTCCATCTTAAGGTTCTGATTTGTTCCTCTCTGTAATATTTGTTGTTTGCCTTCCCCTTCCTGCCTCCTTATAGGGCAATCAGTGTCCCCAATCTTGACATGATTTAAGTCCCAAAATTGTTGTTCCTTAGGACTATCATACACTTTTCTCTGCTGCAACTGTTCATGTTGCTTCCAACCAGTATTTACCTGCACATTCCACTGTAGTTTCTCTCCAAAACAAACAATAGCATGCTCCTTCTTGTCTTCACAAGGTAAAGGTATTAGTTTAAACTTTTTACCATCTTTGTGTACCAAATAACTATTAGTATAGCCATCATGAATTGTCCTTCTTAAATGTTGCCATGGTCTACCCAAAATTATATGCCCACATGTCATTGAAATAACATCACACAAAACAAAATCATGATAGGGACAAATTGAAAAATCAACATATGCCCTTTGACTAACTTTTTCTTGTTGTTCTTGATTTACCCAAGTAGCTTTGTAAGGACTAGGATGATCAAATGTCTTCAATCCCAATTGGTGTACCATATCCCAGGAAATTAAATTATCATGTGAACCTAAATCTATAATCAACTTACACATTTTTCCATGGCTTAAACAATTAGTTTTAAAAATGGATACCTGTGGTGCTTGTTGTACTTTGCCTTTTTCCACCATGAGAAATTCTCCATCTATTTCTGGATAGGCTACTGCTAGTTCTTGGTCTTTTTTCTTTTCCTCTTCTTGTGCCAAGTGAACTCTTTTCTCCTTGCTCTTATCAACTTCATCCCTCTTAAGACATTTGAAAGATGTGTGTCCCACTTTATTGCAATGATAACATCTGCCTGTGAATACTCCTCTACCTGATCCAAACTACCTCCACCTCTATATCCACCTCTCTGATCTACAAAAAACTCTTTTCCTTTCTCATTGCTGCTCTGTCCTTCATTAGTAGGTCAGCCCCTACCTCTAGATCCTCTACCACCACCTCCTTATCTTTCTTGCTTCCTCTTCACCCTCTCTTTAGCTCTTATGGCCAACTAAAAACATTCTCCAAGTGATTTCGGTATGCTCAAACCAATTTCATCTTCCAAGTTGCACCTAAGCCCATTAAGGTATCTCGCCACTTTCTCATCTTCATCTTCCAATCCCCCTCTAATACTAAGCTTATGAAATTGCTTAGTATAGGACATAACATCCATGTCCTTTTGCTTCAAATTTTGCCTCATCCTCTTTGTTTGAATAGTATAATCAGATGGAAGAAACTGATTCTTCACCATATCCTTCATCCTACCCCAAGAAGTGAATTTTGTTCCACCTTTAGCCACTCTTTCTATTTGTACACTACTCCACCAAGTAAGTGTTGTCCCCCTCATCTTTGTCTTTGAAAATTTAACCTTCTTATCATCACTCATTTCCTCATATTCAAAAAAAATTTCAAGGGCATCTATCCACCCTAATACCTCTTCACTATCCATCTTCAACTCTATCTTTGTTCCACTACCTTGAACTACCTTAAGCAATCTCACAAATTTATTTTCTTCAAGATCTAATTTGTCCTTGAGAGGGTTCTCATCTGCCTCCTCACTTGCCCTCCCATGTCCCTCACCATCTCCTTCTTGATCATCTTGTTCATCCTTTCTAGGATTCTTCTCCAATGCTTCCAACCTTGCCAAGATTGATGCATTTTCTCTTCTCACTTGTCTTAATTCTCTTTCTCTTTCAGCATCCCATTCTCTTCTCTCCCTCAACTCTTTTTCTCTTTCCTCTAAGGCTTACCTCAGTTCATTATTATCCCTAGCCATCTGATTCTTAGGTGACATCCTCCCTAGATCCTACTACTTCCTCAAGGACCTACTTGTTGCTCTGATACCACTTGATGCAGAGCGTACAATAAAAACTATTTTAAATAGGTCAAAAAACTTGAACTGTTGCTATGGTTGAACCGTTGAACCACCTTGAATTCTGAACTTATTGAACCAGTTGAACCTTTGAACCAGTTGAACCTTCGAACTCTGATTGAACCCGTTGAACCTCCAACTTAAGGTTCAACAATTCAACACTTTCTTTTCCTTCAACATAATTCTTCCCTCGTCTTCCAATATCGCACCTCACACTGATATGCTTAACACCAAACTTCACCATTGGCCAGACTGAACACTATTGGCTTCCCTAGTATGCTTCATCCCGATGCTTAAGGTCACCCCGATGTTACTATTCTCGATAGTACTTGCAGCTCGATCGATGAAATTTAGTCCCCTTGGTGAAACTCTTGACTCCATTCGGCCGATAGGCCGATACACTTAATACTCCTCTTTGTCACTTCTTTGCTTCACGCTTGAGCCATCCTTCCTGTGGTCTCAAACTCGCATTCTAATGGTGATCACCATTCCAATCTGTACTTCTCCTACACTGTCAGGGTTAGCGTCATATTGTACAAGTCGTCCAGGACCTATTCCATGAGAATCAAAGACTTACATTCATGGAAAGGTCCAATTTGACATTGTCACTCTTAGCACAAAACAAAAATAGTTCACAGACCTTTGTGTCAATCAGTAGAATAGAAGTTAGACTATCAAACTGAAAGAAAAATACAAGAACTTCTCTGTTTATTGCAGTCAATTTGTACAACTTTGATCTCCAATTCCTTCACCCTCTACCTACCTATCCTATCTATGCTCTTAGAACTGGTTTTATATTTCACTATGTGGGTGGAAGTTGTATCGGTGGGAACGCCAACCACTCTGCAATTGTCCACCACACGGTTACACAACTTCTTGCCAGTTATATTCCTCTTCGACTACCAAACATGACTACATGGCACTAAGGCCCTACAACTGGTCACTTGGACCTTATGCAAAATTAAAATATTAAAGTGAACTACACAAACAAGCAATTAACTAAATTATCTATGTATCCCCTGTACCAAAGGCACTATTGGCCCAAATTACATCATTTTTGGTCCTAGGGTCCTTGCCAATACCCTCAGCACATTTGATCCTTACATCACCTTGACCATTACCACATGCCATAACTGGTTTTAGGATGCTCCAATTAACTTGATTAGCTCCATAGGATCATTTCATGGTCATTGGTGTCTTCTTGTTCCACGGTGTTCCTTTAGGTGCTCCTGCACCAAAGAACACTCAAGATATTTGCAAGTTATTGATCTCTCGACTGAATCCATGCTTGATTTGTAATGGGTATCAAAAACAGAGGCATAGAAGTCATAAATCATGTCAGCTAACAATGTATAATATCATATATTGCTTGATTAGGACCTTTTACACATCCAGATTGAAGTCTGATACTCTGCCGGTCAGTTCTTCCTCTATCTGCCCTACCTGATTGGAACCCAACACTCAAATGCTCATATCTTTTTCTTGTTTTATCACCAAAGGCTAAATCTTTAGAATACAGCATGTCATGATACCCCTCTTGACTTGTCTAAGTCCGCAACTTACTGAGTTACACCATCTGAGAGATCCAAATCTGATTGTTGGACCTTGTTACATACTCTGTTCTTGTTCACCAAACCAAAATAATCTTCAATCTGACTTCCGGTATAGGCATACTATGTACTGAGGATGTGTGTGATAGACTTTGTTTTCATCAATGACAACACATATGAAGCCACATAGTGTCTCTTGCCAACAAGGATAGCATAAATGGTAATCATGGAAGATAGGAACAATAAGTCATATAGGAAGAAACATGGAAAGAATTGAAAGAAAAAATATCCCCACATGGGTCCAAACAAAGATCAACCAATAAAATTAGAGAGATAACCATAAAAGAGGTCATCCCCATCCCAACAAGTAATATCAAGTTCTTTATCCTCAAGTAAATGTTTTTTATAAGAAGTGGTTCTCTTAGTGAAAGAACTAGCAACATGTGCAACTATTGAATTATTTTTCTATGTCCATTGTGCTTTCTTCTTTTGAGGTGGCTCCATAGAGAGATTTTGCATTTGCTTTAGCACAGTTCATTTTTAAGTATCTAGGAAGAAGTAGTTCCTTTGGAATGAAATGTGGGTTTATTGAATACATAATGTCCTTATTAATCTCTTGATTTCTTGGTATGTGAGGAATGTGTTCTTAATAAGATCATTGGAAGGCATGCATATATCATGACCTTAATGCTTAAACATTGTAGGATGTGCAACTTGAGTCTCATGCATTTTTCATCATAATTTCTAGAATGAGAAGGTGCATAAGTAGCTTCTTGATTCTTGTTCATATTTTTATTCTACTATTCTTAAATAACTATCAACTTTAACAACAACAACATGTCTTCATCAACAACTATTTGACTTTGTTAATGACTACTCAATTTTATCAGCAAGGGAAACTTTGGTAGTAAAGAGCCACTTCTAGAGAAACTGTCAACTTCTATAGTAACGAAAAAATTAGGACATGACCCCAATCATTTAATTATTTCAAATAGATCCAAATTAACTACTTAATTTTAGATCAATATGGGTTTGACATCTATTGTCACCTTGTCCATATGATCCATGCACCACACGCATGTACATTTGTATAAAAGTATAGACAAGGAAGAATAAGCTAAACATTGCACATTTGTACATGCCTTCTCCAATTCAATAAAGTAATTTGTTCAAAGTCTTTAATGCCTTTGAATATACTTTTGGATTCTAGACTAGGGAATCATTTTATTATTCTACTGACCTATGAATTACTATGTAATTTGAATGTTTATGCACTAATCCACCTAGGTATCAACTTAACAAAGCTCCACATAAGCCATTATTTGATTTGCGTAATTTTACATTGGACGCATTTGTGAAGACTCCTAAAGAGCCTCCATATAATTGTAAAGATGATATAGCCTGCATATAAGCATAAAGATGATATATAATTTTAGTTTGTTGAAGGCCATGTTTCACTTATTAATGAGGACTCTGCTACACCTGAAGTTGAGTCGTTTGTTTGGAACTTGGAAGACTACAAAGAGGCAAGTGAATTGTAATGCTTAAGTAAACATGAGTCTCAACATGATGTAGTTCAACTTGATGACATGTCTAAATGTTACACATTTTAGTTTGTGTTACATGAGGACATCCTTATTCATGCATATCAAATTTCTAATTAGGTATATTTTTCAGAAGTGTGAGTTTGAGGCTTTCAATTTTTGTATTGACTCACTTGAAGATGATAGCAACCATGTGAACATGATTAATATGGGATCCAAGAGTTGTCCTTTTCCTATGCACTTGGAGTGGATTGTTGGCCCTTATGATTGTTTACATCATGTTGGCCTAGTATTTGAATAGTTTCTTCGAGACATGGGAATAGATCATGCTTCTACTACCTATGGCTAAATTATATTGATGGCTCTAATGAGTTTTACTATTATCTTTAAGAAGTAGTATCATGGTCATGTTTGGATGTGCAAGATACTTCATGTTGTAGTTAAAAGGTGGATACATAATCAAGTCAAGATTGGGAATCTCATTCATGAAGGTTATTTTTTACAAATGAAGGATATGTACTTTAGTTTATCTATTGTAGCATGCAAATGAATCTCCCCACAAGTCTTGAATTGCAACATGTTCTTGATATTATTTGCATGACATTCTTAATTTGTCCTCTCGTATGCCTTTAGGTCAATTAACTGCAAGTTTTCATTTTTATACTTTGTCCTAAGGGTTCTAACTTATGTTCCCTTTATCCTTGTCTATAAATATTGGTGTGTGTTTGTGTATCACCCCTATGTTTTTGGACTTCCCCTTTTCTGTTTTGGTCTACAACCTAGAACATTTTTGGATTTTCATAGTGTAAACATGTGATACTCATCCTCAACCAAAGCTTATGTTGGCATTTTTTGTTGTCTAACCTTCTGATATGCATATGTGCTCTTCTAACTTGTATGAATCTTGGAGTATATGTTTGTATGCTTCAATTCGTAGTTTAGATGTTCATTGTTATTCTCCATCATTAAGGTTTCATTTTGAGCATAAGCCTCTTATGGTTAGGGTTTAACTCGTACATTTTCTCATTGCATGCACACCATTATTCTAAGTGTTCCTTGATGTTTATATATCTCTTTGCATTGCTCTATGTAATATACTTGGACCATTTGTATCATGACACATGTTATCCTAGTGATGCCAACATTGGTGGGCCTTGATGCTTATTTGTCATGGGTGTATGGTCTCTCATGTGGCTTATGTGGATTCATTATCAGCTCTTTGCTTGCCATGTATTTCCTTTGATGGTGATGGGCCCAAGCATTTATTATGTTGGCTTTACAATATCAGGTGTCATTCCAACTTGGTGGTGACTATTCTCCTACAAGATAGTCATGTATACTTCATGGTAGAGCCTTCATCTCATAAGAACACATAAAACCAAAACCTTTGAACACTTGGTTTTTGGCAGCCCCAAAATAGATATTTGTTTCCCAGAAATGGATATCCGTTTTTAGTTGCCAAAACAGATATCCGTTTTGCATTTACCAAAGGAAAATAGATATCCGTTTTCCATTTACCAAAGAAAAATAGATATCCATTTTGGTTGTTGACTTTTCATGGATTCTAACGTGTTTTCATGTTTCAGTCTCTTCTTCAAACTTCACCCTTGGTGCTGACAACTTTTTTTTAATGCAAAATTGATAAAATGAAAAGGGTTTATTGAAGAAATTGTTAGATTTCTAAAAATATAAGATTTGTTTGGTTATCATTTTATTAAATAATTATTAATAATTTTCTATATAGTGTGTGTCTGAAATCGTGATGGATACACTGATTGAAAAACATCCATAACTTTCAAACCGTTACACCTTTTTGAGATCCGTAAGCTATGTCACACTCTACTTTTCTAGCTATAGGTTAAAAAAAATTGAATTCCAATTTTTTTGATCAAGTTAGTTTGGCTGGAAAATTACTTTATAGTTTTTAAAAAAAGTCATAGTAAAAAAATCATAACTAATTACTTTATTGGAAAAAAATTTCAAATAAATATGCGTCACATTTGGGCATGAGTCCTCTACTTGTTTTGAAAGATTAAAATCATAGTTAGGTTGGCTAGAATGACACCCACTTTTTATTTTTTTCTGAAAAAATTAATAGCTATTCATTGAAATATTCATTTTTCACCAAGTAAATTTAGTTTTAAAAAAATAGTATCCCATAAACTAGATTCAATTCTCTACAAATTTCATTCTTACATCTTTTTCAAATTGTATAGATAATCCATTCAAATTTTCACATGAACTTGATTAAGTCTGATTTTTGTATTTTCATTGCCACTTAGAGGTATAGTTTGGCCCATCATGATCCTGCACATACCCTTGCATAAATTTGCTTCTCATAAATATTGTATGAGACAATGTACATGCACTTTGAGCTCTATGGTAAGTGTAGACACCTAAAATCGTCCACTCATCATCTCATCAATATCCTTCTATAATTAGGACATCAAGACCATTTTCTCTATAATTAGTTGAATAAATTCATATCTATTTAATTAATTATCTAATTTTAATCCTCACTTTAATTAAATAATATTTATTATTTAATTAATAAAATCACTATTCACATACCTCCTGACACTATTCACCCATAATTAATTCAATAGTTTGGATTATTTATTCAATTAATTAATATTCTTCTTGCAGTTCAACCTTAAGTGAACAAATACAAACAATTATTACCTGAGACCATCTCACATCACCAAAATTAATTAAATTTAATATTTATTTAATTCGCCCATTTTGTGCACTTTTGATTAAGTTGACTAAGTCAAATCAATTCCCATAATTAATCATTTGGATATGCATAACCATGATTAATCAAGACATTATGTGCTCAAGTCCCCATATGGGTACACTTATCATTCAACATGTACATGAGGGTTACTTGGAAGCATGAGGCAAGATTTGCACTACCTTCCAAGAAATCACTTTTTGATCTCCACCATCCAATCTTTCCAATACACACTTGACCCTTGATTCCCCTTGAATCAAGGGCACCCTTTGACCACCTCTCATTGCTTGAAACTTAGAGGCTTTTCACGGGCTTCCAATTCTCTTAATCAACGAGAGCCCTTGATATCCCAAATTGATTGTAGCCATCCATTGCTTCCTCAAAAAATCTATAACTTGAGCTTCTTGAAAGCCATTTTACACAAATCTTGAATGCATTGTTATGCTATCACATTGAACACTCAAACACCCTAAATCTCCCCAAGCTCTCTCTTGAAAACATTTACCATTCACTTGGTGCATCAAGGACACATTGGTGAGAAAATTGTGTTGTTTTTCATCTTTGTTTTTATGGTTTCCCTTGTCTAGTCTTGAGGTAGTTTGTGGTTATGAATTGAGTAAGTTAGCTTGTTTGTTTTATTCTTTGCATGGTTCATTTTCATAGGCTTATAGTAAGCACTCCAATCTCTTGGATTGAATCTCCACCTTTCATCTTTGGAGATTTGTACATTTTTTAGGAGTTTGTTTTTCCAATTGATGTGATCGTTATAGGTTTTTATTGATGAGAACATTTGAATCCATTCTCTAAGAGATTTAAGTGCACATAGTAAGTATATGCACTATTCTCCATTGTAAAATTGTCCAACATGTAATATTAGTTGTAAAAATTTACCACCCTAAATTAACTATTTTTAAGAGTAACTCCCAACCCCCTCCCAGCCAAGAAGATCTTCACAATCTTCAATTGCCTTGTTCTTCCTCAACTCCTCCCCATACAACTATCTCTCTTCACGACTCTTCTGCCAACATTTGAGCCTCTCTACCAATTTCAAGCACCCATGTCAACTCGAAGGCTTCTCCTTTTCATCATTCTCTTTTTGTTTCCTCCTCTCCATACCCCCTCATTTCTGAAACCCTATTGAGATTCAAAACCAATAGTCCTTCTTCTTGTAATCTTTCATCTAATTCGACCTCAATCAACACTAATGGTAACCTTTAGACCACCCCTTATCATATTCCAAAGTCATTGACTTCTAAGTTTACTTGTGATTGGGAAGAAAAACTTGTCATTAACCTTTCAAACCTTAACATTGAACCTCTCGCCCTTAACTTTCTTAAAAGAGGCTTTGGTTTTGCCATCACCTCGATGTCCATTCATAAAGTTGATCTTCTCATTGAAATTAAAAATGTTGTCCAATATTTACTTGATGTCATGGTGGATGAAGTTAGACAAGACTGTGCTATTGCTCTTAGACATGTCAAAACCCCCAAGTAGAATGTCCATAAAGATGAGTTTCTTTCTTTCAAGAGGCATGTTGAAAACCAAGACATTGTCATTGTTAAAGTAGACAAGGGGAACACCATAGTTATCATGAACAAGATCGACTGTATCACAAAGATGGTTGACCTCCTAAATAATAGTGGCAGCTATAAATCCTTCCTCATAATCCAATTTCTAAAATCTTTAAACAAGTGAGGAATTATATAACCCAATCAATCTTTGATGATTGCACCAAAAAGCATCTCATGCCCAATAAAGAAATTACACCACACATCTATGGTGTGCCTAAAATTCACAAGTCCAACATTCCATTGAAGCCAATTGTTGAGACCACCTATTCTTGAACTTACAAACTTGCTACCTATTTGGCCAAGTTAGGTGCTCCTGTCATTGGAAAGTCTTCATCCTTCATCAATGACTTGACCCATTTTGTTGATTTCATCAAAGATAAAAAGGTTAAAGATGATGACATTCTAGTTAGCTTTGATGTGGTATCCATCTTCATGAAAGTCCCTTTACAACATTCCATTGTGTTGGTCAAGCAAAAGACCAATAAAGAAAGTGTGTGTTTGGTTAAATTGTGCTTAAAATCCATGTTCTTCACCTTTCAAGATGTAGTTTATGAGCAATCTGATGGGGTTGCCATGGGATATCCATTATCCCCAGTCATAGCCAACATGTACATGGAGTATTTTGAAGAGCTTTCCCAAAACTCATTCCCTCTAAAACTGACATGGTCAAAGTGTTATGTGGATGACATCAACATATGTTGGCCACATGGCCTTGAGTAACTTGAAACCTTCCATAATTACCTTAACAACATTGTCCCTTACAGCAAGTTTACCAAAGAACTTGAGGCTAATAACCAACTCCCCGTTCTTGACATCCTTCTCATTAGGAAAGAAGATGGTTCCTTTGGTCGTCGTGTCTTCAAGAAATCCACCCACACTAACCTCTACCTTCTTGCTTCCTCACACCACCACCCTACCCAAAAAGCAACTGTCCTTAAGACTTTGGCAACCAGGACCTTCTGCATTTGTGATAATGATAACATTAACCAAGAGTTGTCCAACCTTATAAAAGTTTTCAAACTAAATGAGTATCACAACAAGCACATCAAGAGAGCTTAGGCAAGCTCAAACCTGCCTAAATTCTAAATTGGATAATAAAGACTCTAATGTTGTTTATGGTGCCGCCCTCCCTTGCATCAATGGTATCTCTAATAAGATTGCCAAAATACTTCATAAAAAAGGGCTTAAATGTGCCTTCAAACCTCTTTCCACCATTAGAAACTGCATCCCATCTACCAAAGACCCTAAGGACATTCTTTTAAACTTAGGTGTCTATAAAATTGATTTGCTCATGTGGAACCCCTTACATTGGTGAGACATGCAGATCTATTGGCATGAGAATGAAAGAGCATGGTGCAGACACCAGACATGAAAGGGTAAAAAAATCGGCCCTCACAAAACACTCATCTTGCATCAAGCACCACATTCACCTTGAGGATACACATGTCCTAGCCAAGGAAGATAGAATCTTCAATAGAAAGCTTAAAGAACCTATTTTTATCATAAATAACACCACCAACCTAAATAGAGATGATGGGTGGAACTTGATCCATACCTACAATCCTTTATTAAATTCCCTTCAAGATCACACCACCCCCTTGATCTCCCTTTGCCTCTACCTTGTCTCTCCCTTGGTATTGTCTCTACCAGTACTCCCCCCTCTCTCCCTCTCTCCCTACTCCTCCTTTCACTTTCCCTTAACCTCTTATTCTACTCCATACCTCTCCTCACACCTTTCCTCTAGGCCTCACCCTTGTCCAAAGCTCTCTTCACCCCCTCTTTGTTTTCCCTCCCCCTGGCCATCCCTCCCCTCCTTCCCCATTCCCCTTGTCCCTGGTCCTTCCTCAAATTTCCTCAATCATTTGCTAGCTCATTTTTTGTTCTCTTGGTTTTGTTCTTGTTGCGCCTCTTCTTTAGGCCTAGGTATTCTTTATTTTTAATTTTGATCCTTATTTTTTAATTTTTAGTGTTGTTTTTATTATTTGAATTCATATTATCTTTTTTCTATTTATTCACCATTATTATTTTCTCATTTTGTTATATATATATATATATATATATATATATATATATATATATATATATCTTCCCCTTCATGCACTTCATTTTTCCTTCTTTTTTTTAAACTATCCTAATCTAGTCTACAATTTTATATTATAATTGCAATTCCTCATTTTTTCTACTATTAATAATGTATTTCCTCTACTTATGGTATATTAATTCCATATTTTATTAATTGATTTTTTTCTTTTTTCATATTTAGACTATTTGGTTTTATATTATTTTATTCTTCTAGTTATTTTTAACAAATTTCCTTTCTTTCTTGCTCTCTTTCAATTACTATTGGTTTCCTATCATTCTATTTTTAAACTAATTTTTATTTAGTTGTTCCCTTTTATTTCCCCACCTGTTTTCTCCAAACCATAGGTTTAACCTTGTACTCTGTGTCAATTCTTTCTCTCTTTTTAAGGAACCTTCTCTGCAATTTTATCTAATTTTAATTCTCTTCCCAATGATGGATCATAGAGTGTGATCCCAAACATCGATGCAAAAAAGCTACACAATTAATTTCTAGAAGCTCTAAATTCACCTTAAATCCTACTATGTCTCCCACCACCCAAAGTCTAGTTAAATACACATCAATTCAATCAGTTTATTCATATGATTCAATGTTTTCTCTTTCAATGTATATTGATATCCCTTGAAAGGTTCTCTAAGGCTAAATGTTGAAGATCCTTTGCTTCCTCAAGTTTGTCCTTTAAGCTTTCCACCTCTTTTACTTGTAGATGCAAAAATTTCATTCTTAGTAGCCTTTCTCTTATCTTGTAATTGGATAACCTTTTGTTTATCTTCATGTAGTTCCATGTTGAGAAAATTGTTTATTGAATCCAAATGGGCATTCTTGTTGAGTATATGTTCCAATCTATATTTGATATCAAAGGTTTTTTTAATAGCTTCATCATTCAATGTGTGATTCTTTTGTTAAGAAGGTACTTCCTGCATTCATTATTCAATGTGTTGCTAGATGAAAATATAAATGTCAAACATAAGAAAGTATTCTTAAAATACTATTTGTGGAAAATTTATTTTCAATAAGTCTAAAGTGTTTACCGGTACCACAATGTTAGGGTTAGCTGGCAGAAGATATCAATTAAATGCAAATAAAGATTAAACAGAGGAATGGAAATACATATAAATAATTTAACAGTGAGACACAAGTTTTAACGTGGTTCACCCAAACTCGAGCTACATCCACCAAATAGAGAGTCCAATATTATTATCCAGTAAATCAAACTGATTACAACCAGCAATCCTTGCAACTCAATACCGCTACAAAATGCTACAATATAATATCAATGGAAACCCTAACCCTTAGCCACTTTTATCAAGCCTTATGTTAGTTACAAAAATAGGGTTTTTTATGTCAGCTAATAGAAAAATAACTCCCGACGTCTTTATAAAATAATTTGGGGGGAAACCCCACCGATAAAAGTGGGGAAAATTTAACCTCTGAGTCTAATTAGGCTCCATATAACAACACACAAAACAAGTATATCTATTAGGAAAATTTATGAATTACCTAACTTTTGTGAGTATCCATGTTTAGGATATACACTTGACCTAGAACTTGTTTCACTAAACTAACATCTCCTTTCAAAAGGACCATTAGGTTGAATATTTTTGTAGAAGCGTTAACTGCTAGATTGTGATTCTATGTTGTTAAATTAGAGATATTTGTATCACTTTGTTTGACTTTTGCAATGCTAGTTGCTACATCAATCCCTTGTTTAGTCTTTTCATGCTCTTTGGAAATAGAAATAAGCTCTTGTTGTAGCTACCCTTTTTATATTTGAAGTGATTTGGACACATGAGGTTCAACATCATTCTCATCGCATGCTTTGTGTGCAAGCAATGAAGCTTAAGGATCCTAAAATGATCAAATAGATTCCATCAAGTACCTTAATCTATTCATTATGTAATGTAATTACTCCGAAGGCATTCCCTTTAGCAAACAAATAACTGGGTTGAATGATTGATGACTGGAATCAAGCGAGAATCATGCAAGACTATTGAATCGTCATCCGCCGTTTGATCTTGTCAGTTTCTTTTTCCATCGCCGTTCACATTTATTCCTTTCCCTTGTTTTTACTATTTCTATTTTTTACCAGTTGGTTGCATTTTTTCAACGGACAATATTCTGACTCCTAAGATTTGTGATAGTTGGAAACCTGAATGAAAAAGTATATTAGTCAGAACCCACGCGCTGCGTTGTTTCACTATTCCCGCATGGCTCCAGTTTTAGGATCTCCACCAATTTTACTTATTTCTAACATACCGCCCTTTTTCTTCATAAAACTGTTTATCAGAAAGTAGCCTAGAATAAAAGAAAGCCCCCGTGATCAAGGGCTTAATGCTGATAGTAAATAATATAAAATAAACATACTATTTGAACAAATATTAGCCATTCTTTATACAAGTCAAATAAATTAGTGTACTGACATGACATTAAAGACTTGTTTTATTGTGGAGCCAATATTACTCCACACTTTCTCAGATCTAAATTAATAATAATTTTTACGCCTTTTTTAAAGTCTTTAACTTTTATGATTTTGTGAGGAATTGTAATTGTGTCTAATTTTATTGCAGTGGGGCCGCTCTGAAGGCAGGACACCTATTGAGTTCTTTGGTTGTGTCATCCTCGAACACCGTGGACAGTTTAACAGACAAGCTGTGGATTTTCTTGTGCGCTAAGGCAGTTAGGAGGTCATAAGAGGTGATCACGCCAGAGAAATCATCATTACACCAATGACATTCCTTTAGGCAAGATAATATACTTAAAATACCAACTTAGCATTAAGTACTTATAAACATTTATAGTGGCTCATGACAAATCATTTTGGATACTTTGCCCTCAATTTCAAAACTCTTAGCAATGCGAGGTTACCTTAACTACATTTTGCTCCTATATTCTATTTTAAGTAGATAAAAGGTTAAATGGAAAACTTTTATTAGATTTTTTAATTTTTATAAAATTTAATTATTCATTATAGTAAAATGACATTTTTCTTCATCTATATTGATAAATATCATAGGGTAATGAGACTAACTAAACACACATTTTTAAATACATGTTTTTAAAGGTAGGAGCATCACACTTTAAGTTCACCTCGCTATCTTATTTTCTCAAATAACATTTTTTTTAACATTTAATTAATATAAATCATTTTAATTACATTGCAATTCTTACCAATAATTAATATTATTAAACATTCTTACCAAAAACATAATTAATTTCTTTTAGTTTTATTTTTTATAGAATTTAAATATTCATTATAGTAAAATGACATTTCCTTCATCTAAATTGATAAAAATCATAACATAAGGAGACTAACTAAACACACACACACTTTTAAACATATGTTATTAAAGTAGGAGCATCACACTTTATGTTTACCACTCTCTATCTTCTTTTCTCAATAACAATTTTTTTGAACATTTATAAATCATTTAAATTAATTACAATTCTTACCAATAATTAATATTATTAAATATTTTTATTACTATTTTTGAATATTGATTATAGTAAAAGAACATTTTCCTTTGTCTATATTGATAAAAATCACTAGAAAATGAGACCAACTAAACACACACTTTTAAACATATTTTATTAAAGAGAATTAGGAACATTTAATAATTTATAAATCATCTAAATTACATTACATTCCTACAATAATTTATATTATTAAATATTTTTATTACTTCTATCTTCACATTTTTTGGTGTTACATACTCTAAACTTATTTACTCATATGCATTTAAATGCATATTTATATTTTAATAGTACCAACATAAATTTTCTTTCTAATTCATTTTATAATAATTTAAATGTTAATACTTTTGAATTGAAAAAGTGACATTCAAATTAACAATCTAAAAAACTTTAATATATTTATAAATATATTTTCAATTAATATTTATTGTATTTAATTGTTCTTAAAATTATATAAATTTTTGAATTATATTAATCTAAACATGTCAAAATTGAAATTTATCACTAGGAACTTTACAAGATATATGTGGCAATTAGTTTTTAATAGAAATATGATAAATTCTAAGATAAATATTATATCACAAATAATTATGTACCATTATTTTTAAAATATACATACATTCTCTATAGCTAAAGTCAAAAATAAATGTGAGCTCCCTTCCTACGAAATCTCAACCTCCAATCTAATTATTGCTGCTCAAATTAATGAAGCCAGCTAGATATCATACAGAATCCAATTCCTTGCACCTAATTTGGTGGCTCCAATTGTACAGTGCTTTAGGTTTCTCTCTAATGATCCTTTCGATGCCGACCTTGTTACCACTTGTTTTGCTTCTCTAATTTTCTCTTTCTTTCAGGGTTTAGGTTTTCAATCAATAAACATAAGAAAGAATGGATCTAGTGGCACCCATCATTTCTATTATCTTGCATCATTATAAGATGATGCCAATGATTGATGTCCAAAGTTAGCCATAATTTGAAATGATATTAATATTCCTCTCTCGCTCCATAGATATGTGCCATTTATGGATTGAAATAGTTGACCAAGAATCTCTCTCTCTCTCTCTCTACCTTTGTCTCCTCTCTCTTCATCTCTCTCAGCGTTGGCATGTGCCATTAAGAGAGAGAGAGAATGTTTAATCCAAGCTCCAACAAATGCATATGATGTTATTGCTCATCACAATAACTTTGAACACTATTACTCAGTAGTAAAATAAAGTTAATAAGATATTTTATAATTAATTAATTATCAATAAAAATGTTATATTATTTAACATATAAACTAAACAATGTCTCTACGGAAAAGGTTGCAGGCCCTGGAAAGAGGGACTGGCAGATGGCAAAAAGCTGCCTTGAAAGAAAACAATGTGGCCTGTGTGAAAAAGGCTCACTCACGGCCAAAAGGCCACCAAAGATATCATAAGCCGTCGCTAAAGTAGCCACTCGTCATAGGGACTGATGGATTTCCCAAGGTGCACGGAGCAGGCAAGGAATCTCATCAAAAAACCTGCAACATACGGCAGTGGCTAGATGGGCAGCGGCTATCCAGCATAGTGGATGAAATGATGTATGTCAATATTTCAAATCGCATTAGTTCATTCTATTTTCTTCTGCATAACTATAATATGTCAGTCTACTATTTTTTTGGGAAGGGGGAGGGGCATTGATACACAGTAGTGTACGAATGAAGAGCTGCATCAGTGCCCAAAAAAAACAAAAAAAAACTGTCAAGAAGACATCAAGTAACAAGTCTCCTTACATGATTCTTGTAGTTTTTGGTTTGTTTTTCCATGAAATATAGGAGAGGGCCGTAGTGCAGTTTCCTATACTTATTATAAGAATTGACTATGTGGGTCTTATTGAATAAGTTGCACTTAAAAATTATGTATGATAGCACATGTTTTTTTAAAACATTCCTTACAACATGTAAAATAATGAAGAGCTACATGTAAAGTAATGAAGCGCTACATCAGTACTAAAAAAAAGTGGATGGGAACCATTACAACTGTCAAGAAGACCATAGGTAACAAGTCTCATTACATGACTCTTGTAACTTTTGTTTCGTCTTGTCACGATTCAAGTATCATTAAAGGAGAGGGCCAGTGGTGTAGGTTCTTATGCTTATTATAGGAATTGACTATGTGGGTCCTATTATTTGAATAAGTTGTACTTAAAAATTATGTATGATAGCACATATTTTTTCAAAACATTCCTTACAACATGTAAGTACAATGAAGAGCTACATCAGTACTGAAAAAAATGGACCAGAACCATTAAAGTTGTCAAGAAGACATCGGGTAACAAGTCTCATTACATGACTCTTGTAACTTTTGTTTTGTCTTTTCATGATTCAAACTTCTCATTAAAGGAGAGGGTTGGGAGAGAATTGGTGGTGCATGTTCCTATACTTATTATAGGAATTGACTATGTGGGCCCTATTATTTGAATAAGTTGTACTTAAAAATTATGTATGATATCACATATTTTTTTTAAACATTCCTTACAACATGTAAGTATATTTTTTTTAGATGAGTTGAGGTTGGGAACTTATAAAAGTTTGTGTTAAGATTTTAGTGATGACTTACAGGCAAATCTGGAGGAAAACCCTAGCACCGCACCGCCGCTCACCATTGCAGAAACAAACTGCCAAAATTGCCCTGCAACTTTTGTTGTTCTTGGATTTAATCGCTCGCTGAGAGTAAAAGTCAACAGCATGAAAAAGAAGGCGAGAGAGCACGGATGTTTAGAGAATTTAAAGACCCAGACTCAAGTGCCTCCATAGCAGTCTAACAATGGAAATGCTACCCAGGAAGTGTCTCATACTAGTCCTGAGCGGCTTGAATCTCACAGTTCTCCTTCAATGCCCAAAAATCTGGCCATCAACATGCAAAGCCCTAATTCCATGGCAACGCCTGCAAGCTGTACCCAAGGTAAAACAGTTTCATTTGAACTACCAGATGAAATAGTGGATGTTATTTCAGATTGCAAGGCCAAAACCATTATTTTGTTTTTTTTAAGGGGTGTGCCCTCTGAACAAGACTTTTTAAAGTGGACCCGCAACAACTAGGAACAAAAGGGATAGGCAATAGAGGCTTTCAGGGGTCTGGGCAGAGGATATGTGTCATGTACATTTGTTAACCCCGATCATGCTCAAGCTATTTTACACTATGGGTCATGGATAATCTGTGGAAAAATCTGTTATGTTCAAGCATGGGACTTAGACTTTCATCCTGAGGGAATCATCAAGTCGAAGTTCCCAATGTGGGTTGAGTTCCTGTTTCTCAACCTGGCCTTCTGTCCATTCTTGCAGGACATAGCTTCACAGCTGGGCAAGGTCCTCTGGTGCAAACAAAATTCAGACAAATGGGCTAGCTTACGAGTTCAACCCAGAGTGTCTATAGAGATGGATTTAACTCAGACCTTACCAAATACCATTAAACTAGTTGGCCCTGGATTTGAATTTGATCAGAAGATTAACTATCTCAACAAGCCTAATGCTTGTTTTTATTGCCGTCAGGAAGGTCATCTCATTCGAGATTGCCCTATCCACAAACCACGTTCTCCAGCTCCAAATAACCTTCGCTCTAGCAGTGCACCTCCTACTGAAAACAATTTACAAGTACTCGAGGCTCCTCAATCCACCCCACCAAGTAACTGTTCTACCCTGTCCCCTTCCAACACCCACAGCCCCCATCCATCCATTCCTTCACCATCTAATCAGCCCCCCTTGATCTGTGGGCCAAAATCCTTCAAAGAAACCCTAGAATCATATTCTAGGGCTTCTAAAGGAAGGAAGGAAGTCCCATCCCCTACCCACCCATAACCCCCCAGTCTGTACCCATCCTCACCCCCATCTAGCCCTGCCCACTCCCGATATCAGTCATTCCTCTTCTCCAATACGGTCTAGCCAAGAACACACTATGGATGTTCACCCTTGCCATGAAGAGAATTAGTTCAGTGCTCTACAGATGGATGAGGAAAACCTTCTCGATTCCTCTCAATGAATTGCCACATCCAATCTTGGAATGTGAGGGGATTGACAATCCCTGCTTAGAAATTTCATGTTAGAAAGTCCATTCAGAATAACCATGTTGATGTTATCATGCTCCAAGAAGTAAAAGTTAGTGACATCCGTTTGAAGGCCACCCTTGCTTCCATTTGGAAAGATGCTCTTTTCTTCCAAACCAATCATACTGAAGGTAGTGGAGGGGCTGTCCTGGGCCTCACTCCTTAGCTAGCTAAACATGTTGTAGCCTCTGGATCTGAACCTAATAACTGTTGTGTTTGGGCTGTTAAGCACAGTAAAAATTTCAAAATTTTACTATCTCCTTACTCCATCATATTTGAATAAACCCTGAGGAATATCCCAAAAGGACCATAATATAAAATTTTTGTATCTCATAAAATGTCTAGGGATGAGCAGTGTCAAATTTCATCAAAATCAATCCATCGGCAAGAGGTCGTGTGGCTTACACCGATACACAAGGAATTGTTTGAAAACAACCATCGACGTGAAAATAGAGATCGGAAGAAGAATTATGGAGGTCACCGATGGAGTAAGCAACACCGATGACTTTACATCGGCAAGAAAGGCAAGTGGTCATGCCGATCGGTATGACAAATATCTATCAGATGATCTTTTAGAAGCTGCCCCGACGGTATATATCATACCGATGAAGCACTTTCGGCAAAAGTTTCACCGAACAACATGCGAGGGTAACAAAGCAAATAGTCATCGGTGAGAAATGAACCATCGGAATAGAAAACAAGTAAGCCTCCGATGATCAAGAGTCTTGGCGATAAGAAAGCCATCGGCAAGACTCACAGCGATGCACCTCTATCGGGATAACTTGACATATCGGAACAAAAGAAACAAGTCTTGCCGATTCATAAGTCACGGCGATCAAAAGGTGTCGGTGACACTTTACTAAACTTTGCCCGATGAAGGATGTGACAAAGGGCATCGGGGAGATGATTTGGATCGGGATATCTTGAGAAAGCTATCCCGATAGTGAATGTCATTCCGATAAAGATAAAAGTTCATACATTATCGGTAAGACAATAAAGATCGGGAAAACATAATTTTAGTATCCCGATGGTCTCAATCTTCCCGAATAAGCAAAGCATATCGGTGGGACTCGCCATATCGCAGAGAGATCTAAAACCCTTGGCGATGAAGGAAGTCATGCCGATGGTCGCACCCACTTGAAATATGATACTACATGGCGTCGGGAATACAATTGAGGGGTCACGCCGATTGACTGTCCGCGCCATAAAAAACGTTGAGGTCGCCCAAACATTTCAAAAATCACACCGATAAGAAGAGTTATGGCGATGTGACACTTCACAGCGATGAACATTGAATTGATCAGATAATTAATACAAAATGGCTACAAAGTTCATACGATCATTATAATTGCAAAAAAACCGTCCGAGAGCAGAATACAGAAGGATTCTCAGGGCAAAAGTAAAGGCTTCCAATTCCAGCCATCGAACGACAGGTACACATACACAAACCACTATATTGCCTGTATTTGAATTTCCTGCCAAATTTTTCAAAAAATGGAAACTCCGGGGAAAGGAAAAGGAAGAAAATCACAAGGGGAAACCAGTAAGCCAAAAAAGCAAAAAACTGATCAAACCCCTGAAGAAAAAGTGAAAGACAGAAAACTAAATCAGGACTTGATTGATCAGTTACCTGGGTCAACTCCCAAGGCCAGGAGGTCTGCCCAACTCAGGGCAGAAGTAGAAAAATTGGAAGACAAACATAAGCGCCTGGGAGATATTTGGACCCCAATTAGGGGATATGAACTCTTCAGATTCCACTACAACAGAAGATTTAGAAATGCTCCTGTGTCAAACCCATGGCACATGAATTTAGGCAAATTGGTTGTACCTAATGTATTCTTGAATGTAGAACTCCTTCAACTGTTAGCCAGGCATTACAATTCAGGCCTGAAAGCTATCTGCAACCCTCAAGGAGAACCAATTGTACACCTATCAAAAAATGCTATTTGTGAGGTGTATGATTTGGATGATTTGTGCACTGTCCCTATTGTTTATGAAGATTTGGATAAAGAATACTGGAGAATGGATACAACCTACAATGGATGGAGGTTACCCATTCATAGACCCAGGATTGAAGGAGAAGTGATACCCTTGACTGAGAATGATGGCCCTCCCTTTCATGTATCCATTTTTGAACCATACATTCAATATACTTACTATTCTGTAGGCCAAGTCCTTGGCTCAGAGGTCCCTGAGTTCATGACTATTCCTCTAATGGTCATAGCCTCTGATATTCAATGTCACAATGCCAGACAATTTGATTATGCCTCCTATGTTGCTACTAGAATAGACTCTGGTCTATCTGCAATAAAAAACAATGCTCCAGTATGCTCTTTTGAGCATTACTCGATGCTCATGCATATGGTCTTATACTATGGCCAGGAAGTAGGATTGTGGCCAAATGAGTTTCAAGTTGTTGCTGCGGATAAGAAAGGGGAAAAGATACCTGTGCAAATGTGGACCAGAATCTGGGATAGCAGGTATGCTAGCTCCAGCTATGCTCAATTTGAAGAGCATTGTGTTAAAGTGCTATATAGGTATTTCAACCACCCCTGTGAATATTCAATTTCAAATGAAATAAAAAGATTCCTCAGACCAAAAGATTTTGGTGGCCCCCCTACTGTCACTCATAATTGGGGAGATTGGTATTGTTTTGAGGATGCTACTATGATCAGAGTGTATGGTTTTGAGGATGCTCCATTCATATTGCCTAAAACTGTCCCTGACAGAATTGTATATTTGGAAATAATTAGGCAAATGCATTGTTCAAATGTCATGCATCTAAGTTCGCATGATAAACAATCATTCATGCCCAGTACTTTGTGTTTTGGAGATTTTACTGTGGTTTCAAAAGAAGGATACAATCTCATTTTGGATAAACTAATGCATTATAACATGGTGACTGCTGAGGTGAGGAAAGGGTTTGACCCTGAAGGTTTCATTGACTATGCAAGAAGAAAACAAAATCTCAGTGGATACATGCACATACATTATCCACATGATGATATCATTAGAAATTTGGAAGAGGCTGAAGTCGACTTGGTGGTAGAGAAATATAACAGAGATTTAAATGAAAAGAAAAAGCAGTTGGCAGAAGTTGAAGTGGTATCCTCTGAAGAGGAAGAACTGAATGAACAAGAACAGCCACAAGATAAGACAATAGAAATGTCTAAAAGAAAAATGCAACAATATCAGCCTCCAGTTGTGATACATGATGAGGAGGGGTCTGCTGATGAAGATCCACGCCAAAAGGCTTATGATTCTTTTGTGTCAGATGATACATTCATTCATTCGAAGGAATTTAAATCATTCCTGTATAAATACAAGGGAAAAGAAATTAGAGAGTCAGTAGATAATGTTTCTGCTGACAATGAAAAATAGTTATTAGATATGTTGAAGGAGACAGTGGATAAGGAAATGCAGGACATGACACCAAGCAGAGGCAGACAGCTGCTCAAAGATGCAGGGGTTATGATTTTTCCCGGTTTGGATTTAAATTCTGCTCTGGTTTTTGATAGCTTTTTGAATAATGCTGATGATAAGTATAAGCTTACTCCAGAAGGAGTTAATGAAGTCTATATGGGAACGAGATACAATAATGATGAAAATTCTTTAATGATATGGGCATTGTATCCTCCCCATAAGAAGACGACCATCATAGACACTGAAAAAACTTTTGGCCATGTTATGACTTTCAGAGCAGGTGAAACTGACCCCATAATTACTGCAGACATTGGTATCAATGTTGCAAAGTTAAATAAAGCACAAGCTCAGATGTTAATCAAGGAAAGAGATGCTTATAAGCTGAATTGTGAAAGATTAACAAAAGAGAATGACTACTTGAAGGACGCTGTTAAGAGCACCTTTGGCCAATCTACGAAAAGAATAACTCAAGGTGAGAGCTCACAAAGTAGTCAAGTAATATCCCATGATCAGGCCAAACAAATTCAAATAGATGCATTTGTTACAATACTGCAGAGCAGGTATGCAAACATGGTACGGTGGTTAAACCAGTTTTGGGATAACTACTCGAAAAATCATAAAGCAGTCAAAGAACATGAAAGGCTTGATAAGAGGATACAAGAAAAGGTGATTGAGTTGCAAAATAGAAGTGCCACTGATGGTATAGATATCTCTGATGCAAGAGCCTTGCTCAAACGACACCAGAATTATTATGATAAACTCAAAACTGATGCTAAGGAAGGGACTGATGCCTCAGATGCAGGAGTGCCCAGGATATTTAAAGATAACGGAGAGGTAAAGAGCAAAGAAGAGTGGACTGTTGATTGTCAAGTTATATTGCACAAAGCCACAGGAGCTCTAAAAGATAAAGCCTCTGTGTCTACAGAAGTTTGCAAACAATTGGAGGAAATGGTCACCCTTAATATAATCACCAGGAGTGCAGTTGAGCTTACTGATTCTCACCGTGCGCAGGAGTATTTAGATCATCTGGCAAAAGTCTATCTATGGCTAAACAGAGCCTGATTAAGCTTATGTAATTATTGTTTATGTTGGTTAAAATCCCAAGAGACTTATTGAAGAGTTGTATCTCTTCATGAAAATATCTATATAAGTTCAAACAATCTATGCTGAAAAATCATCAGCAGTAGAAGATATTCATATATACTTATACATAATATTCCAAAATGACTGTGTTGCATATTTTATTTGAAGAAGAAGTTTGAAGTTCTCTGATTCAGTATTTCTACTTTGGTATCAGTTATTTGTTGAAATTATTCAATTGTGTGGCTGTCTCCATTTCTGCATTTCCCTGTTATTCAGATTAAGATATCAAGTATATATTTAATCTGTCAATACACATTTGCTGTATCTGTGTGATTAATTCGGTTGGTGTCCATCATAAGGAATTAAACCCTTCTGATTTATTCACAGTAGCCTGGAAGGAGTAAGTTGGGATTACTAAGTAGAGCCATATAATTAGGATTGACACACTGTCTCCAGTAAAATATTATCTGTTAATCTTGTCTATTCATTTCATTTGGTTCCTTCAAGTAAGGATTAAAGTACCTTCTGGTGAATTATAAGATATCTGATTTTATTTGGTTGGATTATCAAGAAGAGTCTATCAGTCATTTACTTGCACGTTTATACAAGCTATAAACCAGAACTGTGCCAAATATCTAGAATTATTACCATTTAGAAACTACTGTTCTTAGTCCTTCAAATTGACTCTGTTACCCAACAAGGCACTAGTCTCATTCAACTCATTAATTAAAACCTTTTTTGATATTGCTTATACAATTTCTGCCAATCACTTATTAAACATTATACATAGAAGTAATTAGTCAGCTTTGTCATCTATCCTACATCCTATGCCATTGTAGATAGACCTAGTTAGTCCATTCATCCACACTCAGACTGCTTTAGTATTTCAAGGTTCACCCACCTAGGTGTAGCAGGACCTAAAGTGTAGGAAATCATCAAACCTTGAAGGTTGATTTCGTCAAGTTAGTTCAAAAACGTTGCAAATCCAAACATAGAGCCTGGCATCCTCTTAGGATTAGCAACTTGCATTTTTGAGACCTAACAAATTGGCGACTCTGCTGGGGACTTAGTAAAAAGACCTTAGAAATTAATCCTTTCTTTCGTAGAATCATTTAAAATTTCTTTTTGGTAACTCTGCTGGTGACAAGAACCTTACAGATAAAAATATAAACTTTTCCTATTCAATAGGTGGCGACTCTAGTTACAATTATAACAAAAATTTCAAATGGATGGTAGGAGATCCAAGATGGAAGGCAGAAATTTGCAGTCATCTCCACCACTTAGAAACATCTCCAAAAGAAATGTGAATCCAAAATATTCCCACCAAGATAATAATCTAGACATCCAGGAGAATGATTCAGAACAAAATATTGCAATTCACAACAAATTCACACCTCTGCATGATTCAAACGAGAACCTCAGTGGAGCAACTGATGATATTTTGGCAAGGTACAGACCCACTCCTCAAGAACAGGGGGATCATGATGCAAAGGTCATGAGGGATATTGATAGGAACCAAGCTGAACATGATTTCAAGGTCTCGTTTGACCAGGGAGAAGAGATAGGATATGAATTGTCAAATCAGGGAATGAATGACAATCCAGAATATCAGGAAATAAATAATCAAGACATGAGTGATGAGAAACAGGAAATACTCATGCTCAGGAAAGAACTCGAAAGGTACAAGATACAAGAGGAGAAGGAGTTATTACAGCAAGAAATTCAACAGAGGAGAAATAAAGCCAAAACAGCTCCCCCTAAATATGTACCCCCGCATAGAGGGAATATTTCAAGAAATACACAACAAAATACAAGTAGTGCTCAAAACTCACATGCTTCTGGAAGTCATCAGAACACTATTCCCCAAAACCCCAGACCACCTCCCATACGTAATGCATCCCTACATATGGCAAATAATTACCCACCCCCTGGTCAACAATATTATAGGCCACAAAATCAACACATAAATCCCCATATGAACCAACATCAACAATATGCATATCATCAGCCACCAGGTGGATATAATTACTATCCCAATCCACCACATCTCAATTTCCCTCCCCAAAACCTTGCTAATATATGCAGTCAATTTGATTTGACTGGATATCAGTTATATCCATATCCTATGGATAGTACTTGGAGAAACATGGTTCCCAAGTTTACTGGAAACAATGCAGTATCTGCAGAAGATCATATCAGAAGTTTTAATGCTTTTGTACAGGATATAGGTATGGACTGGGAAGACATTAGAATGAGGTTATTTATGATGTCCCTCACTGAAGATGCTAGAGATTGGTTTAATAGCTTGCCCGATGCATCAATCAATTCAATTACTGATTTCCATAACCAGTTTAAGGATCAGTATGGTAACCAATATGCTCCTGAGTTTGCACTGCATGAACTGATAAGTATACAGAAGTATCAAAACGAATCAGTGTTTGATTTTAATCTGAAGTTCTCCAAGTTACATAATAAGGTACCACATGGAGCCAAGTTATCTGACCAAGCAGCACTGAGTATCTATATGAAAGCATTTGATCCCAAAACAGGATATGAACTTAGAAACAGGTGTCCTGCAACCTTGGCCGAAGCACAGAAAGTGGCCATAACCATTGAAAATAATAGGAAGGCTGCAGGGATGGTCAGTAAAAGGGATAATCATAGGAATCTTCAGAATCCAAATGCTCAACAGATTAAACCAGAGGGTCAGCATAGGCATGAGAGACCTAGGCTACATGACATGCCTTACAATACAAATTGGAAGGATGGAAGACCTATAGATAGTAACAGAAAGCAACCATATGGAAAGGATACTCCTGATCCCTTGAAGAGAAACATGGCACATATGGCGGAAAATAAACCTTGGTGTTTTGTATGTAACTTACCACATTTGCCTGAATACTGTGAGGTAGCTAAATCAATACAGCAAGAGGAAATGCTATACAACTATAATAGGGATAATCACACCATCAATATGATGCAGGATACACCATGTGTGGTAACAGAAGATTATTCTTCTTCAGAGGAAGAAGGGTATGAGTATGATGTAGGGAACCAAAAATATCATGTTAACATGGGAGAACAACAGGTATTCTCAGACCAGGAAGATAGTTGTAACAACAAGTCATGTGGTCAATGGAGAAGGCCTACTGAGGATGAAAGAGAAGCTCTCACAGTGGCTGCAGTGGCTCAAGCTCGAAACACTTATAACTTAAGGAATAGAACAACAAATGTTGAGCAAGGAACTCCTGGGAGTGTATTCATAAAAGACCAGAATAACAAAGGGAATAATACAAAATCATCACCTAAAGAACTAGAAAAAGGGGATAAAAATAAAATGAAAGGAAATCTAGAAAAGGAGAACACAAAAATAGAAAAGAATGACCAGATCATAACCCCTTCTTTTGACATTGCACAGGCAGTGTCTCAGGTAAAGATATCAGTCCCACTCCTAGAGATGATGAAAATAGATAAATATAGGAGTACAGTCGTCAAGATGATTTCTGATACACCTAATCCAAAACATAAAGGGTTTGAAAAAACAACAAATAATGTGCATCAGGAAAATTTTAAGATGCCTGAGGTTTACCTTGGTGACACACTTACAAAAAATCCCTCACAGGTAGATCCATTTTATACTACACTAGTAATCAAGAACAGAATAGTCAGGAATTGTATGATTGATTCGGGTGCTGCTATGAATATCATGCCTATAGCAGTGATGAAAGAATTGGGGATGTGGGTTGATACTACGTATGGTCAGTGTTATGCAATGGATAACAGATCTATTCCAGTGGTTGGTATTATGAAAGATGTAGAGATAAAACTTGCTTCACATCCTGAAGCAACATATAACATTGACATCACTGTGGTTGATATCCCACCGTATTATGGAATGCTGTTATCAAGGTAGTGGGCTGCAATGGCGGGAGGCAATGTTCAATTAGATCTATCATATGCCACCATACCAGTAGGTGACAGGGAAATTAAGTTGTGCAGAGAACCAAGGTATGACAATATTATAGAAAGAATGGACCGGCATCAGGTGAATTTCTTTTGTGACACAGATTTAGGAGTTTTCAAAGTTGGAGAAACTACCCCAGAATTGCATAACACTGACCCAATACACACTGAATCTATGAAAAGAGAGAATGATTTGTGGAAAATGTATTTCGACGGTGCATGCAGCAAGATAGGAAATGGGGCCGGAGTAGTTTTTATCTCACCAGGAGGTAAAATATTTAAATACTCTTTCTTATTGACATTCGAATGCACCAATAACGTAGCTGAGTATGAAGCCCTGCTCATTGGCCTAAACATAGCCACCAAATACAAAATAAAAAAGTTGGCTGTCTATGGTGATTCTGAATTGGTCATCTCCCAAGTAAGAGAAAAATATTTATCTAAGAATAAAAGATTAAGACAGTACAGAAATGCAGTTTGGGATAGTGTTGAATTATTTGATGCTTTTTCAATCAGCTGGGTTGATAGGTCTAAAAATATCATGGCAGACTTTTTAGCAAACATTGCATTAAAGAGAGATGATCTAACATTAGGAGGGATCACAGAAGTAGAATTTAAAACTAGACCTACCATCCTTGATAATATACAGAACTGGCAGGTGTTTAATAGCGATGCTGATATAATCAATTTCTTACATTGTGCTGATTATTATGAAAATCAAGAAATTGATTTCAGTGCATTTGTGGAGGAACACGATGGGAAAGAAACCCTATTTGGCCAAGAAGTGGTTCAATTGAAGACAAATAAGATACCCAAAGGGCTTATTGCATTAGAAAAATCATTTGATGGGCATGATAGATACAAGAAGAAAGAAACGCCATTGATACCTGAGAATCTTGAGGAAGTGAACTTGGGGACTCAGACAACCCCAAAAAATGTATATATTGGGAGGAATCTTGACCAGAAAGTCAGAAGTAGAATTATCAATCTACTTAGGAAGTATAGGCATGTGTTTGCTTGGTCATATGATGACTTAAAGGCATATAGAGAGGATCTATTTCAACATGAGATACCACTCAAACTAGATGCAAAACCATTCAGACAGAAACAAAGGCCGATTAATCCTACATTGGCTCCAAAAATGCTGGAGGAACTTACAAAGTTAAGGGATGGAGCTATAATCAAACCTATTAGACATTCTTCCTGGGTCTCAAACTTAGTACCTGTCAGGAAAAAGAATGGTGACATTAGACTGTGTGTGGATTTCAGAAACCTGAATAAATCTTCTCTCAAAGATAATTATCCTCTTCCCAATATGGAGGCGATATTACAGAAAGTTACTGGATGTGAATTACTATCCATGATGGATGGTTTCTCTGGCTACAATCAGGTAAAGGTTAAGGAGTCTGAACAATTCAAGACCGCATTGACCACTCCGTGGGGAACATATGTATACTTGAGAATGCCATTTGGATTAACTAATGCTGGGGCAACATTTCAAAGAGCGATGGACGTAGCTTTTGCTGAATTGATCAATAAGATTATGATAGTCTATCAAGATGACTTAATAGCATATTCAAAAAGGGCCGAAGATCATTGCACACATCTAGAACAGATATTTGTCAAAGCCCTAGAATATGGAATATCATTGAATCCTAAAAAATGCCAATTTGCAGTAACAGAAGGAAAATTGCTTGGCCATATAGTCTCGAAGGAAGGAGTTAAAATAGATCCTGAAAGGGTGAAAGCAATTGATCAGGTCCCTATTCCAAAAAATGTAAAAGCTATACAATCATTTTTTGGTCAGATAAATTTTGTCAGAAGATTTATACCAAATTTCGCAGAGATTGTTTGTCCTATATCAAGAATGCTGAAGAAGAACTCAGATATGAAATGGACAACTGAAGCAATGGAAGCATTTGGTAACATTAAGGAGGCCATCAAACAAGCTCCAGTCTTAATATCCCCTGACTTCGGCAAACCTTTCCAACTTTTTTCATTTGCTTCCTATCATATAGTGGCAGCAGTGTTGTTGCAGAAAAACAATGATGGATATGAACAGCCAATCTCTTTCTTTAGCAAGTCCCTTCAGAATGCAGAGTTGAAGTATGACATTATTGAAAAATAGGCATATGCATTGGTAAAAGCAGTAAAAAACTTTAGACCATATTTGGTAGGGGCTAAAATCATAGCATATGTTCCTAATGCTGCAGTGAAGGATGTACTGATCCAAACTGAGGTCACCGGTAGGAGATGTAGGTGGATCAATAGGATTCAGGAATTCAACATTGAAATCCAAATCACTAAATTAGTAAGAGGACAGGGTCTTGCCAAATTGATGGCTGAAAGTAATCTAGAAGCTTCCCAGATATGTAATGTTGATGCAAGTACTAGTATTGAACACACTCCGTGGTATACTGATATAGTATATTATCTAAAACATATGAAGTGTCCTGAAGGATATGATGATAACAAAAGAAGGACACTCAAACTACAAGCTTCAAAATATGTACTCATTGGTGGAGATCTCTATTGGAAAAATAGAGATGGGGTTCTACTATTATGTTTGGATGAATATCAATCAAAACATATTATGAAGGAGTTGCATGAAGGCATGTGCGGAGGACATTTCTCAGCAAAAACCACAGCCCACAAGATTTTGAGGGCAGGGTACTATTGGCCTAAAGTCTTTAACGATTCATACCAGTACACTAGAAAGTGTGAAGCATGCCAAAAGTTCTCAGGGAAGTCAAAGTATCATGGAGCACTACCCTTAAAACCTATGCAAGTTGAGGCTCCATTTTATCAGTGGGGTATTGATTTTATAGGTGAAATTTCAGAGAAATCAAGTGGGGGGCACCGATGGATTTTAGTAGCTACTGATTACTTTACAAAATGGGTAGAAGCAATCCCAACCAGACAGGCTACTAGTAAAGTTGTGATAAATTTTCTAATGGATAACATTATATGCAGATTTGGTACTCCTGTAAGACTGATTAGTGATAATGGGATGTGCTTTAGATCTGATGAATTCAAAGGTTTTTGCAGCACACATGGTATCACTGTTTCTTATGCTGCTCCTTACCATCCACAGGCCAATGGACAAGCTGAATCAAGTAATAAGAGTCTGTTGAAAATCATAAAAAGAATGTTGGATAGAAATAAGAAGGCTTGGGATTCAAAATTAAGAATGGCAGTATGGGCTGACAGGATTACTATAAAAAGGGCAATTGGGAGATCCCCTTATGAATTGGTATATGGAACCCAAGCAAGATTACCATTAGAAAATCTTATACCAGTATACAAATTCATTCTCCAGGAAGACTTGAATATCCCTGAACCAATGGAGGAAAGGTTGGAACAATTAGCAGAGCTTGATGAAACAAGAAGAATGGCTCAGAAATAGAATATTAAATTACAATCACAGGTAAAATATCTCTTTGACAAAAAGGCCAAAGAAAGAAAGTTTGAAATAAATGATCTGGTACTAATGTGGAATGCAAGATGTCAAGACAAAGGAAAACATGGAAAATTTGAAGCCCTGTGGTTGGGTCCTTTTGTTATCACTGGCAAGGGAGGTGATGATTCTTACTATGTACAGAATATGTCAGGAGAGGAGCAGGAATTGCCAGTACATGGGCAATACTTGAAGCAGTTCTTTTCATAAACATGTACAAAGAGAATTGAGTGTTGCCAGTGCATGGACAACATTCAAATAATTCTCAAAAATATCTTATTCCATGCACAGTAGTCTAGGAAATCATTCCCGCTCCCCATCATTTGTTCCTTTCCTTTTCCCAGTTTCATAAAACCTCACCCCAAAATAATAAAATATGTGGTCTACTTCCCCAGGAGATCTGGATCCTTGTATACTCACAGGGAGTATACATCCTAGACAGAGCCACTGTTAAGCACAGTAAAAATTTCAAAATTTTACTATCTCCTTACTCCATCATATTTGAATAAACCCTGAGGAATATCCCAAAAGGACCATAATATAAAATTTTTGTATCTCATAAAATGTCTAGGGATGAGCAGTGTCAAATTTCATCAAAATCAATCCATCGGCAAGAGGTCGTGTGGCTTACACCGATACACAAGGAATTGTTTGAAAACAACCATCGACGTGAAAATAGAGATCGGAAGAAGAATTATGGAGGTCACCGATGGAGTAAGCAACACCGATGACTTTACATCGGCAAGAAAGGCAAGTGGTCATGCCGATCGGTATGACAAATATCTATCGGATGATCTTTTAGAAGCTGCCCCGACGGTATATATCATACCGATGAAGCACTTTCGGCAAAAGTTTCACCGAACAACATGCGAGGGTAACAAAGCAAATAGTCATCGGTGAGAAATGAACCATCGGAATAGAAAACAAGTAAGCCTCCGATGATCAAGAGTCTTGGCGATAAGAAAGCCATCGGCAAGACTCACAGCGATGCACCTCTATCGGGATAACTTGACATATCGGAACAAAAGAAACAAGTCTTGCCGATTCATAAGTCACGGCGATCAAAAGGTGTCAGTGACACTTTACTAAACTTTTCCCGATGAAGGATGTGACAAAGGGCATCGGGGAGATGATTTGGATCGGGATATCTTGAGAAAGCTATCCCGATAGTGAATGTCATTCCGATAAAGATAAAAGTTCATACATTATCGGTAAGACAATAAAGATCGGGAAAACATAATTTTAGTATCCCGATGGTCTCAATCTTCCCGAATAAGCAAAGCATATCGGTGGGACTCGCCATATCGCAGAGAGATCTAAAACCCTTGGCGATGAAGGAAGTCATGCCGATGGTCGCACCCACTTGAAATATGATACTACATGGCGTCGGGAATACAATTGAGGGGTCACGCCGATTGACTGTCCGCGCCATAAAAAATGTTGAGGTCGCCCAAACATTTCAAAAATCACACCGATAAGAAGAGTTATGGCGATGTGACACTTCACAGCGATGAACATTGAATTGATCAGATAATTAATACAAAATGGCTACGAAGTTCATACGATCATTATAATTGCAAAAAAAACCGTTCGAGAGCAGAATACAGAAGGATTCTCAGGGCAAAAGCAAAGGCTTCCAATTCCAGCCATCGAACGACAGGTACACATACACAAACCACTATATTGCCTGTATTTGAATTTCCTGCCAAATTTTTCAAAAAATGGAAACTCCGGGGAAAGGAAAAGGAAGAAAATCACAAGGGGAAACCAGTAAGCCAAAAAAGCAAAAAACTGATCAAACCCCTGAAGAAAAAGTGAAAGACAGAAAACTAAATCAGGACTTGATTGATCAGTTACCTGGGTCAACTCCCAAGGCTAGGAGGTCTGCCCAACTCAGGGCAGAAGTAGAAAAATTGGAAGACAAACATAAGCGCCTGGGAGATATTTGGACCCCAATTAGGGGATATGAACTCTTCAGATTCCACTACAACAGAAGATTTAGAAATGCTCCTGTGTCAAACCCATGGCACATGAATTTAGGCAAATTGGTTTTACCTAATGTATTCTTGAATGTAGAACTCCTTCAACTGTTAGCCAGGCATTACAATTCAGGCCTGAAAGCTATCTGCAACCCTCAAGGAGAACCAATTGTACACCTATCAAAAAATGCTATTTGTGAGGTGTATGATTTGGATGATTTGTGCACTGTCCCTATTGTTTATGAAGATTTGGATAAAGAATACTGGAGAATGGATACAACCTACAATGGATGGAGGTTACCCATTCATAGACCCAGGATTGAAGGAGAAGTGATACCCTTGACTGAGAATGATGGCCCTCCCTTTCATGTATCCATTTTTGAACCATACATTCAATATACTTACTATTCTGTAGGCCAAGTCCTTGGCTCAGAGGTCCCTGAGTTCATGACTATTCCTCTAATGGTCATAGCCTCTGATATTCAATGTCACAATGCCAGACAATTTGATTATGCCTCCTATGTTGCTACTAGAATAGACTCTGGTCTATCTGCAATAAAAAACAATGCTCCAGTATGCTCTTTTGAGCATTACTCGATGCTCATGCATATGGTCTTATACTATGGCCAGGAAGTAGGATTGTGGCCAAATGAGTTTCAAGTTGTTGCTGCGGATAAGAAAGGGGAAAAGATACTTGTACAAATGTGGACCAGAATCTGGGATAGCAGGTATGCTAGCTCCAGCTATGCTCAATTTGAAGAGCATTGTGTTAAAGTGCTATATAGGTATTTCAACCACCCCTGTGAATATTCAATTTCAAATGAAATAAAAAGATTCCTCAGACCAAAAGATTTTGGTGGCCCCCCTACTGTCACTCATAATTGGGGAGATTGGTATTGTTTTGAGGATGCTACTATGATCAGAGTGTATGGTTTTGAGGATGCTCCATTCATATTGCCTAAAACTGTCGCTGACAGAATTGCATATTTGGAAATAATTAGGCAAATGCATTGTTCAAATGTCATGCATCTAAGTTCGCATGATAAACAATCATTCATGCCCAGTACTTTGTGTTTTGGAGATTTTACTGTGGTTTCAAAAGAAGGATACAATCTCATTTTGGATAAACTAATGCATTATAACATGGTGACTGCTGAGGTGAGGAAAGGGTTTGACCCTGAAGGTTTCATTGACTATGCAAGAAGAAAACAAAATCTCAGTGGATACATGCACATACATTATCCACATGATGATGTCATTAGAAATTTGGAAGAGGCTGAAGTCGACTTGGTGGTAGAGAAATATAACAGAGATTTAAATGAAAAGAAAAAGCAGTTGGCAGAAGTTGAAGTGGTATCCTCTGAAGAGGAAGAATTGACTGAACAAGAACAGCCACAAGATAAGACAATAGAAATGTCTAAAAGAAAAATGCAACAATATCAGCCTCCAGTTGTGATACATGATGAGGAGGGGTCTGCTGATGAAGATCCACGCCAAAAGGCTTATGATTCTTTTGTGTCAGATGATACATTTATTCATTCGAAGGAATTTAAATCATTCCTGTATAAATACAAGGGAAAAGAAATTAGAGAGTCAGTAGATAATGTTTCTGCTGACAATGAAAAACAGTTATTAGATATGTTGAAGGAGACAGTGGATAAGGAAATGCAGGACATGACACCAAGCAGAGGCAGACAGCTGCTCAAAGATGTAGGGGTTATGATTTTTCCCGGTTTGGATTTAAATTCTGCTCTGGTTTTTGATAGCTTTTTGAATAATGCTGATGATAAGTATAAGCTTACTCCAGAAGGAGTTAATGAAGTCTATATGGGAACGAGATACAATAATGATGAAAATTCTTTAATGATATGGGCATTGTATCCTCCCCATAAGAAGACGGCCATCATAGACACTGAAAAAACTTTTGGCCATGTTATGACTTTCAGAGCAGGTGAAACTGACCCCATAATTACTGCAGACATTGGTATCAATGTTGCAAAGTTAAATAAAGCACAAGCTCAGATGTTAATCAAGGAAAGAGATGCTTATAAGCTGAATTGTGAAAGATTAACAAAAGAGAATGACTACTTGAAGGACGCTGTTAAGAGCACCTTTGGCCAATCTACGAAAAGAATAACTCAAGGTGAGAGCTCACAAAGTAGTCAAGTAATATCCCATGATCAGGCCAAACAAATTCAAATAGATGCATTTGTTACAATACTGCAGAGCAGGTATGCAAACATGGTACGGTGGTTAAACCAGTTTTGGGATAACTACTCAGAAAATCATAAAGCAGTCAAAGAACATGAAAGGCTTGATAAGAGGATACAAGAAAAGGTGATTGAGTTGCAAAACAGAAGTGCCACTGACGGTACAGATATCTCTGATGCAAGAGCCTTGCTCAAACGGCACCAGAATTATTATGATAAACTCAAAACTAATGCTAAGGAAGGGACTGATGCCTCAGATGCAGGAGTGCCCAGGATATTTAAAGATAACGGAGAGGTAAAGAGCAAAGAAGAGTGGACTATTGATTGTCAAGTTATATTGCACAAATCCACAGGAGCTCTAAAAGATAAAGCCTCTATGTCTACATAAGTTTGCAAACAATTGGAGGAAATGGTCACCCTTGATATAATCACCAGGAGTGCAGTTGAGCTTACTGATTCTCACCGTGCGCAGGAGTATTTAGATCATCTGGCAAAAGTCTATCTATGGCTAAACAGAGCCTGATTAAGCTTATGTAATTATTGTTTATGTTGGTTAAAATCCCAAGAGACTTATTGAAGAGTTGTATCTCTTCATGAAAATATCTATATAAGTTCAAACAATCTATGCTGAAAAATCATCAGCAGTAGAAGATATTCATATATACTTATACATAATATTCCAAAATGACTGTGTTGCATATTTTATTTGAAGAAGAAGTTTGAAGTTCTCTGATTCAGTATTTCTACTTTGGTATCAGTTATTTGTTGAAATTATTCAATTGTGTGGCTGTCTCCATTTCTGCATTTCCCTGTTATTCAGATTAAGATATCAAGTATATATTTAATCTGTCAATACACATTTGTTGTATCTGTGTGATTAATTCGGTTGGTGTCCATCATAAGGAATTAAACCCTTCTGATTTATTCACAGTAGCCTGGAAGGAGTAAGTTGGGATTACTAAGTAGAGCCATATAATTAGGATTGACACACTATCTCCAGTAAAATATTATCTGTTAATCTTGTCTATTCATTTCATTTGGTTCCTTCAAGTAAGGATTAAAGTACCTTCTGGTGAATTATAAGATATCTGATTTTATTTGGTTGGATTATCAAGAAGAGTCTGTCAGTCATTTACTTGCACGTTTATACAAGCTATAAACCAGAACTGTGCCAAATATCTAGAATTATTACCATTTAGAAACTACTGTTCTTAGTCCTTCAAATTGACTCTGTTACCCAACAAGGCACTAGTCTCATTCAACTCATTAATTAAAACCTTTTTTGATATTGCTTATACAATTTCTGCCAATCACTTATGAAACATTATACATAGAAGTAATTAGTCAGCTTTGTCATCTATCCTACATCCTATGCCATTGTAGATAGACCTAGTTAGTCCATTCATCCACACTGAGACTGCTTTAGTATTTCAAGGTTCACCCACCTAGATGTAGCAGGACCTAAAGTGTAGGAAATCATCAAACCTTGAAGGTTGATTTCGTCAAGTTAGTTCAAAAACGTTGCAAATCCAAACATAGAGCCTGGCATCCTCTTAGGATTAGCAACTTGCATTTTTGAGACCTAACATGGGCTACTGTCCTTATTCGAGACATGCTTTTGGGATTTTGCTCTGTTTATGGACCTAATTCCCCGTCAGAAAGAACCCTTCTCTGGGATTGGATTTGCCTTCATCTTCGAATGGCAGAATGGATACTTGGAGGAGATTTTAATATGGTGGAGCATCCTACCGACCGTAGTTGGGACAATAGGTATTGGCTATCCAAATTTGAATTTGAAGCCTAGACCTTAGCCCGTAATGCTTTGGGAGTTTATGACCCTCTTCTGGGCAAATCTGAACTCCAAAAACCACATTGGTTTACGTGGCATAATTGTCGTGAAGGATTCCTGAGAAGAATGAGCTAGCTGGACTATTTCTACATCTCTCTGAACTGCCATATCATCCCCTCTCCTGATGGTCATCCTGTCCACCTAGATCTCTTAGCTACACTTTCTGATCACCTTCCCATTCTCACCACTCTCTCCCTCTCTAAAACTACCATCCTTCCAACCAATCTTCCTTATAAGTTGAATATTTCTCACTTAAAGCAATAGGACTGCATTGATTGTCTAATTGCCTTGTGGAAAGCTGAGCCTAAACCCCAGCAGGATAGATGGATTAGTTGGTGGGAAGGAAATATAAAACGATGCACTCTGTTCCTTCGTGACTATGGTCGGAGAGCTGCCGCAAAACGTCACAGGCTTGAAAAGTCTTTAATAGGACAGCTAAAACATAATCAAGCTCTTTTGGCTACTCACCCTTATGATACTGCCCTCCAACAATCAACTGCTCATACAGAAAATGAACTGCGGAAACTAGCTGCTTATAAAGGCAAAGGAGCACAAGTTAGGGCTCGTCTACAATGGATCAAAGATAGGGATAGGGGGACAAAATTCTTCTTTCAATTTCTGCAGTACAAACACAAGAAAGATCAGATTTCTGCTATTAAAAACTCTGATGGTTCCCTTCAATTTAACCACTTAGACATTATGAAAACCTTCTATGAGCATTTCAGAAATCTTTTTGTTGATGAGTCGGCAGGTGATCCTCTTCTCAATATCCTTGAAGATTCTATTGCTAAATGCATATCGCGTAGAATTGACCCTAAGTATAGTTGTTTTCTCGATCACCTCCTTTCTATGGAAGAAATTGACGAAGCCCTTTATTCTATGGCTTTGGAGAAAAGTCAAGGTGTTGACAGTCTACCTATGGAATTTTACAAAACGCTTTGGCCTTACATACGGGAAGACTTTTATCATGTGTATCTTGAAGCCATTGAGGTTGGCTCTTTAGGAGCTTCTATTAATCAGGGACTGATCAAACTTGTTCCCAAGGATAAAGATGAAGAAACTGTTAATGGTTGGAGACCCATCACTTTACTCAACACCTCTTACAAGATTATTGCCAAAGTTTTAGCTTGAAGAATAAAATATATTACTCAGCATATAGTTCACCTGAAGCAAATGGGATTCCTTGGTGGCAGATTTATTCTTGACAACCTTGTCCTTGCGTAGGAGATAGTTGAGTGGGATCAACAAACTACACAAGATGCTTTAATCATCAAACTTGATTTTGATAAAGTCTACGATCGCATCCACTGGCCATTTATTCTTAACATGTTAAAGTGGTTGGGCTTTGGACCTATGATATGCAACCATATTAGAATGCTCTTCATGGATGCTAATGCCAGAGTTGTGGTTAATGGATCCCTCTCCCCTCAATTTCCTTTGCAAAAATCCATCCGTCAAGGCTGCCCCCTCGCCCCCTTCCTATTCGTTTTCGCTGTTGATGCTCTTGGTTACCTATTTCAGCATGCTGTCTCTAATAAACTTATCCAAGGCATTTCTCTCCCAGGCAACTCCAAAGCCATCAAATCACATTTTGCCAATGATAGTATGTTGTTTATCCAAAATTCAGCCATAGAAGTTATGCATACCTTGGATATTTTGGATCTGTTTTGCACCATTTCCGGTTCAAAGTTGTCCATGCACAAGACAAAAAATTTTATGACTCGACCTAGCCCCCTTCCTCCTTAGATCCCTAAGGAATGGCGAGAAGTGAAGCATGGCATTATTACTAGATATCTTGGCACACCCTTTGGCATTGGAGTGACCCTTAAGGATATGTGGAGATGGTTCATGAACAAAATCAAGGCCAAATTTTTGAATTGGACCAACCAATTCCTATCTATGGCTGGGCGTATCCAAGTGGCCAACAAAATTCTTATAGAAAGCCATGTGTTTATATCTTCTTGTTGGTTGCCCTCTAAAACATGTTACAAGCAGTTGACTCAGCTAATCAGGAGTTTTATTTGGGCCAGATGGGGTAATAAAAAAGGCTTGCCATCTACTTCCTGGCTTCATTGTATTCAGCCAAAAGACAAAGGAGGACTAGGAATCATTGAACCCTTCGCACAAGGTGTTTGCCTATCTTCCAAATGGATAGTGAGAGCTTTAGAGGGGGATTCACCTTGGAAACACTTAGTTCATTTCCACATCCAACACGCCTCCGTAGGTCACCCTTGGAACTCGATCAATTGGCATGACAAACTACTTCTTGCTCCCTTCTTCAAAACACAGGGATTTGCCCCATTCAACATTATCTAGAAAATAAACTCAAGAAAGCTGATTTGGTATGACCAATCTCTTAGTCATGGATTAAGCTTTGCCTCATCCTCCATTTGGTGGAACCGCTTGATCCAATATGACAGTAAACCCCTTGGTCTCTACCAACAATTCAAAGGTAAACATTTTTTCAAAAAAGGAATTCAGACTTACCAAAACTTATGGGACCCAACAAGCTTCACTTGGAAATAATGGCAACATCTCCAAGCTGAGTACAACCTAGCCCCCTCTGATAAACAACCAATTCTTAACATTCAGCAACGGGTGCCCCCTGAACTTTATACCTTGTTGTCCCTAAACTTCCATACAACATTCTTCAAAGATTGGAGATGGTCTACTACTCATAGCTTTCAATTTTTCTGCTCAAAAGGATCTATAGGCAACTTCTACCGTCAATTACCCTTACCCCCTGTCTCAATGCTAAATGGCACTACAAGTATAATTGTTCAAGGTGGAATAAACTTAGTCTCCAGATTTGGAAATCCAAGGCTGATGCTCAATCCCAGCTTATGGCTTGGAAAATCCTTCACGTCAAACTCCCTATTGGCCCTCGCCTTGAGTTCCTTCACCCCCCCAACTTGTCCTTTTTATGCCAAGTGTGAGTCTATTAAACATGCTTTCTGGTCCTGTCTCCATGCTCACCACCTCTGGCTTTCCCTTTTCTCCACACTCCCTGCTATTTTCCCTAAGCCTTGGACATGGAAATCAGCTCTCCTAGGGACCTCTAATGTCCACAATGTTATCACCCAAACTTGTAGACATGTTATACTCAAGTTCATTTGGAGATTCTATTTCTTAGCTATCTTTTCCAGTACCTTCTATCCTAGACAAATTGAAATGCATATGGTCTACTCCTCTCTATACATCCACATATCCAATTTGTCTTCTTGTCTTCAAGATTAGTGGACAACTAATGGTAGGCTGTTGGACATCATCAACAGCCTTCAGTCGCAACTCCAGAGTATTGAGGGAGTTCAGAAAATAGGGACAATTTCAACAGCTAATGCAAGCTTGATAGTTTGATGCATGTGCATAGGGATTTCTGGCAAAGGAATTTGGTATCACGTTCTTTCTTAGCTTCCAGTCAAAGCAAAGCCTTCTATACAATGTTTCACTTTGGATCCTCTCATCCAAACTTCTTCAGTTAGCGACTATGGTCTTTGGGTGGGAGATCTATGACAGATGAAGTTTGAAGCTATTGTGACAATGATCTTCATGCAGCTAGTCCCTTAGCTGTTTTATGTTTTGCTATTTTTTATTTGTTAGCTACTCTCTATGGTGTGCAGCTGTTCTTGTTTTTCAGCTGTTGTTCTTTTTGACAGCTATGTAACTTTCTCTATTTTTGTTCTACTTCATTCAATAAAAAAAAATGTAAGTATATATATTTTTAAACATTTCTTACAACATGTAAGTAAAAAGTACCTATGTCTTCCAAAAGGATTTAGGAGTTAAATATCTATTTACCCATGTATATAAATACTTACATTTCAAATACACATAGCTTTGTAAAAATATTGATATGACATGATTAGCTAGAGTTTGACTTGTGCTATGTTTGAAATGACATTTGTCCACTTTCCATATAGATTTGAAAAAGATTAATATTAATTGTGAATATTATACATCCTCCTATTGATATTGACATACATTATACTTAACAAGCTATAAACCTTCCTAAACTATATTAGATCTCAACCATCCCATCAAAATGACACATATTGTTCCACATATCAACCTTGTTGCAATAACTTCTAGTTCTACCATGCCCAAGTACTAGTTCATTTACTCCAGATGGAGCCTACCATTATATAAAATTGGTTGTAACACTCACTATTAAGAAAACAATAACAATAAAAATAGTTATTAGTTACACATTTTAAATCCATCCTACAAGGTAGACTGCAATGATCACCATTCCTAAACAAATAACATTAAAATAAATTATTAATAATAGATTTTAAAGCCATCCCTTACGTATTATTATAAACAAATTTCAAAACATTTCCTTCCATAACTTCAAATGCATCCATTAATTCTACAATCTTAAAAGATAAGTAAATTCACTTCCCTCTATTAATCCAAATACACCCCCATTCAAATCCATCCACTTGTTTAATAATCTTAAATGCATTGATCCTAACTTTCAAGTTTCCCAATCAAATGCATCTACATTCAATATCAATCAATCAAATGCAACCACATAGATCAAGAAGAAAATATATAATGGCTATGATGCCTATAAAAAGTTCTCTTGTATCACTTGTTTTCCAGATTTTCAGACAATTACAGTTACAACTTGGATTAAAATTCAGATAGTTGTTACAGCTTTGGTTATAATTTAAAACCTCCTTTTGAATTGTAAGTTGAACTTGTTTGTTGTTTTTCAAGTGCTTCAACTCTATTCTATAGTGATTCCACATTTAAATATGATGCATGCATACAATTTCATTTATATTCATAAATTTGCATTATGGTTTTTGGCAATATGTGTTGCCATTGATGTCAACACTTAGAGTGAAGTCAACACTCAGTTTGTAATGATGATATATCAGTGTAGTAATAGATATGCAGTGAGATACAATGATGTTTCTGATGTTCATGGTTGGATGTCATGCCCTGATCAGTATCAAGTCAAGTTGTTTTGAGTATGTGATGCTCTTGATCTTCATGGTAGGATTTCATGCCCTGATTAGTGTCAAGTCAAGTTGTTTTCAGCATGATTATGGTGAGCAAAGATGATTTCATGATGAAATATTAAGATGGGAATTAGAAGCACTAAGATGAATGATGATACATTAAGCTATGTTGAGGATGAAAAGATATTGTTGATGACCTGTGGCATGTTGTATGACCCTTCTTATTGTTCCTAAGGATGTATATGCTGTTATATGAAGGTTTTGGCCTCCAGAAGTTGGTAAAGGTTTCTACTGCAGAGAATTGCCTAAAAGACTGCTTAGTAAAATGCTCAACATTCCTCTGCATTTGAAAATATGGTCATATGGTTCAAAAGTTAAGTCCAGTATGATGTAAAGGTGCTAAATCCAAAGTTTTAGATAATTTTTCCCTCCGCAGTGAAAGTTATAAAAGACAAATCTTTGGTCTGTGCTCTGGCAGAATTAACTAATGATGAAGACTATTTGGAATACTCTGCATTCCTCCGTAGTGATAGATATGGCTGTACAGTTTTGAGGATATGTTCACAATAGTGTATGAGTACATCCATATGAGTTTTAGGTGTTTTGGAGGTCCACAAGCATAGTTTTCAAATGACAATTATGATAAAGATAGTTCTGAATGCCTAGTTGTTCTCAATACATATGCTGATGATGTGCACCAACTTGGAGTGACATGAAATGGTACATAGATTGATGGAAGATGGTCCTGACAATCTTGTGTTGTCTCTAATCACTCCATAAGGTGTTTTTCTTCTCTCTCCAGAACTGGTTGAGGTTCAGAATGATGATATAACCAGGCTATGCTTTTGACTGGCCGACTGAAGAATGTTGAAGGTATGCGCCACAATGTTGTTGCTATGCAGAGTTGAAGGAATGTTTGGAGATGTTGTATAGGTCCTGCCAACTCATCTGAAAAAAGAGCAAGCAATGTTTAATCATTCATGAGGACCTCCAATATTGTGAAGACCGATGTGCTACATGCTTCATGTGTTCTTGCTTAAGGGTGACCTAATTCAAATTTGTGAAGCTTGCAGATGTTATTCCTTGAAGAATGATGCTATGAAGGATGTTTAGGACTGGACTAAGCATGTATTGGGATCCGCAAGGCATGTGTTTCCTTCTGGAGTAGCGTGTTATTCATGATAGGGCTTTCCCTATGCATATTTCATGTTGTGATCTTTGGTCGACTTGTAAAATGTGATATTCTTCTTGTATTGGCTGACTTGTAGTGAAATCAATGTAATGCCATATATATATTGTAAACCTAGTTGGTCTAAGTGAGGTATGATTAGGAAAATAAAAATATGAAAGTGTAAAGAGTAGAGTATGAATATCATATGCATTATGATGTGCGACTAAAGGAGAAAGAGCAGAAGTGTTAGAGGTTGTCCTAATTGATCTTGAAGACATTTTGTGACAGAAGGGAAGTGAAGGGTGTGCCTAATTGATCCAATCATTAGAAGAAGCAGAATTGTAATCATCAAAGGTGTAATCTTCAATGTCAGTTTCTAGGCAATAGAAGGGCTGTCATATTGTAATCATTTGTGAGTTTGTTCTAAGTTCAGGGAGTTGTAGCTTCCTTGGGAGTGACCCTAAAATGAAGTTTTCAAGGAGTAGTAGCTTCCTTGGGTTGTAGCCCTAAAATAAAGCCAACAGGGAGTAGTAGCTTCCTTGGGTTGTATCCCTAAAACAAAGTTGTAATTTTGAGCTTCATATATTGTGAGTTAATCCTCACCATGGTTTTTCCCTTCTTAGGTTTTCCACGTATATCTAGTTTTATGTTTTGATGTGCATTGTGTTGATCTTTCATGTTTATGTTGATCCTGTAATGCTTAAGTTTTAATCTGCTCCAGAGGATTTGTAGCTTGTTTAGATATTGATTCACCCCCCCTCTTAATATCTTGGTATGTTCAACAATGGTTACATGCCAACTAATCCACCATGTCCACTACTTCATTTTTTCAAGTGTTTGAATTCTGTTCTATAATGATTCCACATGTAAATATGATGCACGGATACATATTCATTTATATGCATAAATTTTTGTTATGGTTACATGTCAACCAATCCAACATGTCCACTACTTCCTATGATATGTTTGATAAAACTTATTAAACATAAATCTCATCCCATTGTACCTATAAATTGATTACATGATCAAACTTGCCCTGTTATATGTATAAAATGATTATAAGTGCAAATCTGACTCTTTAATATCATTACAAAAATATTATATGTTTAGGGATGACCTTACATATAAAATATATGATGTTCTTATGCATATGGATGAGCTTCAATATGGTGTAATTACAATGATGAATAGGCAATTTAAGGAACTTGCTAATGTCAGAATAATTTTGTCATCCTAATACAATGTAATTACTATATATAGCAATGACCTTAAATATATTTGGATGCAATATCATTCCAGATACATTATATGTATAGGGACAACCTTATATAGATATAATAGATGACCTTATGTCAAACAATATCATTCATATATTTAATGTTTTTAGATTGAAACATACATATATTTTTCCACATGCAAGTGCAAAATATAACTCATGAATATCATTCTAAATACATTATATGTATAGGGACGACCTTATATATAATGGATGAGCTTATTTCAAAAGGTATGTTTTAGGGACAACCTTATGTAAGAAAGTATCATTCATATATTTCATGTATATGACACAACAACATAATATTTTATATTTAAGCTCATACCTATACATATAATTCTCTTATGCAGATAAATGGAATGGTATTCAAGAGTCACAATTAGAGTTGTAATCATTTTATACATACAACAAGATGAGCTTGATTTACACATGGATATATGTTTGCAAAAAAAAATGATTTGAGTTATACTAACTACATTATTTTAAAATTCTTCTCACATATTATACACACAACCATTGTAGATGAAGAACAAAACCCAAACAAGAACTAGACATAGTTCAAAGAGATTATAGACTACACTCCCTCCACTTAAAAGAGGTGTAAGGCTACAAGTTGATGAAGATTTTCAAGTTACTCCCACTGCATAGCGAACTAAAGCAGAAATCCATGAAAGTAATTGTTACGTTAAAGGAGATTTCATTGCATCAAGAATGGACAAAAAAGTTTATGGAAGACACTATGAGAGATGTTGTTCAAAGAGAATGGATATTCAACTAGGGGTGCAATAAGAAAATGATGACTTCCTACTAGCATGTTGACAAATTGGTTGACTTGCCTAACTACCACAAAAAGGAAATAAGCTCTTGTTGCAGCTGCCCTTTTTGTATTTGAAGTGGTTATGTCAGAAAAATGCACCCTTGGGGGCCTTTTCCTTTAAGGTTTAGCTCCCAGGTCTTTAGATTGCATTTAGAGAATCCTGCATGATAATTCAAACTCCCGATGAGAAAACCCTTGGGTCTTGTGGCAATTAGGACCTAAGGGGGACTATATTGATGATGCCAGAACAAAAATAGGGGGGTGGACAAGGGCGCTAGTGCCCTCTAGTCTAGCCTATTTTGGGTCTGCCCTAATTTTAAATGTCGAGTTTGTGACCGTTATTTGGTTTCTAGGCTGACATCATAAGTTTCAAATATGAAATTCTTGGCGGGAATCTTAGTAGTTGCATATACAAGCATGTTTAGGTTATCATTTGCAAACTAGATGGACATTGTGATTCATGGGCTTATGTTAAGGTGATCAAGGCATTCATTGTGTTACAGAGCATAGCATTGCCATTGTGTTTGTTTTTGCAGGTTGGATTCCATCTCCTCTTCATGGCATTGAAGAGCTTCTTCCTTCCATGGGAGCTTCATCATCAAGGTGGCATTTATTATGTTTTATCATCATTATCATTGGATTTTGTCTCTATCCCACAAGGATACACACTCTTTCTCTAACAATGATGTTTAGAAGACTTGAATGTCTCTCCGGGGCTTGACTAAGGCAAGCCTCTAAACACCACAACCCCCTCCCACATTCCATGTGATTGCAGGTTACAGGTTGCAAAAGCGGGAGAAGTGGAGTTGTAGGGAATAGGAGGACACTGTGCAGATTCTAGATCCTGAAGAAGGAACCTAATTGGACTAGGGTGTCATCAACCTTGTCCTTTACATCCAAAGCCATGTAGAAATAGACTAGATAGTGAACATCAAGGTTTGTAGAGCTTTCGACATTCAAAAGAATCTCTTGCAGTGGACTAGGGCACCATCAACCTTGTCCTCCACTATCAGATCATGGAAAACAAAAAATGTAGTAGAGATCAGTGCCGGAAGGAGATCAAGAATCCACAGAAAAATTAGTACCTTGGACTAGGGTGCCATCACTGATGTCCCCAACTTTTTTATTTTCTGGACTATGAAAAATAGTGAGTTAAGGTTCTCTTCCCTTTGTCTAATTCCTGTGGCATTTGTTGTAATTCATAGATTTAATTACTGTTTTGCTTAAATTAGGGTTTCAATAGCATTAAAGCATTAATGAGCAACATTGTGTGATAACTTCTAAATTTCCCAACAGAAAACCAAGTGGCAACTCAAATCTGATAGTTGACTCTCCTCTTGATAGGAGAAGCAATTGGTTGAAAAGCCCTTGGAATGTTTTGTGGAAAGGAGGATTCAAACCAAAACAACAACCCATCATCCCCCTTTTCATATTAAAAATTTTGGTGGACCTGAGTTTTGAACTTTTTGGCACCTTTCCAAGTTTTGATTTATAGATTTACATTCATTCATTCTATTGCATTTGAAAAATTACAAAAAAAATTGAAAAAATTAGAAAATTTGTAAAAATTGGCATACTAGGCTTGCATTTTTGTAAAATTTGAGCTAATTAGCATCTAATTTAAATCAATTTCTGTTATTTGCATTAGATCTGATATAAAATACATAAATTCATCATTTACAATTCATTTTCATTATATTTGCATGATTGATATGTTAGAAATTGCTTGAAATTTTTGCATTTTTCATGAAATCCTAGTTTTGCATGAGCTAGGGTTGTAGTCAAAATCTTGTTTCAGATTTTACTACCTTGTTAAAACACTCATTAGGTATGATTTATAATTGTAGTGTTGCATCATAGTGGCCTCGTTGTGAAATTTCATGCCTAGGGTTTGAAAACTTGCATTTTTCACTAGATTTGGCCTTATCATCTTGTTAGATTTTCACTCTAATAATGTTGTAAGGGATGTTACTATACTAATTGACTGTTATTAGGGTTATTATCACCTTCCCCTTCTCAATTTCCTTACAACACCATTTCTTTTGGGCTTTTACATTTAAATTTTGTGAAAATTTGCATATTTTTGATATCTTTGCACTAGGGTTTGATCTAGAGTGGCACTTGTTGGTACCCATTTTGGCCTAGAGGTTGAGCTTGCATGTTGGAGGGTTTCTTCACTTAAACCCTATGTATTCTTTCCCATCGGCGTGACCTCGCAGGTGTTTTGGCGATCAGGTTGGTGGTAATGATGTGCCGTCGGCGTGACGTTCACCATCGGTGAAGCGTTTTCCTGTTTGACCGACGATGGATGTTTGGCCGATGAAGTGTCATCGGCATGTGTCTCGCCGAGGGATGTATGTATCGGGTTGATCGCTGTTATCGGCATGCTTTGTTTGTTTTGGGCCGATGGCTTTGGTCTGGCCGACAGGGGCATTGTGGTATTGTGACTATGTGCATCGGCTGGACTGTATGTTTGGTCTTGCCGATGAAGTGTTCATCGCCAAGATTTTGGCTATCAGGTGGATGGAGAAGTGTTGGCCTGACAGTTGGGGTCTTGCCGATGGAGGCAGGCTATCGGTAGGAGTTGGGCCGATGGCTCGATGGGGGGTGTGTTTTATTTGTTGGCGTCGGCGTAACATTCTTCATCGGCTGGTAAGTTTTTGGTTTGGCCGATGGTCTTGGTCTGGCCAACAGGGCATGGAAGGTGGCTATCGGGTGAACCGTTTATGGTCTCACCGATGGTGTCATCGGCGTAGTGATCGTCATCGGCGTAAGTTTGAGATGCTGCTCCGACGGTGTTGGTCATACCGACGGAGGTGGGAGGCCAGGGTGCTGTCGGAGTGACTTTGTTCATCAGCAGAGGTGTTTCTTGTTGGGCTGATAGTTGGTGGTCTGGCTGATAGGTGGTATTTGGCTTCTGGGCGTCGGTGAGACAACTGGAGTCGGCGGGAGATTTTTGAGGAAGGCCGATGGTATATGTTTGGCCGATGGGCTGTGGACGAAGGGTCGTATATTGAGCGCAGCAAAAGCGCTCGACACTTAGTTTGCATGTGGCTATGTTTATAAAGCGCTAGTGTGTTCTCCTCACCATGCATATGGGACTAATTCCCTTGTATATTTTGAACCTGCGATAGAAGCATGTTTTGGCGGGAAACTTCTGTTTGACTGTTGTGACGATTTTCAAGCGGCCGTGGGTGGTTGAGACCCTTAATGGCGACAGTGCAGGGATGTGGACAATGGTACACATGGTCATGTCGCCCAATTTTTGAATGAAGACCCCAGATAGTGGCGCATGGCTCGAGGCTCCCCTTTGTCTGCTGCATTAACATTTTCTAAGCACCATTCCTTCCGAGGACTGTATCTGGCAGATTTTTGTAATAGTCATGTAATTAATTGCTGTGGTACACTCTCTGGCTATTATAAGCAGACTGTGTTACCATTTTTCAGGTTGTTGAAAGTTGAACATTTTGGCTCTGTAACACAATACAGTCCGTTTTGGTTGCTCTGTACAGCTAAACCTGTGAGTCTATGTATCTCTTGTTGTATGTTTTGGCATGAACCCACTGATTTCATGATTAATCTTATATGAGAAATGCTATCTTAGCATGTGTTTTGTTAATTCTGTCTCCAGTATTGCATGTATTCTTCTTCTGAATCTAGATATTTGGGAAATATTTGAGACTCTAGAACATAGAATTCCTATGTTGAATGTCTGATCTTTTAACTTCTGCTCAAGGGGTAGATTAAACTATTTTCAGGTTGAACATTGGGAAGGGTATACTGCAGTAGGGATGCCATAAGTAGAGATAACTTAACACTCTGTATTGGGAGATATCTGTAAGGCAGGTATCATATATATCGAATTTTAGCTATTCATGCTGATCATTCATAGGTGTATGTCTACTGACTCCAGGCCCTGGATAGGCACCAATCTTGCTTTGTGTTTGTGTTACAACCATGTCCAGCTTTGCATCCAAACTTAAAATCATAATCAAACTCTAAAACAACCATTAGGACATTAGAATTAGTTTTAGGATCCTCAGTCCTCTGTCTACAACTGCAAATAGGCCCAAAGCTAGCCCCTTTGCTCTTATCTTTCAGTTTTGGTCTACTTACAGGAGGACTTATCTACTTTCTGACAGCATCCCAATCCTTGTATGCGTATCTCATGGATGTTGAGTAGGGAATACCCCCTAGGTCTTGTAGAGCCTGAAGAAGAAGAGGAGATAAAATATAGAGTCTATCTCCTACACTGTTGGCCCCTGGCCCAGAGATCCTGTTGATCACTGATGGCTACCTTGTAGGGAAATCTTGGAATAAGCATCCAGTCTGGGAAAAAACCAATAGAAATTGGTGACTCCACTGGGGATTGAGAAGTAAAAGTACTATCTAATCATCTCCAGTAATATATCTATGACCCATCCGAGTCACAAACAGAAATTGGCGACTCCGCTGGGGAATTTGTGAAAGAACCCTGGTTTTCAAAAGAAAACAGTTCCTAGTAATAGGTGGTGACTCCGAAGTAATCTCCCAACCGGTCAAAGTAAAATTTATATGTAGGGGAGAAGATCCCAACAAAATCCTTTATTTGAAGAGTTACCAGTAACAAGAAGAATGATGTACAGAAGAAAGGGAGCTGTCTCAGTTAGTCATGAGGGTTCCCCCAGAAAAAATGATGATATGCAAGATAACCCTAGGCCATCAGGACAGCATGCGCCTTACTTTTCAAATGCAGAAGCTGATATTCAGGGTGCATATGAGAGGCAATAGGGTGGTAACATGAGAATGAGGTCAGAGGTGTTCCAAGAACGCCCATTTCTAGACCCTAGTGAAAGGTTTGAAGAGGCCGAGTCTCTAAGGGATGATGAAGACGAAGATCAGAATATGGTAAAACCATCCTCCTCTAGGCCCAGCGAGGAAGAACTAACTAATGAAATTAGGAGCTTAAGGGCCGAGTTTGAATATCAGCAAGCAATATCAATCAGAGATGACTTGAGGAAGAAAGTGCAAGCTTTGAGGACTGCCCAGAATAATTCAATTCCTACCCTTGAGAATGCAAATGTGTAGAGACATCAACAGAGAAATGAAGTGCAACATCAGCATAATGATGAGAGACAAAATGTGAATGATGCTAGGATACCACTGAACAATGTAAGAAACCAAAATGCAGACAGAAATATTAATGTTAATCAGTTAAACAGACAGCCAATGCAGCTAGATAGATTCAGACAGCTGGTATTTGATGGTATTCCTGGGTATCCTAACCCCATTGATAAGCATCTGAGGCTGCAAGTGCCTAAATTTTTAGGAAACAACATTGTGTCAGGAGAAGATCATCTAAAAGCCTTTCAAAATGTCATGGATAACTTTGAGGTTGAACATGAGGATGTTTTCATGAAGTCATTCATGCAATCCTTAATAGATGAGGCAAGAGAATGGTACAAGAATCTGCCTGACCGGAGTATTTCATCATGGGATGATTTTAAAAGGATGTTCAAGGAGTAATATGGTGACAAAACTGACCCTAGCTTTTTTGTAAATGAGTTCACCAGTATCACTAAAGGGTCAAATGAGCAGGTTGCAGATTTTAATGCAAGATTTACTAAAGTGTTAAACAAATTGCCACATCACATGAGGCTAAATGAACCAATGTGCATAATATTGTATATCAATGCCTTTGATGCAAAAACTGCATATGGATTAAGAGATAAAGGTCTTGCTACTCTCAGGGATGCTTTCAGAATTGCAGTGAATATTGAAAACAACAGGAAAGCATCGGGCAAGACAAATAGAAGGGATGATATAAAAATTCTGCAGAATCCAAACAAGCCTCAGAACACTCAAGGTAATACATCTGCCCCTGAAGATAAGATAGACAAATTGGCAAATGTTGTTAAGGACCTAAGCTATAGATTAGCTAGAAGTGAAAAAGGGATAGGTCCTGATAGGCAAGTCTATCAAAGGCAGGAAAAGAGGCCATCATTGCATGATATGCCTTATAATACCAATTGGCATGATGGTAAACCTATATTCCCGCGCAACAACACAAATCAAAGAGCTCAACATGTCAAAGAAACTCCTGATCCTCTAAAGAAAGCTGTAAATATTGTTGATGATGCTCCATGGTGTATGATTTGCCAGATGCCACATTCACAGTTACAGTGTATGATTGCTCAGTCCTTGTGTGATAATACTACATCTTGTAATGAATGCAATGAGCCACATTATGTGCAAGATGATGATGTAAATATGATGTCCACAAGCAATGGATACACTTTTTGTGATGCTGATGCAAATGCAGATGATGAAACTCAGGGCTGCCAACAGTTCCCATATGATGAAGATGATGAAGTTAACTATGCCTATGCCCAAAACTCACACAATTTTCTGAGTAACTTACAACGACCTTCTGATGAGGAAATTAGGGCCTTCACAGCTGCAGCAGTTGCTCAAGTCAAGAGCAACTACAATCTCAGAGGTAAAAATCAGGTAAGCAGCCCACATCAGCCAAAAGATGTTACTATAGGACAGCCAGTGCATGGTAATAAGGGGATGGAATTACAAAAGGGCAGTGGGTTAATAATAAACAGAATTTCAAACATAGAACAGGTCATGAATCCCAAGGACCAGAAAATAGAATCCCTCAGGCTGAAGATCAAGGTAAAGGTTCCCAAGACAAGAATGATGATCAGGGAACTATGAAAGTAAGAGCTAAATCAGTTCAGGATAAAAACAAGATTGTGGAGCAAGCTATAGCTGTTACACAAAATTATGCTCCATTTGATATAGCTCAAGTCCTCTCCCAGGTAAAAGTCTTTGTTCCACTTATGGAACTCATGAAAGTGGAAGAAATCAAGAATAGGACAGTATCCCTAATTTTAGGGGTGCCCTTTCAAGCTAAACAAAATGTTCACATCCAGGGTGAGAAACATGTCATGTGTAATGAAGAAGATGAGGCTCCTGAAGTCTATTTAGGAGTGACTATGACAAAGTGTCCTTCACAAGTGGAACCATTTTATGTTTCCCTGGTTATAAATGGAAAAATAATCAGAAATTGTATGCTTGACTCTGGAGCATCTACAAATGTCATGCCTTTGGCCATCATGCAACAAGCTGGATTGAAAATTGACAAGGCATGTGGAAAATGTTATGCTATGGATGCCAGAGAGGTACCAGTTATTGGAATCATGAAGGATGTAGATTTCAAACTAGCAGCATTTCCTGAAAAGAGATATAAAATGAATATAACAGTGGTTGACATCAAGCCACAGTATGGTATGTTGTTGTCAAGAAGATGGGCAGCACTAATTGGTGGAAGTATGCAGCTGGACCTGTCATATGCCATGATTCCAATGAATGGCAGGGATGTTAAGTTAATCAGAGAACAAAGATCATCAGAGACAGTGGAAGACCAAGAAGCAGAGGAACAGATATGCTTTGTAAACACTGACTGTGATAACTTCAAGGTTGTCTCAGATGATAGAGAAGATAAAAAGAAAAATGTCTGCATTGAAGAATTGGATCAGCAAGGTTTGTGGACCATGTTTTTTGATGGAGCTTGTGCAAAAGAAGGCTCTGGAGCTGGAGTTGTTTTCCTGTCTCCAACTGGTAAGCTCCTCAAAATTTCTTTCTTGCTGAGGTTTGTTTGCACAAACAACATTGCAGAATATGAGGCTTTACTCTTAGGCCTAAATATTGCTCTCAAACATGGAATCAAAATGCTAAGAGTATTTGGGGATTTTGAGCTGATTGTATTCCAAATTAGAGATAGGTATGCTTCAAAAAACAAAAGATTGAAACAATACAAGCATGCTATTTGGGATACCATTGAACTATTTGATGCATTTTCAATAGGCTGGGTAGAGAGGCCAAAGAATGTTATGGCTGATTTCTTAGCCAATGTTGCAATAAGGCCAGATGACATCACTCTGTCAGATGTTACAAATGTAGAAGTTAAAATTAGGCCTGTAGTACCAGAAAATATATGCAGTTGGCAAGTGTTTAATGATGATAGGGACTTGTTAAGATTTTTGCACTGCATAGATGAATATGAGAATCAAGAAATTGATTTCCAAGCTTTTGTAGAGACTATAGATGGAAAAGAAACTCTTGTGGGAAAAGAGATAATTCAATTGAGGACTAATAAAATCCCTAGAGGGTTAGTAGCTTTGGAAAGAGCTTTTGACAGTAGAGATAAATTGGTCACAAGGACATCTCCCACAAATAAGGAAGATTTAGAAGAGATAAATTTGGGGACATCTCAGGCCCCTCAGAAGGTATACATTGGTAAACAGCTCAAACCACACATTAGGAGTATGCTGATTGCATTACTGAAAAAGTATAAACATGTTTTTGCTTGGTCATATGAGGACCTAAAAGCCTATAGGGAAGATTTATTCCAGCATGAGATCCCATTGAAGCCTAGAGCTAAGCCATTTAGACAAAGGCAAAGACCTATTAATCCTACCTTAGCTCCAAAGATGCAAGAAGAACTCAAAAGGCTGAGGGAAGCTGGAATAATTGTGCCAATCAGGCATTCAACTTGGGTGTCTAACCTTGTCCCAGTCAAAAAAAAGAATGGTGATATTAGGCTTTGTGTTGACTTCAGGAACTTGAATGTATCCTCTTTAAAGGATAACTATCCACTGCCTAATATGGAAGCTATGTTGCAGAGAGTGACTGGTTGTGAACTCTTATCCATGATGGATGGATTTTCAGGTTATAATCAGGTGAAGGTGAAGGAATCAGAACAGTATAAGACTGCCTTCACCACTCCATGGGGAACTTATGTGTATGTTAGAATGCCCTTCGGACTAACCAATGCAGGTGCTACATTTCAAAGAGCAATGGATGTTGCTTTTGCAGGGTTGATTGATTCAATCCTGGCTGTATATCAGGATGACTTGACTGCATATTCAAAGAAGGAGGAGCAGCATTGTATGCACTTGGAGCAGATTTTCATTAGAGCACTAGAGTATGGCATTTCTTTAAATCCAAAGAAGTGTGCTTTTGGGGTGGTTGAAGGAAAACTCCTAGGGCACATTGTTTCCAAGGATGGAGTCAGGATAGATCCAGAGAGAGTGGCTGCTATTGATAGAATTCAAATGCCAAAAACTGTAAAAGGAGTTCAGTCCTTCTTTGGACAGATAAATTTTGTTAGGAGATTTGTTCCCAACTTTGCAGAAACCACAAGGAACATTTCCAAGATGATGAAGAAGGATGCAACTGTCCACTGGGAAAGTGAAGTAATAGAATCATTTCAGAGTATCAAAGAGGCAATCAAGATGGCCCCTGTTCTTAAATCTCCTGATTTTTCTAGGCCATTCCAAGTATTTTCATTTGCTTCCTTTCATATTGTTGCTGCATGTTTGCTACAGAAAAATGAAGATGGTTTTGAACAGCCCATCGCTTTCTTCAGTATGTCCTTGCAGGCCTCCGAGTTGAAGTATGATATTATGGAAAAACAGGCATATGCACTAGTCAGAGCCATCAAAAGTTTCAGACCATACTTGGTAGGATCATATATAATTGCATATGTACCCCATGCAGTAGTCAAAGACATATTCACTCAGCAGGAGGTGACTGGAAGAAGGTGCAGATGGATAAACAAACTGCAAGAGTTTAACATAGACATACAAGTTACCAAGTTGATAAGAGGACAAGGATTAGCCAAGATGATGGCACAGTCAAACTTGGAAGCATGCCAAGTTAATGCAGTCCAAAATGAGAGTGTAAATGTATCACGATCTGAATGGTACAAGGATATTATCTACTACTTGCAAAATTTGAATTGTCCTTCCCATTTTAGTGACAGTCAAAAGAGGACTTTAAAGTTACATGCAATCAGGTATGTTATTGTTCAAGGTGAGCTATACTGGAAAAACTTCGATGGTGTGCTGCTGAGATGTGTGGATGAGGATATGGCTAACAATGTTTTGATTGATATGCATAAAGGATTGTGTGGTGGACATTATACTGCCCAAACAATAGCTCATAAAATTCTCAGAGCAGGATATTGGTGGCCCACTCTCTTTTCAGATGCACAAAAGTTAGTGAGGAAGTGTGACCCTTGCCAAAGATTTTCAGGAAAGCTGAAATATGATGGTGCTTTACCCCTCAGAACTGTAACTGTGGATGCTCCATTTCAGCAATGGGGAATTGACTTCATAGGGGAAATTGCAGAGAAATCAAGTGGGGGACACAGTTGGATTTTGGTGGCAACTGATTACTTTACCAAATGGATTGAGGCCATTCCAACTAAGAGAGCTACAAGTAAGGTGGTGACAGATTTCATGCTAGAAAATATTATCATCAGGTTTGGAGTACCATTCAAGATAGTCACTGATAATGCTATGTGCTTCAGATCAGGTGAATTTGTTGATTTTTGCAACAGGTATGGGATAAATCTATCATATGCATCACCATATCACCCACAAGGGAATGGTCAAGCAGAATCAAGCAATAAAAGCATCATGAAAATTATCAAGAGGATACTAGACAAGAACAAGAGAGCTTGGGACTCAAAATTAAAGTTAGCCATATGGGCTGATAGAGTGACAGTAAAAAGGGCTATTGGAATGTCACCCTTTGAGCTAGTATATGGTGCATCAGCCAGATTGCCCATAAACAATCTCCTACCAGTTTACAAGTTCATCCAAGAAAATGATGAGGAGATTGAAGATTCCATGACAGAAAGAGTGAACCAGCTGGTTGCATTGGATGAAAACAAAAGGAAAGCCCACCAGATCAATCTCAAGAGACAACAAGATGTGAAATATCAGTTTGACATGAGAGCTATAAAAAGGAAGTTTCAAGTCAATGATCTGGTGCTCATTTGGAATGCAAAAGGTCAAGAAAAGGGTAAACATGGTAAATTTGAACCCTTATGGATGGGCCCATATCAGATTTGCAGTGCTCATGGGGAGAATTCTTATTTCCTCCAGGCCCTAGATGGTGAAGTTCTGGAATTGCCTGTGCATGGCCAATTCCTTAAGTTCTATTTTGCATAGATGACTTGTCACTGTGCACATTTGTAAAAAACATGTATATAGTGTAAATGTCTTGTGCAGTTTGTGCTTTTTGGTTTTTTGCTTGGTCTGCCCGGAGATCTAGTTCTCGCTGCAGGTTTTCACCTGCACGTCCCCATTCGGAGCCAGTGTTGGTACCCATTTTGGCCTAGAGGTTGAGCTTGCATGTTGGAGGGTTTCTTCACTTAAACCCTATGTATTCTTTCCCATCGGTGTGACCTCACAGGTGTTTTGGCGATCAGGTTGGTGGTAATGATGTGCCGTCGGCGTGACGTTTACCATTGGTGAAGCGTTTTCCTGTTCGACCGACGATGGATGTTTGGCCGATGAAGTGTCATCGGCATGTGTCTCACCGAGGGATGTATGTATCGGGGTGATCGCTGTTATCGGCATGCTTTGTTTGTTTTGGGCCGATGGCTTTGGTCTGGTCGACAGGGGCATTGTGGTATTGTGACTATGTGCATCGGCTGGACTGTATGTTTGGTCTTGCCGATGAAGTGTTCATCGCCAAGATTTTGGCTATCGGGTGGACGGAGAAGTGTTGGCCCGACAGTTGGGGTCTCGCCGATGGAGGCGGGCTATCGGTAGGAGTTGGGCCGATGGCTCGATGGGGGGTGTGTTCTATTTGTTGGCGTCAGTGTAACATTCTTCATCGGCTGGTAAGTTTTTGGTTTGGCCGATGGTCTTGGTTTGGCCGACGGGGCATGGAAGGTGGCTATCGGGTGAACCGTTTATGGTCTCGCCGATGGTGTCATCGGCGTAGTGATTGTCATCGGCGTAAGTTTGAGATGCTGCTCCGACGGTGTTGGTCATACTGACGGAGGTGGGAGGCCAGGGTGCTGTCGGAGTGACTTTGTTCATCGGCAGAGGTGTTTCTTGTTGGGCCAACAGTTGGTGGTCTGGCCGATAGGTGGTATTTGGCTTCTGGGCATCGGCGAGACAACTGGAGTCGGCGGGAGATTTTTGAGGAAGGCTGATGGTATATGTTTGGCCGATGGGCTATGGACGAAGGGTCGTATGTCGAGCGCAGCAAAAGCGCTCGACACTTAGTTTGCATGCGGCTATGTTTATAAAGTGCTAGTGTGTTCTCCTCACCATGCATATGGGACTAATTCCCTTGTATATTTTGAACCTGCGATAGAAGCATGTTTTGGCGGGAAACTTCTGTTCGACTGTTGCGACGATTTTCAAGCGGCCGTGGGTGGTTGAGACCCTTAATGGAGACAGTGCAGGGATGTGGACAATGGTACACATGGTCAGGTCACCCAATTTTTGAATGAAGACCCCAGATAGTGGCGCATGGCTCGAGGCTCCCCTTTGTCTGCTGCATTAACATTTTCTGCGCACCATTCCTTCCGAGGATTGTATCTGGCAGATTTTTGTAATAGTCATGTAATTAATTGCTGTGGTACACTCTCTGGCTATTATAAGCAGACCGTGTTACCATTTTTCAGGTTGTTGAAAGTTGAACATTTTGGCTCTGTAACACAATACAGTCCGTTTTGGTTGCTCTGTATAGCTAAACCTGTGAGTCTATGTATCTCTTGTTGTATGTTTTGGCATGAACCCACTGATTTCATGATTAATCTTATATGAGAAATGCTATCTTAGCATGTGTTTTGTTAATTCTGTCTCCAGTATTGCATGTATTCTTCTTCTGAATCTGGATATTTGGGAAATATTTGAGACTCTAGAACATAGAATTCCTATGTTGAATGTCTGATCTTTTAACTTCTGCTCAAGGGGTAGATTAAACTGTTTTCAGGTTGAACATTGGGAAGGGTATACTGCAGTAGGGATGCCATAAGTAGAGATAACTTAACACTCTGTATTGGGAGATATCTGTAAGGCAGGTATCATATATATCCCCCTAAAATCTAGTTTTAGCTGTTCATGCTGATCATTCACAGGTGTATGTCTACTGACTCCAGGCCCTGGATAGGCACCAATCTTGCTTTGTGTTTGTGTTACAACCATGTCCAGCTTTGCATCCAAACTTAAAATCATAATCAAACTCTAAAACAACCATTAGGACATTAGAATTAGTTTTAGGATCCTCAGTCCTCTGTCTACAACTGCAAATAGGCCCAAAGCTAGCCCCTTTGCTCTTATCTTTCAGTTTTGGTCTACTTACAGGAGGACTTATCTGCTTTCTGACAGCATCCCAATCCTTGTATGCGTATCTCATGGATGTTGAGTAGGGAATACCCCCCTAGGTCTTGCAGAGCCTGAAGAAGAAGAGGAGATAAAATATAGAGTCTATCTCCTACACTGTTGGCCCCTGGCCCAGAGATCCTATTGATCACTGATGGCTACCTTGTAGGGAAATCTGGGAATAAGCATCCAGTCTGGGAAAAAACCAACAGCACTATAGGCATGTTGTAATGGATTTTTTGTCATTAGGTGGCTATTATTATTGTTATAAGTATCTATCCATCATCTTTTTCCTTACACCACCCATTGCCCTACTCTTTTGCATTGAGATTTGGTGAAAAATTGCATATTTTGGCCTATTTTCACTAGGTTTTGACTTATCGACTCTCTAGAGTTGCTTCAAAAGAATGTTGTGAAAGATATTTTTCCATTAGTGGACTGTTATTAGGCATATAATTTTCTTTCCGTCTTAAAAATCTGTACAACACCTCTTCTTTCATTTGTTTGCATTGAGAAAAGTTGAAAAATCAAGTAGTTTAGAGCATTTCGACATCACTTTTGCATTTACTCTTTGCATAAGTCTTGAAGATCTTGAAAATATGATTTGACACTCCTTTTCAACCTTAAACATGGCACCTTCATGTCATTTTTCCATGGTATCCTTGCATACATTTGTCAAAGATCTTGATTTTGACCAATTCCTATTCCTCATGAGTGAGCATCCTACGATATTAGAAAGCTTAACTGAGTTCTTCTCCATGAGTAGAAATATAAAAAAAGAGGGTGATAGCACTTCTCCCATGCATTAAATATCTACTACATGTGATGATGACATAAACTTTTCCTTTGGCCATTCTTTCAAAAATGATTCTTCCCATCAGGATATGCTAGCACAAGACGATGAAATTAATGCCACTCTCCCTACAATAGGAGAGACACAACTTTTGCAAGATGTCATGCCTCTTACAACTACAATAGAAAAACAAAAATTTCATGATGTTGAGGACCCTATTGATGTGATAACATATGTAACTAATGAGCAAATAGATAAACTTGATAAAGAGTTATCTAAATTTCAAGCATTCATGGAAAATGAATGGATAGCGGAAGAAGCTATACCTGTTATTCATAATATAAGGGAATTGATAAAAGAAGGACAAGATGGTGTTAACATAATTGAAGGTTTAGCACACATTATACAAACTAATCTTATGCCTCGATATGATCTAGACAACACTTTACCTTTCTTTCATCCCAATACTCTCCCTGACCAAGATAAAGGATTAGTGGATGAGGAAAGAAATGTCAAAGAACAACTCATATTAGAAGACCATTCTATTTATGACTACTATCAAGATGACTATTTGAACTATGATGATATATTTGCAACAATTGAAGTGGATAAGGAAAATACTCAAGTATCACCCCATCCACAAGGAAAAGGTATTTACTCTGAGGTCCCACCTCTATTATCCCTTTAGGGATCGGGAGATGATCAACATATATCAAAAAGACAGATGGACAACCTACAACTCTCCCCACTAGCATTACAGATTGGGAAGATGGTGACCCACTTGATGATGACTACTAGTTTGGTTGTCCCCGCAGGTAAGTGTCTCTAACCTTCTATCTCTCATGATGTGTTTCCCCCATGATGTGTTATGTGTTGTTAGGCCTCCTAAGATGACCCTTGATTCTCTTGTAAGGTCAAGGATACTAGGAGACTGCCTTTGTTGTGACTTATTTCTATCTGTATCATCATTCTTCTATATTGCCTCTCCTCTGATTTCATTGTTGTGTGTTGTGTCTTACGGACATAGCATTGTGGTTGGTGAATTGGGGGCACCCTCCTACATGACTGTCCCTAATGCACTTGTTCTCCTTTCTGATTTATTATTTATCTTCCTCTAGTGTTTCCATCTAGCTGGTGGATGACAAAACATATTATACTGATGCGGACCTAGTGTCCCTTTCGTGAGTAATAAAAAATTGGACCTAGTCCATACATGACAACAAGGTTGTAACAAATTATCTGATGCTTGGCTAGTGGAATCACTCCGTGAGTTTTCTATCTTGAAGTTGATGTTTATGTTATCTTATCTTGCTAACAACACTTTAACAATACTGCTGCTCTGCACACTTTGTTTATCACCTTGCTTGGATCTTTCATGTAGTTGATCATATGCATTGTTGTTTATCATGATTTGAACACTAACACATTTGTTGCAGGGATGTGTTTGTGGGTACATTTGGTGATCGTAAAGTACATGTCACCTCTGGGGGGCATGGGATTTGTGAGAGCTCATGTTCCCTTGTGTGTTTTCTTCCTACCTTAATGTGCTTGATATTAGTATGTGATATCAACCACCTTAAGGTGGGGGCATATATAAGGTAAGTTGTCTGCTTTAGATGATAGTAAAGCATGTTTGAACAATTTGAAAATCAATCACAATCATTTAAGCCCTCTACGGAGGTGGGATATCAAGCATATCCTTTTTATCTTAAGCCCTCATCATGAGGCGGGATGGAGTATTTCTCATAGAGATTACATTATTCTGTCATTTTCAAAAGTCCTCATCATGAGGCGGGAGCGGTTATGTGACTAACTCAACCCTTAAGCATGTTTTCAGTGGTTATTGTGGCAAAGCCCAATCATCAGTGTGTTCCTATAATGTGCCTGAGATGGTGATGAACCTAGCAATAGTTTCACTCCGTCACTTGTCTACCGTGTTTTCAGTGTGTGTGTATGGCGTGTTTGATCTCAAAGTGCAAGACTAGTGGCAATGCGATCCTCTACACTTTGGGATTTGTTTGGCATGTTTGTTCTCAAGGTGCAAGACTGGTGGTGAATAGCTCCTCTACACCTTGGGATTTTGCTTGGCATGTCTGTTCTCAAAAAGTGCAAGACTGGTGGTGAACAACTCCTCTACACTTTTTGGGATTTGTTTGTTTACTTTCCTTGTACTTGTATTTTGTATTTCATATGGAAAAATTAAAAAGAAAATAATCACTACATTCATTGTATTCTCTGTGCTCTACATGTCTTCAATACTATCTTCTCCATGTTTTGTGTGCTTGTAATTGTCTTCTACATGTTTTGTGTGCCTGTTATTATCTTCAATGTGTTTGGTGTGTCTTCTCCATGCTTGGTGTGTTTGCTATGTCTGTTGACATTACTTTAATGCATGTATTGACCTTACATTTAATACATACATTAAAGTGGGGGCTAAATCTTATGTCAAAAAAATGCACCCTTGGGGGCTTTTTCCTTTAAGGTTTAGCTCCCAGGTCTTTAGATTGCATTTAGAGCATCTTGCATGTTAATTCAAACTCCTGTTGAGAAAACCCTTGGGTCTTGTGGCAGTTAGGACCTAAGGGGGACTATGTTGATGATGCCAGAACAATGATAGGGGGTGGACAAGGGTGGTAGTGCCCTAGTCCAGACCTATTTTGGGTTTGCTCTAATTTTAAATGTCAGGTTTGTGATCGTTATTTGGTTTCCAATCCAACATCATAAGTTTCAAATATGAAATTCTTGGCAGGAATCTTAGTAGTTGCATATATAAGCATGTTTAGGTTATCATTTGCAAACTAGATGAACATTGTGATTCACGAGCTTATGTTAAGGTGATCAAGGCATTCATCGTGTTGCAGAGTATAGCATTGTCATTGTGTTTGTTTTTGTAGGTTGGATTCCATTTCCTCTTCATGGCATTGAAGAGCTTCTTCCTTCCATGAGAACTTCATCATCAAGGTGACATTTATTGTGTTTTATTGTCATTATCATTTGGATTTTTCCTCTATCCCATAAGGATACACACTCTCTCTGACAATGGTGTTCATAAGACTTGAATGTCTCTATGGGGCTTGACTGAGGCAAGCCTCTAAACACCACAACCCCCTCCCACATTCCATGTGATTGCAGGTTACAGGTTGCGAAAGTGGGAGAAGTGGAGTTACATGGAATAGGACACTGCAGAGATTCCAGATCCTGAAGAAGGAAACTGATTGGACTAGAGCGCCATCAACCTTGTCCTTCACATCCAAAGCTATGTAGAAATAGATTGGATAGTGAACATCAGGGTTTGCAGAGCTTCCCACATCTGGAAGAATCTCTAGAAGTGGACTAGGGCGCCATCATCCTTGTCCTCCACTGTCGGATCATAGAAAACAAAAAATATAGAAGAGATCAATGCCAGAAGGAGATCGGGAATCCACAAAAAAATCAGTACCTTGGACTAGGGTGCCATCATTGTTGTCCCCAACTTTTCCATTTTCTGGACTACGAAAAATAGTGAGTTAAGGTTCTCTGTCCTTTGTCTAATTCCTATGGCATTTGTCGTAATTCACATATTTAATTATTATTTTACTTAAATTAGGGTTTCAAGAGCATTAAAGCATTAATTAGCACCATTGTGTGATAACTTCTAAATTTCCCAGTAGAAAACCAAGTGGCAATTCAAATCTGATAGTTGACTCTCCTCTCAATAGGAGAAGCATTTGGTTGAAAAGCCCTTGGAATGTTTTGTGGAAAGGAGAATTCAAACCAAAACAACAACCCCGTCATCCCCCTTTTCATATAAAACAGAAGTGATTTGCACACATGAGGTTCAACATCATTTGCTCTCATAGCATGCTTTGTGTGCAAGCATTGAAGCTTTAGGTTTATAAATTGTTGAAATCTTCCATCAAGTACCTTAATCTATTCATTCTATAATGTAAATGTATTTGTTGCTATTGCAGTTCTCTTCTTGTTTTCAAGCTTCATGTTTAATCCAATCTCCAACAAGTGCATATGATGTCATTTCTCATTACAATGGCTTTGAACAATATTACTTAGTAGTAAAATAAAGTTAAGATATTTTATAATTAATTAATTATTAATAAAAATATTATATTATTTAACATATAAACAAGAAATTTATATGTTCCTTTTAATTTACTATTGACGTATCCCTTACACCTTTTAAAAATGCAAATGTTAGTATAAACCAAATATTAAAGAGATTATAGTTCAGCATATGGAAGGACAAAAATTTTGCTTTAGTTTCTAGACATGTTGATTAGATATTTTCACTTTATTCTAAAGCCATGATTTGTTCTAATGTTCTCACACAGATATAGGTGCAAGCTAACAAAGTTGCACTTGAGGTTGTGCATCTGTAGGTGCGCTTCTAGACCACAAGGGCAATGCCCCTTACACTATTTCTACAGTCCCCCTAACTCTTGCTTCCAGTAGAGGCTAGTCTCCGCCTTGTGGGTGTCATAGGGAACACAATCATTCTACTCGTAGAGATCAAGATGCTCATTCCTAGGTTCTCAACGTCCTGGAAGAGGAGATCATGCTTAGTAGGGGTGGTCTTAGCCTTCTTTCCACTACTCTGCTTCTCCCTAGGCCTTTGGTCATGGGTTTACAGGCTAGCTTGGCTCTAGTAAGTTCCCCTAGCTGGATCTTGTCATTTCTCTTGTTAGTGACAATCAACCTGAAGATGACAAAAAAATTGAAGTTAATGGTAGTAATGATGGTTGGGAGCCTCCTATGGACATCCTATACCTCATTGATGTATGGGGAAAACTAGGTGAGCGAGACCCTCCTCCTCCTCCGAATGACGAGACATAAAGCATTGTTAGAATTGTATAAAGGAAAGAAGGTGAGATTGTTTTCACTTGTATAGGAATTTGGTTAACTTTATGTGATTTTTTGTGAATTTCGTAATGTTCAAGAAGGTTGTTTCCACCTCAATAAAGTATGTAAAAGATGTATAAACATGGATATCCCACTTTGTCTTCTCTATTTTGTCACCTTCCTATAGGAGAGGTCAAGGTGTCATTGAAAGCATTTATCTAAAACCCAAGGAAAGTAGAGATTGCCATATACCATATGAAATATACCATATGAGATTGCATGAAGGATATGGGAAATCTATTAGATGTTGTAGTTGCAACTGCCCTAGGAGACATGAATGCAAAGTGAGGAAGCATAGGCAGAAATTAGTATGTAGAAAAAGCTAGAAAGAAAACTATTAAGAAATTCAAATTAACATTAAAAATCATACCTCGGGTATGTCAAAATAACCTACGATGCCATGCAAAAAAATCTACAATGCCATGCAAATTAACCTCATTCGCAATCCTGTATAGTCAAAAACATACATTATAGTTAAAGAAACAATATTTTTAATAAAACATAGAAAATTTTGGCAATTGGTGGGTGTAAAGCAAAGTGTGGAAACATAGAAAAGTGTGTAATTTGATTTCATTTGTCATACCTACTTGCTTTAACATGGTCAAGGTGTCATTGAAACCATTTATCCAAAACCCAAGGAAAGTAGAGATTGCCATATACCATATGAGATTGCATGAAGGATATGGGAAATCTATTAGATGTTGTAGTTGCAACTGCATTAAGAGACATGAATGCAAAGTGGGGAAGCATAGGTAGAAATTAGTATGTAGAAAAAGCTAGAAAGCAAAATATTAAGAAATTCAAATTAATACTAAAAATCATACATTGGGTATAGTCAAAATAACCTATCATGCCATGTAAAATAACCTCATTCGCAATCCTGTATAGTCAAAAACATGCATTATAGTTAAAGAAACAAGGTTTTTAATAAAACATAGAAAAGTTTGGCAATTGGCCGGTGTAAAGCAAAGTGTGGAATTTGATTTCATTTGTCATACCTACTTGCTTGAACACGGTCAAGGTGTCATTGAAACCATTTATCCAAAACCCAAGGAAAGTAGAGATTGCCATATACCGTATGAGATTGCATGAAGTATATATGGGAAATTTGTTAGATGTTGTAGTCAAATTAACACTAAAAATCATACGTACCTTGGGTATAGTCAAAATAACCTATGATGCCATGCAAAAAAATCTACAATGCCATGTAAAATAACCTCATTCGCAATCCTATATAGTCAAAAACATGCATTATAGTTAAAGAAACAAGATTTTTAATTAAACAATTCTAAAAAATAGAAAAAAAAAGAACAGGTTAAGATAAAAAAATGTCATACCTATCCATTTGGAAGTTTAAATGCTAGTCAAGCATACCTGAGGGGTCATCTCTTACCTTCAGAGTATCCAATATTGCTTCATGATCAGCATGACTAATTGTCCATAGTTGTTTTGATTTTGGTTTTCCATGATGCTTTAGTAACTTGACATTTGTTGCTACAACTAGGTGTGAATACATCAATATGGTTTTATGCTTCTCAAAGTCTTCAAAGGTAGGGATGCCATTCTTTCTAATCATATATGTTAGTAACCAAGTCCCAGCAATAACAACTTATCATGTAGGATATGTGAACCCATCATCATCTGTCATATGTTGTGTTAGCTTTTGTTTTCCCTATACACATCATGCCAACCAATAGTCTGGCCTCTCTTCATTTCCATGTGGTGCAACAACTGCATAAACATGACCTGGTTGTATAAGGTCTGAAAGATGTTCAAAGTCAAATGAGCTCTCCATGTCATCGACAGAAGATGATTGACCTTGAGATAAAAGGGTTAAATATTGTGGAATCCATACATCTACCCACTCACTTGAATCACAATTATCCCAATCACATTTAATACAACTCTGACAAAAACAAGCTAATTCTCGTGTTCAAATAGTCCATGCACTTACATTTGAGATTCAAAATGAATGTGTCTTTGACGATTCACTAATTCTCTAACAATCCCATTTGTCTTTCACTATCCCATCATCAACTAACCAAAAGAACCTGCACACTTCTGAATCAAGAGCCACTCCTTGTGACAATGCATAGTTACACCACTTAAAAATAGAATCTGCATCACTAAATGTAGCACCACCTATAATCTTTAGTTGTTCTTTAAAAAGAGCTCTCTTCACACATGTACCTCCTCCATCATGTTCACCTTTTCTATGCCAAGCTTCAAAAAAATTCCAAATATGAGGTATACCCATCTCTACATGCTTTATGCTCAACCAATAGAATATACGAGCATTCTTGAATTGACTAGTGCAATTATCTAACCAAATGAGATGTTGATCCATTCTAATATCTTTTTCTTTCAAGAACCCATAAAATTGTTCAAAATAATATTGCACATACTCTGATGAATGAGATCGATCATCACTCATGTAAAAATGGTATTCTCTAACAATCTTCATGTTCTCTTCTGTACTATCAGGGGCATGTATGTATGTGATGTGAACAAAAATAGCAATATGAATAGAATTGTAGTACTGGGATTGAACTTCATTTTGGGGTTGCAATATGTAGTTTTCTACAAAATCAACTACAGAGACAATAGTTCCAACCAGAAAAAAGTCTTTACACATTCTGAACTATTGATCTAACCATCAAGACCTGTGGCTGTGTCTGACATACTTGTAGAAAAGTTTTTTCTTAAAATCATCAATAAAATTAGCAATACTTACCTCTCTTACAATCAACTCACATCTAGAACCTTCACCTCCACTTTTCAAATTGTATTTCACTGTCTCATATCTCTTTTTCTCAACCATTCCCTTTCCAAAATCATGCTCACTACCCTCATGAAAACATGATACAAACTTTGATAACCCACCACATTGTAAACACTTTTCATTTAAACAATAATTCTTATAGTAAATGCAACCATCGTCTCTAATACATAGAAATAAATCCAATAAGTCCCTAGATGACTTTGGTAGTTGAATTGCACCACACTCCTGTAACATTTCGTTAGTGTGCAAAGTAGAATAAATATTGCATAATAATTCATTGTATATAGAAAACTCTACATGGTATTTGCAACATGTATTACGAACTTTAAGAGGAACACAATAAAATGGCTTAAGAGATTCAAATGCTCTTTGTGAGATTGTCATACCTGGGTGTGTTTCACAATATTGTTTGGCTACATTCCAAGTAATGTTTAGGATGTGGTGTACGGTCTTTATCACCAATTCTTAACTTTAAAACATCTTTTGCATTCGGTTCAATACCCTAGAGTTAGTGTGCCAAAATCGTTGAATTTCTTCCTTTGTGCTATTGATTAGCTTCTTGTCAACTCGTGGAATCCTACCACTAAAAGCCCAAGTATCATTTCGAAGAGGGCTACCTAGCCTTGATCTTAATGCTAGCACTTTTGACAATGTTTTACGATTCAAACTTAAGTCAACACAAGTTTGGCTCATTAATTAGGCCTTCTAACAATAATTGTATTCCAATCAGACACTTTGTTTAACCGAATCTTTAATTTCTTTAGTAAAGGTCTCATTTTGTACATCTTTAGTAATTATACAAAAAGTTGGCATTGTTCGGTTAATGTTTTATTCTCAAAGTATTCATTGAAGAGTTTTGAAGCCCACAACCGAACCATTCGTGATGACCTCTCGCCTTCAAGTTTTTCCATTATGTTCTAGTCAATTTCAAGTAACCATTTTGGGGCTCTTGGATGTTTTACAATTTCATCATGCTCGTTCTCTTCTTGAGAAACTTCCTCTCTTCTTATGTAATTTGGAGATACATTGATTTTGATTGTTTCATCCATGTTATCAACCTCATCAATTTTATCAACAAATAGATTATGGAGTGCAAATTCAACATCATGAGGTTCATATCCACTTTATTCAAGCACACGTCTTTGTTTTTTTTCTTCTTCTTTGTCCATGGTGTTGCTTTTATCAATAGGTGTTTAATAACATTTTGCAACATTTTCATTTGCAATATCATGGTGAATTTCATTGGATGGTAAAGAAGAAGCTTCACCTTGATGAGCATCCGCCAAACCCATTCTTCCAATCCTCTTCCTTGTCCTATCCTTTTCCCTAATTGCTTCAATTTCCTCCAATGCAACTTTCCTCCTCCTTTTTGCTTTACAACGACTGTTGCTCCCCATTAGGGGAACAAAAAGATCACCCTTATGATTGTAACAAGCAAATTGTGTCTCCAAAAGTGCATAAAAATGTGTTTTTCGCTGCCACAGGCATAAATCATGAGTTTTTCAACAGCAGAGGGCCTATAGCCGCAGATGTCAGACCCAACAATATTCCTTTTGTCTTTTTTTTGCATTTACATAACGGATATCTATTAGTAAACGGATATCTGTTATTGAAACGAATATCCATTTCTTAAAGCCAATTCTTTGGGCAACAGTCACCCAGCAACGTCCATATCACTTCTACAAATGGATATTCATTTTGTTTTCCTCATAAAGCATGAAACTATATACATAATCTACGAAGTATACAACTATATACATAAATGAGAATAGGAGATGCATAAGAACACATAAGAAGGAAAAATTAAATATTAAAATACATATATAAGTAAGTAAAGAATAAGAATGCTAAATGTGTAAGAACAATAAGTATGTTTAAATATTAGAAACATCATGATAAGCATGGAATATGGATACATAAGAGATAGAGATCACAAGCATAGATCATAGGAACATAGGGACATCATGGATATATAGCATAGGGATATATAAGTAAACAAGGAACATGGAAAAATATAGGTTCTAAACATAGAACATAGAGACGTTTAGGAACCAAACAAGGCATAGAAGAAAGCATGGGAGGTAAGGATTGAATATATGAAAGAATAGGAGCTAAAAAAGTAACATAGGATTGTTGGAACAATACAAATAACTAATAGGGCAGGGTGTGAATCAGTTATTTTATAAATTTTATCTTTCTTGCTTTCTTTTCTTATATTAACATTTAGTGCTCTATCAAAACATGGAAGCAAAGACAATCATAAGAACTAAAAAATGAAATCAACAAATAACAAAATGATTTTTACGTGGAAATGTTGTTAAGGGAAAAACCATGGGGTGACTAACCCAAGATTGTATTCTTTGTTAAAAGAATAAGGAGTACAAATTTGGCACTTGCCAATTAGGGCTCACTACCCAAGCACACTGCTCACAAGAGGCACACTGCCTACAAGAGACTCACTGTCTATAGAACTTACAAAAGATAATCAAGTGTTTGAACTAATGAGAAGCATCTACAAATGCAAGAGTTCAGTTCCGGTTAGGCACAATATACTAATCTGATGCACTTCATTCTTCCTCTGTTCAATGTTGTTGTTTAGTCACATACTGGACCTAAATTGATGTTCTCACACTTATCCCTACTTTTCTTCGCAGCTTATTTCTTCACACCTTCACCACACACACTTACATGCTGGAATCCATCTGGTATATATATCCGCATCAAGGATTTTCATCAACTTTCTAGTCAGCAACAAGAACACTCAAGATATTTGCAAGTTATTGATCTATCGGCTGAATCCATGCTTGATTTGTAATGCATATCAAAAACATAGGCATAGAAGTCATAAATCATGTTGGCTAACAATGTATAATATCACAGATTGCTTGATCAGGACCTTTTACACATCTGGATTGAAGTCTGATACTCTATCAGCTAGTTCTTCTTCTGTTTGCCCTACTTGATTGGAACCTAACACTCAGATGCTCATATCTTTTTCTCACTTTATCACCAAAGGCTAAATCTTTGGAATACAATAGTCATGATACCCCTCTTGAATTGTCCAAGTCTGTAACTTACTGAGTTACACCATCTGAGAGATCCGGACCTGATTGTCGGACCTTGTTACATACTCTGTTCTTGTTCACCAGACCAAAACAATCTTCAATCTAACTTCTGGTATAGGCATACTGTGTACTATGGATGTGTGTGATAGACTTTGTTGCCATCAATGAAAACACTTATGAAGCCACATAGTGTCTCTTTTCAACAAGGATAGCATAAATTATAATCATGGAAGATAGGAACAATAAGTCATATAGGAAGAGACATGGAAAGAATTGAAAGGAAAAATGTCCCCACATGGGTCCAAACAAAGATCAACCAATAAAATTAGAGAGATAACCATAAAAGAGGTCATCCCTATCCCAACAAGTAATATCAAGTTCTTTATCCTCAAGTAAATGTTTTTTTTATAAGAAGTGGTTCTCTTAGTGAAAAAACTAGAAACATGTGCAATTATTGAATTGTTTTTCTATATCCATTGTGCTTTCTTCTTTTGAGGTGGCTCCATAGAGAGATTTTGCATTTGCTTTGGCACAGTTCATTATTAAGTATCTAGGAAGAAGTAGTTCCTTTAGAATGAAATGTGGGTTTATTGAATACATAATGTCCTTGTTAATCTCTTGATTTCTTGGTATGTGAGGAATGTGTTCTTAATAAGATCATTGGAAGGCATGCATATATCATGACCTTAATGCTTAAACATTGTAGGATGTGCAACTTGAGTCTCAGGCATTTTTCATCATAAGTTCTAGAATGAGAAGGTGCATAAGTAGCTTCTTGATTCTTGTTCATATTTTTATTCTACTATTCTTCAATAACTATCAACTTTAACAACAATAACATGTCTTCATCAACAACTATTTGACTTTGTTAATGACTACTCAACTTTATCAGCAAGGGAAACTTTGGTAGTAAAGAGCCACTTCTAGAGAAACTATCAACTTCTACAGTAATGAAAAAAATAGGACATGACCCCAATCGTCTAATTATTTCAAATAGATCCAAATTAACTATGTAATTTTAGATCAATATGGGTTTGACATCTATCGTCACCTTGTCCACATGATCCATGCAGCACACACATGTACATTTGTATAAAAGTATAGACAAGGAAGAATAAGCTAAACATTGCACATTTGTACATGCCTTCTCCAATTCAATAAAGTAATTTGTTCAAAGTCTTTAATGCCTTTGAATATACATTTGGATTCTAGACTAGGGATTCATTTTATTATTCTATAGACTTGTGAATTACTATCTAATTTGAATGTTTACACACTAATCCACCTAGGTATTAACTTAACAAAGCTCCACATAAGCCATTATTTGATTTGCGTAATTTTACATTGGACGCATTTGTGAAGACTCTTAAAGAGCCTCCATATAATTGTAAAGATGATATATAATTTTAGTTTGAAGGCCATGTTTCACTTATTGATGAGGACTCTGCTACACCTAAAGTTGAGTCCTTTGTTTGGAACTTTGAAGCATGCAAAGAGGCAAGTGAATTGTAATGCTTAAGTAAACACGAGTCTCAACATGATGTAGTTCAACTTGATGACAAGTCTAAATGTGACACATTTTAGTTTGTGTTGCATGAGGACATCCTTATTCATGCATATCAAATTTCTAATTAGGTATATTTTTCTGAAGTGTGAGTTTGAGGCTTTCAATTTTTGTATTGACTCACTTGAAGATGCTAGCAGCCATGTGAACATGATTAATATGAGATCCAAGAGTTGTCCTTTTCCTATGCAATTGGAGTGGATTGTTGGCCTTTATGATTGTTTACATCATGTTGGCCTAGAATTTGAATAGTTGCTTTGTGACATGGATGGGAATAGATCATGCTCCTACTACCTATGGCTAAATTATATTGATGACTCTAATGACTTTGACTATTATCTTTAAGAAGTAGTGTCATGGTCATGTTTGGATGTGCAAGATACTTCATGTTGTAGTTAAAAGGTGGATACATAATCAAGTCAAGATTGGGAATCTCATTCATTAAGGTTATTTTTTACGAAGGAAGGATATGTACTTTAGTTTATCTATTGTAGCATGCAAATGAATCTCCCCACAAGTCTTGAATTGCAACATGTTCTTGATGTTATTTGCATGACATGCTTAATTTGTCCTCTCATATGCCTTTAGGTCAATTAGCTGCAAGTTTTCATTTTTATGCTTTGTCCTAAGGGTTCTAACTTGTGTTCCCTTTATCCTTGTCTATAAATATTGGTGTGTGTTTGTGTATCACCCCTATGCTTTCAGACTTCCCCTTTTCCATTTTGGTCTACACCCTAGAACTTTTTTGGATTTTCATAGTGTAAACATGTGATACTCATCCTCAACCAAAGCTTATGTTGGCATTTTTTGTTGTCTAACCTTCTGATATGCATATGTGCTCTTCTAACTTGTATAAATCTTGGTGTATATGTTTGTATGCTTCAATTCCCAGTTTAGATGTTCATTGTTATTCTCCATCATTAAGGTTTCATTTTGAGCATAAGCCTCTTATGGTTAGGGTTTAACTCGTACATTTTCTCATTGCACGCACACCCTTATTCTAAGTGTTCCTTGATGTTTATATATCTCTTTGCATGGCTCTATGTAATATACTTGGACCATTTGTATCATGACACATGTTATCCTAGTCATGCCAACATTGGTGGGCCTTGATGTTTATTTGTCATGGGTGTATGGTCTCTCATGTGGCTTATGTGGACTCATTATCAGCTCTTTGCTTGCCATGTATTTCCTTTGATGGTGATGGGCCCAAGCATTTATTATGTTGGCTTTACAATATGAGGTGTCATTCCAACTTGGTGGTGACTATTCTCCTACAAGATAGTCATGTACACTTCATGGTAGAGCCTTCATCTCATAAGAACACATAAAACCAAAACCTTTGAACACTTTGTTTTTGGTAGCCCCAAAATAGATATCTATTTCCCATAAATGGATATCCATTTTTAGCTACCAAAACAGATATCCATTTTGCATTTACTGAAGCAAAATGGATATCCATTTTCCATTTACCAAAGCAAAACAGATATCCATTTTGGTTGTTGACTTTTCATGGACTCTAACATGTTTTCATGTTTCAGTCTCTTCTTCGAACTTCACCCTTTGTGCTAACGACTTTTTTTTATGGAAAATTGATAAAATGAAAAGGGTTTATTGAAGAAATTGTCAGCTTTCTAAAAATATAAGATTTTTTTGGTCATTATTTTATTAAATAATTATTAATAATTTTCTATATAGTGTGTTTCTGAAATCCTAATGGATACACTAATTGAAAAACATCCATAACTTTCAAACCGTTACACCTTTTTGAGATCCGGAAGCTGCATCACACTCTATGCTTTTCTAGCTATAGGTTAAAAAAAATTGAATTCCAATTTTTTTGATCGAGTTAGTTTGGCTAGAAAATTACTTTTTAGTTTTTTAAAAAAGTCACAGTACAAAAATCATAACTAATTATTTTATCAGAAAAAAATTTCAATAAATATGCATCACATATGGGCATGAGTCCTCTACTTGTTTTGAAAGATTAAAAAGAATATATTTTTTTGCTCATAGTTAGGTTGGCTAGAATGACACCCACTTTTTTTTTTTTTTTTCTGAAAAAATTAATAGCTATTCATTGAAATATTCATTTTTCACTAAGTAAATTTAGTTTAAAAAAAATAGAAGCCCATAAACTAGATTCAATTCTCTACAAATTTCATTCTTACATCTTTTTCAAATTGTGTAGATAATCCATTCAAATTTTCACATGAACTTGATTAAGTCTGATTTTTGTATTTTCATTGCCACTTAGAGGTATAGTTTGGCCCATCACGATCCTACACATACCCTTGCATAAATTTGCTTCTCATAAATATTGCACGAGACAATGTACATGCACTTTGAGCACTATGGTAAGTGTAGACACCTAAAATCGTCCACTCATCATCTCATCACTATCCTTCTATAATTAGGACATCAAGACCATTTTCTCTATATTTAGTTGAATAAATTCATATCTATTTAATTAATTATCTAATTTTAATCCCCACCTTAATTAAATAATATTTATTATTTAATTAATAAAATCACTATTCACATACCTCTTGACACTATTCACCCATAATTAATTGAATAGTTTGGATTATTTATTCAATTAATTAATATTCTTCTTGCAGTTCAACCTTAAGTGAACAAATACAAACAATTATTTACCTAAGACCATCTCACATCACCAAAATTAATTAAATTTAATATTTATTTAATTCGCCCATTTTGTGCACTTTTGATTAAGTTGACTAAGTCAAATCAATTCCCATAATTAATCATTTGCACATGCATGACCATGATTAATCAAGACATTATGTGCTCAAGTCCCCATATGGGTACACTTATCATTCAACATGTACATGAGGGTTACTTGGAAGCATGAGGCAAGATTTGCACTACCTTCCAAGCAATCACTTTTTGATCTCCACCATCCAATCTTTCCAATGCACACTTGACCCTTGATTCCCCTTGAATCAAGGGCACCCTTTGACCACCTCTCATTGCTTGACACTTAGAGGCTTTTCATGGGCTTCCAATTCTCTTAAGCAATGAGAGCCCTTGATATCCCAAATTGATTGTAGCCCTCCATTGCTTCCTCAAAAAATCTATAAATTGAGCTTCTTGAAAGCCATTTTACACAAATCTTGAATGCATTGTTATGCTATCACATTGAACACTCAAACACCCTAACTCTCCCCAATCTCTCTCTTGAAAAAAATTACCATTCACTTGGTGCATCAAGGACACCTTGGTGAGAAAATTGTGTTGTTTTTCATCTTTGTTTTTATGGTTTCCTTTGTCTAGTGTTGAGGTAGTTTGTGATAATGAATTGAGTAAGTTATCTTGTTTAGTTTATTCTTTGCATGGTTCATTTTCATAGGCTTATAGTAAGCACTCCAATCTCTTGGATTGAATCTCCACCTTTCATCTTTGGAGATTTGTGCATTTTTTAGGAGTTTGTTTTTCCAGTTGATGTGATCGTTATAGGTTTTTATTGACGAGAACATTTGAATGCATTCTCTAAGAGATTTAAGTGCACATAGTAAGTATATGCATTGTTCTCCATTGTAAAATTGTCCAACATGTAATATTAGTTGTAAAAATTTACCACCCTAGATTAACTATTTTCAAGAGTAACTGCCAACCCCCTCCCACCCAAGAAGATCTCAACAATCTTCACTTGTCTTGTTCTTCCTTGACTCCTCTCCATAAAACTATCTCTCTTCATGAATCTTCTGCCAACATCTGAGCCTCTCTACCAATTTCAAGCACCCATGTCAACTCGAAGGCTTCTCCTTTTCATCATTCTCCTTTTGTTTCCTCCTCTCCATACCCCCTCATTTCTCAAACCCTGTTGAGATTCAAACCAATAGTCCTTCTTCTTGTAATCTTTCTTCTAATTCCACCTCAATCGACACTAATGGTAACCTTTAGACCACCCCTTATCATATTCCCAAGTCGTTGACTTCTAAAAGTTTACTTGCGATTGGGAAGAAAAACTTGTCATTAACCTTTCAAACCTTAACATTGAACCTCTTGCCCTTAACTTTCTTAAAAGAGGCTTTGGTTTTGCCATCACCCTGACCTCCATTCATAAAGTTGATCTTCTCATTGAAATTAAAAATGTTGTCCAATATTTACTTGATGTCATGGCGGATGAAGTTAGACCAAACTATGCTATTGCTCTTAGACATGTCAAAATCCCCAAGCAAAATGTCCCTAAAGATGAGTTTCTTTCTTTCAAGAGACTTGTTAAAAACCAAGACATTGTCATTGTTAAAGCAGACAAGGGGAACACCATAGTTATCATGAAGAAGCTCGACTGTATCACAAAGATGCTTGACCTCCTAAACAATAGTGGCAGCTATAAATCCTTCCTCATAATCCAATTTCTAAAATCTTTAAACAAGTGAGGAATGCTATAACCCAATCAATCTTTGATGATTGCACCAAAAAGCATCTCATGCCCAATAAAGAAATTACACCACACATCTATGGTGTGCCTAAAATTCACAGGTCCAACATTCCATTGAGGCCAATTATTGACACAACCTATTGCCGAACTTATAGACTTGCTACCTATCTAGCCAAGTTAGTTGCTCCTCTCATTGGAAAGTCTTCATCCTTCATCAACGACTCGACCCATTTTGTTGATTTCATCAAAGATAAAAAGGTTAATGATGATGACATTCTAGTTAGCTTTGATGTGGTATCCATCTTCATTAAAGTCCCTTTACAACATCCCATTGTGTTAGTCAAGGAAAAGACCAATAAAGAAAGTGTGTTTGGTTGAATTGTGCTTAAAATCCATGTTCTTCACCTTCCAAGATGTAGTTTATGAGCAATCCGATGGGGTTGCCATGGGATATCCATTATCCCCAGTCATAGCCAACATGTACATGGAGCATTTTGAAGAGCTTGCCCTGAACTCATTCCCTTTAAAACTGACATGGTCAAAGTGTTATGTAGATGACACCAACATATGTTGGCCACATGGCCTTGAGCAACTTGAAACCTTCCATAATCACCTTAAAAACATTGCCCCTTGCAGCAAGTTCACCAAAGAACTTGAGGCTAATAACCAACTCCCCATTCTTGACATCCTTCTCATTAGGAAATAAGATGGTTCCCTTGGTCGTCGTGTCTAAAAGAAATCCACCCACACTGACCTCTACCTTCTTGCTTCCTCACACCAACACCCTACCCAAAAAGCAAGTGTCCTTAAGACTTTGGCAACCAGGACCTTCTGTATTTGTGATAATGATCACATAAACCAAGAGTTGACCAACCTTACAAAAGCTTTCATACTAAACGAGTATCACAACAAGCACATCAAGAGAGCTTACGCAAGCACAAACCCGCCTAAATTCTAAACTAGATAATAAAGACTCTGATGTTGTTTATGGTGCTGCCCTCCCTTGCATCGAAGGTATCTCTAATAAGATTGCAAAAATACTTCATAAAAAAGGGCTTAAATGTGCCTTCAAACGTCTTTCCACCATGAGAAACTGCATCCCATCTACTAAAGACCCCAAGTACATTTTTTTAAACTTGGGTGTTAATAAAATCGATTTGCTCATGTGGAACCCCTTACATTGGTGAGACATGTAGATCTATTGGCATGAGAATCAAAGAGCATGGTGCAGACACCAGACATGAAAGGGTCACAAAATTGGCCCTCACAAAACACTCATCTTTCATCAAGCACCACATTCACCTTGAGGATACACATGTCCTAGCCAAGGAAGATAAAATGTTCAATAGAAAGCTTAAAGAAGCTATTTTTATCATAAATAACACCACCAAACTAAATAGAGATGATGGGTGGAACTTGATCCATACCTAGAATCCTTTATTAAATTCCCTTCAAGATCACCCCACCCCCTTGATCTCCCTTTGCCTCTACCTTGTCTCTCCCTTGGTATTGTCTCTACCATTCCTCCTCCCACTCTCCCTCTCTCCCTACTCCTTTAACTTTACCTTAACCTCTTATTCTACTCCATACCTCTCCTCACACCTTTCCTCTAGGCCTCACCCTTGTCCCAAGCTGTCTTCACCCCCTCTTTGTTTTCCCTCCCCTCCTTCCCCATTCCCCTTTGTCTGAGGTCCTTCCTCAAATTTGCTCAATCATTTGCTAGCTCATTTTTTGTTCTCTTGGTTTTGTCCTTGTTGCTCCTCTTCTTTAGGCCTAGGTCTTCCTTATTTTTAATTTTGATCCTTATTTTTTTAATTTTTAGTGTTGTTTTTATTATTTCAATTCATATTATCTTTCTTCTATTTATTCACCATTATTATTTTCTCATTCTATTATATATATATATATATATATATATATATATATATATATATATATATATATATATATATATATATATATATATATATATATATATATATATATTTACAATTATCTCTTCCCCTTCATGCTCTTCCTTTTTCCTTCTTTTTCTTTAAACTATCCTAATCTAGTCTACAATTTTATATTATAATTGTAATTCCTCATTTTTTCTATTATTAATAATGTATTTCCTCTACTTATGGTATATTAATTCCGTATTTTACTAATTGATTTTTTTCCTTTTTCATATTTTGACTATTTGGTTTTATATTATTTTATTCTTCTAATTATTTTTAACAAATTGCCTTTCTTTTTTGCTCTCTTTCAATTACTATTGGTTTCCTATCATTCTATTTTTAAACTAATTTTTATTTAGTTGTTCCTTTTTCTTTCCCCACTTGTTTTCTCCAAACCATAGGTTTATCCTTGTACTCCGTGTCAATACTCTCTCTTTTTAAGGAACCTGCTCTGCAATTTTATCTCATTTTAATTCTTTTCCCAATGATGGATTATAGAGTGTGATCCTAAACTTTGATGCAAAAAAGCTACACACAGTTAATTTTTAGAAGCTCTAAATTCACCCTAAATCCTACTATGTATCCCACCACCCAAAGTCTATTTAAATACACATTAATTCAATCAGTTTATTCATATGATTCAATGTTTTCTCTTTCAATGTATATTGATATCCCTTGAAAGGTTCTCTAAGGCTAAATGTTTGAAGATCCTTTGCTTCCTCAAGTTTGTCCTTTAAGCTTTCCACCTCTTTTACTTGTAGATGCAAAAATTTCATTCTCAGTAGCCTTTCTCTTATCTTGTAATTGGATAACCTTTTGTTTGTCTTCATGTAGTTCCATGTTGAGCAAATTGTTTATTGAATCCAAATGGGCATTCTTGTTGAGTATATGTTCCGATCTATGCTTGATATCAAAGGTTTTTTTAATAGCTTCATCATTCAATGCGTGATTCTTTTGTTAAGAAGGCACTTCTTGCATTCATTATTCAATGTGTTGCTAGATGAAAATATAAATGTCAAACATAAGAAAGTATTCTTAAATTACTATTTGTGGAAAATGTATTTTCAACAAGTCTAAAGTGTTTACTGGTACCACAATGTTAGGGCTAGCTGGCAAAAGATATCAATTAAATGCAAATAAAGATTAAACAGAGGAATGGAAATACATAGAAATAATTTAACAGTGAGAGACAAGTTTTAACGTGGTTCATCCAAACTTGGGCTAAATCCACCAAACAGAGAGTCCAATATTATTACCCAGTAAATCAAACCAATGACAACCAGCAATCCCTGCAACTCAATATCGCTACAAAATGCTACAATACAATATCAATGGAAACCCTAACCCTTAGCCGGTTTAATCAAGCCTTATGTCAGTTACAAAAATAGGGTTTTTTATGTTGGCTACTAGAAAAATAACTCCCGACGCCTTTATAAAATAATTTGGGGGGAAACCGCGCCAATAAAAGTGGGGAAAATTTAACCTCCGAGTCTGATTAGGCTCCATATAACAACACACAAAACAACTATATCTATTAGCAAAATTTATGAATTACCTAACTTTTGTGAGTATCCATGTTTAGGATATACACTTGACCTAGAACTTGTTTCATTAAACTAACATCTCCTTTCAAAAGGACCATTAGGTTGAATATTTTTGTAGAAGCCTTAGCTGCTACATTGTGATTCTATGTTATTAAATTAGAGATAGTTGTATCACTTTGTTTGACTTTTGCAATGCTAGTTGCTACGTCAATCCCTTGTTTAGTCTTTTCATGCTCTTTGGAAATAGAAATAAGCTCTTGTTGCAACTGCCCTTTTTATATTTGAAGTGATTTGCACACATGAGGTTCAACATCATTCTCATGGCATGCTTTGTGTGCAAGCAGTGAAGCTTAAGGATCCTAAAATGATCAAATAGATTCCATCAAGTACCTTAATCTATTCATTATGTAATGTAATTACTCTGAAGGTGTTCCCTTTGGCAAACAGATACCTGGGTTGAAGGATCGACAACTGGAATCAAGTGAGAATCATGCAAGATGATTGAATCATCGTCCGCCATTTGATCTTGTCGGTTTCTTTTTCCATCGCAGTTCACATTTATTCCTTTCTACTATTTTTATTGTTTGTATTTTTTACTAGTTGGTCGCATTTTTTCAACAGATGATATTCTAACTCCTGAGATTTGTGATATTTGGGAACCTGAATGAAAAAGTATATTAGTCAGGACCCACACGCCACGTTGTTTCACTGTTCCCGCGTGGCTCCAGTTTTCGGTTCTCTGCCAATTATACTATTTGAACAAATATTAGCCTACTGACATGACAATAAAGACTTATTTTATTGTGAAGCCAATATTACTCCACACTTTCTCAAATCTAAATTAATAATAATTTTTACACCTTTTTTAAAGTCTTTAACTTTTATGATTTTATAAGGAATTGTAATCGTGTCTAATGTTATTGCAGTGGGGTCGCTCTGAAGGCAAGACACCTATTGAGTTCTTTGGTTGTGTTGTCCTCGACCACCGTGGATAGTTTAACAGGAAAGCTGTGGATTTTATTGTGCACTAAGGTAGTTAGGAGGTCATAAGAGGCGATCACACCAGAGAAATCATCATTACACCAATGACATTCCTTTAGGCAAGACAATATACTTAGAATACCAACTTGGCATTAAGTACTTATAAACATTTATAGTGGCTCATGACAAATCATTTTTGATATTTTGCCCTCAATTTCAAAACTCTTAGCAATGTGAAGTTACCTTAACTACATTTTGCTCCTATATTCTATTTTAAGTAGATAAAGGTTAAATGGAAAACTTTTATTAGATTTTTTAATTTTTATAAAATTTAATTATTCATTATAGTAAAATGACATTTTTCTTCATCTATATTGATAAATATCATAGGGTAATGAGACTAACTAAACACACATTTTTAAACATATGTTTTTAAAGGTAGGAGCATCACACTTTAAGTTCACCTTTCTATCTTCTTTTCTCAATAACATTTTTTTTAACATTTAATTATTATAAATCATTTTAATTACATTACAATTCTTACCAATAATTAATATTATTAAACATTCTTACCAAAATCATAATTAATTTCTTTTAGTTTTATTTTTTATAGAATTTAAATATTCATTATAGTAAAATGACATTTCCTTCATCTAAATTGATAAAAATCATAACGTAATGAGACTAACTAAACACACACATGCTTTTAAACATATGTTATTAAAGGTAGGAGCATCACACTTTAAGTTTACCACTCTCTATCTTCTTTTCTCAATAACAATTTTTTTGAACATTTATAAATCATTTAAATTAATTACAATTCTTACCAATAATTAATATTATTAAATATTTTTATTACTATTTTTAAATATTGATTATAGTAAAAGAACATTTTCCTTTGTCTATATTGATAAAAATCACTAGACAATGAGACCAACTAAACACACACTTTTAAACATATTTTATTAAGGAGAATTAGGAACATTTAATAATTTATAAATCATCTAAATTACATTAAATTCCTACAATTATATTATTAAATATTTTTATTACTTCTATCTTCACATTTTTTGGTGTTACATACTCTAAACTTATTTACTCATATGCATTTAAATGCATATTTATATCCTAATAGTACCAAAATGAATTTTCTTTCTAATTCATTTTATAATAATTTAAATGTTAATACTTTTGAATTGAAAAAGTGACATACAAATTAACAATCTAAAAAACTTTAATATATTTATAAATATATTTTCAATTAATATTTATTGTATTTAATTGTTTTTAAAATTATATAAATTTTTAAATTATATTAATCTAAACATATCAAAATTGAAATTTATCACTAGGAACTTTACAAGATATATGTGGCAATTAGTTTTTAATAGAAATATGATAAATTCTAAGATAAATCTTATATCACAAATAATTATGTACCATTATTTTAATAATATACATACATTCTCTATAGCTAAAGTCAAAAATAAATGTGAGTTCCCTTCCTACGAAATCCCAACCTCCAATCTGATTATTGATTCTCAAATTAATGAAGCCAACTAGATATCATACAGAATCCAATTCCTTGCACCTAATTTGGTGGCTCCAATTGTACAATGCTTCAAGTTTCTCTCTAATGATCCTTTTGATGCCGACCTTGTTGCCACTTGTTTTGCTTCTCTAATTTCCTCTTTCTTTCATGGTTTAGGTTTTCAATTAATAAACACAAGAAAGAATGGATCTAGTGGCACCCATCATTTCTATTATCTTGCATCATTATAAGATGATGCCAACGATTGATGTCCAAAGTTAGCCCTAATTTGAAATGATATTAATATTCCTCTCTCGCCCCATGGACATGTGCCATCTATGGATTGTTGGCATGAAATAGTTGATCAAGAATCAACCTCTCTCTCTCTATTTCTTTTTATCTTTCTCTATCTATCTTTGCCTCCCCTCTATCTATCGTTCCCTTCCTCTCTCTCTATCATTCTCTCTATCTTTGTCTCCTTCTCTCTCTTCATCTCTCTCAGTATTGGCATGTGCCATCAAAGATATACAGAAAAAGAGAGGTAGACTAAGAGAGAGAGAGAGAGAGAGATCTCAAAGGGAGGAAGTGTGTGAGAGGCAAGGGGGAGAGAGATAGAGACAGATTATATATTGTTTTCATTGTCCAAAAAATAAGATATATTGTTTTCACTTATTTATAATGCAAAATACTTGCATGCATGTCAGCATATTTAATTTACTCTAGATTTTTCTAATGCAAGACAACACATATCACTACATTCTTTCCATGTTCAAATGATGGATGGACAACAACCATTCACCAGTAACAAAATTTCATGCTCTATTGTCAAGAAATTTCAATGTTCAATATGCAATTATAAAAGGATGACTAATTACTTTTATCTACATGTTATCTCGGCATACCCATTGCACACTAAGGTGCGATTGCTAGTTGTAATTGTTGTTACTATTGCAATTCCTTTCTTGTTTTCAAGTTCCGTGTTTAATCCAAGCTCCAACAAATGCACATAATGTTATTGCTCATCACAATAACTTTGAACACTATTACTCAGTAGTAAAATAAAGTTAATAAGATATTTTATAATTAATTAATTATCAATAAAAATGTTATATTATTTAACATATAAACTAAACAATGTCTCTACGGAAAAGGTTGCAGGCCCTGGAAAGAGGGACTGGCAGATGGAAAAAAGATGCCTTGAAAGAAAACAATGTGGCCTCTATGAAAAAGGCTCACTCACAGCCAAAAGGCCACCAAAGATATCACAAGCCGTCGCTAAAGTAGCCACTGGTCATAGGGACTGATGGATTTCCCAAGGTGCACGGAGCAGGCAAAGAACCTCATCAAAAAACCTGCAACATACGGCAGTGGCTAGATGGGCAGCGGCTATCCAGCATAGTGGATGAAATGATGTATGTCAATATTTCAAATCGCATTAATTCATTCTATTTTCTTCTGCATAACTATAATATGTCAGTCTACTATTTTTTGGGAAGGGGGCGGGGCATTGAAACAAAGTAGTGTACAAATGAAGAGCTACATCAGTACCCCAAAAAAAAACAAAAAAAAACTGTCAGGTAGACATCAGGTAACGAGTCTCCTTACATGATTCTTGTAGTTTTGGGTTTGTTTTTCCATGATTAAGTTTCAATATAGGAGAGGGCCGGTAGTGCAGGTTCCTATACTTATTATAAGAATTGACTATGTGGGTCTTATTGAATAAGTTGCACTTAAAAATTATGTATGATAGTACATATTTTTTTTTAAAGACATTCCTTACAACATGTAAACTAATGAAGAGCTACATGTAAAGTAATGAAGCACTGCATCAGTACTAAAAAAAATGGATGGGAGCTGTTACAATTGTCAAGAAGACCATAGGTAATAAGTCTCATTACATGACTCTTGTAACTTTTGTTTTGTCTTGTCACGATTCAAGTCTCATTACATAACTCTTGTAACTTTTGTTTTGTCTTGTCACGATTCAAGTCTCATTAAAGGAGAGGGCCAGTGGTGTAGGTTCTTATACTTATTATAGGAATTGACTATGAGGGTCCTATTATTTGAATAAGTTGTACTTAAAAATTATGTATGATAACACATATTTTTTCAAAACATTCCTTACAACATGTAAGTACAATGAAGAGCTGCATCAGTACTGAAAACAATGGCCTAGAACCATTAAAGTTGTCAAGAAGACATCAGGTAACAAGTCTCATTACATGATTCTTGTAATTTTTGTTGTCTTTTCATTAATCAAACTTCTCATTAAAGGAGAGTGTTGGTGGTGCATGTTCCTATAATTATTATAGGAATTGACTATGTGGGCCCTATTATTTGAATAAGTTGTACTTAAAAATTATGTATGATATCACATATTTTTTGAAACATTCCTTAGAAAATGCAAGTATATTTTTTTAAAACATTTCTTACAACATGTAAGTAAAAAGTACTAGGAGTTAAATATTGATTTACCCATGTATATAAATACTTACATTTCAAATACACATAGCTTTGCAAAAATATGATATGACATGATTAGCTAGAGTTTGACTTGTGCTATGTTTGAAATGACATTTGTCCACTTTCCATATAGATTTGAAAAAGATTCATATTAATTGTGAATATTATACATCCTCCTATTGATATTGACATACATTATACTTAACAAGCTACAAACCTTCCTAAACTATATTAGATCTCAACCATCCCATCAAAATGACACATATTGTTCCACATATCAACCTTGTTGCAATAACTTCTAGTTCCGCCACACCCAAGTACTAGTTCATTTACTTCGGATGGAGCCTACAATAATATAAAATTGGTTGTAACACTCACTATTAAGAAAACAATAAGAATAAAAATAGTTATTCGTTACACATTTTAAATCCATCCTATAAGGTAGACTACAATGATCACCATTTGTAAACAAATAACATTAAAATAAATTATTAATAATAGATTTTAAAGCCATCCCTTACGTATTATTATAAACAAATTTCAAATCATTTCCTTCCATAACTTCAAATGCATCCATTAATTCTACAATCTTAAAAGATAAGTAAATTCAATTCCCTCTATTAATCCAAATACACCCCCATTCAAATCCATCCACTTGTTTAACAATCTTAAATGCATTGATCCTAACTTCCAAGTTTCCCAATCAAATGCATCTACATTCAATATCAACCAATCAAATGCAACCACATAGATCAAGAAGAAAATATGCAATGGCTATGATGCCTATAAAAAGTTTTCTTGTATCACTTGTTTTCTAGATTTTCAGACAATTACAGTTACAAATAGGATTAAAATTTAGATGGTTGTTACAACTTTGGTTATAATTTAAAACCTCCTTTTGAGTTGTAAGTTGAACTTGTTTGTTGTTTTTAAAGTGCTTCAACTCTATTCTATAGTGATTCCACATTTAAATATGATGCATGAATACAATTTCATTTATATGCATAAATTTGTGTTATGGTTTTTGGCAATATGTGTTGTCATTGATGTGAACACTTAGAGTGAAGTCAACACTCAATTTGTAATGATGATATATCAGTGTAGTAATAGAGATGCAGTGAGATACAGTGATTTTTCTAATGTTCATGGTTGGATGTCATGCCCTGATCAGTATCAAGTCAAGTTGTTTTGAGTATGTGATGTTCCTAATGTTCATGGTAGGATGTCATGCCCTGATCAGTGTCAAGTCAATTTGTTTTGAGCATGATTATGGTCAGCAAAGATGATTTCATGATGAAATATTAAGATGGGAATTAGAAGCACTAAGATGAATGATGATACATTAAGCTATGTTGAGGATGAAAATATGTTGTTGATGACCTGTGGCATGTTGTATGACCCTTCTTATTGTTCCTAAGGATGTATATGCTATTATATGAAGGTTTTGGCCTCTAGAAGTTGGTGAAGGTTTCTACTGTAGATAATTACTTGAAAGATTGCTTAGTAAAATGCTCAACATTCCTCTGCATTTGAAGATATGGTCACGCAGTTCAAAAGTTAAGTCCAGTATGATGTAAAGGTGCTAAATCCAAAGTTTTAGATAATTTGTCCCTCCGTAGTGAAAGTTATGAAAGACAGAGCTCTGGCCTGTGCTCTGGCAGAATTAAGTAATGATGAAGACTATTTGGAATGCTCTGCATTCCTTTGTAGTGATAGATATGGTTGTACGGTTTTGAGGATATGTTCACAACAGTGTATGAGTGCATCCATATGAGTTTTAGGTGTTTTGGAGGTCCGCAAGCTTAGTTTTCAAATGACAATTATGATAAAGATAGTTTCGGATGCCTAGTTGTTCTCAAGACATATGCTGATGATGACATTCTAGTTGGCTTTGATGTGGTATTTGTCTTCATTAAAGTCCCTTTACAAGATTCCATTGTGTTGGTGAAGCAAAAGACCAATAAAGAAAGTGTGTGTTTGGTTGAATTGTGCTTAAAATCCATCTTCTTCACCTTCCAAGATGTAGTTTATGAGCAATCTGATGGGGTTGCCATGGGATATCCATTATCCCCAGTCATATCCAACATGTACATGGAGCATTTTGAAGAGCTTGCCCTAAACTCATTTCCTCTAAAATGGACATGGTGAAAGCATTATGTGGATGACACCAACATATGTTGGCCACATGGCCTTGAGCAACTTGAAACCTTCCATAATTACCTTAACAACATTGCCCCTTGCAATAAGTTCACCAAAGAACTTGAGGCTAATAACCAACTCCCTGTTCTTGACATCCTTCTCATTAGGAAAGAAGATGGCTCCCTTAGTCGTTGTGTCTTCAGGAAATCCACCCACACTGACCTCTACCTTCTCGCTTCCTCACACCACCACCCTACCCAAAAAGAAAGTGTCCTTAAGACTTTGGCAACCAGGGCCCTTCGCATTTGTGATAATGATCACATAAACCAAGAGTTGCCCAACCTTACAAAAGTTTTCAAACTAAACGAGTATCACAACAAGCACATCAAGAGAGATTAGGCAAGCCCAAACTTGCCTAAATTCTAAACTAGATAATAAAGACTCTAATGTTGTTTTTGGTGCTGCCCTCCCCTGCATCGAAGGTATCTCTAATAAGATTGCCAAAATACTTCATAAAAAAGGGCTTAAATGTGCCTTCAAACCTCTTTCCACCATTAGAAACCTCATCACATCTACCAAAGGCCCCAAGGACATTCTTTTAAACTTAGGTGTCTATAAAATCAATTGCTCATGTGGAACCCCTTACATTGGTGAGATATGTAGATCTATTGGCATGAGGATCAAAGAGCATGGTGTAGACACCAAACATGAAAGGGTCAAAAAATTATCCTTCACAAAACACTCATCTTACATCAAGCACCACATTCACCTTTAGGATACACATGTCCTAGCCAAGGAAGATAGATTCTTCAATAGAAAGCTTAACGAAGCTATTTTTATCATAAATAACACCACCAACCTAAATAGAGATGATGGGTGGAACTTGATCCATACCCAGAATCCTTTATTAAATTCCCTTCAAGATCACCCCACCCCCTTGATCTCCCTTTGCCTCTACCTTGTCTTTCCCTTGGTATTGTCTCTACCGGTACTCCCCCCTCTCTCCCTCTCTCCCTACTCCTCCTTTCACTTTCCCTTAACCTCTTATTCTACTCCATACCTCTCCTCACACCTTTCCTCTAGGCCTCACTCTTGTCCCAAGCTCTCTTCACCCCCTCTTTGTTTTCCCTCCCCCTAGCCATCCCTCCCCTCCTTCCCCATTCCCCCTTGTCCCTAGTCGTTTCTCAAATTTCCTCAATCATTTGCTAGCTCATTTTTTGTTCTCTTGGTTTTGTCCTTGTTGCTCCTCTTCTTTAGGGCCTAGGTCTTCCTTATTTTTAATTTTGATCCTTATTTTTTAATTTTTAGTGTTGTTTTTATTATTTCAATTCATATTATCTTTCTTCTATTTATTCACCATTATTATTTTCTCATTCTATTTTGTATATATTTTTTTATTTTTTTACAATTATCTCTTCCGCTTCATGCACTTCCTTTTTCCTTCTTTTTTTAAAAAAATATCCTAATCTAGTCTACAATTTTATATTATAATTGCAATTCCTCATTTTTTCTACTATTTATAATTTATTTTCTCTACTTATGGTATATTAATTCCATATTTTACTAATTGATTTTCTTCTTTTTTCATATTTTGACTATTTGGTTTCATATTATTTTATTCTTCTAATTATTTTTAACAAATTGCCTTTCTTTCTTGCTCTCTTTCAATTACTATCGGTTTCCTATTATTCTATTTTTAAACTAATTTTTATTTAGTTGTTCCTTTTTCTTTCCCCACTTGTTTTCTCCAAACCATAGGTTTAACCTTGGACTCTGTTTCAATTCTTTGTCTCTTTTTAAGGAACTTTCTCTACAATTTAATCTCATTTTAATTCTCTTCCCAATGATGGATCACAGAGTGTGATCCCAAACATCGATGCAAAAAAGCTACACACAATTAATTTCCAGAAGCTCTAAATTCACCCTAAATCCTACTACGTCTCCCACCACCCAAAGTCTAGTTAAATACACATCAATTCAATCAGTTTATTCATATGATTCAATATTTTCTCTTTCAATGTATATTGATATCCCTTGAAAGGTTCTCTAAGGCTAAATGTTTGAAGATCCTTGGCTTCCTCAAGTTTGTCCTTTAAGCTTTCCACCTCTTTTACTTGTAGATGCAAAAATTTCATTCTTAGTAGCCTTTCTCTTATCTTGTAATTGGATAACCTTTTGTTTGTCTTCATGTAGTTCCATGTTGAGAAAATTGTTTATTGAATCCAAATGGGCATTCTTGTTGAGTATATGTTCCGATCTATGCTTGATATCAAAGGTTTTTTTAATAGCTTCATCATTCAATGTGTGATTCCTTTGTTAAGAAGGTACTTCTTGCATTCATTATTCAATGTGTTGCTAGATGAAAATATAAATGTCAAACATAAGCAAGTATTCTTAAAATACTATTTGTGGAAAATGTATTTTCAACAAGTCTAAAGTGTTTACTGGTACCACAATGTTAGGGTTAGCCAGTATAAGATATCAATTAAATGCAAATAAAGATTAAATAGAGGAATGGAAATACATAGAAATAATAATAGCGAGAGACAAGTTTTAACATGGTTCACCCAAACTCGGGCTACATCCACCAAACAGAGAGTCCAATATTATTATCCAGTAAATCAAATCGATTACAACTAGCAATCCTTGCAACTCAATACTGATGCAAAATGCTACAATACAATATCAATGGAAACCCTAACCCTTAGCCAGTTTTATCGAGCCTTATGTTGGTTACAAAAATAGGGTTTTTTATGTCAGCGAATAGAAAAATAACTCCCGATGCCTTTATAAAATAATTTGGGAGGAAACCACACCGATAAAAGTGGGGAAAATTTAACCTCTAAGTCTAATTAGGCTCCATATAAAAACACACAAAACAAGTATATCTATTAGAAAAATTTATGAATTACCTAACTTTTGTGAGTATCCATGTTTAGGATATACACTTGACCTAGAACTTGTTTCATTAAACTAACATCTCCTTTCAAAAGGACCATTAGGTTGAATATTTTTGTAGATGCCTTAGCTGCTACATTGTGATTCTATTTTATTAAATTAGAGATAGTTGTATCACTTTGTTTGACTTTTGCAATGCTAGTTGCTACCTCAATCCCTTGTTTAGTCTTTTCATGCTATTTGGAAATAGAAATAAGCTCTTGTTTTAGCTGCCCTTTTTATATTTGAAGTGATTTGCACACATGAGGTTCAACATCATTCTCATGGCATGCTTTGTATGCAAGCAGTGAAGCTTAAGGATCCTAAAATGATCAAATAGATTCCATCAAGTACCTTAATCTATTCATTATGTAATGTAATTACTCCAAAGGTGTTCGGACCTTTGGCAAACAGATACCTGGGTTGAAGGATCGATGACTAGAATCAAGCGAGAAGTGTGCAAGACAATTGAATCATTGTCCGCCGTTCGATCTTGCTAGTTTCTTTTTTTGTCGCTGTTCACATTTATTCCTTTTTGCTATTTTTACTATTTGTGTTTTTAACCGATTGGTCACATTTTTTCAACGGATGATATTCTAACTCCTGAGATTTGTGATAGTTGGAAACCTGAATGAAAAAATATATTAGTCAGGGCCCACATGCCACGTTGTTTCATTGTTCCCGTGTGGCTCCAGTTTTTGGTACTTATTTTTGACATACCGCCCTTTTTCTTCATAAAACCATTTATCAGAAAGTAGCCTAGAACAAAAGAAAGCCCCTGTGATCGAGAGCTTAATGCTGATAGTAAACAATATAAAATAAACATATTATTTCAAATATTAGTTGTTCTTTATACAAGTCAAATAAATTAGTGTACTGACATGACATTAAACACTTGTTTTATTGTGGAGTCAATATTACTCCACACTTTCTTAGATCTAAATTAATAATAATTTTTACGCCTTTTTAAAAGTCTTTAACTTTTATGATTTTATAAGGAATTGTAATCATGTCTAATGTTATTGCAGTGGGCCCGCTCTGAAGGTAGGACGCCTATTGAGTTCTTTGGTTGTGTCATCCTTGAAAACCGTGGATAGTTTAACAGGCAAGCTGTGGATTTTATTGTGCGCTAAGGTAGTTAGGAGTCATATAAGGTGATCATGCAAGAGAAATCATCATTACACCAATGACATTCCTTTAGGCAAGACAATATACTTAAAATACCAACTTAGCATTAAGTACTTATAAACATTTATAGTGGCTCATGACAAATCATTTTGGATGTTTTGCCCTCAATTTCAAAACTCTTAGCAATGCGAGGTTACCTTAACTACATTTTGCTCCTATATTTTATTTTAAGTAGATAAAAGGTTAAATGGAAAACTTTGTTTAGATTTTTTAATTTTTATAAAATTTAATTATTCATTATAGTAAAATGATATTTTCCTTCATCTATATTGATAAATGTCATAGGGTAATGAGACTAACTAAACACACATTTTTAAACATATATTTTTAAAGGTAGGAGCGTCACACTTTAAGTTCACCTCTCTATCTTCTTTTCTTAATAACATTTTTTTTAACATTTAATTATTATAAATCATTTTAATTACATTACAATTCTTACCAATAATTAATATTATTAAACATTCTTACCAAAATCATAATTAATTTCTTTTAGTTTTATTTTTTATAGAATTTAAATATTCATTATAGTAAAATGATATTTCCTTCATCTAAATTGATAAAAATCATAACGTAATGAGACTAACTAAACACACACATGCTTTTCAACATATGTTATTAAAGGTAGGAGCATCACACGTTAAGTTTACCACTCTCTATCTTCTTTTCTCAATAACAATTTTTTTGAACATTTATAAGTCATTTAAATTAATTACAATTCTTACCAATAATTAATATTATTAAATATTTTTATTACTATTTTTAAATATTCATTATAGTAAAAGAACATTTTCCTTCATCTATATTGATAAAAATCACTAGACAATGAGACCAACTAAACACACAAAGAGAATTAGGAACATTTAATAATTTATAAATCATCTAAATTACATTACATTCCTACAATAATTTATATTATTAAATATTTTTATTACTTCTATCTTCACATTTTTTGGTGTTACATACTCTAAACTTATTTACTCATATGCATTTAAATGCATATTTATATCTTAATAGTATCAACATAAATTTTCTTTCTAATTCATTTTATAATAAATTAAATGTTAATACTTTTGAATTGAAAAAGTGACATACAAATTAACAATCTAAAAAACTTTAATATATTTATAAATATATTTTCAATTAATATATTTTGTATTTAATTGATTTTAAAATTATATAAATTTTTGAATTATATTAATCTAAACATACCAAAATTGAAATTTATCACTAGGAACTTTACAAGATATATTTGGCAAATAGTTTTTAATAGAAATATGATAAATTCTAAGATAAATATTATATCACAAATAATTATGTACCATTATTTTAAAAATATGCATACATTCTCTATAGCTAAAGTCAAAAATAAATGTGAGCTCCCTTCCTATGAAATTCCAACCTCCAATCTGATTATTGCTGCTCAAATTAATGAAGCCAACTAGCTATCATATGAATCCAATTCCTTGCACCTAATTTGGTGGCTCCAATTGTACAATGCTTTAGGTTTCTCTCTAATGATCCTTTCAATGCCGACCTTGTTGCCACTTGCTTTGCTTCTCTAATTTTCTCTTTCTTTCACGGTTTAGGTTTTCAATCAATAAACACAAGAAAGAATGGATCTAGTGGCACCCATCATTTCTATTATCTTGCATCATTATAAGATGATGTCAACAATTGATGTCCAAAGCTAGCCATAATTTGAAATGATATTAATATTCCTCTCTCTCCCCATGGACATGTGCCATCTATGGATTGCTGGCATGAAATAGTTGACCAAGAAAATATCTCTCTCTCTCCAAATCTCTTTTCCTTCTCTATCTCTCTATTTCTTTTTATCTTTCTCTATTTATCTTTGCCTCCCCTCTCTCTATCCTTCCCTTCCTCTCTCTATCATTCTCTCTACATTTGTCTCCTTCTCTCTCTTCATCTCTCTTAGCATTGGCATGTGCCATTAGAGATATACAAAAAAAGAAAGGTAGAGAGAGAGAGAGATTGTTTTCTTTGGTCTTAGAAAAAGGATCCAAAAAACAAGATATATTGTTTTCACTTATTTATAATGCAAAATACTTGTATTGTCAGCATATTTAATTTACTCTAGTTTTTTATAATGCAAGACAACAACACATATCACTACATTATTTCCATGTTCAAATGATGGATGGACAACAACCATTCACCTGTAACAAAATTTCCTGCTCTATTGTCAAGAAATTTCAATGTTCAATATGCAATTATAAAGGGACGACTAATTTCTTTTATCTACATGTTATCTCGGCGTACCCATTGCACACTAAGGTGCGATTGCTAGTTGTAATTGTTGTTACTATTCCAATTCCTTTCTTGTTTTCAAGTTCCGTGTTTAATCCAAGCTCTAACAAATGTATATAATGTTATTGCTCATCACAATAACTTTGAACACTATTACTCACTAGTAAAATAAAGTTAATAAGATATTTTATAATTAATTAATTATTAAAAAAAATGTTATATTATTTAACATATAAACTAAACAATGTCGCTACAGAAAAGGTTGCAGGACCTGGAAAGAGGGACTGGCAGATGGCAAAAAGCTGCCTTGAAAGAAAACAATGTGGCCTCTGTGAAAAAGGCTCACTCACGGCCAAAAGGCCACCAAAGATATCACAAGCCATCACTAAAGTAGCCACTGGTCATAGGGACTGATGGATTTCCCAAGGTGCACAGAGCAGGCAAGGAATCTCATCAAAAAACCTGCAACATACGGCAGTGGCTAGATGGGCAGCGGCTATCCAGCATAGTGGATGAAATGATGTATGTCAATATTTCAAATCCCATTAATTCATTCTGTTTTCTTCTGCATAACTATAATATGTCAGTCTACTATTTTTTGGGAAGGGGGCGGGGCATTGAAACAAAGTAGTGTACAAATGAAGAGCTACATCAGTACCCCCAAAAAAAAATAAAAAAAACTGTCAGGAAGACATCAGGTAACAAGTCTCCTTACATGATTCTTGTAGTTTTTGGTTTGTTTTTCCATGATTAAGTTTCAATATAGGAGAGGGCCGGTAGTGCAGGTTCCTATACTTATTATAAGAATTAACTATGTGGGTCTTATTGAATAAGTTGCACTTAAAAATTATGTATGATATCACATATTTTTTTAAGACTTCTTTACAACATGTAAACTAATGAAGAGCTACATGTAAAGTAATGAAGCACTGCATTAGTACTAAAAAAAAATGGATGGGAGCCATTACAGCTGTCAAGAAGACCATAGGTAAGAAGTCTCATTACATGACTCTTGTAACTTTTGTTTTGTCTTGTCATGATTCAAGTCTCATTAAACAAGAGGGCCAGTGGTGTAGGTTCTTATACTTATTATAGGACTTGACTATGTGGGTCCTATTATTTGAATAAGTTGTACTTAAAAATTATGTATGATAGCACATATTTTTTCAAAACATTCCTTACAACATGTAAGTACAATGAAGAGCTGCATCAGTACTGATAAAAATGGACTAGAACCATTAAAGTTGTCAAGAAGACATCAGGTAACAAGTCTCATTACATGATTCTTGTAACTTTTGTTGTCTTTTCATGAATCAAACTTCTCATTAAAGGAGAGGGTTGGTGGTGCATTCTCCTATAATTATTATAGGAATTGACTATGTGGGCCCTATTATTTGAATAAGTTGTACTTAAAAATTATGTATGATATCACATATTTTTTTGAAACATTCCTTACAACATGCAAGTATATTTTTTTAAAACATTTCTTACAACATGTAAGTAAAAAGTACCTATGTCTTCCAAAAGGATTTAGGAGTTAAATATCGATTTACCCATGTATATAAATACTTACATTTCAAATACACATAGCTTTGTAAAAATATGATATGACATGATTAGCTAGAGTTTGACTTGTGCTATGTTTGAAATGACATTTGTCCACTTTCCATATAGATTTGAAAAAGATTCATATTAATTGTGAATATTATGCATCCTCCTATTGATATTGACATACATTATACTTAACAAGCTACAAACCTTCCTAAACTATATTAGATCTCAACCATCCCATCAAAATGACACATATTGTTCCACATATCAACCTTTTTGCAATAACTTCTAGTTCCGCCACACCCAAGTACTAGTTCATTTACTTCGGATGGATCCTACAATAATATAAAATTGGTTGTAACACTCACTATTAAGAAAACAATAAGAATAAAAATAGTTATTAGTTACACATTTTAAATCCATCCTACAAGGTAGACTGCAATGATCACCATTCGTAAATAAATAACATTAAAATAAATTATTAATAATAAATTTTAAAGCCATCCCTTACATATTATTATAAACAAATTTCAAATCATTTCCTTCCATAGCTTCAAATGCATCCATTAATTCTACGATCTTAAAAGATAAGTAAATTCAATTCCCTCTATTAATCCAAATACACCCCCATTCAAATCCATCCACTTGTTTAACAATCTTAAATGCATTGATCCTAACTTCCAAGTTTCCCAATCAAATGCATCTACATTGAATATCAACCAATCAAATGCAACCACATAGATCAAGAAGAAAATATGTAATGGCTATGATGCCTATAAAAATTTTTCTTGTATCACTTGTTTTCTAGATTTTCAGACAATTACAGTTACAAATAGGATTAAAATTCAGATAGTTGTTACAACTTTGGTTATAATTTAAAACCTCCTTTTGAGTTGTAAGTTGAACTTGTTTGTTGTTTTTAAAGTGCTTTGACTCTATTCTATAGTGATTCCACATTTAAATATAATGCATGAATACAATTTCATTTATATGGATAAATTTGTGTTATGGTTTTTAGCAATATGTGTTGTCATTGATGTGAACACTTAGAGTGAAGTCAACACTCAGTTTGTAATGATGATATATCGGTGTAGTAACAGAGATGCAATGAGATACAGTGATTTTTTTGATGTTCATGGTTGGATGTCATGCCCTGATCAGTATCTAGTCAAGTTGTTTTGAGTATGTGATGTTCCTAATGTTCATGGTAGGATGTCATGCCTTGATCAGTGTCAAGTCAAGTTGTTTTGAGCATGATTATGGTTAGCAAAGATGATTTCATGATAAAATATTAAGATGGGAATTAGAAGCACTAAGATGAATGATGATACATTAAGCTATGTTGAGGATGAAAAGATGTTGTTGATGACCTGTGGCATGTTGTATGACCCTTCTTATTGTTTCTAAGGATGTATATGCTATTATATGAAGGTTTTGGCCTCTAGAAGTTGGTGAAGGTTTCTACTGTTGATAATTACTTGAAAGACTGCTTAGTAAAATGCTCAACATTCCTCTGCATTTGAAGATATGGTCACACAGTTCAAAAGTTAAGTCCAGTATGATGTAAAGGTGCTAAATCTAAAGTTTTAGATAATTTGTCCCTCCGTAGTGAAAGTTATGAAAGACAGAGCTCTGGCCTGTGCTCTGGCAGAATTAAGTAATGATGAAGACTATTTGGAATGCTCTGCATTCCTTCATAGTGATAGATATGGTTGTGCAGTTTTGGGGATATGTTCACAATAGTGTATGAGTGCATCCATATGGGTTTCAGGTTTTTGGAGGTCCGCAAGCTTAGTTTTCAAATGACAATTATGATAAAGATAGTTTCGGATGCCTAGTTGTTCTCAAGACATATGCTGATGATGTGTGCCAACTTGGAGTGGCATGAAATGGTACATAGATTCATGGAAGATGGTCCTGATGATCTTGTGTTGTCTCTAATTTCTCTGCAAGGTGTTTTTCTGCTCTCTCCAGAACTGTCTGAGGTCTGGAATGATGATATTTCAAGGCTATGCCTTTGACTGGCCAACTGAAGAATGTTGAAGGTATGCACCACAATGTTGTTTCTATGTGAAGTTCAAGGAATGTTTGGAGATGTTGTATAGGTCCTGCCAACTCATATAAAAGAAGAGCAAGCAATGTTTAATCATTCATGAGTACCTCCAAGATTGTGAAGACCGATGTTCTACATGCTTCATGTGTTCTTGCTTAAGGGTGACCTAATTCAAATTTGTGAAGCATGCAGATATTATTCCTTGAAGAATGATGCTATGAAGGATGTTTAGGACTAGACTAAGCATGTATTGGGATCTGCAAGGCATGTGTTTCCATTTGGAGTAGTGTATTATTCATGATAGGGCTTGCCCTATGCATATTTCATGTTGTGATCTCTGGTTGACTTGTAAAATGTTATATTCTTGTTGTATTGGCTAACTTGTAGTGAAATCAATGTAATGTCATATATATATATATATATATATATATATATATATATATATATATTGTAAACCTAGTTGGTCTAGGTGAGGTATGATAAGGAAAATAAAAATATGAAAGTGTAAAGAGCAGAGTATGAATATCATATGCACTATGATGTGTGACTGAAGGAGAAAGAGCAGAAGTGTTAGAGGTTGTCTTGATTGATCTTGAAGACATTTTGTGATAGAAGGGAAGTGAAGAGTGTGTCTAATTGATCCAATCGTTAGAAGAAGTAGAATTGTAATCATCAAAGGTGTAAGCTTCAATGTCAGTTTTCAAGCAATAGAAGGACTGTCATACTGTAATCATTTATGAGTTTGTTCTTAGTTCAGGGAGTTGTAGCTTCCTTGGGAGTGACCCTAAAACAAAGTTTTTAGGGAGTAGTAGCTTCCTTGGGTTGTATCCCTAAAACAAAGTTGTAATTTTGAGCTTCATATATTGTGAGTTAATCCTCACCATGGTTTTTCCCTTCTTTGGTTTTCCACGTATATCTAGTGTTATGTGTTGATGTGCATTGTGTTGATCTTTCATGTTTATGTTGATCTTGTAATGCTTAAGTTTTAATCTTCTCTGAAGGATTTGAAGCTTGTTTAGATACTGATTCACCCCCCCTCTCAATATCCTGTGTGTTCAACAATGGTTACATGCCAACCAATCCACCATGTCCACTACTTCATTTTTTTCAAGTGTTTGAATTCTGTTCTATAATGATTCCACGTGCAAATATGATGCATGGATACATTTTCATTTATATGCATAAATTTTTGTTATGGTTACATGTCAACCAATCCAACATGTCCACTACTTCCTATGATGTGTTTGATAAAACTTATAAAACATAAATCTCATCCCATTGTACCTATAAATTGATTACATGATCAAACTTGTCTTGTTATATGCATAAAATGATTATAAGTGCAAATCTAATTCTTTAATATCATTACAAAAATATTATATGTTTAGGGATGACCTTACATATAAAATATATGATGTTCTTATGCATATGGATGAGCTTCAATATGGTGTAATTACAATGATGAATAGGCAATTTAAGGAACTTGCTAATGTCAGAATAATTTTGTCATCCTAATACAATGTAATTACTATATATAGCAATGACCTTAAATATATTTGGATGCAATATCATTCCAAATACATTATATCTATAGGGACAACCTTATAAATGTTGGAAACAAGGTAGATAACTAAGAGGAGGGGTGAATCAGTTATCTTAAATATTCAACTTTCTTTTCTTCTTTAACAGTTAGTGTAGCATCAGAACATATAACCAAACATAATCATGAGAGCAGAAAATAAATCAACACACATAACATAGGGATTTTTACGTGGAAAACCTAGTTAAGGGAAAATCCACGGGGTGACTAACCCGAGATTGTATTCTCTGTTAAAAGAATAAGAAGTACAAAATGACACTTGCCAATTAGGGCTCACCACCCAAGCACACTGCTCACAAGAGGCTCACTACCTACAATAGTTTATAGAAAGTAACCAGGTATTTGAACTGATGAGAAGCATCCACATATGCTAAGGTTCAGTTCTGGTTAGGCTTAATATACTGATCCACTGCACTTCATTCTTCCTTTGCTCTAGTGTTGTTGTTCTGTCACATACCGGACCTGTATTGCTTCTTCCACACTACTCTATGCTTTTCTTCACACTTCACAACACACAACACACACCTTCCCATCAAAATCCATCTGGTATATATATCTGCACCAAGGATTTCAACATCTTTCTAGTCGGCATCTGGAATACTCAAGATTTTCCCAAACTCTGGTCTGTCAGCTGAATCCATGCTTACTAAGTGATGCGTATCAAAAAGATAGTTATAGAAGTCATCAATCATGTTGTCCAACCATGAATGATCCCTCAAGAAACTTGATCACCATCAATTTCTCATCTAGATTAAGGTCTGATGCTTTGCTGGTCAGTTCTACTCTGCCTATCAGGGACCCAACACTTAGATGCTCATATCTTTTCATTCTTTCACCATCAGAGGCTTAATCTCTAGAATGTAGTTGTCATGATACTCTTGTTGACTTCCCCAAGTCCGTACTTTGCTGAGATACATCCTTTGAGAGATCTGGACCTGATTGTTTGACCTTGTTGCATGCTCTGTTCTTTCTCACCAGACCAAAACACTCTTCAGTCTGACTTCCAGTAAAGACCTATTATGTGCTACAGATGTGTGGGATAAACTTTGTTTCCATCAATGACAACAATAATGAAGCCACACAGTGTCTCTTGCCAACAATATATATAATAGATGACCTTATGTCAAACAATATCATTCATATATTTAATGTTTTTAGATTGAAACATACATATATTTTCCACATGCAAATGCAAAATATAACTCATGAATATCATTCTAAATACATTATATGTATAGGGATGACCTTATATATAATGGATGAGCTTATCTCAAAAGGTATGTTTTAGGGACAACCTTATGTAAGAAAGTATCATTCATATATTTCATGTATATGACACAACATAATATTTTATATTGAAGCTCATCCCTATACATATAATTTTTTTATGCAGATAAATGGAATGGTATTCAAGAGTCAAAATTAGAGTTGTAATCATTTTATACATACAACAATACGAGCTTGATTTACACCTGGATATATGTTTGCAAAAAAAAATGATTTGAGCTATACTAACAACATTATTTTAAAATTCTTCTCACATATTATGCACACAACCATTGTAGATGAAGAATAAAACCCAAACAAGAACTAGACATAGTTTAAAGAGATTACACACTACACTCCCTCCACATAAAAGAGGTGTAAGGCTACAAGTTGATGAAGATGTTCAAGTTACTCCCACTACATATCGAACTAAAGAAGTAATCCATGAAAGCAATTGTTACGTTAAAGAAGATTTCATTGCCTCAAGAATGGACAAAACATTATATGGAAGATGCTATGAGAGATGTTGAATAGAATGGATATTCAACTAGGGGTGCAATAAGAAAATGATGACTTCCTACTAGCATGTTGACAAATTGGTTGACTGGCCTAACTACCACAAAAAGAAAATTAGCTCTTGTTGCAGCTGCCCTTTTTGTATTTGAAGTTGTTATGTCAGAAAAATGCACAATTCAGACTTCCGATGAGAAAACCCTTCAGTCTTGTGGCAATTAGGACCTAAGGGGGACTATGTTGATGATACCAGAACAAAGACAAGGGGGGTGGACAAGGGCTCTAGTGCCCTCTAGTCTAGCCCTATTTTGGGTTTGCCCTAATTTTAAATGTCAGGTTTGTGACCATTTTTTTGTTTCTAGGCTGACATCATAAGTTTCAAATATGAAATTCTTGGCGGGAATCTTAGTAGTTGCATATATAAGCATGTTTAGGTTATCATTTGCAAACTAGATGGAAATTGTGATTCATGGGCTTATGTTAAGGTGTTCAAGGCATTCATTGTGTTGCAAAGCATAGCATTGTCATTGTGTTTGTTTTTGCTGGTTGGATTCCATCTCCTCTTCATGGCATTGAAGAGCTTCTTCCTTCCAGGAGAGCTTCATCATCAAGGTGACATTTATTGTGTTTTATCATCATTATAATTTGGATTTTGTCTCTATCCCACAAGGATACGCACTCACTCTCTGACAACAATGTTTAGAAGACTTGAATGTCTCTCTGAGACTTGACTGAGGTAAACCTCTAAACACCACAGCCCCCTCCCACATTCTATGTGATTGCAGGTTACAGGTTATGAAAGCAGAAGTGGAGTTGCAGGGAATAAGAGGACACTGCAGAGATTCCAGATCCTAAAGAAGTAACCTAATTGGACTAAGGCATTATCAACCTTGTCCTCCACATCCGAAGCTATGTAGAAATAGATTGGATAGTGAACATCAAGGTTTGCGGAGCTTCCAACATTTAAAAGAATCTCCCGCAGTGGACTAGGGCACCATAAACCTTGTCCTCCACTGTCGGATCATGGAAAACAAAATATATAGCAGAGATCAATATCAGAAGGGGATCGGGAATCCATAGAAAAATCAATACCTTGGACTAGGGTGCCATCACTATTGTCCCTAACTTTTTTATTTTCTGGACTACAAAAAATAGTGAATTAAGGTTCTCTACCCTTTGTTTAATTCCTGTACTATTTTGCTTAAATTAGGGTTTCAAGAGCATTAAAGCATTAATGAGCAACATTGTGTGATAACTTCTAAATTTCCCAGCAGAAAACCAAGTGGCAACTCAAATCTGATAGTTGACTCTCCTCTCGATAGGAGAAGCACTCAATTGAAAAGCCCTTAGAATGTTTTGTGGAAAGGAGGATTCAAACCAAAACAACAATCTCGTCATCCCCCTTTTCATATAAAACATTTTGGTGAACCTGAGTTTTGAACTTTTTGGCACCTTTCCGAGTGCTGTTTCATAGATTTACATACATTCATTCTATTGCATTTGAAAAATTACAAAAAAAATTGAAAGAATTAGAAAATTTGCAAAAATTGGCATATTAGGCTTGCATTTTTGTAAAATTTGAACTAATTGGCATCTAATTTAAATCAATTTCTGTTTTTTGCATTAGATTTAATACAAAATATAGAAATTCATCATTTACAATTCATTTGCATTGTATTTGCATGCTTGATATGTTAGAAATTGCTTGAAATTTTTGCATTTTTCATGAAAACCTAGTTTTGCATGAGGTAGGGTTGTAGTTAAAATCTTGTTTTAGATTTTACTACCTTGTTAAAACACTCATTAGGTCTGATTTATAATTGTAGTGTTGCATCATAGTGTCCTCGTTGTGAAATTTCATGCCTAGGGTTTGAAAACTTGCATTTTTCACTAGATTTGGCCTTATCGTCTTGTTAGATTTTCACTCCAAGCATGTTGTAAGGGATGTTGCTATACTAATTGGTTCCTATTAGGGTTATTATCTGCTTCCCCTTCTCAATTTACTTACAACACCCTTTCTTTTGGGCTTTTGCATTAAAATTTTGTAAAAATTTGCATATTTTTGATATCTTTGTAGTAGGGTTTGATCTAGAGTGGCACTATAGGCGTGTTGTAATAGATTTTTTGTCATTAGGTGGCTGTTATTACTTCTATAAGTTTTTTTCCATCATATTTTTCCTTACAACACCCATTTCCCTACTCTTGTGCATTGAGATTTGGTGAAAAATTGGATATTTTGGCCTATTTTCACTAGGTTTTGACTTATCAACTCTCTAGAGTTGCTTCAAAAGCATGTTGTGAAAGATATTTTTTCATTAGTGGACTATTATTAGGCATATAATTTTCTTTCCCTCTTGAAAATATTTACAACACCTCTTCTTTCATTTGTTTGCATTGAGAAAATTTGAAAAATTAAGCAGTTTAGAGCATTTCGACATCACTTTTGCATTTAGTCTTTGCATAAGTCTTGAAGATCTTGAAAATATGATTTGAAACTCCTTTGAAACCTTACACATGGCACCTTCATGTCATTTTTCTATGGTATCTTTGCATACATTTGTCAAAGATCTTAATTTTGACCAGTTCCTAATCCTCATGACTGAGCATCCTACGATATTAGAAAGCTTAACTGAGTTCTTCTCCATGAGTAGGAATATAAAAGATGAAGGTGATAGCACTTCTCCCATGCATTAAATATGTACTACATGTGATGATGACCTAAACTTTTCCTTTGGTCATTCTTTCAAAAATGATTCTTCCCATGAGGATATGCTAACACAAGATGATGAAATTAATGCCACTTTCCCTACAATAGGAGAGACACAACTTTTGCAAGACATCATGCCTCCTACAACTACAATACAAAAACAAATATTTCATGATGTTGAGGACCCTATTGATGTGATAACATATGTAACTAATGAGCAAATAGATAAACTTGATAAAGAGTTAGCCGAATTTCAAGCATTCATGGAAAATGAACAGATAGCGGAAGAAGCTATACCTATTATTCATAATATAAGGGATTTGATAAAAGAAGGATAAGATGGTGTTAACGTAATTGGAGGTTTTGCACACATTATACAAACTAATCTTATGCCTCGATATGATCTAGACAACACTTTACCTTTCTTTCATCCTAATATTCTCCCCGACCAAGATAAAGTATTAGTGGATGAGGAAAGAAATCTCAAAGAACAACTCATATTAGAAGACCATTCTATTTATGACTACTATCAAGATGACTATTTGGTATGATGAGATAATTGCAATAATTAAAGTGGATAAGGAAAATACTCAAGTATCACCTTGTCCATGAGGAAAAGGTATTTACTCTGAGGTCCCTCCTCCGTTATCTCTTCAGGGATCAGGAGATGATTAACATATATCAAAAAGACAGATGGAACAACCTACTACTCTCCCCTCTAGCATTAGAGATTGGGAAGATAGTAACCCACCCAATGATGACTGCTAGTTTGGTTGTCCCCGCAGGTAAGTATCTCTAACCTTCTATCTCTCGTGATGTGTTTCCCCTGTGATGTGTTATGTGTTGTTAGGCCTCCTAGGATGACCCTTGATTCTCTTGTAAGGTCAAGGATACTAGGAGACCGCCTCTATTGTGACTTTCTTCTATTTGTATCATCATTCTTCTATATTGCCTCTCCTTTGATTTCATTGTTGTGTGTTGTGTCTTATAGACATAGCATTGTGGTTGGTGAATTGGGGGCACCCTCCTACATGACTATCCCTAAGGCACTTGTTTTACTTTTTGATTTATTGTTTACCTTCCTCTAGTGTTTCCATCTAGCTTGTAGATGACAAAAAACATATTATACTGATGCAGACCTAGTGTCCCTTTCGTGAGTAATAAAAAATTGGACCTAGTCCATACATGACGACAGGGTTGTGTAGACACCCTAAAGTGACTATGTCGTCGAATCACTTGCATTTCATAATCTGTCTAATCACCTATATTTCAATGTTAATTAAATAATCAAATTATTTAATTAATTTCACCAAAATCACCAAATTCTTCTAAACCTTCTAAAAATTGACATTAATTAAATAAATTCTCTTTATTTAATTAATGAAATTAAATTCTCTTTATTTAATTAATTAAATTAAATTCCTCTATTATTCTTCCATGATTAAATAGTTTTAATTATTTAATTAAATCATTATCCTCTTTCCAAATCTCAAGTCTCCATTAATTAAATAAATTCAATTATTTAATTAATTCATCACAAATTCTATCTTATCTATAATTAAATAATTTACATTATTTAATTAAATCAAAATCATTCTTCCAAAATCATGCACAACAATTAAATAAATTTATTTATTTAATTTGCTTTCAAATCTTCTAAATTAAATAATTCTAATTATTTAATTATTTCTTCCAATAATATCTTCTCTAAATTTAAATAAATCAAATATTTATTTAAATTGCTTTTTCTTCTAAATTGAGTTATCTCCAATATAACTCAAGCTTTCTTGCTCATGCAATTAAATATTTCTAATATTTAATAAAGCAAAATATCTTCTTATTCTCATGCAAATCCCTTCTTGTTTTAAATCACTTAACTGATTGTTATATTCTGTTAATTGCTTTAACTCATTCTTCTATTCTTGATAACTCCTCTCATGCAAAAGAAAGCAAGACACATGTCTTCCTCTTATTCATTGCACATTTCTCAACTATTCTCCTCTATTGATTCTTCTAAATTATCTGGACCGTTGATCGATCTCTGTTGAAACCTATATAAACCCCCCTCATCTCCTTCATTAAGCCTCTCTTCGATCTTATTCTCAGGCATACTTAACAGCGCTTTCAGCATACAAATGCATGGATTAAGCCACCTCACAATCTCTTAACATTGATCTCTTGAGCACACTACTTGTTTGTTGCAACCATGGTTTCGCAACTATAATTGAGCAATCCACATCAATCCAAAGGGAACAATACAAATCTCAGTAAAAGCTTTCATGTTTTATTGATTTATTTGCAATGGCTTTTAGTTAGATCGGTTCTCTTTATGTTATACATTCTTTGATTTCATTAGTTTGATTCAATCAATTTTTCTCATACACATTCTGGCACGCTCGGTGGGACCCAATAATTCCTCTTTTTCTTTGAGAAATTAATTTTTTTTTAAGTTATAGTACAGAACAATGCAAACGACACAGAAAATCACTTTTGGCAGTATCCTAAAGCGCTCCTAGAGGCACAGTGTAGCGCCCTCAGGCAATCCTATGGTGCTTCTAGTAACACAAAGTGGCACTTTTGGTAATATAGAGAGATGCTATTAGCAGTATCGTTAAGCGCTTTTGGCATTATTGGTTTTCTAACATTGGTTGGTGTTTTTTGTAGGGTTTATTCATATACATATCTTTGATTTGTCTAAGAAGCTGTTGTATTTGTCTTTCAAATGTCTGTTGATACTTCCTAAAGCTGACTTATTTAGGGGTATTTTTGATATTTGCATTAACCTATCTTTTCACTACATTGTCTGAGTTTTTTTGATTTCAGGATACAAATCTATCATATATTACTCCTCATAACATTGGATCCATCATGAAATCCTATTTCAATTTAGTTATTTTGACAAACCCTAACTTTTTTGTGATATGAGACAGGACAGCGCTTTCGGATATACAGTGCAGCGCTTCCGGTAGCACAGTACCCCGCTTCTGGTTAAGGGGCAGTGCTTCTGGTAACACAGTCAGTTGCCTTTGGTCTAGTTAAATGCACTTTTGGAAACACAGAGAGGCACCATTGGTATAATAGTTAGATGCGTTCAGACAGTAACTCGCTTTTGGTCTGTTTGATTTGTTTTTTGCTAACTTGTGAGTTTTTCTGGACCTAACTGACTTGTTGCAGCTTCTTATCACTCACACAGAGCAAATAGGTTTTTCTAATATGTTCATGCAGGACGAGCATTGAAGAAATCTTGATTTATCTCACTAAGTCTTAGCAACACATTGCCATCTTAAGGGATAATTGAACAAATCATTTCAACAATCTAAGTCTTAGGAACATACTACTTTGCTTAAGGGACAATGGACATGTATGAAAAAACACCTCAATTTTCTAAGGGACAATGGACATGAATGCCAAACACTTCAATTTCATAAGGGACAATTGACAACTACAAACATGTGTGTGCCTAGTTCAGTTGCACCTTATTTTTCTTATAACGAGACAATTGAACCTTTGTTTGACGTGCTTGCTCTTACATTTTAGTATTTCCTTTAGAAGGGCCTACTTTTAGATTGCACTTCACCCAAAAGGGATGACCCTAAGAGGAGTTTTCCTTTGAACTGCTATATAAGAGGGATAAGGAAAAAGCCAAGTCCTAACCGATGTCAGCCTTACCTTGTGGTGCCAAACTAAAAACAGGTGTACTAGCTCTTTGTGGAAATGATTTTCACATTGAGCGAAGTGTTTGATACTCTTAGAAGGATTGGTTAAAGCTTTTAGTAGCTTGTCGCATTGCTCGTAAGGAGTTGGTCCCTCAAAGTTATTAAGAACCATTATAGATAGAGACTACCTGATCCACCTCTGAACATTGCGATAATCATCAGTGCAAGGGGAATCGATTTAAGCCCTTAAGATACTCATCATTGGCTCCCTTGAGAAGAGATAGTATTCCCTTGGCCATAAAGCTCTTGTGACCTACTTGAGCTTTCCAAGGGGAGGGTGAGATATCCCTACCTATCGTCTCTCGCAAAGATACAAAATATCTGACACCTTTATGGAATGATATTTTTATCGACGGAGTATTAAGCTGTGAGATGATCTACTGCAATGAAACCTTGTCTCTAGGGATAAAAAGTGCTTGATATTTGTTTACAATTGTCTCATACCTGTGGAAACATTGGGCTTTTTGTGAGCCTCGAACATACACTATCTATTGTGTCAGTCCCTTTTTGCCAACTTTGTTTGCTGTGTTTTCTCTTGCCAAAACAAATTCAATCAGAAACAAAACCATATCTATTAAATTTTGCCTTTTAGAAGCATCAGACTCTACTTAAGCGCCTCTAGTATTATAGAAGCTGGCCTTTGGTAGTACAGTAGATCACCTTTTGGTATAGTAGTACCTCGCCTCTAGCAAAACTCTACTTCAGCGCCCTTGGTATAACAATAGCTCACTTTTGGTAACCGTAGCTTGCCTTTGGCATAGTAGTACCTCGCCTTTGGTAGCTCAGTCCATTGCCTTTGGTATTACAGTAGCACGCTTTTGGTTGCATAGTCCTGCACCTCTGGCCAAACAGTATAGTGCCTTTGGTCCAGTGAATTGTGCATCAAGAGTTTGTCTTTCTCAAAAGAACAAAGCAGAATCCCAACATTACTTTTTATCCTAGTGTATTCCATTGTAACCATTAGGCTCCAACAAACTATGAAGTCTAAGCAAGTTGTCCCTAGGAAGCACAAATCGCCTCCTCACACACCGCAATTGGGTCGTCTCAACAATACTCCTAAGGTTACTCCTAGGACACCCACGGAAAGATCTACCAACACTCCCAACATACCACAGCTGGACCACCCTAGTGCTCCTCAAGAAGGTAGGATCCCTTTGGTAAGTACACCTCAGTATACCACCAGCTTGCCACCAGATTTTGTACCACAAGGATATACTATTGAGCAAATCCCATCTCAAGAAGGTAGGGTCCCTTTGGTCAGCACACCTCACTATACCACTGGCTTGCCTCCGAATTTTGTCCCACAAGGTTATACTGCAGATCTAGCCCCATCTCAAGAAGAGAGACACTTTGAAATAGGTCAATCCTCTCAAGAAGATGGGCAAGATCTTGATGAATTCATACAAGAGCCTAGAATCGTGGCCACCTTTGACAAAATCCTTAGTGAGAAGCAGGATCATTTCTTTCACTTGCTTGCAGAGCAAGGCACCAAGTTACCTGAAGATTTTGATTTATCCACTCTCAAGGAGACAAACAATACCTTAAGTGCCATACAGGTGGTCCAAACCATGTCAACAATGACCACGCCCTTACCTGAACAAAGCTCGCAGTATAGGAATCCCCTTTATCAAAACCCGACGGGAAAGAGACCCATATCACCGCTTCTGACCCCTATGGAGATCTACAAAAATCAACAAGAAACTCTCCAACGTCAAGCAGAGCTAGCTAAACAAGCCATTATAGCTCAATCAAACATACAACAAGCTCCTACAGTGTCCACACCAATTGCTAGTGGAATCTTGGTTACCCCATCACACATAGGTTTCCCACCAAATTACAATCCGGGGAACAACTATGTAGCCATGCAACAAGGGTCTCAACAAATGCCACCTCCTATATCATCAAACCTTCATGTCTCTCAACCAACTAGAGTCATGCAAGCCTAACCACAACATTCTTCTACTCTCATCATCAATCAACCTCAACCATCGCAAATCACATCTACCTATGCCCCTCCTCCAAAATGTTCATCCGCACTAAATTTCTTTCACACATTGCCTAGCCACCCTCAACATTCCCAACATCAAGTTTCCCAAAGCTATGTGCCGCCATCGCAACCTAATCCAACACACTTTAGCTTTCCTCCACCCAATTCTTTTCTTCAACCATCACAAAGCCAACATTCTTACCTAGGGCCACCTCCACCTCTTCCAAATCAAAGCATCCAATTCCAACCCAATCTCAACCCAACATACAACGCATATGACCCCAACCAATCATACGACCCTTATAACACCAATCCCATGGCTTAAACTATAATCTTTCGTATGGGCAACAACAACCACTTCTAGGATAATAGGAGATGTTTCCAACCCCTCCCACAATGATGGAGCTAAAAATTGCAAAAGTTCAACAATAGTTGTCTGATCTTACGTTTGGCCACACCAAGAAGACCTTCTCTTTGGAAGAAGTGTGTCCTTATCCTTTTGATCAGTCATTACCAATGATCCCTTTTCCTCAAAATTTCACTATTCCTAAGTTTGATAAATACAAAGGAAAAGGTGACCCAAAAGACCATCTCAGGGAATTATATCTTGCTTGCTTCGAGGCCTCACATAACGACACATATCTTATGCATCTATTTCCTCACAGTCTTGGAGGTCAAGCTATAGAATGGTTCTCACACTTACCCATGGGTATCAAGTCTTTTAATGAATTACCAGAGAAATTTTCCACCCATTTTTCTTACAACGCAGAGCATGAGATCTCCATGACTGATCTATGCAACAATAAATAGAAAAATGGGGAAACATTCATTTCTTTCCTTCAACGATGGAGACAAATTGCTAGCAAATTCCCTTTCAAGATTCCTGAGAAACAACTTGTTAGCATATTTGTGCAGAACCTCAACCAAGAGTTAGGTTTCCATTTGCAAATTCTTTGTGCTACAACCTTCGATGAAATCACGTACAAGGGAATCAACATTGAAAAGGCCCTCATTGCTAAGGGTGTGGTCAAAATCTTCAAAGAAACAAAAGACAATGCTCCTCATCAACAGATGAACGATAAACCCAAATATTGGAACAAAAACAAAAACGTGTTTAACAATGGTGTGGTTGATTCTAAACATGTCCAAATTTTACAAACACTACTTCAGCTATCCAAACCAAGTCAACCTCAACAAACAGCAAAAATAGCAGCAACCATATCAAAATCAACAACAATGACAACAGGAGTGACCTCAACAAGATTACCCTCCACGACATCAATTCACTCCCTTGGGAGTGTCTATAGAGTCAGTCCTACAATAGATTTTACACAAAGGCCTCATCACCTTACTGGATGCTCCCCCATATGGCGAACCTATTTGCAAAACTGCACAATATAGAGAGAATGAATACTGTGAATTCCATAGGAGCAAAGGGCATAGGACCGCATCGTGAATGAAACTCAAGCACCTAATCCAAAATCTCATCAAAGGCAACCAAATCACTTTTGAGAATGAACCACCAGCTCAATACACGAACAAAGATCTCAACATGTATAAGGAACCATTCCCTCACCATGGTCCACCTCCTCCTCAGGATAAAGGTAAAGGTATCAATCATGCTTCCACTTCCTTTGACTCCATTGTGGGTCGTTTTGAAGAGAGTCGAGTGTCTACCCTCACAATTAAAGGCAAATCTATGGATTGTATTGTTACCACTCGTCGTGGTCGTGTCACCATTCGTGGTCCTACACCCAGTCTTCCAACTCAATTTGATTATAATCTTATCGAACATCTAGGTAAAATGCTAGCACAGATCTCTATCCTAGACCTCCTTCGGTCATCACCTGCACATAGAGTAGTGCTAGAAAAAGCCCTCCAAGAGTCTTTAGTTTCTAACAATATAGCGGTCGCAGATTTCCAAGCTATAGTAGGTAACATTGCTTCACCCTACAATGTGGTCTTCTCTAAGAAGGACCTCCCATCCCATGATCCATGTCACAATGATGCCCTTCATATTGAGGTTCTCATCCATAAATGCAAAATCAAACGTATACTCATAGATGGTGGTGCTGGTCTCAATATCTATTCTTTAAAGTTACTAAAGCAATTGGGATACTCTAAAGATCATGTCAACTCTGATCATAATATTACAATCATGGGATATGATGATGCTAAACACCGCTCAGAAGGTGTTATCCACTTGCCTATACAACTGGGCCCTGTCATGCTTGAAACCAGGTGTCAAGTCCTTGATATTGAGCTACCTTACAACATTATCCTAGGCCGCCCATGGATCCACGCAATGAAAGCTATTCCCTCCACGTACCATCAGTCTCTAAAGCTCCCATACAATGGTACAGAGATTACTATCCCAGGAGACCCCAATCCTTTTGAATTCTGTCGTGTCTTGCAAGGCAGTTATAAGAATTGCAACCAAGTGCCTAAAAATGACAAAGCCCTAGAATCCCCACTATATGTTGACCCTGCAACTCTGACTCTAGTCTCTACAAGTGAACCTAATCCTATTCTTGAAATCAAAGCGCACATCCGTGATATAGGCTTTGGCACTTATGATGTCTCCAAATCTTGTTGTGTAGGGTAGATGCCTTTGTCTCCAAAATATTATGGCCAACTGCCCATTGCCAAAGTAACCAAATAAGTAGCTATCCCTCCCCCAACATTCCTAACCAAATTCCAACAGGGACGGTTATTGGAGGAAGAAACTATTGAGGACATTTCTTCTTGGCTCTATAAGGAAAAAAAACCAGTCACAATACCAGTCAAGCAATATGGCAATGGCTTAAGGATAGTAAAAAACATGGGCTATAAAGGCAAAGGTGGCCTTGGGAAATAGAATCAAGGAACTATGGAACCCATTGTTGTGACAAAAAAACTAGACAAGAAGGGATTAGGATTTGGTAAGAAGGTACCGCGTGCCTTGGACATCGAGTATATCCTCGACGAGGTAGCTGACACTTTTCCTGCCGATTCGACATCTACAGAGGATATCATTGATGACTCTTCCCTCCATATGACCAACCTATTCACAAAATCCTCCATTTTTATGCTATCTTTTGTATCCTTAACCTCCACCACTAGCACCCAGAATGTAACACTTGTCTACCCTGAACTTATCGATTGGGACCAACAAGGGTCCCCCGTTATAGATGTATTTCAGAATGACGAAGCTTTAGCTGAGTTCATGGGACTTTGGGAAGGTATTCCTCTTGGCAATCATAAAGCAGGTTTTGTAATGGAACTAGAGCCAACAGCTTATTTTGGTGAGAATGCCAAATCCTCCAGTCGTATAAGTAAAAATAAAGAAAGATCTCTAGGTGAATACCACACTGTGGCACCTCCCGATCACAAAATAGTAAAAACAAAGGACGTATCCAAAGGTGAAAACCCAACTGTGGCACCCAAGGATGGAGGATTTGACCTTCCCCTACCATCTAAGTATCAAGAGAAGTTAGCTCTCCTAGTGGAAGATTCTACAGAGATAAACCTTGGCACAGAGCAAAATCGAAAGATCACATTCCTAGCAGCATCATTGTCAGAAACAGAGCATAGAAATCTTAACAACTTCTTCCTACAGAGAACCATCAACTTTGTGTGGACCTATGCTGATATGCCAGGGTTAGACCCTAAGCTAGTAGTTCATTATCTCACAGTTGATCCAAAAGTGAAACCAGTCAAGCAAAAACTGAGGAAGATGCACCCACAGATAGCTCTCTTGGTAAAAGTGGAAATACAAAAATTATTAGATGTAAAGTTCATACGACCCATTGACTATTCAGATTGGGTATCAAACATTGTACCTATGTCTAAACCCAATGGGCGCATCTGCATGTGCAATGATTTTAGAGATCTTAACAAGGCATGTCCCAAAGATGACTTTCCACTACCAAACATTGATATTATAGTAGACTTGACAGTAGGTCACGAAATGCTTTCCCTCATGGATGGATTCTCAGGCTATAATCAGATAAGGATAGCAGAAGAAGATCAACATAAGACAACTTTTACTTGTCCTTGGGGCAACTATTGTTGGTGTGTCATGCCGTTTGGTCTAAAGAATGCAGGAGCAACCTATCAAAGATCAATGACAGTGATATTCCACGATCTCTTTCATCATATCATGGAGGACTATGTGGATGACATACTAGCTAAATCTTCTAGGGTGGATCACATACAGGTTCTAGGATAGATCTTTGACAGGCTCGAGAAATACCAAGTACGCCTCAATCCAAAGAAGTGTGCCTTTGGTGTAACATCAGGAAAGTTGTTGGGATACATTGTATCTCGCAGAGGTATTGAAGTAGACCCCGCAAAAGTAAAAGCTATAGTGGAGATGCCTCCACCAAAGAACCTCAAAGAATTAAGGAGCCTTCAGGGAAGGTTGCAGTCCATTCGGTGCTTCATCTCACAGCTAGCAGATAAATGTGAACCATTTCAACACTTGCTCCAAAAGGATGTCTCATTTAGATGGGATCATAAGTGTCAGGTAGCATTTGATCGGCTCAAAGAGTATCTAGCTACACCTCTTGTATTAGTTCCACCAGTTGCTGATAAACCTTTGATATTATACATCTCAACTACAAATTCAGCCCTAGGGGCCTTGCTAGCACAAAATGATGAATCAGGAAAGGAGCATGCCATTTATTATATCAGTAGAACCTTGGTGGGATATGAGCTCAATTATTCACCAATGGAAAGGGCTTGTTTAGCAGTAGTGTTTGCTTCTCAAAAGTTGCAGCATTACATGCTGAACCAACACACAAATCTTATAGCCAAGATTGACCCCTTGAAGTATCTACTAGCAAAAGCAGCTCTTACAGGTAGACTACCTAAATGGGTCATGATCCTTAGTGAGTTCGACATTAAGTACATGGATCGTAAAGCAATCAAAGGACAAGCCCTAGCAAATCAACTAGTAGAAGCACCCATGCAAGATACACACCCTATGGTAGCAGACTTTCTAGATGAGAATCTCTTCACTCTTTCCAACTCAACAATGTGGAAGTTATACTTTGACAGTTCTTACACATAGCATGGATCAGGGGCTGGCATCTTATTCATCACCCCCCAGAATGACTATATTCCAAAGTCATATCGGCTTGCATTCCCTTGCACCAACAACATTGTTGAGTATGAAGCAATCCTCATAGGTCTCAATACAATAGTTCAATGGGACATCATAGAATTACAAGTGTATGGAGACTCACAACTAGTCATTCACCAAGTCATAGATGAGTACCAAACAAAGGATGAAAAGTTGGTCCCCTACAAGCAACTAGTGGATGCCTATAAACCACACTTTTCTAGCATCACATTTGAGCAAATTCCAAGAGAGCATAACAAAGCTATAGATTCTATGGCTTCTGTAGGGTCACTGATTGACATGCCTGCTAATACACAGAAATGTGAATTCTTGATCGAGCAATTGTTGATACCCGCCGTCGACGTTCCAGTTACTGAAATCATCTGCGAACTTATTGGTCCCAATCCCCATGGTACGAAGATATCTATGAATACCTTAAAAACAATACCTTTCCCTCTGACCTATCATCCACCCAATGCAAAACCTTTATCCGTTGATCCTCCCGCTACACCATTCTAGGTGATACACTATATCGCCAGAGTCTCGATGGTATCCTCTTACGATGTCTTAACGTGGAAGAAGCCAAAGCTACCTTACGAGACATACACGAAGGTGTCTGTGGTGCACATTCTACTAGTCCTAATCTCGCTAAGAAGATACTCAAAATAGGTTACTACTAGCCTACAATAGAGCAAGATGCTGCACAGTTTGCTAAGAAATATCTACAATGCCAGCAGCATGGAGATTTAATTCACGCACTAGCTCATGAACTACAACCTGTGACTATTCCATGGCCTTTTTCTCAATGGGGTCTCGACCTTGTAGGACAAATCCATCCATCCTCTTCCAATGGCCAGAAATTTATCATTACCACCACTGAGTATTTCACAAAGTGGGTTGAAGCCATTCCCATGACCTATATCACCGGTAAGCAAATAGCCAAGTTTATCCTTAACTACCTCATATGCCAGTATGGTATCCCCCAAGCCATTGTCACTGATAATGGGAGACCATTCAAGAACCAAGATGTCCGTGCCTTATGCATACAATACAACATCCAACATCACTTTTCAACTCCCTACTATCCATAGAGTAATGGCCAAGCTGAGGATTCCAATAAAACCATTCTCAAAATCCTCAAGAAAATAGTCAATGAAGTTGGTCGTGATTGGCACTTGCAACTCAATCCCACCCTATGGGCCTACCACACTAGTATTAGAACACCAACTAGTACCACACCTTATGCCTTGGCCTATGGCTCTGAAGCCATCCTACCTATGGAGGTCGAGATCCCATCCCTCAGAGTATCTATGCAGGACCTGATTAATGGAGAGGAGTATCGCACTTCCAGGTTAGCTGAGCTAGAACTACTAGATGAGAGGCGCATTGCAGCACTTAATCACCTCCATGTCTATCAAAACCGCCTCCAGCATAATTATAACAAAAAGATCAAAGAAAGATGGTTTCAAGTTGGTGATCTTGTCCTTAAAGAGAATCAGAGAAATCAAGCAGATCGAGAAAAGAAGGGAAAGTTTGAGCCTAACTGGTTAGGGCCCTTTATTGTGACAATAGCATATGTATCAGGAGCTTACACTTTAGCTACACCTGACGAAATTCCTCTAGATGAGCCACTTAACAGTGTTCATCTCAAGAAATTCTATGCCTGATCCTTAGAGTATTCCAAAAAAAAACATAAAAGCACAAAAAAATCCGTCCTCTGGTGAAAACCTGGTAAACAGGTGCCTTGGATAAGTACCATAGTGAAAACCTGGCAAACAGGCACTATGTGTAGAGTCAGCATCCATCTTCTATCGAGTCTTGCTCATTCCTTGTCCATTTTCACACCAAGCTTCATCCACCCATCTAGCATAAAACCATTGACCTTGTTTGCATTTCCATCTCCCTATCTAGTATAGCTTGGAAATTTGTCAATGTTCATCATTGCCATCCCACGTCTTGGTCTGTGTCTACAGTTAACACTATCTTGTCCTAGGTCAATGCTTTCTATGCCCTCTTCGTCAGTCATCCATGCAAAATCCTCTACTGAAATGGGGGCATTTTCCTTCCTTAGCTTGGGTCTAGGAATGGATCCTTGTTCATGGTTCACAATCACTTCAATCTTTCTTTCCACAGGTATCATCCTTTAATGGGCACATCGCTCCTACAATAAGGCTGTTATCTTTTCAAACAATTTTCCTACATCATCACACCAACCAAAACTACATATTATCTCATTCTCAATCTTAAGATACCTTAATCCCATGGATATGGGTATGTAGGCAGTCTGGAATATGAAGGAAGTTTCCAGTACTCAGGTACATAAGATCTCCCCCTTTCCCCTCAACACATCTCATCACTCTATCCAGAACTACATATTATCATTTTTCATCTTTCCTCGTAATGTGCCATGATCCCATGGATACAGGGTATGTAGGCAGTCTAGAATATGAAGGATGTATCCAGTACTCAGACACACATGATTCATCATTCTCCACCCATCTCAATCCATTAGCCTTCCACCTTTCTAGTATTCCATTTGTCAAATTCCATTCGCCTCGACTTGACTATGTCAAGCAGCAAGCTAGTATGTCCTTTCAAAGCAAGAGTTCTTAGCAAACCTAAAGCAAAGAAGCTTTCTTCTAGAGTCATCTACTGTCCTTCTATTCTAATTGCCAACATCCGCTACGTCCCGCTTAACCAAAGCACCAGATCAACAAGCTTGTCTTCTGCAAAGTGTTCCATTGTCGAGACCAACACACATGTCTCCTGCGACATGTGGCATTTCTCGCAGCAAGACATTGTCTTTCTAGGTAGATAGCCCCCTTTAACGGACACATAGTTCCTATGATAACGCTGTTATCTTTCCTATCCAATCTATCATGAGCAACCTCTTTGGCAAGAGAATATGTTGGTTGTATGTTTACTTTGTAAGTCAGTCAATTTGCTTTTTGGTTTATCTTTTGTTCCTTTTCCATTACCTATTCAAGGCTACCTTGATTTATCTATAATCTTGGTATGTTGCGATGCGGTACGGATTGGGGGCATAGTCATTGCTTTTGTGTGCCATGTTTGAGGAATGATCTTTAGTATCTTTCTTAGCATTGTATTTATCTTGTGTGTGTTACGACCTAGCATCTTACATATCTAATATTCTTCTTGCATTTACATGTATTGAAGTTTATTTTATGTTCAAGACTATGGCTCATTCACATATACCAACAAGGTCATATTATGTCTAAGGGATCTAAGTTCAAACCACTTGCTTGCAGAGTCAATGTCCACGCACTCGGATATTACTGCATCTTGGTCTTTTATACCTTGGTGGCGAACTATCCATGTGCTATATCAAAAATAAGGATTGCTCTTTATATACAATTGTGAAATCAATGCAACAAGCTCATCACTCATCCATTCACACAACCTTTATATCGTTTTCCACGCAAAGATAGATCAAACAGTCCCTGTCTTCCATTTGCTTCTTTTTCTTTTCGCTGGTGTATATCTGCAAAACCCACATGTCAGATATCACTAGTCATAGCATCTACATCATGTCATCACAAGTCATAGCATCTATATCATCATACATCTCTATCATCATACATCTATAAGCATCATATAAGCAATATACATCATCACATAAATCCATAATCCTACATACATATCATCACATCCATGACATCAAGAAGTGCAGATATACAAGCATGAGCAACAATGAATGGAATAGATCATCATATATCTCATGTGAAGATCATCATAATACAAAATGTGTGTGTCTACATCAATAGTCCATATATACATCAATATAGTACATCAAGGCTATCAAGAGCCCACAAAATATACATCAGGATGCACGAAGGCATTAGTCCAAAATGATACAAAATGGTGCAATATACAAGTGTCCATGCTCTAATGGGTAGAGCTGCCCTCCTGCTGTGGTCCCTGGCCTCCACCTATGATCGGCACAGGTCCCCCTGTTGGTCCTCCTCCTCCTGGTGGCACCCCTGGTCCTCTAACTAAGGATAGTGATTGTCCTATCTTGTGGGACCCAGATGCTCCAAACCTGCTCCTGTCTCAGTAGCTCAGCTCTCGCTGTGCCGCTGGGACCACACCCACGTAGAGACCCCTGTAATACTTAGCCTCTCTGCCTACTAATACTAGCTCTCCCTGCACCTGGATGAGCTCACTGTATAAGGTCCTCTGATCGGCACCCAGTACACGGTGTGCCTTGTCTCTCTCACGTCTAACTCTGTGTAGTGTGGCCTCTGCTGTCAATGGCAACTGTGCCTCTACATCCCTCTCCCACATAGCCTGGGCTAGCTGCCCATCATCCCCTACCGGTATGGGTGCTGCCTATGCCTGGGCCTGCACCGCTGCCTGTACCTGTGCCTACCCCTGGGCCTGAACCTGTGCCTACATGTGTGCCTGTAAGTGTGCTAGGGCTATCTGTGCTACTGTTGCCACCTGTGCTAGGGCCTCAGCCTGTCTTGCCTCTGTCCTAGCTACATCCCTGTCTCTCCTCAACCGCACCGTCCAAAGCTCTAGTCGAGTCCTCCGAGCTGTCTCCTCCTATAATAATCGCTCAGCCCTCTCCAAATCAGTCTCTACCGTTGGCTCCCCCTCCTCCGCCATCTCTACGTCTACCTACTGGGCGCTAGCCTTTCCACCTGCCTGCTGTTTGGCCGCTCTAGCCTAGTTTCTGATCTTGGCCTCTGCACCTGGGACTAACACCTCCCCCACTGCCCCTGCCACACTTGGTGTAGTCAATCTCACCGGCTTGTGTGTCTGCCAATACCTGTCATACTCTGGTAGTGTACCTAGATCTGCCAATCCTGTATCCCAATCCCATCTCATAGGGACAACTCCCCGTACCTCTGCTAAAGCTATAGCCACTGGAATCTCTGCATCCCAGTCCCCGACCTCCTGCCGTGTCCTGGCATGTGTCACCTCCCCCACTAGTAGCCCCTGTGGTAATCCAAACTGTCTAATTACCCACTCTGGCAAGTATCTCTCAATCATTTATGTCCATCTCCCAAACAGGTACCGAGCCTGTCTGTAGTACATCAGCTACTCATGCTCGTCCTCCCACTCCTCACATAGTAACCATGGCCTCCAAACAAAAAGGTCCATCTCGTCGATCTACCGCCTCCAATGGCTAACAGATCCCAGCCTCCAATGTGTAATCACTCCCTCATATAGGAATGCATATGGCTCTCCCCTATCCCGATGGCACTATGTCATGGGTTGGATCACTGGGATATGCTCCCACACCCACACCTGTAGCAAAGTCACCCCTACTGAGAGACTCCTGCCTCTCCTATACATGCAGTGGTGCATATCATGGTATAACTGTCCCAACACACATGGGCCCCATGCATACTGAATGCCATGTGTGAACATCCTAGATAGTATAGTATCCCAGCCAACTGATAATCCTCTAGATCTCCTGTCTGGACAGAGGAAGCCACTAATCAATGAAGATACTATCCACCTAATCTTGTCACAGAGTCTCAGGACGTCTGCAAAGCGAATCTCTCCATCATCTATCTGCAAGTCATCGGTGCAGAATACCTCTACCATGCCTACCTCTCCCTTCCTACCAACCACACTATGGCACCCCAAAAGTGCTTAACGCGACTACTAGTCGCACCGCGCCACCCTAAAGCGCTTTTGGCTTACCTAAAAACCCTACCTAGACCTAGCCCTAAACTACCCTAAAACACCAAATCACAGTGAGTTTTTTGAACACTTACCACTGTCGGAGCTCCTGTTGGCCTCCTGTATGTCCACACTAACTCCACCCGATGCATGTGCACTGGAATCGACATCTCTCCTCACTGTCAGCTCCTTCCACTCAACTCTCTCACCCTAAAGCTAGGAGGCTCTACACTCTAAATTTAGAAGCTCCTAGTTAGCAAAATGAGGATTGTGGTCCCCATGAGACCTATTTATAGCCTCCCTCCCTCATTTCTTTTCTTCCCACCCCATTCCTTTTTCTACTACCTAGTCACACAATCTTCTAGTCGAGCGTCAACACAGTTCTTTTATCACTTCCCTGTCTTTCCTCTCGAGGGGGCATACGTTGGGGCAACTACCCACACTGGGGCATCAAAATTATATCATGTCTTCAACAATCATTTTCTTTGACACAATGCTATAAACTGCATTGCATCAAAGAGGGGCAAAATGTAGACACCCTAAAATGACCATATCGTCAAATCACTTGCATTTCGTAATCTGTCTAATCACCTGTATTTCAACATTAATTAAATAATCAAATTATTTAATTAATTTCACCAAAATCACCAAATTCTTCTAAACCTTCTAAAAAATGACATTAATTAAATAAATTCTCTTTCTTTAATTAATTAAATTAAATTCCTCTATTATTCTTCCACAATTAAATAGTTTTAATTATTTAATTAAATCATTATCCTCTTTCCAAATCTCAAGTCTCCATTAATTAAATAAATCCAATTATTTAATTAATTCATTACAAATTCTATCTTATTTATAATTAAATAATTTACATTATTTAATTAAATCAAAATCATTCTTCCAAAATCATGCACAACAATTAAATAAATTTATTTATTTAATTTGCTTTCAAATCTTCTAAATTAAATAATTCCAATTATTTAATTATTTCTTCCAATAATATCTTCTCTAAATTTAAATAAATCAAATATTTATTTAAGTTGATTTTTCTTCTAAATTGAGTTATCTCCAATATAACTCAAGCTTTCTTGCTCATGCAATTAAATATTTCTAATATTTAATAAAGCAAAATATCTTCTTATTCTCATGCAAATCCCTTCTTCTTGTTTTAAATCACTTAACTGATTGTTATATTCTGTTAATTGCTTTAACTCATTTTTCTATTCTTGATAACTCCTCTCATGCAAAAGAAAGCAAGACACATGTCTTCCTCTTATTCGTTGCACGTTCCTCAACTGTTCTCCTCCATTGATTCTTCTGAATTATTTGGACCATTGATCGATCTCTATTGAAACCTATATAAACCCCCCTCATCTCCTTCATTAAGCCTCTCTTCGATCTTATTCTCAGGCATACTTAACAGTGCTTTGAGCATACAAACGCATCGATTGAGCCACCTCACGATCTCTTAACATTGATCTCTTGAGCACACTACTTGCTTGTTGCAACCATGGTTTCGCAACAATAATTGAGCAATCCACATCAATCCAAAGGGAACAATACAAATCTCGGTAAAAGCTTTCATGTTTTATTGATTTATTTGCAATGGCTTTTAGTTAGATCGGTTCTCTTTATGTTATTGGTTCTTTGATTTCATTAGTTTGATTCAATCAATTTTCCTCATACACAGGTTGTAACAAATTATCCGACGCTTGGCTAGTGGAATCACTCCATGATTTTTCTATCTTGATGTTGATGTCGATGTTCTCTTATCTTGCTAACAACACTTTAACAATATTGTTGCTCTGCATACTTTATTTATCGCCTTGCTTGGCTCTTTCATGTAGTTGATCATATGCATTGTTGTTTATCATGATTTGGATAGTAACACCTTTCTTGCAAGGATGTGTTTGTGGGAACATTCGGCTATCATAAAGTACATGTCACCTCTAGGGGGCATTGGATTTGTAAGAGCTCGTGTTCCCTTGTGTGTTTTCTTCCTACCTTAATATGCTTGATATCGGTACGTAATATCAACCACCTTAAGGTGGGGGCATATATAAGGTAAGCTGTCTGCTTTAGATGATAGTAAAGCATGTTTGAACAATCTAAAAATCAATCACAATCATTTAAGCCCTCTGTGGAGGTAGGGTATTGAGCATATCCTTTTTTATCTTAAGCCCTCATCGCGAGGCAGGGATGGTGTATTTCTCAGAGAAATTACATTATCCTATCATTTTCAAAAGTCTTCATCACGAGGCAGGGAGCGGTTATGTGACTAACTCAACCCTTCAGCATGTTTTCAGTAGTTGTTGTGGCAAAGCCCAATCATCGGTGTGTGCCTATAATGTGCTTGAGATGGTGATGGACCTAGAAATAGTTTCACTGCATCGCTTGTCTACCATGTTTTCTTTGTGTCTTCATTCTATGTGTGTATGTCATGTTTGATCTCAAAGTGCAAGATTGGTGGCGATGAGCTCATCTACACTTTGGGATTTGTTTGGCATGTTTCTTCTCAAGGTACAAGACCGGTGGTTAACAAATCCTCTACACCTTGGGATTTTGTTTGGCATGTCTGTTCTCAAAAAGTGCAAGACTGATGGTGAACAGCTCCTCTACACTTTTTGGGATTTGTTTGTTTACTTTCCTTGTACCTACATTTTGCATTTCATATGGAAAAATCAAAAAGAAAATAATCACTACATTCATTGTATTCTCTGTGCTCTACATGTCTTCAATACTATATTCTTCATGTTTTGCATGACTATAACTATCTTCTCCATGTTTTGTGTGCCTATTATTATCTTCAATGTGTTTGTCGTGTCTTCTCCATGCTTGGCGTGTTTGCTATGTTTGTTGACCTTACTTTAATGCATGTATTGACCTTACATTTAATGCATACATTAAAGTGGGGGCTAAATCTTATGTTGGAAAAATGCACCCTTGGGGGCTTTTTCCTTTAAGGTTTAGCTCCCAAGTCTTTAGATTGCATTTAGAGCATCTTGCATGATAATTTAGACTCCCGATGAGAAAACCCTTGGGTTTTGTGGCAATTAGGATCTAAGGGGGACTATACTGATGATGCCAGAACAAAGATAGGGGGTGAACAAGGTCGGTAGCACCACCCTATTCCAACCCTATTTTGGGTCTGCCCTAATTTTAAATGTTGGGTTTGTGACCGTTATTTGGTTTCCAAGATGACATCATAAGTTTTAAATATGAAATTCTTGTCGGGAATCTTAGTAGTTGCATATATAAGCATGCTTAGGTTATCATTTGCAAACTAGATGGACATTATGATTCATGAGCTTATGTTAAGGTGATCAAGGCATTCATCATGTTGTAGAGCATAGCATTGTCATTGTGTTTGTTTTTGTAGGTTGGATTCCATCTCCTCTTCATGGCATTGAAGAGCTTCTTCCTTCCATGAGAACTTCATCATCAAGGTGACATTTATTGTGTTTTATCATCATTATCATTTGGATTTTGCCTCTATCCCACAAGGATACACACTCTCTCTGACAATGGTGTTCGAAAGACTTGAATGTCTCTCCAGGGCTTGACTAAGGCAAGCCTCTAAACACCACAACCCCCTCCCAAATTCCATGTGATTTCAGGTTACAAGTTGCGAAAGCTGGAGAACTGGAGTTGCAGGGAATAGGAGGACAGTGCAAAGATTCCAGATCCTAAAGAAGGAACCTGATTGGACTAGGGTGCCATCAACCTTGTCCTCCGCATCCAAAGCTATGTAGAAACAGACTAGATAGTGAACATCAGGGTTTGCAGAGCTTCCGACATCTAGAAGAATCTCTTGAAGTGGACTAGGGTGCCATCAACCTCATCCTCCACTATCAGATCACAGAAAATAAAAAAAATAGCAGAGGTCTGTGCCGGAAGGAGATCAGGAATGTAAAAAAAATCAGTTCCTTGGACTAGGGTGCCATCATTGTTGTCCCCAACTTTTTCATTTTTTGGACTACGAAAAACAGTGAGTTAAGGTTCTTTGGCCTTTGTCTAATTCCTATGGCATTTGTCATAATTCACATATTTAATTTTTTTCTTAAATTAGGGTTTCAAGAGCATTAAAGCATTAATTAGCCACATTGTGTGATAACTTCTGAATTTCCCAGCAGAAAACCAAGTGGCAACTCAAATTTTATAGTTGACTCTCCTCTCAATAGGAGAAGCACTTGTTTGAAAAGCCCTTGGAATGTTTTGTGGAAAGGAGGATTCAAACCAAAACAACAACCCATCATCCCCCTTTTCATATAAAATAGAAGTGATTTGCACACATGAGGTTCAACATCATTCACTCTCATGGCATGCTTTGTGTGCAAGCAATGAAGCTTTAGGTTTATAAATTGTTGAAATCTTCCATCAAGTACCTTAATCTATTCATTCTATAATGTAAATATAGTTTTTGCTATTGCAGTTCTCTTCTTTTTTTCAAGCATCATGTTTAATCCAATCTCCAACAAGTGCATATGATGTTATTGCTCATTACAATGGCTTTGAACAATATTACTTAGTAGTAAAATAAAGTTAAGATATTTTATAATTAATTAAGTATTAATAAAAATGTTATATTATTTAACATATAAACAATAAATTTATACGTTCCTTTTAATTTACTATTGACGTATCCCTTACACCTTTTAAAAATGCAAATGTTAGTATAAACCAAATATTAAAGAGATTATAGTTTGGCAGTGTAGATTTCACACTATTTGATGAACCATTCTTGAGTCGAAGCTTGCTCACTTTGCATGGTTCTAGATTGACCCATATTAGAATTAAGGATCCTAGATGTCCTTTTTGTGGCCACCAAGAAATGATTAAGCATCTATTCTGGTTTTGTCCTAGGGCTCAGGCAGCCTAGACTTGAATTCACAATTTCTTCAAGCCTCTCTGGGCTGAACCTTTTTTCTTGGCGTATGGTTTTATTAGGAGATTGGCCTAGAATCCCTTCCAAATTTACTCAAATCTGGCATGGTTTCAGGGTGGAAATTCTTTTCAGCATATGGAAGGACAAAAAAATTGCTTTATTTTTTATACATTTTGTTGATTCTAGTTTTCACTTTATTCTAAAGCCATGATTTGTTCTAATGTTCTCATGTAGATATAGGTGCAAGCTAACAAAGTTGCACTTGAGGTTGTGCATCTGTAGGTTCTTCTAGAACACTAGGGCAATGCCCCTTACACTATTTCTAGAGTCCCCCTAACCCTTGCTTCCAATAGAGGCCAGTCTCTGCCTTGTGGGTGTCATAGGGAACACAATCACTCTACTCGTAGAGATCAAGATGGTCATTCCTAGGCTCTCAGCCTCCTGGAAGAAGAGATTGTGCTTAGCAGGGGTAGTCTTAGCCTTCTTTCCACTATTCTACTTCTCCCCAGGCCTTTGGTTGTGGGTTTGTAGGCTAGCTTCGCTCTAGTAAGTTCCCTTGGCTGGCTCTTGCCATTTCTCTTGTTCGTGACAATCAACCTGAAGATGACAAAAAAATTGAAGTTAATGGTAGTAATGATGGTTGGGAGCCTCCTATCAACATCCTATACCACATTGATGTATGGGGCAAACTGGGTGACTGAGACCCTCCTCCTCCTCCCAATGATATAACTTTCTTATTATTTTTTCTATTTTCAAACTTTGGTCCCATTTGGACTTTAAGGTGTGACTGTTTCCACCCACCCTTTTTTGTAAATATGTGTACTATTGCTTCATAATTTTAAATGATATAGACACTTATTCATCAAAAAATCATAAAGAGATTATAACTAGCAATTACACCTTAATGTGCAATGGGTATGCCGAGATAGCATGTAGATAAAAGTAATTAGTGGTTCCTTTATAATTGCACATTGAACATTGAAATTTCATGAGAAGAGAGCGTACGTTTTTGTTGTTGGTGAATGTTTGTTGTCCATCCATCATTTGAACATTGAAAGAATGTAGTGATATGTGTTTTTGTCTTGCAGTAGAAAAAAATGGAGTAAATTAAATATGTTGACATGCATGCAAGTAAAGTTGTTTTTGAATAGTAGTGGGTAAAAGTAGGTATGGAGATGAGAAACCTTTTTTTTAAGTTTCAATCAATTAGATTCAAGTGATAGTGCCCTTAACCACTCCTCTTCTTGTTTCTCAAGCATGTTGATCCCATCTAGCTGAAATGGTAGGCCTAGGTACATACTTGACAAGACTTGCCATTCATCAAGACAATCTTCTTACATTGTGTGTTCCGAGTCGGAAGGAGTTTCATCACTAGTGTCTGTCAATGGATCTAGAGATGTATGGTGTAAATTCCATGGATGGTCACTCTTTGAAATTTTTTATATCAAATAGCCAATTTATGATTGTTTCATCTCCTTGCTATTTTCTATTGGGAATTAAGGTGTCTCAACCTTGGTAATTCCTTGTATTAATTTCATTGTATTTATTTATTTATTGCCTATGTTGTAGATTAAATTGTAAATTCATATTGTCATCTTGTGGGATGTGGCACAATGATGTGTCATCCTACATGGAAGATGACAACTTGTAATTTTGTCCTCACATGAGGAGATAGGCATCCCACTTTGTGGTAGGAATATTTTTCCATGTGTCAGCATCTTGGATGTTGTGTAAGGGAATTTTGACTGTAACGGTCATGATAGATTTCTATGACAAAGTTATGACATGTAAGAGTCAGAAATAGGAGATTCTATGATAGGTGAAGACATGTGTTGAAGAGCATCTTTGGGCACCCCAAGGTGGACTATGACATCTTGTAAGAGAATATGCTATTTATAACCTATGCATGATAGATTCTCTTACAGCTGTAAGTTGTAACTGCTATGATAGATTCTATGACGGTCGTAAGAGTCGTAAGAGCATCTATCATAGCCCATTTTGGAAATAGGTGACCTCTTTGGGATGGGGTGTGTGGATAAGTGTTAGAAGCATTTTACAATGTTGACCAAGTGTCCATAGGCATGGGTTTTGGGCCATGAGGCCGAGTTGGATACCCATTCAAAGATAGAGGCAATTTTGCCTTGTATTTTCTATATAAATAGATGCTTGGAGGAGGAGATGTATTACAGGTTTGATAGGTACTGTTATGCTGCCAGTTTGTCTCCAGATACAAGTGTCAAAAACTCCTAAGAGCTTGCATTGCAAGTGTATTGTAAACCATTTCAGTTTTGTTAATACATTGTGTAGGTTTTGGAGTGTGGGGATTTTCACCCGATAAGGGTTTTCCCCATGTATATCTTGTGTCTCTCTTCTTCTGTCTCACCTTCTTGTTTATGTGTTTGCTACAATATCTCTGTTATCTCTGGTAGTGGGTTTAACATTGCTGTAATAGTAAGGATAAAATTGAATTTTCACTCTCCTCCCCCCATTAGATTAGTGTAGGAAATGATTTCCACACACCTAGCTTCCTTTCAGTTAGTATCAGAGCCTGGCCAATTTTAGTTCTAGCTACTGGGTAGGGGTTTTTTGAGCTAATCTTAGGTTGAGTGGGAGTGTTGTGCAGAGTATTCTATATCTTGTTGTAGAAAGGAGATGGAAAACACATCTAGAAGGTTAGAGGTTGAGAAATTCAATGGCACTAATTTTGAGTTGTGGAAACTCAAAATGGAGGACCTACTTGTTGATCATGACCTATTAGAAATGGTATCTAGTGTGAAACCTACAACAATGTCACAAGCTGATTGGGACCTCAAAGATTGGAAGGCTAAGGGTCTTATAAGACTCTGTTTAGCTGACTCTGTCCTGTTGAATGTCCATGAGGAGAAGAGCATGAAAGATCTTTCGAAGAAGTTGGGTGATGTTTATCAGGCCAAGTCCTTGGTAAACAATCTCTTCCTGAAAAAGAAGTTGTTTTCTCTAAAGATGGAAGACAGAGGATCTGTTGTCCATCACATGAATGCTTTCAACATGATCATTGCACAGTTGACATCTGTGGGTGTGAAAATGGAGGAGGATTGTTGCATGGACCTGCTTGTTCTTTGCCAGATTCATGGGATCATCTTGTCATGGCTATCAGAAGCACCACTAGCACCTTCAAGATGGAAGATGTGGTGTCCTCACTGTTATTTGAAGAAATGTGGAGGAAGTCTTCTAAGGCAGCCAAAGAGGTTCTTGTAGTTTGTTGAAGACCTAAAGAGAAAGGGGAGAAGGACAAGAAAGCTGATAAGGGCAAATCCAAATCTCCTAGAAAGTCCAAGGCCCTTTGTTGGAACTATGGTAAAACTGGGCATTTCTGAAAGGAATGCAAAGAGGAGCAAAAAAAGAAGAAGAAATCTCCTGATTCAAATTCTGACAAGTCATAAGATGATGGTGATGCCTTAATCACAGCCCTGGCCACCCATGCATCTGATGATGTGTGGTTAATTGATTCTTGCACATCATTCCACATGACCTCTCATCGAGACTAGTTCACGAAATATGAAGAGTTCGATGGTGGAAGAGTGTACCTCAGTGACGACTCTCATTTGAAGATTATTGGTTGTGGAAGAGCCTCACTCTGATTCCTTGATGGACAAGTGAAGGAGATCAATGGAGTTATGCACATTCCAGGCCTTGTACAGAACTTGCTTTCTATAAGTATGTTGAATGATGTAGGTGTGCAGGTTGTCTTTTCGAAAGATGGATGCAAGATGACTACAGGATCTATGGTGCTTGTGAAGGGTACTTGGAGAGGTACTCTGTTTTAGCTGGAGGCATGCACTTCACAGTGCAATAGTTCTTCTAACTCAAAGAAATGAGGTGTAGTCACTTCATCCCCACCATCTAAACGAGTAGTGAAGAAATATGTTGTAACTAGTTCCGATCGTAGTGCACATGCTATGGAAGCTAAGCTTCTTCCTGAAAAGACTATGTTATGGCATTTGAGATATGGCCACATTGGTGTGAAGGGTCTGCATACCCTAAAAAAATAAAAACCTTGTTGAGGGGTTAAATGATTGTAATCTCGAGTTTGACTTTTGTAAACATTGCATTTATGGAAAACAAACCCATGTTCAGTTTTACTCTAGTTCTTAGAAGTCTTCTGGTGTATTGGATCTTATTCATTCTGATGTGTTTGGTCCTATTAATGTTCCTTCGATTTCAAAATCTGTATATTTTGTATCATGCATAGATGATTACAATAGAAGGACATGGGTTTATTTTATCAAAAGCAAGACTGAAGTCTTTAGTTGGTTTAAGGAGTTTAAAGCCTTTGCTAAAAATTAGACTAGTAAAAAGATTAAGTGTTTGAGAACTAACAACGGTGGTGAGTTTTGTTCGATAGAGTTCGATAAGTTCTGCAAAGAGTAAGGGATTGAAAGGCATAAGAAAACTCCATATACTCCATAGCAAAATGGAGTTGCAGAGAGGATGAACAAGACACTAATGGAGAAGGCTATGAGTATGCTTAGTGGAGCAAGCCTCAAACAAAAGTTTTGGGTTGAAGTTGTTATCACTATTTGCTATTTGGTAAACAGATATCCTACATCAGCTCTTACTGGTAAGACACCTATGGAGGTGTGGTATGGTAAGAAGCCTTTAGTTAGACATCTTTGTGTTTTTGGTTGTGAGGCATATGCACATGTGCCTAGGGAGAAATGGTCTAAATTGCAGAACAAGGTTGTTAAATGTATTTTCATTGGCTATGGTGTTGGTGTGAAAGGATACAAGCTTGGGATCCGGTGGCTAAAAAAGTCTTGTATAGTAGAAGTGTTATCTTCAGAGAGCTAACACCTTCTTCTATTGTTCTACAACTAGACTAGATAGAAAATAAAGAGGATGCGGTTCAGTTTCCTTCTACCCTTGAGAAGACTGAACAAACAAATCCTGTGAGACTTGATGATGAGGAGAGCTCTAGCAGCTCTGAAAACTCAGAAGAAGAAGCAGAACCTCTACCTCAACCATTGAGGAGGTCTACACAAATAATAAAGCAACCTGATAGGTTGGGTTATTCATTACTTGATTCTAGTTGTGCCTTTGCTTTACTTGCTAACACTGATGAGCCTAGAACTGTGAAAGAGGCTATGGGCATGAAAGGTGTAGGTTCTTGGAAGGAGGCCATGGAGGATGAGATGGCTTCTTTGGAAAAGAACAAAACATGGGACTTGGTGCCTTTGTCTAATGGATGGAAACCCGTTGGATGCAAATGGGTGTTCAAGAAGAAATTTGGTTCAAATGGCAGTGTTGAAAAGTACAAGGCTAGATTGGTTGCGAAGGGGTATTCACAAGTGGAGGGAATTGATTATGGTAAAATTTTCTCTCCTGTTGCAAAACTGACATCTTGTTATCTCTTGCAACTGCTTATGATTTTAAGGTCAAATAGATGGATTTGAAGATAGCTTTCCTTCATGGTGATTTGGATGAAGAAATCTACATGTCATAGCCAGAGCATTACATAGTGAAAGGTAAAGAAAATTTGGTTTGCAAATTGAAAAAGTATTTGAATGGTTTGAAATAGTCTCCTAGGATGTGGTACTTGAAGTTAGATGCCCTTGTGTTGTCAATTAGATTTGTGAGATTGAAATTGGATCACTATGTGTTTTATAAGTTTGATGGTGATCGTATTCTCATTGTTGCATTATATGTTGATGATATGTTGCTGATTAGGAAGGGTAAGAATATGATTTCTAATTTTAAGTCTCAGTTGGCAGCATAGTTTGAAATAAAAGATTTAGGGGCAGCCAGGTACATTCTAGGAATGGAAATTAGAATAGACAGAACTAACAGAAAACTTTGGTTAAGCCAGGGTAAGTATGGGAAGACTGTGTTGGATAGGGTCAGCATGGCAGATTGTAGACCATTGTGTGTTCCTATTTCATTGGGGACAAAGTTGTCTATTAATTATTGTCCAAAATCTCCTAGTAAGATGGAGGACATGAGTAGAGTACCTTATGCTAGTGTTGTTGGTAGTTTGATTTATGCTATGGTCTGCACAAGACCAGACATTGCCCAAGCAGCGGGAGTCCTTAGTCGATTTATGGCTAATCCTTGACGAGTACATTAGGATATAGTTAAGTGAGTGTTCAAATATTTGAGGGGTACTTATGAGTAATCCATTTGCTATCATGGCAATGCTACAGGACCTCTGCATTTAGTTTGTATTCATGGATTTGTGGATTCTATTTGGGCAGTGACATTGACAGTAGGAGATCCACCAGTGCATGTGTTCACAATGTTTGGTGGTGCAATTATTTGGATGAGTAAGTGACAACCTGCGGTTGCTTTGTCCATGATAGAAGCTGAGTACATTATAGCAACTCATGCTTGTAAGGATGTAATTTGGCTTAAGAGTTTGTGTTTAGATATTGGTGTTGATGCAGGATAGATTACAATTTGTTGTGACAGTCAGAGTACGATTTGCCTTGTGAAGAATCCAACTTTCCATGAGAGAACAAAGCATATTGATGTACAGTTTCACTTCGCGGGAGACATGGTAGAGGATGGGAAGGTAAATTTGGAGAAGGTAGATACTTTAAAGAATGTTGTAGATGCATTGACAAAGCCAGTGGGCACAGAGAAGTTCAGATGGTGTTCGGAGTCTATGGGCCTCTCGTCCTATAGTAATTAAATCTTGTTAATTCTATTGGCTCTTACAAGGTGTTTGACAAGTGGGAGAATGTTGGGAATTAAGGTGTCTCAACCTTGGTAATTCCTTGTATTAATTTCATTGTATTTATTTATTTATTGCCTATGTTGTAGATTAAATTGTAAATTCATATTGTCATCTTGTGGGATGTGGCACGGTGATGTGTCATCCTACATGGAAGATGACAAGTTGTAATTTTATCCTCACATGAGGAGATAGGCATCCCACTTTGTGGTAGGAATATTTTTCCACATGTCGGCATCTTGGATATTGTGTAAGGGAATTTTGACCGTAACGGTCATGACAGATTCCTATGATGAAGTTATGACATGTAAGAGTTGGAAATAGGAGATTCTATGACAGGTGAAGACATGTGTCAAAGAACATCTTTGAAAAAGGTATCTTTGGGTACCCCAAGGTGGAATTTGACATGGTGTAAGAGAATATGCTATTTATAGCCTGTGTATGATAGGTTTTCTTACAACTGTAAGTTGTAACCGCTATGACAGATTCTATGATGGTCGTAAGAGTTGTAAGAGCATCTGTCATAGCCCATTTTGGAAATAGGCGACCTCTTTGGGATGGGGTGTGTGGACAAGTGTCAGAAGCATCTTACAATGTTGACCAAGTGTCCATAGGCATGGGTTTTGGGCCATGAGGCCAAGTTGGACGCCCATTCCAAGATAGAGGCAATTTTGCCCTGTATTTTCTATATAAACAGGTGCTTGGAGGAGGAGATGTATTACAAGTTTGACAAGTACTATTTTGCTGTGGGTTTGTCTCCAGATACGAATGTCAAAGATTCCTAAGAGCTTGTATTACAAGTGTATTGTAAACCATTTCAGTTTTGTTAATACATTGTGCAGGTTTTGGAGTGTGGTGTTTTTCACCCGATAAGGGTTTTCCCCATGTATATCTTTTGTCTCTCTTCTTCTGTCTTACTTTCTTGTTTATGTGTTTGCTGCAATATCTTTGTTATCTCTATTAGTGGGTTTAACATTGCTGTAATAGTAAGGATAAAATTGAATTTGCACTCTCCTCCCCTCATTAGATTAGTGTAGGAAGTGATTTCCGCACACTTAGCTTCCTTTTAGTTGGTATCAGAGACTGGCCAATTTTGGTTCTAGCTACTAGGTAGGGGTTTTTTGAGTTGATCTTAGGTTGAGTGGGAGTGTTGTGTAGAGTATTCTATATCTTGTTGTAGCAAGGAGATGGCAACCACCTTCGGAAGGTTAGAGGTTGAAAAATTCAATGGCACTAATTTTGAGTTGTGGAAACTCAAGATGGAGGACCTACTTGTTGATAGTGACCTATGGGAAATGGTATCTAGTGTGAAACTTACAACAATGTCACAAGCTGATTGGGACCTCAAAGATTGGAAGGCTAAGGGTCTCATAAGACTCTATTTAGCTGACTCTGTCCTATTGAATGTCCATGAGGAAAAGAGCACGAAAGATCTTTGGAAGAAGTTGGGTGATGTTTATCAGGCCAAGTCCTTGGTAAACAAAATCTTCCTGAAAAAGAAGTTGTTCACTTTGAAGATGGAAGACGGAGGATCTATTGTAGATCACATGAATGCTTTCAACATGATCATTGCACAATTGACATCTATGGGTGTGAAAATGGAGGAGAATCATTACATGACCCTGCTTTGTTCTTTTCCAGATTTGTGGGATCATCTTGTCATGGCTATCGAAAGCACCACTACCACCTTCAAGATGGAAGATGTGGTGTCCTCATTGTTATCCAAAGAAATACAGAGGAAGTCCTCTGAGGCAGCCAAAGAGGCTCTTGTGGTTCATGAAAGACCCAAAGAGAAAGGGAAGAAGAAGGAAAAGAAAGCTAATAAGGGTAGATCCAAATCTCCTAGAAAGTCCAAGGCCCTTTGTTGGAACTATGGTAAAACCAGACATTTCCAAAAGGAATGTAAAGAGGAGAAGAAAAAGAAGAAATCTCCTGATTCAGACTCTGACAAGTCACAAGATGATGGTGATGTCTTCATCACAGCCCTTGCCACCAATGTATCTGATGATGTGTGGTTGATTGATTCTGGTGGATCATTCCACATGACCTCGCATCAAGACTGGTTCATGAAATATGAAGAGTTTGATGGTGGAAGAGTATACTTGGGTGATGACTCTCAGCTAAAGATAGTTGGTTGTGGAAGAGTCTCAATCTGATTCCTTGATGAATGAGTGAAGGGGATCACTGGAGTTATGCACATTCTAGGCCTTACACGGAACCTGCTTTCTGTAAGTATGTTCAATGATGTAGGTGTGCAGGTTGTCTTTTTGAAGGATGGATGCAATATGGCTAGAGGATCTATGGTGCTTATAAAGGGTACTTGGAGAGGTACTCTGTTTTAGATGGAGGCATGCACTTCATAGTGCAATAGTTCTTCTGACTCAAAGAAATGAGCTCCAGTCACTTCATCCCCACCATCTAAATGAGCAGTGAAGAAGTCTATTGTAACTAGTTCTGATGGTAGTGCACATGCTATGGAAGCTAAGCTTCCTGCTGAAAAGACTGTGTTATGGCATTTGAGATATCACCACATTGGTGAGAAGTGTCTACGTACCCTAAAAAAATAAAAACCTCGTTTAGGGGTTAAATGATTGTAATCTTGAGTTTGACTTTTGCGAACATTGTATTTATGGAAAACAAAATCGTGTTTAGTTTTACTCTAGTTCTCAGAAGTCTTCTTGTGTATTGCATCTTATTCATTCTGACATGTTTGTTCCTGTTAATGTTCCTTCAATTTCAAAATCTGTATATTTTGTATCTTGCATAGATGATTACAGTAAAAGGACATGGGTTTATTTTATCAGAAGCAAGACTAAAGTCTTTAGTCAGTTTAAGGAGTTTAAAGCGTTTGCTAAAAATCAGACTAGTAAAAAGATTAAGTGTTTGAGAACTGACAATAGTGGTGAGTTTTGTTCGATAGAGTTTGATAAGTTCTACAAAGAGTAAGGGATTGAAATGAATAAGACAACTCCATATACCCCACAACAAAATGGAGTTGCAGAGAGGATGAACAGGACACTGATGGAGAAGGATAGGAGTATGCTTAGTGGAGCAAGCCTTAAACAAAAGTTTTAGGCTGAAGCTGTTGCCACTACTTTCTATCTGGTAAACAGATCTCCTACATCAGCTCTTGCTGGTAAGACACCTATGGAGGTGTGGTCTGGTAAGAAGCCTTCACTTAGACATCTTCATGTTTTTGGTTGTGAGGCATATGCACGTGTGCCTAGGGAGAAACGGCCTAAATTGGAGAACAAGGCTATTAAATGTATTTTCATTGGCTATGGTGTTGGTGTGAAAGGATGCAAGCTTTGGGATCTAGTGGATGAAAAAGTGTTGTATAGCAAAAGTCTTATCTTCAAAGAGATAACACCACCTTCCATTGTTCTATAGGTAGAATAGATAGAAAAGAAAGAGGATGCACTTCAGTTTTTTCTACCCCTGAGAAGATTGAACAAACAGACCCTGTGAGACCTGATGATGAGGAGAGCTCTAGTAGCTCTGAAAGCTCAGAAGAAGCAGAACCTCAATCTTAGCCATTGAGGAGGTCTACACGAACAAGAAAGCAACCTGATAGGTTTGGTTATTCATTACTTGATTCTAGTTGTGCTTTTGCTTTACTTTCTAACACTGATGAGCCTAGAACTATGAAAGAGGCTATGGGAATGAAAGATGCAGGTTCCTGGAATGAGGCCATGGAGGATGAGATGGCTTCCTTGGAAAAGTACAAAACATGGGACTTGGTGCCTTTACCTAATGGACGGAAACCCATTAGATGCAAATGGGTGTTCAAGAAGAAATTCAGTGCAGATGGCAGTGTTGAAAAGTACAAGGCTAGATTGGTTGTGAAGGGGTATTCACAAGTGGAGGGTTGCAAAGATGACATCCATTCGATCCTTGTTATCTCTTGCAGCTTCTCATGACTTAGAGGTAGAACAGATGGATGTGAAGATAGCTTTCCTTCATGGTGATTTGGAGGAAGAAATCTACATGTTATAACCAGTGCATTACATAGTGAAATGTGAAGAAAATTTGGTTTCCAAATTGAAAAAGTCTTGGTATGGTTTGAAGCAGTCTCCTAGGATGTGGTACTTAAATTTTGATGCCTTTGTGTTGTCAATTGGATTTGTGAGATTGAAATTGGATCACTGTGTGTATTATAAGTTTGATGGTGATCATGTTCTCATTGTTGCATTATATGTTGATGATATGTTGCTGATTGGGAAGGGTAAGAATATGATTTTTGATTTTAAGTTCTAGTTGGTAGTACAGTTTGAAATGAAAGATTTAGGGGCAGCTAGGTACATTGTAGGAGTGGAAATCAGAAGAGACAGAACTAACAAAAAACTTTGGTTAAGCCAGAATAAGTATGTGAAGACCATGTTGGATAGGCTTAGCATGGCAGATTGTAGATCATTGTGTGTTCCTATTTCATTGGGGTCAAAGTTGTCTGTTAATGATTGTCCAAAATCTCCTAGTGAGGTGGAGGACATGAACAGAGTACCTTATGCTAGTGTTGTTGGCAATTTGATGTATGCTAAGGTCTGCACAAGACCAGACATTGCCCAAGCAGTGGGAGTCCTTAGTTGATTTATGGCTAATCCTAGATGGGTACATTGGGATGCAGTTAAGCGAGTGTTCAGATATTTGAGGAGTACTTCTGATTATTCTATTTGCTATCATGGCAAAGCTACAGGACCTCTGCTTTCAGTTTGTATTCGTGGATTTGTGGATTATGATTGGGCAGGTGACATTGACAGTAGGAGATCCACCAGTGCATATGTGTCCACAATGTTTGGTGGTTCAATTAGTTGGATGAGTAAGCAACAACCTATGGTTGCTTTGTCCATGACAGAAGCTGAGTACATGGTAGCAACTCATGCTTGTAAGGAAGCCATTTGGCTTAAGATATTGTGTTCAGATATTGGTGTTGATGCAGGATAGATTACGATTTGTTGTGATAGTCAGAATGTGATTTGCCTTGCAAAGAATCCAACTTTCTATGCCAGAACAAAGCATATTGATGTACAGTTTCACTTCATATGAGACATGGTAGAGTATGGGAAGGTGTATTTGGAGAAGCTAGATACTTTGAAGAATGTTGCAGATGCATTGATGAAGCAAGTGGGCACAAAGAAGTTCAGATGGTGTTCGGAGTCTATGGGCCTGTCGGCCTATAGTAGTTAAATCCTGTTAATTCTATTGGCTCTTACAAGGTGTTCGACAAGTGGGAGAATGTTGGGAATTAAGATGTCTCAAGCTTGGTAATTCCTTGTATTAATTTCATTGTATTTATTTATTTATTTCCTATGTTGTAGATTAAATTGTAAATTCATATTATCATCTTGTGGTAGGTGGCACGGTGATGTGTCATCCTACATGGAAGATGACAACTTGTAATTTTGTCCTCACATGAGGAGATAGGCATCCCACTTTGTGGTAGGAATAGTTTTCCATGTGTCAGCATCTTGGATGTTGTGTAAGGGAATTTTGACTGTAACAGTCATGACAGATTCCTATGATGAAGTTATGACATGTAAGAGTCAGAAATAGGAGATTCTATGATAGGTGAAGACATGTGTCGAAGAGCATCTTTGGGTGCCCCAAGGTGGACTAGACATGTTGTAAGAGAATATTCTATTTATAGCCTATGTATGACAGATTCTCTTACAACTATAAGTTGTAACTGCTATGATAGATTCTATGACTGTCGTAAGAGTCGTAAGAGCATCTATCATAGCCCATTTTAGAAATAGGTGACCTCTTTGGGATGGGATGTGTGGACAAGTGTCAGAAGCATCTTACAATGTTGACCAAGTGTCCATAGGCATGGGTTTTAGGCCATGAGGCCAAGTTGGACGCCCATTCCAAGATAGAAGCAATTTTGCCCTATATTTTCTATATAAACAGGTGCTTGGAGGAGGAGATGTATTACAAGTTTGATAGGTACTATTTTGCTACTAGTTTGTCTTCAGATACGAGTGTCAAAGATTCCTGAGAGCTTGTATTGCAAGTGTATTGTAAACTATTTTAGTTTTGTTAATACATTGTGCATGTTTTGGAATGTGGGGTTTTTCACCCGGTAAGGGTTTTCCCCACATATATCTTGTGTCTCTCTTCTTCTGTCTCACTTTCTATTTATGTGTTTGCTGCAATATCTCTGTTATCTCAGTTAGTGGGTTTAACATTACTGTAATAGTAAGGATAAAATTGAATTTGCACTCTCCTCCCCTCATTATATTAGTGTAGGAAGCGATTTCCACACACCTAGCTTTCTTTCATTTTCATATAATTATTTCCATTTGTCCATGTAATGAATCATTACAAAAACTTTAAAGTAAGTATAATTTGAGTATCCCCAAACATTTTTTGGGTAGAGTTGAAATAAGTGACTCAAGAGGGGCATTGTAAGATGAAATTTTAAGAATGTGTTACACCTTTAATAATACTAAAGGATAAGAGATTGTCTGTAGCTTCCCCTTGTGTACTTGTTGTTGCCTATTAGATTATTAATAGATTATTAGAGAATTCCTTCATAGATTAATATTAGATTCTTAATAGATTAATAGATTAATATTATTTCCTGGCATCAAATGCACCTCAGAAAATCCTGACCAATCCTTACTGCATCATATGTGAGTTAACCCCTGTTACTATTTCTACAAATTTATTCTATATGCTGCCATTTCAAAACTTTAGATATAATGTCACTCTTCTTGATATGGTTTATTGAAGTTCTCAAAATATTGACTTTATTCGAGAGATGTTCTTTTCTAAACTTCATCATGTCCCTCTCTATGTCAAGTTATGTTTGAATATATTTGACGCTCTTTTCTAATATATTATTATTAGATGTTAGCTACATGAAATCTCTGAGAATCTTTGAATACTCTCTCTATGTCCCTCTCTATGTCAAGTTATGTTTGAATGCATTGCACACCTTATGTAATTCATAATCCATGGAAATTCATAGAAAATAGAGGAATGCTTCCCCTTGTGCACTTGTTGTTTCTTGTTAAATTATTATAGGGGCTTCCACTTATTATCGAATCAAAACCTCCAATTGAATTAATCATTTCATCACTTCTTTCTTTAGATTCTAGACATGGACCACCTAAATCAATTTACCCTTTTGATCTCTCTCTCTCTCTCTCTCTCTCTCTCTCTCTCTCTCTCTCTCTCTCTCTCTTTTTTAAGGTAAGTAGATTTTGAATATCCCCAAACATTTTCTAGGTAGAGTTGAAATAAGTAACTCAAGAGTAGCATTGTAAGACAAAATTGTAAGAATGTGTTACACCTTTAATAATATGGTATTATTTTGTCAAGTTATGTTTGAATGCATCGAACACCTTATGTAATTCATAATCCATGGAAATTAATAGAAAATAGAGGAATACTTCCCCTAGTTGTGCACTTGTCATTTCTTGTCAGATTATTAAAGGGGCTTCCACATATTATCAAATCAAAACCTCCAATTGAATTGATCATTTCATCACTTCTTTCTTTAGATTATGCACATCTTCCACCTAAATCAATTTACCCTTTGATCTTTCTCTATCTCTCTCTTACCTTCTATCTTTCTTTCTCTCTCCCTCTTTATCTCTCTATATCTGTACCTCTCTCTATGTCCCTCTTTATCTAATTTCATCTCCTCTCTCTTTCTTTCAATCTTTATATATGTCTCTCAGTCTCCTCTCTCTATATCTTTCTCTCCATCTTTATCTCTCTCTCTCTCTATCTCTTTGTCTCCCTCTCTATCTATCCATTTCTCTTTATCTCTCTTGGTCTCTATCTTCTTCTCTCTATAACTCTATCTCTATCTCCCCTTCTTTCTTCTTCTATCTCTCCTCTCTCTCTCTCTCACTCTCTTTATCTCTTTTTTGTATCTCTTTATCTCTCTCCCTCTTTTCAAAGGAAGCAAGGTACGTGGAAAACACTTCCTACATTGATCTACTGAGGAAAGATTTATGCAAATTTTAACTTTTATAGTTATAGATTAAGATACACATTAACATAAAGACAATAACAACTTCCAAATGCAAACACAAAATTCACAACACAAGATATACGTGGGGAAAACCCTTTCAAGTAAAAAACCCCACACTCCAAAGCTGCCCAATATATTATTTAGGAATCATGAAGATTACAATATACTTGCAGAGAAAGATTTTACAGGAGTATATCCAACCAGAGATCTAGGAGGTAAATCGACATCTATAAGATTCTTACACATAACCTCCATCTCAATATCTTGATATATAGGAGATACAATACAGTACACCACCAATGATAATTACAAAACCATGAGCTAAAACCACCCAAAAGTGGCACCCAAATTATCTCCAATCAAAGAAGCCTTGTGATGTGTCAAAACACACATTGACACATGTAACTCTCCCCTTTATAGCTCTTTTATGTGTCCAACATGTTTTTACATTTCCCAAAAATAGAAGGTCCAACTTCTGGAGGCCATAACTTTAGATCTGGGTGTCCGATTGACGAACCGTTTGATGCGTCGGAAAGCTCGTGAAGAGATCTATTACCCTATAACCCACTTCATTGGTTATGATGATTTTTGAAGCATTTAGGGAAGTTTTGATTCTAGTAATTGAGTTCAAAGACTTTTTCTGATAGTTTCAAAAAATATAAACTTTAATATCTTGCAATCTAGATATGATCTTGAGACGAAACTCACCCAAGATGTTCACTTAGCTGTTCCTCATCTTCTGGGAAGAATTTTAGGTCAATCTGAGCTCAATCAAAGGACATACTAAAAATAGTAACTCTTGCTATTTTTAGCTCGTTTGGAAACTTTGAAAGTTCTAAACCATTCTCCAAGACAAAGGGTATACAAAAGGACCAAAACTGAGAATAATAGTAATATTTTGAAGTTACAAGGTTGAGACACTTTTCTTAACATTCTCCCACTTGTCAAACACCTTGCAAGAGCAAAGGGAATATCAACACCATGATTTAATTGCCAGGGGCCAAGAGGCCCATATACTATGAACACCATCTAAACATCTTTGTACTCACAGGTTTTGTTAAGGAATCTACAACATTTGTCAAAGTATCAAATTTCTCCAAGTTTACCTTTCCATCCTCTACCATGTCACAAACAAAATGATATTAGACATCAATATGCTTAGTACTTGCATGGAAAGTAGGATTTTTTGCCAAACATAGGGTACTTTCATTGTCACAACAAATGGTAATCTTCCCTGCATCAAACCCAACATAAAAACATAATCTCTTAAGCCAAATGGATTCTTTACAAGCATGAGTTGCTACCATGTACTCAACTTCAGTAGTGGACAAAGTGACCATAGGTTGCTGCTTACTCATCCAACTAATATCACCACCAAACATAGTGAACACATAAGCACTGGTGGATCTCCTACTGTTAATGTCACCTACCCAGTTTGAATCCACAAATCCATGAATACAAAGTGAATGCTGATGTCCTATAGGATAACCATGATAATAGAAGGAATACTCAGAAGTACCCTGTAAATATCTAAATGCTCTCTCCACTGCATCCCAATGCACCTATCCAAAATTAGCCATAAATTGACTAAGGACTCCCACTGCTTGGGAAATGTCTGGTCTTGTATAGACCATCGCATACATCAAACTACCAACCGCATTAGCATAAGGAACTCTGTTCATATCCTCTATCTCAGAAGGAGACTCTAGACAATCTTCAACAAATAACTTTGTCCCCATTGAAATAGGAACAGTTAAAGGTCTGCAATCCACCATGCTGAATCTCTCCAACACAGTGTTAACATACTTATTCTAGCCTAACCAAAGTTTTCTATTTGCTCTATCTCTTCTGATCTCCATCCCCAGAATGTACTGAGCTGCCCCTAGATTTTTCATCTCAAACTGTGCTGACAATTGAGACTTCAAATCAAAAATCAAACTTTTACCATTCCCAATGAGTAACATATCATCAACATACAATGTAATAATGAGAATGCGATCATTGTCAAACTTGTAATAAACACAATGATCTGATTTTGATCTCTAAAATCCAATACTCAACACAAAGGCATCAAACTTCTGGTACCACATCCTAGGAGACTGTTTCAAACCATACAAAGACTTTTTCAACTTGCAAACCAGATTTTCGTTACCTTTCACCACGTAGTGCTCTAGCAGTGACATATATCTATTTCCTCCTCCAAGTCGCCATGAAGGAATGTTGTATTCACATCCATCTATCCCACTTCTAGATCATATGCTGCTACAAGAGATAATAGGAACTGAATGGATGTCAGCTTTGCAACGGGAGAGAAAATCTCACCATAGTCAATTCCCTCCACCTGAGAATACCCCTTTGCAACCAATCTAGCCTTATTTTTCTCAACACTACCATCTACATCTAATTTCTTTTTGAACACCAATTTGTATCCAACAGGTTTTCATCCTTCAGGCAAAGGTACCAAGTCCCAAATATTATTCTTTTCCAAAGAAGTCATCTCCTCTTCCATGGCCTCCTTCCAAGAACCTGCATCTTTCATACCCATATCCTCTTTCACAGTTCTAAGCATCAGTGTTAGAAATCAAAGAAAAAATACAACTGGAATCACGAAATGAATAACCAAACCTATTAGGTTGCTACCTTATTCATGTGGACCTCTTCAAAGATTGAGGTTGAGGTTCTTCATCTTCTTCTAAACTTTCAAAATTACTAGAGCTCTCCTCATTATCAGGTCCAATAGATGTTTTTGGTTCAACTTTCTCAAGGGTGGAAGGAAGATGAACCACATCATCTTTCTTCTCTTCTTTCTTTGGCTACAAGACAACAGAAGAAGGATTGAGCTCTCTGAAGATCACACTTCTACTATATAGAACTCTCTTAGCCATTAGATCCCAAAGCTTGTACCCTTTCACACTGATGCCATAACCGATGAAGATACACTTTATAGCCTTGTTCTCCAACTTAGACCTCTTCTCTTAGGCACATGTGCGTATGCCTCACAACCAAATACTTGAATGTGTCTTAATAAAGGATTTTTACCAGACCATACCTCCATAGGTGTCTTATCAATGAGTGTTGATGTAGGAGACCTGTTAACCATATAACAAGCAGTAGCAACAACTTCAGCCCAAAACTTTTGTTCAAGACCAGCTCCACTTAGCATACTCCTTGCCCTCTCCATCAACATTCTATTCATCCTCTTTGTAACTCCATTTTGCTGAGGAGTATACGAAGTTGTCTTGTGCCTCTCAATCCCCTATTCTTTATAGAACTTGTTGAAATCTGCTAAAAAAAACTCACCACTGTTGTCAGTCCTCAAACACTTAATCTTTCTATCTTTCTGATTCTCTACAAGAGCTTTGAACTCTTTGAATCTATTAAAGACTTTAGATTTACTTCTAAGGAAATACACCCATGTCCTTCTACTGTAGTCATCAATGAATGAAACAAAGTAAACAGATTTTGAAATTGAAAGAACATTAACAAGACCAAACACATCAGAATGAATCAAGTCCAACACCTCAAAAGATTTGTGAGAACTGGAATAAAACTAAACATGGTTTTGTTTTCCATAAATGCAATGTTCACAGAAATTGAACTCAAGATTACAGTCATTCATACCCCAAACAAGATTTTTATTATTTAGGGTCCTCAAACCCTTTTCACCAATGTGACCAAACCTTTGGTGCCATAACATTGTCTTCTCAGCTGGAAGTTTCATCTCCATAGAATGAGCACCCTTAGGTACCTAGAAAGCACGACCATCAAAAGTAGATGCAATAGTCTTTTTCTCTACTAGTTCCAATGGTGAGGATGAAGACTCTGAAGCTCTCTTCTTTGAAACAGAGGCACTATTGTACCGAACTGCGCATGCATCAATCTAAAACAGAGTCCCAATCTAAACACCCTTAGCCAACACCATAGATCCTCTAGTCTTCTTGCATCCTCCATTAGAGAAAACAACCTGCACACCCACATCATTCAACTTAATTATAAAAAGAAGGCTTTGTGTCAAACTAGGGATATGTAGAACACCATTGATTCCCTTCACTCATCCATCAGGGAATCGAATCAAGACTCTCCACGGCCAACAATCTTTAGGTGAGAATCATCACCCAAGTACACCTTTCCACCATCGTATTATTCATACTTCAAAAACCAACCCTGATGCGAGGTTATGTGAAAAGATGCACCAGAGTCAATAAGCCACACATCCTCAGATGCATGTGTTGCCAAGGCAGTGACAAATGCTTCTCCTTCATCCTAAAAGGACTTGTTAGAATCTAAATCATAATTCTTCTTTTTCTTTCCCTTCTCTTTAGATCTACCACAAACCACAAGAGCCTCCTTGGCCAATTTAGAAGATTTTCTCTGCATCTCTTTAGACAACAACAAAGAAACCACTTCATCCATCTTGAAGGTGGTAGTGGTACTCCCAATGGCCATAACAAGGTGGTCCCAAGAATCTGGTAAGGAACACAGTAATGTCATACATCAATCCTCCTCCATCTTCACACCAACATAAGTCAACTGGGAAGCAAGCATATTAAATGTATTTAGGTGTTCAATGATAGATCCTCCATCTTCCATCCCCATAGAATACAATTTCATTCACAGGAATAACTTGTTCACCAAGGATTTAGCCTGATAAACATCTCCAAGCTTCTTCCAAAGTTTCTTTGTGGTCTTCTCTTCATGGATATTCAGGAGGACTAAATCAGCTAAACAAAGTCTTATCAAACCCTTAGCTTTTCAATCTTTGAGATCCTAGTCTTCTTGAGACATTGCCGTTGGTTTTGTACCAAATATGGCATCCCATAAATCCTAATCTACAAGGATGTCCTCCATTTTGAGTTTCCACAACTCAAAATTACTGCCATTAAACTTCTCTATCTCAAACCTCCCAGATGTGCTCACCATCTCTTACGTGCAACAAAGATTTCAAAATCCTCTACACAAGCTCCCATTCAAATGAAGATCAGCTCAAAAAACTTCTACCCAACAACTAGAACCAAAGGTGATCAGGCTCTGATACCAATTGAAAGGAAGCAAGGTACGCGGAAAACACTTCCTACACTGATCTACTGAGGAAAGATTTATGCAAATTTTAATTTTTACAGTTACAGATTAAGATACACATTAATAGAAAGACAATAACAACTTCCAAATGCAAACACAAAACTCACAACACAAGATATATGTGGGGAAAACCCTTTCAGGTAAAAAACCCCACACTCCAAAGCTGCCCAATATATTATTTAGGAATCACAAAGATTACAATATACTTGTAGAGCAAGATTTTACAGGAGTATATCCAACCAGAGATCTAGGAGGCAACTCGACATCTATAAGATTCTTACACACAACCTCCATCTCAAGCTCTTGATATAGAGGAGATACAATATAGTACACTGCCAATGGTAATTACAAAACCATGAGCTAAAACCACCCAAAAGTGGCACCCAAATTATCTCCAATTAAAGATGCCTTGTGATGTGTCAAAACACACACTGACATGTGTAACTCTCCCCTTTACAACTCTTTTATGTGTCCAACATGTTTTTACATTTCCCAAAAATAGAAGGTCCAACTTCCAGAGGCCATAACTTTTGATCTGGGTGTTTGATTAATGAATGGTTTGATGCATCAGAAAGCTCGTGAAGAGATCTATCACCTTGTAATCCACTTTGTCGATTATGCTAATTTTTGAAGAAATTAGGGAAGTTTTAATGTTGGTAATTGAGTTCAAAGACTTTTTTCGGCAGTTACAAAAAATAAAAACTTTAATATCTCACAATCCAGATATGATCTTGAGACAAAACTCACCCAAGATGTTCACTTAGCTATTTTGCACCTTCTGGGACAAATTTTAGGTCAATATGAGCTCAATCGAAGGACTTACTAAAAATAGTAAGTCTCGCTATTTTTAGCTCGTTTGGAAACTTTTGGAAACTTTGAAAGTTCCAAACCATTCTTCAAGATAAAGGGTATTCAAAAAGACCAAAATTAGGAAGAATAGTAATCTTTTAAAGTCGCAAGGTTGAGACACTTTTCTTAAAATCTCTCTCTCTCTCTCTCTCTCTCTCTCTCTCTATCCCTCTATCTCTATCTCCCCTTCCTCTATCTCTATCTTTATATATGTCTCTCTATCTCCCCCTCTCTCTTTCTCTCTTCCTTTCTCTATCTCTTCTCCGTCTCTCTATCTTTATCTATCTCTCTCTTAACATGTCTCTTTCTTTCTATCTCCCTCTTTATATCTTTATATATTTACCTCTCTCTCTCTCTCTCTCTTTCTCTCTCTCTCTCTCTCTATAATCTTTCTCTCCATCTTTATCTCTCTATCTCTATCTATCTATTTCTCTTTAACCCTCTTGGTCTCTATCTCCCTCTCTCTCTCTCTCTATCCCTTTGTCTCTATAATCTACCCTTCTTTCTTCCTCTCTCTCTCTTACTCTCTCTTTCTATCTTCCTTTCTTCAAGCTCTATATTTCTCCACCTCTATCTTCCCTTCTTTCAGTCTCTCTTGATCTATCTTCATTCCCTTCTTTCTCTATATCTCTTTATATTATATTAGAAAGATATAAATATAGTATTGATTTTATTTTTTTGAGAGTATTTTTATTATAATTTAATAATAATTATATGTTCTATTTTAAAGAATATTCTAAATTAATATTTAACATATGTTTGAAAATTATATTTTCTTATAATAAATATTTGTTATTTATTAATAATAGTTTAAAGTGATATATATATATATATATATATATATATATATATAAAATAAACATTGGGAATGCCCACTGATTTGTTTAAATAAATAATGAGAAACTATTCTAAAAATGCATTATAAAACCTCAAATAACAAGTGATTAACCTTTATTTTTCTAGCAAAGGATATGTCTTATTTTCTTGACATGAATGTTACACAAAAGATTTAATCTATTAACAATTCAAATATATATTGAATTTGGTCCTCAAATATCTTTAGGATAGTTGGAAGAATATCTATTTGAAATAGATTCTTTACCCCAAGCACACACAAGGGAGGTGCCACTTAAAATATCTTAGTCACTATTGCCAAGTATCCTTTGTGCCCTTGCTTTGACCCTTACAATTTCATTTTCCCCTCCTATGTTTTCCTTGAAAACTTAAAGTGTGTCAATCTCTTCCATCCTAGACATTATGTTGGATGCTAACTACTTCCATGTGAAGCATGACTCACAATTTATAGCCTTATCAACAAATAGACATGATAGGTCTAACTCCTATGTAGGGCTACAATGTCAAAATCATGGAAACACATTGGCTTGGAGTCCAACACAGAGTCCACATCATTGACTCTCTTGTCCATGCCATTGGATATGACGTGTGTAATCTCTTACTTCAAGCCATTTATAAACCATAGAGTCTCTATGTGTTGTGGGATATTGATGTGTGTCAACAAGTTCTAGATGTGAATTGGCATTTTCAAAAAAATGTAGAATGAATGTCGTAGAGTATTTTGATTGTCTTTCTCCTCTATTAAGTCATATATGTCATTGATCCTTAAAAATAGGGCGAATGAAATGAAAATGAAAATGTTTGCAAATGTTTGACAAAGGTACAGTAACACAGATGGATGGATAAGATGATTTCACTCATTTTGCACCATTCTTCGAAGCCTTGTGCCATTGATCATCCATTCTAGCTCATCAAGTTCATTGAGGGAAGAAAAAATATGGAATTACTAAACTATTTAAGTGAAGCCAAGTACAAAATAAAGGATTTGTTACCAAAATACCATACATGTCTACAGTTGGCAATATCCATATCTACAACTAGTCCCATGCTTATTGTGCATTCAAATTTGCTACATAGAATAAAATAATAATAATAATAATGTCCATGATTTTCAATACTTATTTTTGGTAGCCTCTTCAATTTGGGCGGGATCTTGGCTATTAGAAAAAAGAAATTTATAATCTATTAAAGTCCATATTAGTACAAAATGAAAGTTTCATTATTCTTTCAAGTTACACTTGAATGCATTGCATGCCTTACATAATTCACAATCTATGAAAATTCATAGAACATAGAAGAATGCTTGCCCTCTAACCCATCCCTTGTGTTCCCGTTGTTTCTTGTCAAATTCTGTACATCTTCCACCTCAATAAATTTACCCTTTTGATGTGTTTTTTCCACCTAAATTTTGAGGATAAGCTTGTTTTCTTTAAAAAAATTTGTAGATACAACATAATTGAGTGGTACACCCAAATAATGCAAAGCAACTTCTACACCCCTAGTTCTAGAGAACAAAGGAAGGATATTGATCATCTTTAGATAAATAGGATTCAAAACATAAATATGGTATCCTATAATGAATCAATCAAAGTGATACATTTTCCCTCTTCTTCCATTTTTACATCTATGAAAGCTAGTTGACTCACTACTACATGAAAAACATTATAATGTTTGGTTTCAAAGTCGCCTTCATGCATCTTTAAAGAATACAAATTTGTTTTCAAAAATAACTTATTTACAAGACACTTAGTTTGATATAATGCAATAATATTATCTCATAAACTCTTAGCAATGTTTTGAACTCAAACATTCATGAAGACTGAATTATAAAGACAACCTAATGGTAGATCTATCTCTTCTATTCAGCATGTCCCATTCATCTTGATCCATTGCTGATGGTAGAAAACTGAGTGCAACAATTATTATGATCCATTGATCTCTCCACTAAAAGATCTTCAACCTTCAATTTCCACGACTCAAAGTTTTACCTCTCTCTCTCTCTAAGTCTCTACCTCTCTATATATAATATTACACTAATTAAATAAAAATGAAATTCCAATAAAAAACAAGGAGAAGCCTTTCATAGATAAAAACAAAAAAGTAGGTACCGCTCTAGTTCACTCCCCAAAATTATGATTCAAACCACATAAATAAATAGTCACTGGGAAAATAAAATCAATATAACATATGCCTATAAAAATCACTCAAGACTTTATGTAAATAAAAATACTAAAGAATGCACAGGGATACACGAAATGCATAAAGACATTACAATCAATTGACAATATCTTTTTTTCTAAATTTTTTTCGAGACCAAGGCAAACAATATATTATCTTTGTCTCTACCTCCCTCCCCCCTTCTCTCTCACACACTTCCTCTCTTCAAGATATCTCTTTCCCAATCTCTCTCTCTCTCTACATGGCAACTCAATTTGAATATAAATTGAGATCTACCTACAAAGAGACAAAAGCCTTTTGGTTGTGGTGGCCTTTCCATATTCTCTATTTTGGTAGCCATTTCAAACTCTAAAATGTGATCCAATAAGGTCTCATTGCACTTTCAATTGAGATACACCTATAGAGAGATGAAAGCCTTTTGATCATGGTGTCATAGTGCCCCCCCTCTCTCTCTCTCTCATATAACAAATATAAATAAATAGTTAACATATAATATATTTAATATAAGTATATGATTTTATAATATAATATTATGTTAGGAATAAATTTAACAATTTACAATGTACTAAATGTGGTATTTAACAATAAATATAATTTTCTATTATATTTTGTATATATAAAATAATATAACATAGCGCTAAATATATATAAATATATAATATATAATATATAATTGTATAATGTAATAATGTACTTAAATTATTTGACAATGCGACAATGATGATATATTTGATGTTTCATTAATTTCTTAACAGTATAATCACTTTTCTAGCCCATCCCTTGTGTTCATGTTGTTGCCTATCAAATTATTATAGGGGCTTCCACCTATTATTAGATCAAAACTTGCAATTGAATGTTTTAGTTTTTCTTTAATTAGTATCTTCTATTTTCTAATTTTTCAATTGGTGGTAACATTTTTATTAAATCTTTTTTCTAATGTTCTTGGTCCTCATTTCAAATCGTATCAGTTGAAAAGTAAAAAATAGTTTCTAATGTTCTTTGTCAATTGGATATGGATGTATGTTGGACAAAATACCACTTGTAAATGTCATGAGCTAGGATGCATATGAGTGATTGGCATAGCATTTTGGAAACAGGCTATAGTGATAAATTTCAATGCAGTGATAAATAGTTTGCTATAGCATTTTTATTTTATTTTACTTTTGTCTTATTCTCAACATTTATAATATAGTAAAACCCTCGCCCATGCCATGGGAAGGTTCCAATTTTAAAGGATATAGGATGTATGTAAGATTTAAAGTTGTAGAGCTTGAAAATAAATTGTTAATAATTATACCATTTTTGTCATCAAATGATACCATTTTTTACACTAATATTTTTGTTGATTTAGATCTAAAAGAAATGCATGCATTAAAGTCTTAGTATACTATTGAGATTGTCATTCTATCTTCATTATCTTTATTAAGTACAAACATTCTTTCTTCTAGCTTTGACAATCAAATGTTTATTTTTTTTATTGTAAATGACAGTGAAAATGCCATGATCTAGGATGCATGAGTGACTGGCATGGCATTTTGGAAACTCCAAGAGCTAAGTTCCCCATAATTGCAATAAAATAGGTTATGTTCTCACAATGATACACAAAACCTATGCTAAGTTATCCTATGTGAAATCATGTATGATGGGTGCACGTACCGAACCATAAAATTATGGTATTTATATTATATATTTAGCATTATGATATTCTTGAAGATTAACCTAGGTGGTGATTGCAGTGAAAAGGATTTAGCATATATTCCATAGTATAACATATTGTCTATAGAGAAAGAGACATAAAGCAATGTGAATGAGAGATGTAAAGTATTAAGCAATCTTTTTAATGATAATGGAGAGGCAATTTTATAAACCTTGAGAAATGGTTTCAACTACCTCATATTAGACATATAATATAATCTAATAATCAAAGACACATTTGCACTAAGTATCCACAATATTCTAAGGTTGTTACTTCTAGAGGCCCTGCAATGGAAGAGTTGTGTACAATGTCCATGGAGCCACTAAAGTCGGTTGAATATGGGCAATATGGGCATCAAGATATGTGTTCACTGTGCATTTCTAGTTTGTTCAATATAAAGTGAAGGCCTACGAATATTGTGCAATGGCACCTTAGTGTCCAATTGGTATGTGTATACAATGTGTTTGTTATGCCGATAAGGCGTCTTACAGTGGCGAGCGGGGGTGAGAGCTCGTAAACAAAAATAGTGTAAATTAAATTTAGAAAAAATTTAAAAAACCAGAAAATTATGCGTTGGTAAAGTTCTTGCCATTGCCGTTTCTCCTTTGCCATTTTTCCCTTCAATTACCATTTTTTCATTCTCGGTCAATAATCTCCGTCTGTCCTCTACACCTTCTGCCATTACTCATTAATTTCATTAAATATTTTCTATAACATCTCTCCTCCATTTCTGACGATATCATTGCTTTTCTATTTGCCTTTGCAATGCCCTCATGATTTATCTGTTTTATCATTCAAATGTCCTCAATGTCGGTATTTACTCTTTCATAGCCCTGTGATGGCATGTAATCTTTGAGACCTGAACATTTCATGTTGAAAACTAGCACTTGCTGAGGGCTTCATTTCTTGAATATCTATCAATTAAGATTTTAGGTTTTGTGGTGTGTATTTTTTCTTATTTATTTTGATTGGTTAAATCTTCCGTGACATTGGTTTGTAGTAACATGCACTATGCGATCTTTGAGATTTGAGAACCCTAAAATCCCTCAGCAATATTTGGGTTTGTGTTGATACAAAACAGTTTTTGGAGGGTTAATAACTAGAGAACTGTATAGCTAGCTAGCTTGCTAATTTACTTTAATGTTATCAAATCTTTGATGGATATATGTTTGAGATCTAAGCATTTTATGTTGAATATTATCAACTATTACTGAGGGCATTTAGGGTTGCAAACATTTGTAGCAGCGGAATCATTTTTAAAGTTTCTATTTGATTTTTTGTTCTAATGTTTATCAAAATGATCTGTACTTTGTGAAATGTAATTCATCCTTTTCTCCTATCAATTAGTAAAGCCCCTAAGCAAAAAACATGTAAATTAAATTAAAAAATAAAAAAAGAAAAAAATCGTGTCAGAAAAAGTGTATTAATTGTAGTTTACCGTGTCCAACAAGGAAATGCAGCATTTTTTTGTTTGGAATTTGCCTCGTCATCAATTACATGATGTGAACTCTGATTTTTATGCTCTATTCGAAAAGTATTAGATATACCATGTCTTCAAAACTTTGAAAACCATTCATAGTATTTCTTTGCAATGTAAATTTTATTTGATCTTTACTCCTACGCAACCAAATCATTCCTTTGCCAAATTATTAAATTGTTAAATAACTACTCTTCAGAATGTCATCCTTTTTTAAAAGAAAGGAAGTATATTCAAATTTATAGACCCTTGTCTTTTATTTTTCAAATGGGATAATTCTATTTTAGATTCGTTAATGAAAATTGGGATAAATTTGATATTTTTTATTAAAAACTTCTATGACATTTTTGAGTAAAGATATAGTTATATAATTATTATATCAATTATGTTATTATGCTTCATAGGTTATATTATAATTAAATAACAAATATATATATATATATATATATAAACATAAAAAATTATGATTTAGTAATTATAGATAGACATATAATTAAATAAAAAATATATATAATATATTTAATATAAACATACAAATTTATGATTGGTCTCATGACCATTCCATGCATAAGGGTCAAAGATGAGGCTATAATAGAAAATCTCATCCACACTTCCACATCCATGCATGTTCAGCTCCATGTTGTCTATCAAGACATCAACCTTCTCCCATCTCTTCTCAAATAAGTAGATGGGTTTAATTAGTAGATTAGGACTGTTAGTGCCTGAATCGACAGACTGTTTGCTAGTTCCAATGCACAGGCAGATTCGGCCAATAGATACGGGAGGTTGCGTGAGCTGCCTCCCCTTCACTTCTAGTTTTCCCGCACCAAGGGGGGTATCCCTATAGTTAAAGATTTATCTTTGACTCACCCAATGATGAAAAGATTTAGCTTTACAACAACAGGAAGAATACTCTCACGTATGGACCAAGGTTTGAATGATAGATCACAAGTTTGGCAACACTCTTGGAAATATCTAACTGGTTGAGAATAAGAGTATGTAGGGGTCCTGATCCTATTCCTACAAACTAACAGGTTGGGAAATTGAAAGGATTTTAAATAATGTTTTGGGTACAAGACACGGGGTTTTGGATCATAACTACTAATCCAGAAGCAGACCGATGCCTATCTCGGGGCAAGGACTCAACTAGACGTATACAAGAGAATGGCTTGCAATTGGAATTCAAGTTTCAAGGGGTTAGGACTTGTATTTTCCTTACAAACACCACCCAAGGATAAGTATTTAACTATCTCTACTTGCATACATCCCAGCTGACATACAATCTTCTCCATACTCAACCTAAAACAATTTAATCCACTCCTTGAATGGAAGTTAGAGATTAAGCATGTGATACATAAATCTATACCCTAGAATCTGAGAAACCCTTAGCAACTAGATTCAAAAGAAGAGAATGCATACAACACATGGAGACAGATAGATAAACACATGCAATAATGCATTTTTCATATAAAATGACAAGAAAATGAACATATGTGCAAGATGCACGCAAATACAACTCATAAACTCCAACAAAGATAAAATAGACAGTAAATGCTTTGTTTTTCGTTATTTTTCCCCCAAAAATGCCCAAGTCTTCAATAAAACTAAAATGAGTGACACAGTTTGCATTTTATAGTAAGACTGTGCACTTAGCAAATAATTACACGGCATTTCAAAATTTGCCAGATACAACGCACCATAGAATGGCGCTCAAAAATATTGAATGCAACATGAGAAATAGAGGAAGAGAGTAGGTAGAATGGGGATTCGTGCAGCCAACTAGAGATTTTCCCATTGAAAATGGTGGTTGGTCTGTCATTCCTTATCAGAATCCTTATCAATATCAATGCTTAGACTCCCACCATACTCAAACAGATCCATTCCATTATATGTATCAAAAGGGGTCGATCCAAGTGTTTCAGCTTCATTATTGTATACCACTGGTTCATGGGCAGCCGCACATGCATTTTCATTACCAATGAATTCCTTGTGTGGAGGAGTATCATCTTGTGTGTCACAAACAAAACCAAAATCAAATAAAGAACTATCATGCTCATTACTATTGCTTGTTTTAATCTCTGATTGCTCTTCATCATCTCCATGCATCTAAATAAAAGGCAATGACTCAAACATGGAACTGCTCCTTTGTTTGTTTATTTCTTCTCTATCTTGAGTACAATACTCACAATCATCTCCTCACATCCATTCAAACAAGCATTCATTGTTGTCCACAACCTCATCATTGTTTTCAGAATCAGATATCTCAACCTTGAAATGGGAGTCACCACTGATCCTCTCATTTGCATCCTTGACTGGTGAACAATCCAATTGAGCATTATTATCAACACTATGTTCAAGTATAGCATTCTCAACTTCTATCTTCTCATTTACACATTTATCTTCAAATGATGCCATGATCACTTGGCCATTTGTAGCTACACAACTACTATTCATCCTAAAGCTTGTGGATAGGGAATTCTGCATGTGCTCACTCCTCATTTTTTCTGTATTTTCTAAAAATTTGTATGACATCTGCATACTTGTTATCTTGAATTCCCTCAATATTACACTAGAGCCCTTTTCAAAACCTTCAAAGTATATGCCAATGCAGGCTAGAGTATCAAGTCTGAAGTCTTCAGGGATTTGTGAAAGGGCTACTACAAACCTATGACTGAAATCAGTAGTGGGCTCTTCATCTCGTCTTCTAATTTCCATCAATCTTGAAACAAGATCAGCAGGTTCTCTTGCAAATTCTTCTCTAAAACAGTCAACAAGTTCATCCCAATAGATAAAGGATCTCTTTGGAAAGCTCAAATACTAATCTCTAGCTCTTACACTAAAGGATCTCACAAAAAACTTTATCCACATATGTTCATCTCTAAATGAATGTTTCTCCTTAAAGCCATGAAAGTTTTGGATATGTGCACCCCCATCACACACACTGTGACCACTAAATCTAGGCATCTGATTGTAAATCTGAGTAGGCATACTTTCAACTTTATAGTCAACCCATGACAAATCTAATTGGTCATACAAAGGATCAAAAGGGCTGACAAGAGGTTTAGCATTCTGACTGGCAGACACAATAGGGTTATTATTTAACTAAGCCTGCTGAGCCTCTAAGGATATCAACCTATTCTTATCTCTTCAATATTTTTACATAACACTTCATCCCCCTCTTGACTGAGTATGAGTGAATACATACTTGGATTCATATAAATTTCAATCTCAGACATCCTATGTCTGCTTAAGACCTAAGGCTTCCCCTTGGGATTCAGCTTATGCAATAAAACAACAAATACAAGTGGGAAGAAACCATGTACCTTTTCTCATCTAGATGCTGAAGTCTTGAACAAAAAATATTTTATCACAACAACATACACCAACCTTTCATGTGCACTTAAATCTTATTTGCAGAGTCGCCACCTCTCCAAAGAGGATGGAATTTTCAAACAATTTTTTCTGAGTTCAATCCACCAACAGAGCACCACTTTTCACATGAAAGATCCAAATATCCAGTAATGATTTCACACTATTTGACTCTCCCCAGTAGAGTCACCATTTCTGTTAGTACCCGAATCGGTAGAGGATTTGCTAGTTCCAATGCATAGGTAGATTCAGCCAATAGATACGGGAGGTTGTGTGAGCTGCCTCCCCTTCACTTCTGGTTCTGCTACACCAAGGGGGGTATCCCTATAGCTAAAGATTTATCTTTGACTCACCCAATGACAGAAAGACTTAGCTTTACAACAACAGGAAGAATACTCTCACGTATGGACCAAGGTTTGAATGATAGATCACAAATTTGACAACACTCTTGGACATATCTAACTGGTTGAGAATGAGATTATGCATGGGGCCTGATCCTATTCCTATAAACTAACAGGTTGGGAAATTGAAAGGATTTGAATTAATGTTTTGGGTGCAAGACAGGGGGTTTTGGATCATAACTACTAATCCAGAAGCAGACCAGTACCTATCTCGGGGCAAGGACTCAACTAGATGTATACAAGAGAATGACTTGCAACTGGCATTCAAGCTTCAAGGGGTTATGACTGGTATTTGCCTTACAATCACCACCCAAGGATAAGTATTTAACTATCTCTACTTACATACATCCCAGCTGACATACAATCTTCTCCATACTCAACCTAAAACAATTTAATCCACTCCTTGAATGGAAGTTAGAGATTAAGCATGTGATACATAAATCTATACCCTAGAATCTAAGAAACCCTTAGCAACCAGATTCAAAAGAAGAGAATGCATACAACACATGGAGACATGCAGATAAACACATGCAATAATGCATTTTTCATATAAAATGACAAGAAACTGAACATATGTGCAAGATGCACTCAAATGCAACTCATAAACTCCAACAGAGATAAAACAGACAGTAAATGCTCTATTTTTTGTTATTTTTTCCCCAAAAGCCCAAGTCTTCAACAAAACTAAAATGAGTGACACAGTTTGCATTTTATAGTAAGACTGTGCACTCAGCAAATAATTACAAGGCATTTCAAAATTTGCCAGATACATCGCACCACAGAATGGTGCTCAAAAATATTGAATGTAGCATGAGAAACAGAGGAAGAGAGTAGGTAGAATGGGGATTCGTGCAGCTAAATGGAGATTTTCCCATTGAAAATGGTGGTTGGTCTGTCATGCCATCGATCATGCATCTGCAACTGCCATTAATGTCAACCTACCCACAGCCTCAATAGCTTCACCTATTTCTAAATTTTTTCCCGCCTAAAACGCAGCTGCATACAAAGAAATTCTTCGCTCATTTGAACATCTGGAACAGGCCATCGATTTCCCCCATCGCTAAAATCCATGGCCTCAAAACACCTTGAAAAGTTTCTAGCCAATGAAATTGTGCCACGTGGGCACCCTATGCTTCCATCGCTGACTTTTCCTCTTTGTGACATACATTTTTACTTTTTCACCCCTTTGTATATGCAAAAGCATATACAATCACCTTACATACAAGGTAGACCCCAAACCTTTATGAAACATATTGAAAACTTATTTGGGTCCAGCTTGTATCTCCCTCCTTTGTATATCCGTGATATACAACACACACATACATAGAAGCCACGGACTTCAAATGATTATAAATCAGAATGTACCTCCTTTTTAAATCCATCTTGTATCTTTTTCATTGTATCTTTTTGTTGTATATCGCATATACAACGCATAACATGCAACCCACGGACTTCAACTTGAAATCCACCAAAACATATTCTCCTCCTACGTTTGGGTTGCATCTCCTCTACTTTGCATCTTGGCATATACAATGCACCTCGCATACAAGCAGCGGACCCCAAATTTTATTCACTGCATTTGAATTTCAATCAGGTTCAGATTGTATGTTTTCTTTTGTATATCGGCTTGTATGTTGCATATACAATGTGAACATACAACTGGCGGGCCCCTCCTCTTGTATATCGGCCCTTTGCACATTTCCTTTGCATATGGCGAATGCATATCGCATATAAATTCCGCCTTGTATGTAAGGTAGACCCCACCAAATGTATCTCCTGCTACTTTGTTTGTTGCCGAATATACAGGACTCCTTGTACCTTTGCAATGTACATGTATATGCGCCCCCTTTGTACATCTGCAATGTACATTCCTAATGTATGTCAGACATACATTCACCATTGCATCTGTCTCAATGTACATTGACCCTTGTATGTTTCACTTGTATGCCACCAATGTATATTTTCTTTGCATGTTTTCCTTTGTATCTAGCCGTTGTATGTCTGAACATACAACACAAAATATACATGCAACCCAATATACAAGCAGGGAATATTTTTAAAATCTGTGAAAGATTCCTCAACGTATATGCACCTTTTTCAAGCCCGATATGCATTGCGAAATGCATATAACTGATTTTTTCACCATTTTTGAAGGCCGATTGAAATTTCTTTGGGCCTGCCAATGCACAATGCACTTGTACATACAAACATACATGTATATACAAAGATACATGCATGCAACTAAATTTTTTGCACTTTTCAACTGCAAAGGCCCAAAGACTTAGAAATTTGTGGATTTTATGGAAGGTCCCTGTAAATTTAACTACTTGAAACTTGAATGCTTATGTAGGCACTAACATTGGCTCTGACTGGGGATGCATGCCTCTTGTAGCCATGGCGAGAACCATAGACCTCTGGGATGTAGACCAGTCCCTTGTCCATTGGGCAATAGAGTCAAACATTGCGCCAATCTGCATCACAAAACATATATTTTTTCAATTTTACTTGGTGGCCTAGGGCCGCCAAAAGGGAAAAACTAGAGTTTTCCTCTGTCAAACACTTGATTTTCTTCTAATCTCACTGGGTTAAGCCTAAAGATGCTGTCATGATTTACCCATAAACAACCCTTGTCATTTGCATATTCAACCATCTTATTTAGCTTGTCACTGTCAACCTTATGCAAACAACCTTCAACATCAAGCAACATGTGAATGTTATATTTATCAAACAATGCATATTCATATAACATATAAAGCTTATCATCATCTATATCAGCAATATGCATTGCAAAATGATCTCCTAGCTGGACTGAAAACTAAAAGCACTCAAAGTCCACCATAAAGCTAGGAGCATCAGGCCTCATTTTATCATAAGTTGGCATATAAAAGAAGAAACTTTCATATCCACAATTGTGCACACAATCATCAGTTGCATCAAACTGGAAAGGCTCAGGCTTAGGCACACCTCTGTAACAATCTTTATGATATATGTTGGTCTTCCTTTCATCAGGATGAAAATCATAATCCTTATCAATATCAATGCTTAGACTCCCACCATACTCAAACAGATCCATTCCATTATATGTATCAAAAAGGGTCGATCCAAGTGTTTTAGCTTCATTATAGTATGCCACTGGTTCATGGGTAGCCACACATGCATTTTCATTACCAATGAATTCCTTGTGTGGAGAAGTATCCGCTTGTGTGTCACAAACAAAACCATAATCAAATGAAGAACAATCATGCTCATTACTATTGCTTGTTTCAATCTCTGATTGCTCTTCATCATCTCCATGCATCTGAATAAAAGGCAATGACTCAAACATGGAATTGCTCCTTTGTTTGCTTATTTCTTCTCTATCTTGAGAACAATACTCACAATCATCTCCACAAACCCATTCAAACAAGCATTCATTACTGTCCACAACCTCATCATTGTTTTCAAAATCAGATATCTTAACCTTGAAATGGGAGTCATGACTGATCCTCTCATTTGCATCATTAACTGGTGAACAATCCAGTTGAGCATTATTATTAACAGTATGTTCAAGTATAGCATTTTCAACTTCTATCTTCTCATTTACACATTTATCTTCAAATGATGCCATGATCACTTGGTCATTTGTAGCTACACAACTACTATTCATCCTAAAGCCTGTGGACAGGGAATTCTGCATGTGCTCACTCCTCATTTTTTCTGTATTTTTTAAAAACTTGTATGCCATCTACATACTTGTTATCCTGAATTCCCTCAATATTGCACTAGAGCCCTTTTCAAAAGCTTCAAAGTATATGCCAATGCAGGCCGGAGTATCAGGTCTAAAGTCTTCAGGGATTTGTGAAAGGGCTACTGCAAACCTATGACTGAAATCAGTAGTGGGCTATTCATCTTGTCTTCTAACTTCCATCAATCTTGCAACAAGATCAGCAAGTTCTCTTGCAAATTCTTCTCTAAAACAGTCAACAAGTTCATCTCAATAGGCAAAGGATCTCTTTGGAAAGCTCAAATACCAATCTGTAGCTCTTGTACTAAAGGATCTGACAAAAAACCTTATCTACATATCTTCATCTCTAAATGAATGTTTCTCCATAAAGCCATGAAAGTTTTGGATATGTGCACCCCCATCACACACACTGTGACCACTAAATCTAGGCATCTAATTGTAAATCTAAGTAGGCATACATTCAACTTTATAGTCAACCCATGACAAATCTAATTGGTCATACAAAGGATCAAAAGGGCTGACAAGAGGTTTAGCATTCTGATTGGCAGACACAACAGGGTTATTATTTAACTGAGCTTGCCGAGCCTCTAAGGATATCAACCTATTCTTTATCTCTTCAATCTTTTCGCATAACACTGTTGATAACTGAGAGGGGGGGTGAATCAGTTATCTTAAATACTTCAACTTTCTGATCTTCCTTGATAATTAATGCAACATCAAATCATATAAGCAAACATAACCATGAAATAGAAATAACATCAATACACATGACACAATGATTTTGACATGGAAAACCCTGTTAAGGGAAAAACCATGGGGTGATTAACCCAAGATGTATTCTCTATTAAAAGTGTAAGATAGTACAAAATGGCACTTGCCAATTAGGGCTCACTGCCCAAGCACACTGCTCACAAGAGGCTCACTGCCTACAACAGACTCACTAGCTACAAAATATAGATAAAGTAACAAGATACTTGAACTGATGAGAAGCATCCACATATGTTGAGGTTTAGTTCTGGTTAGGCTCAATACACTAATCTACTACACTTAATTCTTCCTCTTCTTTGGTGCTGTTGTCCTGTCACATACCGGACATGTATTACTGTTGTTAATCTTCTCCTCTACTTTTCTTCGCACTTCACTACACACCACACACACCTTCACATCCAAATCCATTTGGTATATATATCCACTCCAATGATTTCAACACCTTTCTAGTCAACATCTGGAATAGTCAATACTTTCCTAAACTCTAATATGTCAGCTGAATCCTTGCTTACCAAGTGATGTGTATCGAGGAGATGCTTATAGAAGTCATCAATCATGTCAGCCAAACATGAATGATACCTCAAGAAACTTGATCATAAACAATATCTCATCTAGATTAAAGTCTGATGCTCTGTCGGTCAGTTCTTACTCTATCTACTTTGCCAAATAGGGACCCAATGCTTAGGTGCTCATATCTCTTCACTCTTTCTTCATCAGAGGTTCAATCCTTGGAATTTATTGGTCAAGGTACTCCTCTTGACTTCCCCAAATCTGCACTTTACTGATATACTTCCTCTGAGCAATCCGGACCTGAATGTTGGACCTTGCTGCATGCTCTGTTCTTGCTTATCGGACCACAAACTTCTTCAATCTGACTTCCGGTAAAGACACACCATGTCCTATGGATGTGTGGGATGGACTTTGTTGCCATCAATGACAACACTCATGAAGCTACACTATGTCTCTTGCCAACAATCTCCCCTTTTGGCATTGATGACAACACTTACTGAAAAATGACTAAGTGTCACACTACACTCCCCCTTGGCTGATGCTCTATTCTAATGTACATTTTACTGGAGCTCCCCCTTAGCTAGATTCCTCATTTTTCATTGCTCCTCACTCCCCCTTTAACATCAATGGCAAAGGGTAGAATCCGCACACCAAAATTTTCAAAAATCAATCTATATCCGTATAAGTATATATACAAGTTGTACTTACATATACTTAAGTATATCTACAAAGGTATTTTTCAACTGTACAACTTCTGTCACCCAACTTTGCTTCATCCTGTCCAAAATTGAGATGTGACCACTCAACAGGAATGCAAAAGCTTCTGCCTTCTTAAGATCTGTCGGATCACTAGTCTAGGCTGTGGCCTGAGCATCAGTTAGAGCTTCATGCATAGCCTCTAACTTAGGTATAATGATCTCTCTAAGTTCACCCATCCAACTTATTATGTTCTTCCTTTCCTTCTCAAGTTTTTTTATTTCATTTGTGACTACAATGGTTTGACACTCTTGATTTACAAGGGAAGAGGAGAGAGGATCAAAACTTTGAGATAAACTTAACAGTTTATCCTCTTGCTCTTTTGCTTTCTTCTCAATATCCTTGGTCACTTTAGGCCAGGATAAACAAAATTTATATATATCTCTGCCATCTTTAAGAGCATTTTCTAAGCTCTTTATTCCAATATCCATAACTCTTTTATCATTTTTTAATAGACCTTGTACTTCAGAGAGTCTCTTTTCCAAAAACTCCTTCCGGACCTTTTCTTCTGCTGACTTTTCTAAGGAATCAAAATGTGAATGAATAGAATTTACAAGAGACTTTAGATTACCGGATGTGGAGGCCAACAAATCTTTTTGGAAGGATGGCATGATCTTCTCCAATACATCAGATGCATTTTCTATGAGCTTGCAGTCTTCCATGTGAGACTCCAGAAGTTTTTCTTTTGCCTTTGCTGAAGTAAAGGATGCTAGCTTCATGGTTTGAACCGGGGAGAGGGAGTCAAAATTGAACGGTCCTTGAAGAAGTTTTGGTTCATAAAATTCCATCATTTCTTTGGTTAAGAAATCTTTGACTGCTTCTGCTGTGTCTCTTGCCGATGACAGGGTTTTATCCCCTTTTGTAGCCTTAGCACTATCATCTGAGGTTTTCTCTGATTGACCTTTTTCTTTTTCTTGTACTTCTTCTCCTTGACTGGTTTTCTCCTTTATTCTTTCTTCTCCTTTAGATCCAGAGTTTGCAGGGGAAACCAGAGGAGAGATGTTTACTTCTTTATGGACTTCCTCTTCCGGAGTAGAGAAATCTAGGCCCTTATCTTTCTCTTCACCTATCTCCTTCACCTCTTCTGCTATAGTCTTAGTAGATTCTTCTTTGTTATCCATGGTCGAGAGATCATCACTTAAGTCCTCTATAACATGAATGTTGAATCTTTTATAGGCATTTCAGAGGATTTCTTCTGTTTCTTTTGCCACTTTATCGGTTTCTCCAAGCATAAGCTAGTTCATTCTAGCCTTACTTCGAAACTCATCCTTGCAATCTTTGAAGATCATATCCATTTGTTTCAGAGTGATTAAAGGATAGAGCTGAATAGCATCTGTTCTCTAATCTCTAATGCCTTAGCTTTGACATTTTCCTTTCTCATTTCAAGTTCCTTCTCTAAACTTTTGGGAATTAGAGAGATAATTTCAATAAATGCTTTATTGTATATGTTCAAGTACTTAACTGTGGCTTCCTCCAAGATCTTTTTATCTGCATCATTATAAGCATCATAGAATTCGATTATTGGTTGCAGATTCCCATCCACAGTAACTACTTTGACTATATCATCTAAGGACAGAGTAGGCTTTTCAACAAACTTTTTTGTCTCTTCTTCCTTGTTAGGACCGGTAAATGATTCTTCGGATACTTTCTTCTTCTTCTTCATTTTCTTGACTTCCTCATCTAACTCTGTCTCTTCATCATCCTTGAGGCTTGTGTATGATCTTGTAGCCCTTGTCTTTGTTCTTTTTTCTCCTTTACCGGATGATTTTGTTTTCGGTTTTGATGCCTTTGAGCTCTTAGCAGTGGCAGATGCAGAGCTCTTAGAGGATCTAGTCCAGGAGGGGGCTTCTACCAGAGCACTTTCTTTTTCTGTCCCTTCCTTTTCTTTTTCTACCCTTTCCATCTTTTCTCTATTTGCATCAAGTGCCTCTTTTGAGATGCCATACCTTTTGGCAACATTCTCTACTTCTATTCTCACTTTTCTTTTCATTTCCGGTTGTCTTAGTTCCACATGGATCTTCACACTCAACTCTTCAAAGGTTCCAAACCTTTCTGCCTTAGGATTCTTGGGTTGACTAAGCATGTGTTGAACATGCAGCTCTACAATTTTCTCATCTACTTCATATCCCATTGGCATGATCCAGGCTGTCCTTGGTTCTACTGTCTCCATTAGGCATTGATCAGTTTCTACCATAAAGCATACTGTATCCTTATATTTTTCAACTAGAGATTGGGGAATTCTCTCTCTTGCTTGCATCATGCTCTAAAAGTTCTTGAAATAGCCCCAGAGTGTTGTATTCTGTGCCTTGGCATCACCAAGCCCATGTATATAATCTCTTATTTGAATGGCTACTGGTCTATCATTCTGCCATACCCAACCACTAGATCCAAGAAGTTTATTCATGAAGTAAAAGAACAAACATAATATCATCCTACCATACTTGAATGAATTCTTCTTGTCCTTTTTGATCTTTTGTAGGTTCTCCAATAGTTGGTTTAGAAGAAGTTCACAAAGATCATGGTCAGCATTTTCTTTTAGCATCTAATAAGCTATGTAAATTGCAGTTCTGGGTACTGAATATTCCCTGCTGGAGTGATATATCTTATAACCAATTATCATGGATGCAAATTTGATATCTGGATCAGTGATATCTTCAATAGTCATGGCTCTCTTGTCAAATTTTCATCTAGTTGCCTCACTCACTATCTGATTCTTGACAGATTTGAGAGCAGGTATCCCACCGGATGAGTGCAATCCAATAACTACCCTAATGACATCCTTGGTTATCTTGAATGGCCTCATCAACCATATAAAGTTATCATGCATTCTACTTAGAACATACCGGACCCATTCATCTTCTGCAAAATAGGGGAAATAAATGCACTATGCAAAATGTTTATCTCGGATAGCCGTATACTAAGGTTTGAGTTCAAAAGAGTCATCTATTAACTGATTGTGATAGATATCTATCAGCTTGGATTCTCCAAATTCTTCAATGTTTGCATGAATGTATTCCCTAACGTCTTCAACATGCAAAACCCCATGCGGAATGCTAGAAAATGCACCTAAGGGATCCAATTCTAGAGATTTGTAGGGATGTTTCTTAAATTTAGGGCATGGCCTATCATAAATCTTCACAACATTAAGAGTAGACATCTTAAAGATTCAGAGAGAGTTTGATCAAGAGCAAAAAAAACTTTTTTACACTTCTAGGTTTCACAGAATGAGCTGGATTAGATTGCTGGAAGAGTTGACTTTTGTGGTTGATATTTGAGAGACTTGAGATAATTTGTTTGCAGAGCTCTTTTTCTTCTTCTTCTCAAATGCAAATGTACAAATGAGGAGCAAATGAACCCTTTTATTTCTGAGAAAACCCTAAATCCACATTGCAATAAATGTGCAACTTGAGTTATTTCGGTTGCCTTGTTCTCCTTATTCTGAGAAAAATCTTTTCCATATCACTGAGATATACTTAGAGTTATTCTCCATGATTGATGACAATCTATCTTCCTTTCCATAATCATTTGATCTATCCATGGATCAAGATTCCTCAATTTTGAGTCAAGCCAGATCTAACTGTGAGAATACTCCTTTTACCAGATGACAGTCAAACCTTCTTGCGGATCTTTCATATCTTTACCAAACCTACTTTAGATGTTTCTTTGAGAATCCTTTAATCCGCAACCTTTCATGTGGCAATTTTGGGCACCTAATGACTGGCTGGGGAAAAATGTTTTTCTTTTGTTACTCCCCCTGAGCTAGAGCTCATCTATTTAGTTTCTAGAAGGAATATCAGCACCAGATTCTGGTGTGGATCCATCCTCAACATTTTTTGTACTTCTCTTCACCCAAATCTTGTTCATTTCCCTTTGAATTTCATCCGCATTCACCTTTGCTTTTCCTTTGTCTTGGTTTTGGTTACGATGCACCAGACCCTTTTTGTCCTGATTCTTACTTCTGCAGAATTTGGCAATATGACCGGATCTATTGCAATTTTAGAAAACAAAATTTCTTTGCATATTTGACTGATATCCCCTTGATCTACACTGATTAGCCATATGTCCCATTCTATTGCATGCAAAGCATCTACCATTGAATGAATTATTCATTTGCCTATTTCTACACTTAAGAGATTTGTGACCATACCTTTTGCAATTAAAACACTGTCTAGAGAAGGATGAATTGGTCTGACTCATTCTTCTTCTACACTAATTTTCTTTATGACCAAAGTTATTCTAGTTGTGGCAGTATCCATTGAAAGATGGATATTTTTGAGAATTTGGTTCTTACTGGAGGTCTTCTAGGTCTGTTTCTTGGATTTTATGTTCTGGAGTTCTTCTGACTGGATCCAGAGCTTTCACCTTTCTCATACCCCAAGCCTTGCTTGTCATCAATCCGCTTTTGGCTTGCAAGAAGAACTTCAAGTTGAGCAGAGCTTATCTTGAATTTCTCTTTGTATTCATTTGTTGTTTGAAGATCCCTTTTAAGAATGTCAATCTGATTCTCAAGTTGTTCTTCATTGTCTCTAGCTTCTTCAAGATCAGATTCTAGATGCCTAATTATTCTATCCATTTTGTGGCAGTCTTCTAACTTCTCCTTGAGAGATTGTCTTAGATCATCTTCAGTTTTTCTTTTCTCTTCAATTTCTTGGGTGAATTTCATAACTCCTTATTCCATTTCATGTCTTACCATAATGACCTCTTTTGATAACTTTTCACATAACTTGGTTTACTCCTTTAGATCTTCATTTGAATCATTTGCTTCACCTTGACTTGATAATTGCTGGAGTAGTTCCTTTCTCTTTTTCATAGAGATACTCAGTTTCTCTTTTAGTTCATTTATGAAATCATCGGCCTGTTTGAGTCTTTCCTTCAAGTTGTTGACTTTGGAGTGAGATTTCTCAAGATCATCTAGGGCAGACTAAAGTTGTTCCCTCATACCATACATATCCATTGAGGTTCCCAGATCTTCCTCAAGCTGTTAGGCTCTGTTGAAGGAACTTGGCTCTGATACCAATTGTTGTTAACTGAGAGGGGGGGTGAATTAGTTATCTTAAATACTTCAACTTTCTGATCTTCCTTGATAATTAATGCATCATCAAATCATATAAGCAAACATAACCATGAAATAGAAATAACATCAATACACATGACACAATGATTTTGACGTGGAAAACCTTGTTAAGGGAAAAACCACGGGGTGATTAACCCAAGATGTATTCTCTATTAAAACAATAAGATAGTACAAAATGACACTTGCCAATTAGGGCTCACTGCCTAAGCACACTGCTCACAAGAGGCTCACTGCCTACAAGAGACTCACTATCTACAAAATACAGATAAAGTAACAAGATACTTGAACTAATGAGAAGCATCCACATATGCTGAGGTTCAGTTCCAGTTAGGCTCAATACACTTATCTACTGCACTTCATTCTTCCTCTTCTTTGGTGCTGCTGTTAATCTACTCCTCTGCTTTTCTTTGCACTTCACTACACACCACACACACCTTCACATCCAAATCCCTCTGGTATATATATCCACACCAATGATTTCAACACCTTTCTAGTCAGCATCTAGAATAGTCAATATTTTCCTAAACTCTGCTCTGTCGGCTGAATCCTTGCTTACCAAGTGATGCTTATCAAGGAGATGCTTATAGAAGTCATCAATCATGTCGGCCAATCATGAATGATACCTCAAGAAACTTGATCATCATCAATATGTCATCTGGATTAAAGTCTGATGCTCTGCCAGTCAGTTCTTCCTCTATCTACTCTGCCAAACAGGGACCCAATGCTTAGGTGCTCATATCTCTTCACTCTTTCTTCACCAAAGGTTCAATCCTTGGAATTTATCAATCAAGGTACTCCTCTTGACTTCCCAAAATCTACACTTTACTGAGATACTTCCTCTAAGAGATCCGAACCTGACTATCGGACCTTGTTGCATGCCCTATTCTTACTTACCGGACCACAACACTTCTTCAATCTGACTTCCAATAAAGACACACCATGTCCTGTGGATGTGTGGGATGGACTTTGGTGCCATTAATGACAACACTCATGAAGCAAGACTGTGTCTCTTGCCAAAAAACACTTCATCCCCTTCTTGACTAAGTATGGGTGAAAACATACTTGGATTCATATAAATTTCAATCTCAGACATCCTATGTCTGCCTAAGACCTAAGGCTTCCCCTTGGGATTCAGCTTATGCAATAAAATAACAAATACAAGTGGGAAGAAAACATGTACCTTTTCTCATCCAGATGCTGAAGTCTTGAACAAAAAATCTTTTATCACAACATACACCGGCCTTTCATGTGCACTTAAATCTTATTTGCAGAGTCGCCACCTCTCCAAAGAGGATACAATTTTCAAACAATTGAAAGCTCATCAAAGAACAAATATTTTTCTGAGTTCAATCCACCTGCAGAGCACCACTTTTCACATGAAAGATCTAGATATCTAGTAATGATTTCACACTATTTGACTCTCCCCAGTAGAGTCACCATTTCTGTTAGTGCCTGAATCAGTAGAGGTTTTGCCAATTCCAATGCATAGGTAGATTCGGCCAACAGATATGGGAGGTTGCGTGAGCTACCTCCCCTTCACTTCTAGCTCTACTGCACCAAGGGGGGTATCCCTATAGATAAAGATTTATCTTTGACTCACCCTATGATGGAAAGACTTAGCTTTACAACAACAGGCAGAATACTCTCACATATGGACCAAGGTTTGAATGATAGATCACAAGTTTGGCAACACTCTTGGACATATATAACTGGTTGAGAATGAGAGTATGCAGGGGTCTTGATCCTATTCCTACAAACTAACAAGTTGGGAAATTGAAAGGATATAAATTAATGTTTTGGGTGCAAGACAAGGGGTTTTGGATCATAACTACTAATCCAGAAGCAGGCCGGTGCCTATCTCGGGGCAAAGAGTCAACTAGACATATACAAGAGAATGGCTTGCAACTGGCATTCAAGTTTTAAGGGGTTAGGACTTGTATTTTCCTTACAAACACCACCCAAGGATAAGTATTTAACTGTCTCTAATTACAAACATCCCAGCTAACATACAATCTTCTCCATACTCAACCTAAAACAATTTAATCCACTCCTTGAATGGAAGTTAGAGATTAAGCACGTGATATAGAAATCTATACCCTAGAATCTGAGAAACCCTTAGCAACCAAATTCAAAAGAAGAGAATGTATACAACACATGGAGACAAACAGATAAACACATGTAATAATACATTTTTCGTATAAAATGACAAGAAACTGAACATATGTGCAAGATGCACTCAAATGCAACTCATAAACTGCAACAGAGATAAAACAGATAGTAAATGCTTTATTTTTTGTTATTTTTCCCCCAAAAATGCCCTAGTCTTCAACAAAACTAAAATGAGTGACACAGTTTGCATTTTATAGTAAGACTGTGTACTTAGCAAATAGTTACAAGGCATTTCAAAATTCACCAGATATAGCACACCACAGAATGGCGCTTAAAACTATTGAATGCAACATGAGAAACAGAGGGAGAGAGTAGGTAGAATGGGGATTTGTGCAGCCAACTGGAGATTTTCCCATTGAAAATGGTGGTTGGTCTATCATTCCATCAATCATGCATCTGCAACTGCCATTAATGTCAACCTACCCACGGCCTCAGCAGCTTCACCTATTTCTGAAGTTTTTCCCGCCTAAAACACGGCTACAGACAAAGAAATCCTTCACTCATTTGAACATCTGGAATAGGTTGTCAATTTCCCCCATCGCTGAAATCTACGGCCTCAAAACACCCTGAAAAATTGCTAGCTAATGAAATTGTGCCACGTGGGCACCTTGTGCTTCCATCGCTGACTTTTCCTCTTCGCTACATATATTTTTACTTTTTTGCCCCTTTGTATATGAAAAAGCATATACAATCACCTTACATACAAGGCGGACCCCAAACCTTTATGAAACAGATTGAAAACTTATTCGGGTCCGGCTTGTATCTGCCTCCTTTGTATATTCGCAATATACAACTCACACATACATACAAGCTGCGGACTTCAAATGATTATGAATTAGAATGTACCTCCTTTTGAAATCTGGCTTGTATCTTTTTCATTGTATCTTTTTGTTGTATATCGTATATACAACGCATAACATGCAACCTGCGGACTTCAAATTCAAATCTACCAAAACATATTGTCCTCTCGCGTCCAAGTTGCATCTCCTCTACTTTGCATCTTGGCATATACAATGCACCTCGCATACAAGCAGCGAATCCCAAATTTTATTCACTGCATTTGATTTTCAATTGGGTTCGAATTGTATGTTTTCTTTTGTATATCGGCTTGTATGTTGCATATACAATGTGAACATACAACTAGCGGGCCCCTCCTCTTGTATATCGGCCATTTGCACATTTCCTTTGCATATGGCAAATGCATATTGCATATACATTCTGCCTTGTATGTGAGGTAGACCCCACCAAATGTATCTCCTGCTACTTTGTATGTTGCCAAATATACAAGACCCCTTGTACCTTTGCAATGTACATGTATATGCGCCCCCTTTGTATATCTGCAATGTACATTCCTAATGTATGTCGGACATACATTCACCATTGCATTTGTCTCGATGTACATTGACCCTTGTATGTTTCACTTGTATGCCACCAATGTATATTTTCTCTGCATGTTTTCCTTTGTATCTAGCCATTGTATCTCTAAACATACAACACAAAATATACATGCAACCTGATATACAAGCAAGGAATATTCCCAAAATTTGTGAAAGATTCCTCAACGTATATGCACCTTTTTTAAGCCCGATATGCACTGCGAAATGAATATAACTGATTTTTTTACCATTTTTGAAGGCCGATTGAAATTTCTTTGGGCCCGCTAATGCACAATGCACTTGTACATACAAACATACATGTATATACAAAGATACACGCATGCAACTGATTTTTTTGCACTTTTCAACTGCAAAGGCCCAAAGACTTAAAATTTTTTGGATTTTATGGAAGGTACCTGTAAATTTAAATACTTGAAACTTGAATGCTTATGCAGGCACTAACAAGGACAAACTTCTTTCGCTCACGCCCTTTCACATGATTGAGAAGACCTTTAAAATTAGCATGTTGATTGTATAGTACCAAGGGTGAAATGAAATCAATAGTACAAATACAATTTAAGAACACATTTTAAAATGCAAAGATTTATTAGATATTAGAATTTTGAAGTATAATCACTCCAACAATCTATATTTTTAAAATAATATATATTATTACTTTAACTATAAGATAAACTAGCATAGATATCTTAAATCAACATGCTAATTAGAAATAATTGTATATAATCATTAGATAATAATTATTATTAATATAACGATATATCAATATATTATTAATAAATATATTCTATTGTATTAGGGATTGATATATTAATATAAAAATGGCAGGAAAGACCTAATATTATTATAATATAATAATCTTATAAATTAATATTAAATTATATTACTATCTAATTTAATTATATTTATATTATACCATAGATATAATATAATAATAATCAGTAAATTAGTTCAAGAATAATCATTATGGTATAGTAGTTAAAAACTCCAAATGATTAAACCTTCTAATTTTAATTATTTTTTTTCCATAAAATTAAATTGTTAAATTAATAAACTTTTATAGAAGTTTCTATTGATAACTGAGAGGGGGGGGTGAATCAGTTATCTTAATTATTTCTTCTTTTGAACTTTCTTATTAATCAATGCAGCATTGAAGCAAACAAACAAACATTACCATGAAATGAGAAACACATGACACAGTATTTTTGACATGGAAACCCTGTTAAGGGAGAAAACCATGGGGTGATTAATCCAAAGATTATTCTCTGTTAGAAGAATAAGGAATTACAAAATGGCACTTGCCAATTAGGGCTCATTGCCCAAGCACACTGCTCACAAAGAGGCCCACTGCCTACAAGGAGACACACTGTCTACAAAAGAATGTTATACAATACTTGAACTGATTGGAAGCATCCACATATGCTGGAGTTCAGTTCTGGTTAGGCTCAGTACACTGATCTGCTGCACTTCATCTTTCCTCTTCTCTTTATTCTACTTTCCTTTCACACATCGGATCTCTCTAGCTATTTCTGCTCTACTCTGTACTTATTCACACAACAACACTTCTCACAACTAAATCCATTGTGCATATATATCCGCACAAGTAATTTCATCACCTTTCTAGTCGGCATCCGGAACAGTCTATTTTCTCACAAACTCTATTCTGTCGGCTGAATCCTTGCTCATCAAGTAATGCGGATCAAGCATATACTTGTAGATATCATTAATCATGTCGGCCAAACATAATCCATGTCTTCATAACCTTTACCACTGTCAGAAACACATCCGGAAAGCAATCTGATGTTCTGTCAGTCAGTTCTTCCTCTGTTCACACTGTTACTCAGGAATCCGGTATTCAACTGTTCATATCTTTTTCCTTGTCCATCACCGGAGGCTAAATCCTTGGAATCTATTACTCAAGGTAGTCCTCTTGACTTCCCCAAATCCACACTGCACCAAGATACTTCTTCTGAGAGATCCGGACCAGTCTGTCGGACCTTGCCACATGCTCTGTTCTTGTTCACCGGACCACAATAATCTTCATTCTGACTTCCGGTAGAGGCACACTATGACTTGCGGATATGTGGGATGACCTTTGTTGCCATCAATGACAACAACCATGAATCCATATAGTGTCTCTTGCCAACAATCTCCCCCTTTGGCATTGATGGCAACACTTAGTGAAAAATGACTAAGTGTTTACACTATGCTCCCCCTTGGCTGATGATCTATCTTTATATACAATTTATGTAACTCCCCCTTAGTTGGATTCCTCATTTTTCACTACTCCTCACTCCCCCTTTGACATCAATGGCAAAGGGTAGGGTCCGCACACAAAAATTTTCAAAAATTTTACTATACTTGGCTGTATATTACATGTTCACAAAAACTAAAGAATGTCTGCAAAGGATGTCTTCAATTGGATGAGTTCTATAGCCCAACTTTGCTTCATTCTATCCAAAATAGAAATGTGACCACTCAACAAAAACGCAAAAGCTTCTGCCCTCTTAAGATCTGTCGGATCATTGGTTTTGGCGGTAGTCTTGGCATCACTTATGGCCTCATGCATGGTTTCTAACTTAGGGATAATAATCCTTCTAAGTTCTCCCATCCGGTTAATTATATTCTTCCTTTCCTTTTCAAAGTTCTTTATTGCATTTGTAATTGCAATAGTTTGGCACTCTTGATTTACTATGGAGGAAGAGAGAGGATCAAAACTTTGAGACAAACTTAGTAGTTTGTCCTGTTCCTCTTTTATTTTCTTCTCAATTTCTATTGTTGCTTTTGACCAGGAGATACAAAATTTGTAAATGTCACCGCCATCCTTAAGAGCATTTTCTAAGCTCTTAATTCCAATACTCATATTTCTCCTATCATTAGAGATTAAGCCTAGTACTTCTGAAAATCTCTTATCCAAAAACTCCTTCCGGACCTTTTCTTCAGCTGATTTTTCTAGGGAATCAAAATGTGTACCAACACTGTTGGCTAAGGTTTTGAGATTACCGGAAGAGGAGGCTGTCGGATCTATCTGAACTGATGGCATAATCTTTGCAAGCACTCCGAAAGCAACCTCTAACAACTCACAGTCTTCCATATGAGACTTTAGGAGTTTTTCATTTGCCTTAGCATTTGCAAATGAAGCTATCTTCATTCTCTGCACCAGAGAGAGGGAATCGAAGTTGAATGGACCTTGTAGAAGCTCCAGTTCATCAATCTCTATTGCTTCTTTGCTCATAAAATTTTGGACAGTTTGTGCAGTGTCTCTTGCCGGAGACAAATGTTTCTTCTCTTCTATAGTCTTGGAGCTGTCCTTTAGAATTTTCTCTTTCTCAACATTCTTACCACTATCAGTTGTGGTTTTCTCTGTTGGAGTCTTCTCTTTCTCTGCACCCTTGGTACTGTCAGCTTCTTTTTCTTTTACCGCTGCTTCTTTCTCTAGTAGTTTCTCTTCTTCTTTGGATCTGGAGACTATAGGGGAAACTGGAGGAGAAATGTTGGTTTGTTCAGGGCCCATCTCTTCTGTTGCTTTCTCAGAAGTTTCTTCTGCAGCACTTGTGGATGAGGGATCAGTACCCAAGTCCTCTACAATAGGAAGATTAAACATTTTGAAGGCCTTCTGGAGGATCTCTTCTGTCTCTATGGCCACCTTGTCAGTCTCACCAAGCATGAGTTGATTCATCCTTGCTTTACTCCTGAACTCATCTTTGCAGTCTTTGAATATTATGTTCATTGTCTTGGGATCAATTTGAGGATATAGCTGAATAGCTATCTGCTCCCGGATCTCAAGATCTTTTGCCTGGGCATTGTTTTTTCTTATTTCTAATTCCTTTTCTAGGCTTTTTGGAATTAGAGATATAATCTCAATGAAATCCTTATTGTATATGTTCAGATACTTGATTGTGGCTTCCTGCAGAATCTTTTGGTTAGCCTCATTGTAGTCATCATAGAATTCAGTCATTGGTTGAAGGTTTCCATCCACCGTGACTGACTTGATTACACTCTCTAGAGATAGGGTGGGCTTTTCAACAAATACCTTTGCCATTTCTTCCTTGTCTTGGCCTGTGGAGGGTTTACCGGATCCTTTCTTCTTCTGCTTCTTTATTTCTTTTACCCCCTCATATGATTCCATTTCCTCTTCATCTTTCTGACTTGTATAAGCCCTTGTGGCTTTTATTTTAGACCTTTTCTCTCCTTTACCAGATGTCTGACCTTCTGGTTTAGATATTTTTGAGCTTTTGGTTCTGACAGGTGTAGATCCTTTTGATGATCTGGTCTCGGTTGAAGTTTCCACCGGAGCACTTTTCTTGCTTTTCTTTTCTGCCTCTTTCTTTTCTTCCTCAGCCTTTCTCCTCTTTTCCTGGTTGGCATCAAATGCCTCCTTTGGGATGCCTAGGCCTTGGGCAATATGTTCAACTTCTTTTCTTACTTTCCTTTTTATCTCAGGTTCTCTGAGTTCCACATGGATCTTCACACTCAGCTCCTCAAAGGTTCCAAACCTTTTTGCTTTTGGATCTTTAGGTTGACTAAGCATGTGTTGAACATGCAGTTCCACAATCTATTCATCAACCTCATACCCCATGGGCATGATCCAGACTGTCCTTGGCTCAACTGCCTCCATTAGGCACTGATCAGTATCAACCATAAAGCAGACTGAGTCTTTGTATTTTTCAACAAGAGACTGGGGGATTCTTTCTCTTGCTTGCATCATACTCTGGAAGTTTTTGAAGTATCCCCACAGAGCTGTATTTCTTGCTTTGGCATCCCCAAGTCCATGTAAGTAATCTCTGATCTGGACTGCTACAGGTTTGTCATTCTGCCATACCCATCCACTTGATCCGGGCAACTCATTCATGAAATAGAAAAATAGACATAATATAAGAGTACCATACCTAAAAGAATTCTTTTTGTCCTTTTTGATCTTCTGTATATTTTCCATTAATTGGCTTAAAAGAAGTTCACAGATATCATAATCTGCATTCTTCCTCAGCATCTCATAGGTAGTGTATACTGCAGTTCCAAATACAGAATTCTCCCTACTAGAGTGATAAATCTTGTATCCTATTATCATAGATGCATACTTGATATCCGGATCAGAAATATCTTTAATGGTCATTGCCCTCTTATCAAATTTTGATCCGGTGACCTCAGTTACAATGTTATTTTTTATGGATTTGAGGATAGGTATCCCTCCGGAAGAGTATAGACCAGTCAGTGCCCTAATTGCCTCTTTTGTGATCTTGTAGGGTCTATCCAGCCATAGGAAGTTGTCATGCATCCTACTCAATACATACCAGACCCATTCATCTTCTTCAAAGTAGGGGAAATGAATGAATGGATCAAACTGTTTCTTCTGGATACCCTTATACTCTGGTTTAAGCTCAAAAGCATTGTCAATTAGTTGTTTGTGATAGAAATCTCTCAATTTGAATTCCCCAAATTCCTCAATACTTGCATGTATGTAAACCCTAATGTCTTCTATGTGTAAAACGCCATGAGGAACACTAGAGAATGCTCCTAAGGGATCTACCTCCAATGACTTGTATGGGTGTTTCTTAAATTCAGGTCAGGGCCTATCTGAGATCTTTACTATATTCGTAGTAGCCATTTCTCAAAAGATTTGTAGGGTAAGTGCAAGAAGATGGGGGGCCAAAAAGGGGTCTTAAGTGGCCACTTTTTTTCTGAAATCAGGAAATACTGGCCTTGGATGAGAAATTGAGCATAGTTACACTCAAAATTTAGAGATGCAACCAAAACAATGTTCGTAGTGCTCCGAGTCTACTTTCTAAACTACTATTTTGTTTTGAAAATGGCATAGATTAAGGGGTTCAAAAGAGGGAGCCACAGAAATTGGTGTTGTTTCTGTCAAAAAAACATAACATAGCATGTTTTGTGGCTCCCTCAAAAGGTCAACTTTTTTTTGGTATTTTTAAAATCACTTCAATGAGAAATTAGCTAATAGCATGTAGTTTATGCCCGATTTTTCTGATAATTTTTTGATGAATATTTGATTTTTTACTAATTTTTAAAGTGGACACATCCTAAAAAACGGAATTTTGGCCATGCTACCCTATAAATTTTGAAAACTAATTGAAAATCATTTTTTTATTTTTTTAATATTTGTAGAATGGAGTCTAGTTTCTAAATATGTAATTTTTTTGAAATTTGAATGAATAGTTATTTTACAATAAAAAAAAGACCAAACAGTGGTTTTTGCATAAAAACGGACACACAAACAAAAGAAGTTAAAGATGAAAGGCTTAACATTGTTAAAATGTGAAAAAAATCACATCGTCAAATAGCTAAGAGAAAGCCTAACATTACCCATGTGTTCGATTTGTTCAACCTTGAAACACGTACAAATCTGAGGGTTAGCACGAACGAAATTATGTGAAATTTTGAAGAATACAGAAAAACACGTCTGTGACTGTTCATAAGGCACTCCAAGCCTTTGGGTTAGAAATCCAAAGCAAATCCCAAGCCCAAGGCTTGGGATTCCCAAAGAAAGAAATAACGCGAGCGCGTTATAACGCGCTCGCGTTATTTCTTGCCTTACATTTTTTCCCGCAAGTCTATCTTTTGCCATGTTTGACATAACGCGAGCGCGTTATAACGCGCTCGCGTTATGTCCCACTCAAATTTTTTTACATTCAAGGCTATTCATCATGAGGGTTAAGGCATAAGGGATAGAGTTGGAAGGTTTACGGATAAGGGATTAGCGTTTAAGGTATAGTATCGAGCCCGTTGAGGGTCTAGGAATAGGGATAGCGTTTAAGGTTTAGGGATGAGGGATGACAGATTACGGTTGAGGGTCGAGGGATCAAAGTTAAGGGTTGAGGGTTGAGGTTCAAGGGTCAAGGGTTTAGGGATAGGGTTTAGGGTCGAGGGATTAGGGTTAAAGTAGAGTGTGGAGGGTGTAAGGATTAGGGATAGGGTTGGAGGGTTTAGGGATAAGGGATTAGGGTTTAAGGTATAGTATCAAGTCTGTTGAGAGTTTAGGAATAGGGATAGCATTTAGGGATTAGGGATGAGGGATTATAGTTGAGGGATGATGGATTAGGGTTGAGGGTTGAGGGATTAGGGTTTAGGGATAAGGTTTAGGGTTGAGGGTTGAGGGATTAGGGTTTAAGGTATAGTGTTGAGGGTTGAGGGTTGAGGGTTTAGGATTAGGGTTTAGGGTTGACGGATTAGCATTTAATGTCGAGGTTAGGGTTAGAGTGTTGAGGGTAGAGGGATTAGGGATAGGGTTTAGGGTTTAAGGTTTAAGGATTGAGGGTTGAGGCTTTAGGGATGAGGGTTTAAGGCTTAAGATATAGTGTCAAGTGTTGAGGGTGTAGGGATAGGGTTTAAGTTTTAAGGGTTAAGGGTTGAGGGATATGGATTAGGGTTTAAGGTATAGTGTTGAGGGTTGAGGGATCAGAGTTAAGGGTTGAGGGATTAGGGTTTGACGTTGAGGGTTGAGGGTTGAGGTTCGAGGGTCAAGGGTTTAGGGATAGGGTTGAGGGTCGAGGAATTAGGGTTAAAGTAGAGTGTGGAGGGTATAAGGATTAGGGATAGGGTTGGAGGGTTTAGGGATAAGGGATTAGGGTTTAAGGTATAGTATCGATTCTGTTGAGGGTGTAGGAATAGGGATAGCATTTAGGGTTTAGGGATGAAGAATTAGAGTTGGGGGATGACAGATTAGGGTTGAGGGTTGAGGGATTAGGGTTTAGGGATAAGGTTTAGGGTTGAGGGATGAGGGATTAGGGTTTAAGGTATAGTGTTGAGGGTTTAGGGATAGGGTTTAGGGTTGAGGGATTAGGATTTGACGTTGACGGTTGAGGGTTTAGGGTTTAGGGTTAGGGTTGAGAGATGAGGGATCAGAGTTAAGGATTGAGGGAATAGGGTTTAACGTCGAGGGTTGAGGGTTAAGGTTCGAGGGTCAAGGGTTTAGGGATAGGGTTGAGGTTGAAGGGATTAGGGTTAAAGTAGAGTGTGGAGGGTGTAAGGATTAGGGATAGGGTTGGAGGGTTTAGGGATAAGGGATTAGAGTTTAAGGTATAGTATCGAGTCTGTTGAGGGTTTAGGAATAGGGATAGCATTTAGGGTTTAGGGATGAGGGATTAGAGTTGAGGGATGAGGGATTAGGGTTGAGGGTTGAGGGATTAGGGTTTAGGGATAAGGTTTAGGGTTGAGGGTTGAGGGATTGGGGTTTAAGGTATAGTGTTGAGGGTTGATGGTTTAGGGATAGGGTTTAGGTTTGAGGGATTAGGGTTTAGGGTTGATGAATTAGGGTTTAATGTTGAGAGTTGAGGGTTGAGGGTTGAGGGTTGAGGTTGAGGGATAGGGTTAATGGTCAAGGGATTAGGGTTAAATAAGAGTGTCGATGGTAGAGGGATTAGGGTTTAAGGTATAGTATCGAGCCTGTTGAGGGTCTAGGAATAGGGATAGCGTTTAGGGTTTAGGAATGAGGGATTAGAGTTGAGGGATGACGGATGACATATTAGGGTTGAGGGTTGAGGGATTAGGGTTTAGGGACAAGGTTTAGGGTTAGGGTTTAGGGATAGGGTTTAGGGTTTAGGATCAGGGTTGAAGGTCGAGGGATCAGAGTTAAGGGTTGAGGGATTAGGGTTTGATGTTGAGGGTTGAGGGTTGAGGTTCGAGGGTCAAGGGTTTAGGGATAGGGTTGAGGGTCGAGGAATTAGAGTTACAGTAGAGTGTGGAGGGTATAAGGATTAGGGATAGGGTTGGAGGGTTTAGGGATAAGGGATTAGAGTTTAAGGTATAGTATCGAGTCTGTTGAGGGTTTAGGAATAGGGATAGCATTTAGGGTTTAGGGATGAGGGATTAGAGTTGAGGGATGAGGGATTAGGGTTGAGGGTTGAGGGATAAGGTTTAGGGTTGAGGGTTGAGGGATTAGGGTTTAAGGTATAGTGTTGAGGGTTGATGGTTTAGGGATAGGGTTTAGGTTTGAGGGATTAGGGTTTAGGGTTGATGAATTAGGGTTTAATGTTGAGGGTTGAGGGTTGAGGGTTGAGGGTTGAGGTTGAGGGATAGGGTTAATGGTCAAGGGATTAGGGTTAAATAAGAGTGTCAATGGTAGAGGGATTAGGGTTTAAGGTATAGTATCGAGCTTGTTGAGGGTCTAGGAATAGGGATAGCATTTAGGGTTTAGGAATGAGGGATTAGAGTTGAGGGATGACGGATGACAGATTAGGGTTGAGGGTTGAGGGATTAGGATTTAGGGACAAGGTTTAGGGTTAGGGTTTAAGGTATAGTGTTGAGGGTTTAGGGATAGGGTTTAGGGTTGAGGGATTAGAGTGAAGGGTTGAGGGATTAGAATTTGGCGTTGAGGGTTTAGGATTTGGGATCAGGGTTGAAGGTCGAGGGATTAGAGTTAAGGGTTGAGGGATTAGGGTTTGATGTTGAGGGTTTAGGGATAGGGTTGAGGGTCGAGGAATTAGGGTTAAAGTAGAGTGTGGAGGGATGACGAATGATAGATTAGGGTTGAGGGTTGAGGGATTAGGGTTTGATGTTGAGGGTTGAGGGTTTAGGGTTAGGGTTGAGAGATGAGGGATCAGAGTTAAGGGTTGAGGGATTAGGGTTTGACGTCGAGGGATGAGGTTCGAGGGTCAAGGGTTTAGGGATAGGGTTGAGGTTGAAGGGATTAGGGTTTAGGGACAAGGTTTAGGGTTAGGGTTGAGGGATTAGGGTTTAAGGTATAGTGTTGAGGGTTTAGGGATAGGGTTTAGGGTTGAGGGATTAGAGTGAAGGGTTGAGGGATTAGAATTTGGCGTTGAGGGTTTAGGGTTTAGGATCAGGGTTGAAGGTCGAGGGATTAGAGTTAAGGGTTGAGGGATTAGGGTTTGATGTTGAGGGTTGAGGGTTGAGGTTCGAGGGTCAAGGGTTTAGGGATAGGGTTGAGGGTTGAGGAATTAGGGTTAAAGTAGAGTGTGGAGGGATGACGGATGATAGATTAGGGTTGAGGGTTGAGGGATTAGGGTTTGATGTTGAGGGTTGAGGGTTTAGGGTTAGGGTTGAGAGATGAGGGATCAGAGTTAAGGGTTGAGGGATTAGGGTTTGATGTCGAGGGCTGAGGTTCGAGGGTCAAGGGTTTAGGGATAGGGTTGAGGTTGAAGGGATTAGGGTTTAGGGACAAGGTTTAGGGTTAGGGTTGAGGGATTAGGGTTTAAGGTATAGTGTTGAGGGTTTAGGGATAGGGTTTAGGGTTGAGGGATTAGAATTTGGCGTTGAGGGTTTAGGGTTTAGGATCAGGGTTGAAGGTCGAGGGATTAGAGTTAAGGGTTGAGGGATTAGGGTTTGATGTTGAGGGTTGAGGGTTGAGGTTCGAGGGTCGAGGGTCGAGGAATTAGGGTTAAAGTAGAGTGTGGAGGGATGACAGATGACAGATTAGGGTTGAGGGTTGAGGGATTAGGGTTTGATGTTGAGGGTTGAGGGTTTAGGGTTAGGGTTGAGAGATGAGGGATCAGAGTTAAGGGTTGAGGGATTAGGGTTTGACGTCGAGGGCTGAGGTTCGAGGGTCAAGGGTTTAGGGATAGGGTTGAGGTTGAAGGGATTAGGGTTTAGGGACAAGGTTTAGGGTTAGGGTTGAGGGATTAGGGTTTAAGGTATAGTGTTGAGGGTTTAGGGATAGGGTTTAGGGTTGAGGGATTAGAGTGAAGGGTTGAGGGATTAGAATTTGGCCAAGTAACGGCATAATGTTGAGTAGTTTGTGTATGTGTCATTACCATTTGTAACTGAACTGAATGTCCGAAAGGTTTGTAACCGATTGGCAGGGTGGTTATAGGTGATTCACCTTCCACCGTGTGTAACTGTCAATTGAGAGTCTTTATATTGTTGGTCTCTGTTCATGTAGAGGGGAGTGAACGAACAAAGAGAGAAATTGTATTTTATTCTGAAGCAGAAGGAATAAAGAAATTCTGTGTTTTCTGGTCAAACTACAGTGATACCGATTGGAGTCATTCCACTGGTGGATTTCTTTGAAATCAGTGGAATGACCTCCATGTAGTTAGATTTATTTTTGTTATGTAGTTTTAGTGTTTCTGTGTGTTCTGTTCGGTTACAATGTGCAGAGAAGGAATTAGCACTTTATGTGTATACAATGAATGTTTGTGAGGATAGTTCGTATCTTCCATTTGAATATCATTGTTGTATGTGAGGTTTTTAGAATAAGCATTCTGAACGATGCAAGAAATGACCGGTGGAAACAGTAAGGAGGACCGGAAGAATAAGTCGAGCAATGTAGGAGAAGTCATCAGATTGACTATGTCTATCGGGTAGACAAAGGTGCATTGAACCGATAACATTAATCTTGCCGATCGTGTTTGTGTCGAGGTGACAAATGGTAATGTCTTACCGAAGATGAAGCATTATGTTGAGTTATCGGTAAGAGTTGTATTGTCGGAAGATGGGCGAAGAGTCCCACCGATGGTCTTAGTCACATCGATAAAGGTAAAGCGGAGGATGTGCATCGGCGTAATGTTTGATATCGGACAACGAGGATTAAGTTACGCTGATAGTCTAAGTCAGACTGACGAAAGAGAAGCGAAGTATATCGGTGTGAGTAATGCCATCGGCATAAGAAAGTTGGTTTGGACCGATGGTAGGATCTCTCACCGATCGGGGTGAGATTCAAGAAGTCTTGCCGATGGTAAGTCTATCGGCATAACCGATAGCATCGGCAGGAGACTTAAAGAGTTCCCCGACAGTTATGTTCTCTCCGATCGGGAAGACGACGGGAAAGTGCGGCCGATGTAACATATGTCGGCATGAGTTACCTCATCGGCCGATGAGAGAAAGGTGGTTGCCGATAGCCATTGTCTTGCCGATATGCAAGAATAGGTACATTTCGGTGTGACATTTAAATTGTCTTGCCGATATACACTGTAAAGGTTATTTTGTGGACTTTCAAGGATTTTTTCACCTGTGTTAATGTTCAACTGGTTTCACTCTGCATCAAGGGATTAGGGTTTGACATCGAGGGCTGAGGTTCGAGGGTCAAGGGTTTAGGGATAGGGTTGAGGTTGAAGGGATTAGGGTTTAGGGACAAGGTTTAGGGTTAGGGTTGAAGGATTAGGGTTTAAGGTATAGTGTTGAGGGTTTAGGGATAGGGTTTAGGGTTGAGGGATTAGAGTGAAGGGTTGAGGGATTAGAATTTGGCGTTGAGGGTTTAGGGTTTAGGATCAGGGTTGAAGGTCGAGGGATTAGAGTTAAGGGTTGAGGGATTAGGGTTTGATGTTGAGGGTTGAGGGTTGAGGTTCGAGGGTCGAGGGTCGAGGAATTAGGGTTAAAGTAGAGTGTGGAGGGATGACAGATGACAGATTAGGGTTGAGGGTTGAGGGATTAGGGTTTGATGTTGAGGGTTGAGGGTTTAGGGTTAGGGTTGAGAGATGAGGGATCAGAGTTAAGGGTTGAGGGATTAGGGTTTGACGTCGAGGGCTGAGGTTCGAGGGTCAAGGGTTTAGGGATAGGGTTGAGGTTGAAGGGATTAGGGTTTAAGGTATAGTGTTGAGGGTTGATGGATTAGAGTTAAGGGTTGAGGGATTAGGGTTGAGGGTTGTAAGGATTAGGGATAGGGTTGGAGGGTTGACAGATTAGGATTTGACATTGAGGGATTAGGATTTGATGTTGAGGGTTGAGGGATTAGGATTTGACATTGAGGGTTGAGGGTTTAGGGATAGGGTTGAGGGTCAAGGGATCAGAGTTGAGGGTTTAGGGTTTAGGGATCTATAGCAAGACAAAACGTGAGCGCGTTATAGCGCGAGCGCGTTATAACGTGCTCGCGTTTTGTATTTCTACTGAAACAGTAAAAAAGTGGTTACCCCCGTGATCCAGGCCCACATGCTCTATTTTCTTACTGATTCTGCGCGTGCTCCGACAAAAAAGAAGTGCTTTCATGCTATTGGGAAGTTCACATGCACATTTGACACATTGTACCACCTTTGCATGATCTTTCCACCACCTTTTCTGCTTTGCCAACTTGAGAAGGAGGAAATAACATAGTTTTCAAACCAAATTTGATATATATCTATACAAGTTTCAATTTTTGTAGTATTGCAATGTTAATTTTGATTCAATTTTAAGAATTTAACATTGAAAAGGAAGCAAGTGGTGAAAAACTCAAATTGTTGAGGAGTTTGATGCAAGAAGATAAAAACACTACATAATTGGGTACTCTCTCCATTCAAATCTTCATTTTTTAGGTATGTCAAGTCTTTACATGCATGTTCTTTACATTTTCCTTATTTTAGATTGAATTACTTTATCATGCTTTATCATACATGTTTAAAATAGACACATTTCCAATCAAGAAAGCAACCTACAATCTCACATGATGCCATGTATATTTTCTACACTTGGGCTCTTTAATAATTATGTGTAATAAACAAACCTTAGTTCATACCATGATGTCAAACTATACAAGAATAAATCCTTACAACATAAAAAAAATACAATCCCACTATTATCATGTATTCATTTCTTAGGAACTAATATTGGTCTCTTTATCATGCTACAGACAAATTCTCTGTCATGCCGAGGAAACGATCAAGAATTAAACCAACACAGGAAGAGATAGAAGCTAAGAATGCAAAGAAAGTAATGGCTATGAGGGAACTTCATGAGAAGAGGAAATTGGACACGATAAATGAAGACATACCAATTGAAGAGGAACCACAACCATCACAAAGAGATATGGTATTGGCAGCACAAAGAGAACGCATGCAAAAACTTCGTGGTACGAGAGATTTGAATACCATAGTTGGAGACACATCCTTTATCGCAAGACAACATGTAGGGACACCATCTACCACATCTCAAGTTGAGAGTACATCATCACTCACATGTGATGAAGGAGGTACGCCATCGTTCCCACCTCAACCTCAAGGTATGTCATCTATTCCATCTTCGATCGAAGGTATGCCATCTAACCCATCTCATTTAAATATTGATGAAATTCCTAATGTTGAGATGAATTTACCTAACTTGACACCACCTAGAATTTTGCATAGAAAGCCAAAGTATTTGATTGATATTGATGAGAATATTTTGCAGCCAATGGAAGGTAAGATTCCAAAACGCACTTGTAGAAGATATGCTAATAAGATTTGGAGATTGTTCTTTGAAAAGTTAAATGAGACTGCAAGATGTCAACTATTCGTTGAAATGATGCGAAGTATAAAGTATAGGTCTATCATGAAGATTCTTGGGTTGAGAACATCAGAGGCTTCAAGTGAAAAATCTATTGTCAAGAATCTAATGAGTGCGTATGAGAGTGTGGGTAACACCTCACGCACAAAAGATAGTAATGCAACACGGCGTGTGATTACATCGACTATAGTAAGTAGTCAAACGAGGAAAGCTCGTCTCATTAGACAGACAAGTCAAAAATTGAGAATTAATAGGAAAACTTAATCAAGAGCTGTTGGAAGACGCCAAAGAATTGAGGACACTAATGCCAATGAATTATGGGCATTCTCGGGGAGACTACCACGAAAAGATAAACCAATTGTTGAAGCATTGAGGTCACTAATTGAAGACTTTTGGAAGAATTACACAAGGGTATCTTCGAATCAAAGGGATGTGGTAAGAAGGAGAATTGGTAGTCAGAACCGCGAGCCACATCCAAAGCATTTTTTGGATGAGACTCAAACACAGTTTTATGGTAAATTTCTAGAGAAGTATCCTCAAATTAAAATTTGTCAAAGATATTTTGAAATGCTAAAACCTTTCTATGTTAAGATAAATCACACACGCACTACTTGTTGTTGTAGATTACATATTGAATTTTCTAACCATTTTGATGCTTATAGGTCTATATGTTTAGATATGCATACTAACAATGATTTGCAGGGTTGTGCCATATGTGCCCCACCAACATCTTTAAGAGACTTCATATCAAGAATTTTATGTGAAAGAGAGGAAGGTCAAATATTCTACAAGAAATTATGCTTGGATGGCACATGTCATCGTTGCGGTGGCTTGCAACATTTGCCAATATGTGAACATATGGAAATAACACATGCGGTTGGAAATGAACTAGTAGAGTTTGGCAAGTATAAAACAGTGGCATACAATACAAAAGATGGTAAAGAAGCAAAGAGGTGTGAATTAGTTATTGAAAAGATTCCAGTGTATCAGTTTATGCCTATATTTCGTGACAGCATAGTGTATGAGTATGCAAGACATGCCCATAGAGCTCGATGGTTGGACTTGCAATTCAAGTTATGCAAGGACACATTTCCAGTTGGTAGCATTGTTTCAGTCGTCGACTTTGCAGAGAACTATAGTCTACAGCCACAGCGTGAGGTGCAATCACAATATTACAACTCCACACAGGTTTCTATATTTGTGCACATCGCATTCATTCATGCGAATGATAGTACAGAGGATGACAGAAAGATCATAAGGGAGTATCATTTCTATATTAGTGATGATCGCATGCATTCTACGGAGTTCGTGCAAGGTTGCTTTCAGGTGTTCTATAATGATTTGGCTAGAAGGGGCATATCATTCAGTCAGCATATCATATGGTCGGATAATTGTGCATCACAATTCAAGAACTCGTGAAATTTCTATTGGCTGAGTAGGAGGCATAATTTTACAGGTATTCAACATATGTGGAACTTTTGTGAGGCCGGGCATGGAAAGGGGGAGCATGATGGTGCAGGAGCATGTATCAAAAGAGCCATAGCACGAGAAGAGTTAAAGTATAAAGACAATGCAAAGTTGACAGATGCAAAATCGATTGTCGAGTGGTGTAATGCTCCCATGGGTCCAGGTAATGAAGGTAAGTCTTTAGTTCGTAGATTTTTTTGGTTGATAGATGATACTAACATTGCACCATATGAGGATTGTTGTACACTGACAAAATCAAATGAGATGCACTCTTTCAGAAGCTCAATTGCAGGTTCATGGAGTATCCATACACGAAAGATGTCATGCTTTTGTTCTTCCTGTATAATTCAAGTCTGGGATGAGTGCGAGTCAAAGGAGTGGGTTGACGAATGGCAGTTAAGTTATCTTAGCCCACTTGACACGTATCGACCCCCAACGGCACTGGAACTAACACAGATGGAATCGTCAGTTGACTTTGACCACATATCAGATTTAGTTCAACCAGGTAATATAGGGCACATATATGCATCTAATTTCATCTAGTTCAACTAGGTAATGTCATCTTACTTTGTAGTGTTTTTGTAATGTTGACTAATTTCATCTAATTTGCTACACATATCAATGTAGGACACGTATATGCAGTTATTGCAGATGAAGATAATGAAGAGGGAACAGATTATTACTTATGTCGTTGTGTTGAGGCCAAAAAGAAATTGGAGGCCCCTGTTACAGATGGAGAAAACATCGAATACCCTACAGGATCAGTGGTTATTACTGGAACATGGCTTAGAAGGTACCCACATAAGAGTGTTAATATTTGGCTATTTCAGGACTTTGACATGCATCGAAAGATTCTTCATTACTCGAACCTTGTCGTGGCATCCAATGTTCATTTGATAAAGTATCGGGGTAGACCTTTGAACAAAATATTGTGGAAGGTGCGTGAGTCTGACCATGAAGCAATACTTGACACAATAAAGAGTAGAGCAGATCCAGATGGTTCATTGGATTAATTTGTAAGTATTCACATTGATTTTGTAAAGTTATGTTACATTGAGTTGTAAGTATGCACATTAATTTGTAAGGTTTGTCTTTTTTTATTTCCTCCTGCATTTTTACACATATGTACACATTTTTACATCATCATGTTATGCATTTTTGGTGTCCTACTCCTGATGCGACCAAACTCATAACTCACCCTACTAGACACCATTTGATGATCTCTCCAACACTCTGGATCCAGGGTGCCCAATCATGATGATGACCTATACACCATTCTCCCAAGGCGCTCATAATGAATGAATGATAAGGAGCGCCTTGACCTCTATAATCAAGGTGATTTTAAGTCACTTTGAGTCATTTGGGGTCAGTTTGAGTCTTTGAGTCATGTTGCAAAAAAGTGTCAATGTTGTCAAGTTGCACAAAGCAACCTTTGCATTTTTGGTGTCTTGCTCGTGATGTGACCAAACTGACTGTTCCAACGCATTCGGATGGGTACATTTACGCTAGGCATGGTCCTATTTTTCACCCAAACATGTCGAAACAGTCTGAGCTACATTGTACCAACGATATCCCTGAAGAGTCCAAAGTGCAAAAAGGCTGCAATCTTTGACGAGATGTTACTTGAAAACCGTGTCACTTAGAAACATTTCATCTGAGGCAACGCTATCACATAGAGTGCCTCTACAATAACCTCTCTCGGTTTTTTATAGCTCTGAGGCATTTACCCGTGGTGAAAGGTTTTCTGCTGCCCCAAAAATCGTCAGAAGGAGGTAGTGTAAAGTTACAAAGGGGTGTAACTTTTGTCCTGCTCCTGATGCGACCAAACTGACTATTCCAACGCATCCGAATGGGTACATTTATGCTAGGCATGGTCCTATTTCTCACCCAAACATGTCGAAACAGTCGGAGCTACATTGTACCGACGATATCCCTGAAGAGTCCAAAGTGCAAAAAGGCAGCAATCTTTGACGAGATGTTACTCAAAAATCGTGTCACTTAGAAACATTCCATCTGAGGCAACGGGATCATGTAGAGTGCCTCTACAATAACCTCTCTCGGTTTTTTATAGCTCTTAGGTATTTGCCCGTGGTGAAAGGTTTTCTGTTGCCCCAAAAATCGTCAGAAGGAGGTAGTGTAAAGTTGCAAAGGGGTGTAACTTTCGTCCTGCTCCTGATGCGACCAAACTGACTATTCCAACGCGTCCGAATGGGTACATTTATGCTAGGCATGGTCCTATTTCTCACCCAAACATGTCGAAACAGTTGGAGCTACATTATACCGACGATATCCCTGAAGAGTCCAAAGTGCAAAAAGGCAGCAATCTTTGACGAGATGTTACTCGAAAACCGTGTCACTTAGAAACATTCTGTCTGAGGCAACACTATCACGTAGAGGCCTCTACAATAACCTCTCTCGGTTTTTTATAGCTCTGAGGCATTTGCCCGTAGTGAAAGGTTTTCTGTTGCCCCAAAAATCGTCAGAAGGAGGCAGTGTAAAGTTGCAAAGGGGTGTAACTTTTGTCCTGCTCCTGATGTGACCAAACTGACTATTCCAACGCGTCCGAATGGGTACATTTATGCTAGGCATGGTCCTATTTCTCACCCAAACATGTCGAAACAGTCAGAGCTACATTGTACCAACGATATCCCTGAAGAGTCCAAAGTGCAAAAAGGCAGCAATCTTTGATGAGATGTTACTCAAAAATTGTGTCACTTAGAAACATTCCGTCTGAGGCAACGGGATCACGTAGAGTGCCTCTACAATAACCTCTATCGGTTTTTTATAGCTCTGAGGCATTTGCCCGTGGTGAAAGGTTTTCTGTTGCCCCAAAAATCGTCAGAAGGAGGCAGTGTAAAGTTGCAAAGGGGTGTAACTTTCGTCCTGCTCCTGATACGACCAAACTGACTGTTCCAATGCGTCTGAATGGGTACATTTATGCTAGGCATGGTCCTATTTCTCACCCAAACATGTCGAAACAGTCGGAGCTACATTGTACCGACGATATCCCTGAAGAGTCCAAAGTGCAAAAAGGCAGCAATCTTTGACGAGATGTTACTCGAAAATCATGTCACTTAGAAACATTTTGTCTGAGGCAACGGGATCATGTAGAGTGCCTCTACAATAACCTCTCTCGGTTTTTTATAGCTCTGATGCATTTGCCCATGGTGAAAGCTTTTCTGTTGCCCCAAAAATCGTCAGAAGGAGGCAGTGTAAAGTTGCAAAGGGGTGTAACTTTCATCTTGCTCCTGATGTGACCAAACTGACTGTTCCAACACGTCTGAATGGGTACATTTATGCTAGGCATCATCCTATTTCTCACTCAAACATGTCGAAACAGTCGGAGCTACATTGTACCGACGATATCCCTGAAGAGTCCAAAGTGCAAAAAGGCAGCAATCTTTGACGAGATGTTACTCAAAAACCGTGTCACTTAGAAACATTCCGTCTGAGGCAACGGGATCACGTAGAGTGCCTCTACAATAACCTCTCTCAGTTTTTTATAGCTCTGAGGCATTTGCCCATGGTGAAAGGTTTTCTGCTGCCCCAAAAATCGTCAGAAGGAGGTAGTGTATTAAGTCAGGATGAAAGCCTATTCACTCTAGGCGCCTGTTTTTGACCAAATCACACATGCACCTTGAACAACTCCGTCTTCAAGGTGCTTTTCTCTAATCTCTGTAACTCTCCAAATCCACCAAGGCGCAAATTTTACCTCTTGGGCTCAAGATATAGGTTCTTCATCCAAGGCGCCAGAATGGTCCAAAGGTGCATTTCACCTCTAACCTCACCTCTGACCTTACTTGGAGGCGCTAAACCTCATCTCATTGCTCTCCTCCATTACAAGCGCTCACTTACCTCAATCTTGGGCGCATACCAACATCCCAACATCCAAATCACCTAGGCGCTCAAAACCTTCAAGACTCAAGGTGCATTTTATGATCAAACAAGGTATCTTCTGAACAAGGCACTCATAGTCTCATCAGGGCGTTAATCATCATCATGAGCACTCATATTGTTCTAGGCGCACAGTTATCTCTAGAATGCTCAAGGCGCACATACCCTTCTCTAGGCTAGTTTACACTTATTCAAGGCGCTCATTCCAAACTTACATGAACTCCTCATTACAAGACGCACAAACTAGATGATCCTAGGGCATAAGGGCGCTCATAGGAGTTGTTATGTGTCATTTTGGCCAAGGTTTTCTGGAGCAGTGAAGACATTAGGAAGGGGATGATCGTTTGGATAGTTTTGAATGCTTTATTTCTCCTTGTTTAAACTAGGCGCTCACTGAGGATTGGAGTAGCCTTTGCACCCTCACATCACGTTAATCGGCATTTCAGAGGCAATCATAGTATAGGAAGATTTGCGCCTTGAAGAAGAGAGTTATCTGGTGAGTGCTTAGGAGTTCTGGCGCCTAGGGGAAAGGTCTAGGTAGAGCGCCTTCAGACTTTGACAGTGAAGTGCCTTAAGGAGTTGGATGATGTTTTTTCCTAGAGTGGAGATGATGTTTTTAGCGCCTTAAGGATGATGATGGAGCGCCTTGGAGTCAGGTTAGTCTGGAGTACCTTAAGAAGGTAAAGCACTTCAAATGTAAACACAAGTGTTTTGAGTGCCCTAATGAGAAGTTGTCTTGGCACCATAAGTTGTTCAAACAAAGATATGCGCCTTGGATAGTTGCAAAAACCTAATTTAGCGCCCAAGGTTGGAAGACTCTTTGTGAGCACCCAGTGTTTGAAAGCTCTTTGTGTTTGGTGCATTAAAATGAATTTGGCACCTAAGTAGTATTGAAACACTCAACTGAGCACCTAAAGCCCATGAGAGAAGTGATATGCGCCTTGATAGGAATATCATGGAAGATGAGTTTACTGAATGGCACCTTAAATGACTTGGTTGATTAAGTGTTTTAGCACCTAGATATGGGATGAATCATTGAGCGCCTTTGGTTGAGATGATGTCAGCACCTTTGAGATTATAACACCTTGGAGTCAAGTTCGAAGGAGCACCTTGAGAAGGTAAAACACTTCAAATGTTTTCAAGGAATTGGAGAAGTCACTTAGTGTCTAGAAGGAATTCTAGAGCAAGAGGGTTGGAGTGCCTTGAGCTTCAAGTCAGATATGCGCCTAGACCTCTACCCTTTAGCAAGTTGAAGCCCTCTGAGCCTTGACAACGTGAGAATGCCTTATAGTGAATATGCGCCTTGGGCAAGGTTGAATACAAAGTTGAGGAGTATATCATAATGAGTAAGTGCACTGTAGGGTTAGATGATAAAGACTAGTGCCTTGAGTGTCTTGGTCAAAATTTTGACGTGAGAAGTCTTGCAAGATCAAACCCTGGAGTGCGCCTTAGAGAGAACCTATTGATCCTTTGCTTTGACAAGATTTGGGCACCAGAATGATCCTTAATAAATGGAATGTATCTACACCAATTTTGCGCCTTTAGGGAAGTGATGGTGGCCAGAATGATCCTTAATCTCATGTTTGTGCGCCTAGGTCTAGAAGCAAGATTTGAGCGCCTTAGGATAGGGTTTTTTGCACCTTGTCTTGGAGAGTGAATTTGCGCCTTGGATGATGTTGAAGCGCCTTGGGATGAAATGCGCCCAAACTTACAGAGGGCCTTCAGTGAGGGAGTTGAAGAGAGTGCTTAGAGGAAGGATAGCCTTAAGATCAAACTAAGTACTTAGAAACCTAAGATTAGCGCCTTATTTGAAGTTATACACCTATTCTGGCACCAGAGAGTGAGTTTGAGTGTGAAGAAGTGAATGTCTGCGCCTTGAAGGGGATCAAAGGGAAGATGATGCACCTTAATGGGTTGATGATGGAAATTTGCATTTTGGAGCTAAATGTGCGCCTTGAATCTAAATGATATTTGAGTGCTTAGAGGTAAATAGGGGCGCCTTTGAGAATTCTTTGTGCTTTAAGGAATGGATTGTGGCACTTTGGACTAAGGTAAGTCCTGAGCACTTCCAATGATTTTAAGGAGCGCCTTGAAGGAGATAGTGCATAGAGGTACAATGAATCTTCCGGAGAACATGGATAGACAACTAAGTCTCCAACTTGAGTCTTCTAAGTGAATTGGATGATGAAGAGAGTCTAGTCATTTTGGGCGCTAGTATCAAGATGAATCATCCAAAATGGGTGCCTAGAACTAGAAGGCGCCAATGCATGAGTTCAAGGATCCTCCATTGGAGCGCCTAGCCCAGATGGCTATAGATTGAAAGTTTTAAAGCTAAGTGATGTCTCTTAGGTGAATTCCTAGCCCAGGTGCATGTGTTGGGAAAAACTCTTTGGCTCTGGCGCCTAGAATTGGGAGCTTTCTAAGATGCACCAATTGATGAAACATTCCATTTTGCACCTAGAATAGAACTCTCTCACATAGTTGAAATTGACTTGATAGAAGGAGATAAGTCTTAAGGACTAGTTTGGCGCCTCACTTTCCTATCTCACCTTTGAAATGCACTTTGGTTGATGATCATCATTGATGGAGCCTAGTGAAATGTAAAGCTATTTGCATCTCCAGAGGATCAAAATTGGATTAGGAGATCATCCTTGCAGTTGAGATTGACAGAGAAGTGTTAAAGGAATCACTTCAAATGGGCGCCTAAGCTAGTTGAGGCGCATATCAATTCCACTATAACTCCAGACTGACGCTTAGGATCCAGTCATCTCCTAAGGCGCAGTTCCATTCACCCATGACCTCGCTTGGTGTCTAAAACTTGGAAACTCCTTTGGAAAGCTCCTGTTGCGCCTAGAAGATGAGTTTGGGATATCAACTTGCAAAAGGCTTAGAAACTCTTCAAAGATGTTAGGCACAATCCCATGGCATTGGAGCTCAGTTTTGGCGCCTTCAAGGAATAGCACATGAAGGAACTTGGGAGGTCAGGTGCTTGTAAAAGGGAACACCTTGGAACATCTTCCAGGGGTTGAAGTAGTAAGAAAACATCAAGTGAGTCTAGGTGCACTCCCTTGTGTGAACAGTTTAGCTCTGGCGCCTAGCCATAGAGTGAGCCAGAAGAAGTAGTTTGGACATTAGAAGATAGGCGCTCATTCTACAATGAAGCATTCCACCTTCCTAATCAACAAAGACTTGCAAGAATTGACAAAGGAAGCTAAGGCGCACCTTCTACTTGTTTCCACCTCTAGAATGCGCCTAACCTTGAAAGGGGGTTCAAAGATGTTTGTTAGACCTTTTCACTCAAGGTGCTCACCTTAGGCGCACTTTCTAACTCCTTGTCACCTCAAGGAAACACCTAGTTTGGAAGGCACTTGCCCTGTTCTCCACTCCTTTCAATTGGCGCCTAGAACACAGAATGCATGAAAGGAGCGCCTAGACTCCAGAGGGCTCATTTGGGCGCCTAGCATTTAAAACACTTTCATAATGATGATGTTTTGGTGCCTACTCTTGGAAACAATCCAGAGCATCCATAAACTCTAATTGGCACCTAATGTTGACAAGGCGCAACTTCAGGAGGAGGTCACCTCAACTTAGCGCCCAAGTCAGAAAAACCTGTAAATCCTTCAAATATGCGCCTACCTTGTGAGGTGATGAGTTGAACATTCCAAATCTTCAAATGTTGCTCAAGTAAGGAAGACATTGTAACATCAAGGCTTCAAGGCCTGTCCTTGTATTTCCATTGAATGAGTTGTACTTCATGCTATTGAAAGCATTTTCCATGTAATAAGACATTGCAAGTTGATTGAATCAAGTAACAAGACAAGTACCCAACTCTAATGTTGTTTCATTCAAATAGTTATCTTGATGTATATCTTTATGTTATTGAAGTAGTTGATGAATTGTTAGCAAGTAAAAGTGTTTAAGTAAGGAAAATTTTTCGTAGAACTAGTTGGGTATCTTACACTTACACCATGCCTATCCATCAAACATCACAATGCAATCAAAATCCTAACAACATGCCCATGATCCAAGATCAAGTGCAATCATGCAAAGATATTATCAATCACAAGCCTATTAAGAATGAACTAGAGTCTTCTAGTACCATACTTTTCCATCAAACACCATCATGTAATCCATGGCCTATCAAGCCTATCAAAGAAAATGCAAACATCCTATGTAATACAATCAGACTTTAAATATTTGAAGTAGCCATCTACAAATATCCATTCAAAAGTGGATTTATAATGCAAGTATGGATGCCATCAATAAAAAAGATTTGTATTAACCAAATATCTATATACGCATACATCAATATCTGTCGATATAAGTATAACATATATACAAAATAGCCATATAGGCTTACAAGAATGCCATATAGGCATACAATGTCAACTATGTACAATACAAAATATATGTCCACAAATGCCATATAAGTATACAACAGAGGAACACAATAAAAAGTCATTCCCCTCTAGCTGGTGAAGAGAATAAATCACGAGCAGCCTTTGATCTTCTAGGGGATGGAGACATGCATGTGGGTGGTCTACTACGAACCCGAGGGCTACTCCTCCTATTTAGTTCTTCCTGCACCTTTACCTGTTACAAAAAAAAGTATAGATATTAATATATAGAAATTACATGTTATAAAAAAATGAAACATTTAACAAAATAATCACTTACCGCTAACATATAATCTGTCTGCTCGCTTGCCTCAGTAGCAGGAAAAGGCCCTGGTGATGTCATGTCCTATAGAAACCATCCAGATAGAAATTAAACTTCAAATCAATAATCTTTTGATTTTTCAAAAATAGACAACTATAACAATGAATGTAAATTAAAATTTACTAATCTGCCTCATACCCCTGTCAATGCCATAGAGCTATGAATCGCAGAGGCCACACCCTGCTCCATTGCCCTATGAACATGGGGAGGTGTATCCGCAGCCTGCATCATTTGAAAATAAAACAACATTATTCAATTACGAAAACTATAATAGTGATGCAAATCATGGCTCCTAACATACACACACGCTCATCTAAACATGGAAGTACACACAATAAAACACACAAATCACATACAAAAATTTAGTAAGTACAATTCATTCATTAAACTATTTATTTTATTACCTCCGTAAAGCTTTGAAGTCCACCACCGCTGGCAGGTGTTGCCATGAAATCTACAGTGTTAACCTATTCAACATCCAAAATCAGAAATTAGAATACCATTCATATAACGATGCTATTCACATGTAATATTTATAATTGTTTACTAGTTACATACCTTGACAGTAGATGATCTAGTGAAAAATGTAGGTGGAGAACCACTGAAAACTGCATCGACGCTATGACCCTGAAATTTCATTAAAATCATCAATTTAAATTAGTTAATCTTGTATTTCAAAAATAAAATTTAATAAATTAAATTCAATAAACTTGCTAATATTTACCTGAGTATCAAGGCCGAAAGTCTCACTCAGGAGGGTATCTGTCATCACCATCTGCTCAGCTGCAGATGTAGCCTGTGCACCTGCGTCCTGCCTGTCCATGGGGTCATAACCACAGGCTGACCCGCAAGCCTGGCAAGTATGCGGTGGGACCCTACTCCTCGCACTATCTCCCAACCCACTCTGTGTTGCAGGATCGGCATGCTCTATGATGCTCTGGGTCAAGGCACTAATCGACCTCAGTGTATCGACCTCAACACTCTCCTTCACAATGGAAGGGATAGAAACATGCTCGTGGGCTGGTCTGCTGATTACTCGTCTCACTACCCGCTGTGGGTCAAGACGTGCCCCTGGTCTATCCTATGCTGAGCCCCCACCTCTACCCTGGAAGTCCCGCATATCAAAATAGTTTGGCACTTTATTGAGGACAAACTCGGAGTAGAGTTTCCTCAAAAAGTATTGCGGGACCTCATTGTTATTGCATGGAGGATGGTCAAAAACCATCCACCACCTCTGCCCGAAATTGTTCCTTATCGCTTGGTTGTTGCACCAATGGATAGGGAACCTCTTGCATGTAATGGGTGGAGGTTGATTTGTTTGTGGGTTTGTGAAAATTGAACACAAGTCTACTTTTGTAATTTGTAATTTTTTGACATCTTGGTATGATAATTTATCTGCATAGTAATCTCTAAACTCTCTCTTTTTATCGGTCCAACTAGTTATTTGCTTGCTAATTGAATTTACATTTGTTAACATAGACTCAAGAGATTCGGCAAGCGTGGACCTATGCAAGGTTGAAGTGGAAGGATCTTTCAACCTTGCAATTATATCTTTAATTTGTTTTTTGTTGTTTTCAATTTGCCCTATTATATTATCTTGTGTTCTAGGGGCATGTCGAGGAATGAATGGAGGAGGTTGTTGTTCTGCAGGTATTTCCTCCTCAGGATTTTGTGGATTTTGAGGAGGAGGAGGAGGAGGAGGAGGAGGAGGAGGTGCATTAACATTTCCTAACAATTAACGAAATATACATTAAAAATCAACAAAAACCTACCTATATAGAAAAAAATTCAAACAAAAAAACAAAGATAACTCACCTCTTTGGCGTGCTCGACGTCGCGGCGGCATTTTGGTGATGAATTGACAAGATTTTTGCATTGATTGGCGTTTTGCAGAACGCGAGCGCGTTTTTGAGGGTTTGGAGGCCGCGGGCAGAGGAGAAAATGGGAGAAATGAAATTGAGTTGCTTTTTTTTTTCATTTATAGCAGCCCATAAGGCGAGCGCGTTATAACGCGCTCGCGTTATGCCTTAATTTTTTTTCAAATTATTTTGGCCACTTTTTGGCCCCCCATCTTTTTGCACTTACCCTGTAGTGAGATATTGAAAACAGAAAATACCTTATGCGCCTTCAGTTACACGGAGTGGTTGGATTGATTTCTGTATGTAATGACTTTGGCAGGAGATCTTTGGTGAACTTGATGAATCTTGTTGTAGAGCTCCACTTTTTGCTTCTTCTTGAGTGCAGAATGAGCAAGTGATTTATGAGAAATCCCTTATATTGCTCCGCAAACCCTAATATCTGATGGCAATAAATGCTTGACCTACATTATTCTGGTTTGCCTTATTCAGATAACTTGAAGAACTAGATCAGTCCTGATCTATGAACATCATGCGGATCTTCCAACCATGAACAAATCAAGATGACACATCACAAGGACATCCCAAACACTCTGTCCAATCCATAGAATAAGACAATGCGCTTCCGGATCTCTCTGGACCTTTTTGTAATCTTCTGTCATTCTAGAGCATCTTCAGGAACAGGTCTTACTTGATCGATCACAACTTCTTGACATCTTCATGCAGACCTCTGAAATCTTATCTGGATCATCTCAAGACTTATATCTACAAACCCTTTACTCCGCATCTTGTGCCACATCCGGCACCACTTGATTGGCTGGGGGAACAGGATTTTCTTTGAGTCTCCCCTTGAGCCAGAACTCACCTTTAATTTCTGGAAGGAATATCAGCACCAGAGTCTGGTGCGGATCTAACCTCTACATTCTCTAAACTTTTCTTCACCCAAATCTTGTTCATCTGATTCCTAACTTCATCCGCATTCATCTTTTGTTTGCCCTTGTCTTGATTCTGATTATACACCAGACCTCTTTTGTCCTGATTCTTGCTTCTGCAGACTTTTGCATTATGACCAGACCTATTACAGATTTGGCAAATGATATTTCCTTGCATATTTGACTGATAACCTCTTGATCTGCATTGATTAGCCATATGACCTACTCTATTGCATGCAAAGCATCTACCATTGAATGATTTGTTTATTTGCATATTTCTACATTCATGAGACTTGTGTCCATACCTTTTGCAGTTAAAACACTGTCCGAAGAAGGATGAATTAGTCTGATTCATTCTCTTTCTGCATTGATTAGCTTTGTGACCAAAGTGATTGCAGCTGTGGCAGTATCCATTGAAGGATGGATATCTTTGAGCATTGGGCTATCTTACCAGAGGTCTTCTAGGCCTATTCCTTGGATTTTCTAATCCAAAATTCTTTTGACTGGATCCGGAGCTTTCTCCTTTCTCATATCCCAAACCATACTTGTCATCTACCCTCTTTTGACTTCCAAGAAGAACTTCAAGTTGAGCAGAACTTATCTTGAATTTCTCTTTATATTCATTTGCTGTTTGAAGATCTCTTTTGAGAGAGACAATTTGATCCTCAAGTTTTTCTTCATTATCTTGGCATCTTCAAGATCAGATTCAAGATGTCTGATAATCCTGTCCATCTGGAGGCAATCTTCTGATTTCTCTTTAAGAGATTGTCTTAGATTGTCTTCAGCTTTTCTTTTCTCTTTAATCTCTTGAGTAAACTTTATAACTCCTGATTCCATTTCATGTCTTACCATAATGACTTCTTTTGATAACTTTTCACATAACTTGGTTTTCTCAGTCAATTCTTCATTTGTATTACTTTCTTCACTTTGTCTTGCCAATTGTTGGAGCAGCTCCTTTATCTTTTTCATAGAGAGACTTAATTTGTCCTTTAGTTCTCTCATGAATTCATCAGCCTGTTTGAGTCTTTCCTTTAATTCATTGACTTCAAAGTTTGACTATTCAAGATCCTCAAGGGCAGTCTTGAGTTGCTCCCTTAAACCATATGCATCCATTTGAACTCCCAGATCTTTCTCAAGCTGTTAGGCTCTATTAGGAGGAACTATGCTCTGATACCAATTGTTGATAACTGAGAGGGGGGGTGAATCAGTTATCCTAATTATTTCTTCTTTTGAACTTTCTTATTAATCAATGCTGCATTGAAGCAAACAAACAAACATTACCATGAAATGAGAAACACATGACACATTATTTTTGACGTGGAAACCCTATTAAGGGAGAAAACCATGGGGTGATTAACCCAAAGATTATTCTCTATTAGAAGAATAAGGAATTACAAAATGGCACTTGCCAATTAGGGCTCACTGCCCGAGCACACTGCTCACAAAGAGGCCCACTGCCTACAAGGAGACACACTATCTACAAAAGAATGTTATACAATACTTGAAATGGTTGGAAGCATCCACATATGCTGGAGTTCAGTTCTGATTAGGCTCAGTACACTGATCTGCTGCACTTCATCTTTCCTCTTCTCTTTATTCTGCTTTCCTTTCACATACCAGATCTCTCTAGTTGTTTCTGCTCTACTCTGCACTTATTCGCACAACAACAACACACAACAACACTTCTCACAACTAAATCCATCATGCATATATATCCGCACAAGTAATTTCATCACCTTTCTAGTTGGCATCTGGAACAGTCTATTTTCTCACAAACTCTGTTCTGTCGGCTGAATCCTTGCTCATCAAGTAATGCGGATCAAGCATATACTTGTAGATATCATTAATCATGTCGACCAAACATAATCCATGTCTTCATAACCTTTACCACTGTCAGAAACACATCTGGAAAGCAATTTGATGTTCTGTCAGTCAGTTCTTCCTCTGTTCACACTGTTACTCAGGAATCCGGTATTCAACTGTTCATATCTTTTTCCTTGTCCATCACCGGAGGCTAAATCCTTGGAATCTATTACTCAAGGTAGTCCTCTTGATTTCCCCAAATCCGCACTGTACCAAGATACTTCTTCTGAGAGATCCGGACCAGTCTGTCAGACCTTGCCACATGCTCTGTTCTTGTTCACCGGACTACAATAATCTTCATTCTGACTTCCGGTAGAGGCACACTATGACTTGCGGATATGTGGGATGACCTTTGTTGCCATCAATGACAACAACCATGAATCCATATAGTGTCTCTTGCCAACAGTTTCCATAATAAATTCAATAAATTTACTTAGTCTTATTTTAAAATATTGTCAAAAAAATAATTGCTAAAAAAGCATGCAAAATAAGGAAGTAATCTTAATCACATTGATAATTAAAAATAACAGAAGAAATATTTTTTTTAAATATAAAAAACAAAAATATAAATTCATAGCTTTTTAAATATAAATATACTAACAAAGTGTTTTTCATATAATTAGGTCAGATAATATTAATATAGCTATTAATATAAATTAATATATAATAAATATATAAATAGTAATATTAGATCCAAATAGGGATATTTATTAGATATAATATATGATCTAATTATATAGTTAGATATATAATATTACTATAATAATTAATATAATATTATAATTTGGGGGATGGAGCGTGTGGGCGGGAGCTCTGTGCAGTCCCGCGACTTGTAGCAGGTCGCGGTCTGCATGTGTTTGTTATCTATTGCATGCATTTTTTCTTTGCAGATCGGGCTCTGTGGGGTTGCTTTCAACAAGGGGTGGGATTTTTTCGCTTTTCAGGGGGGGTGGGGGTTTCTTGAGTGTGTGCGTTGTTCAGTGCAAGTGTGGGTTGCAAGGGCTTGAGGGGTTTTTGTAATGGCAGGGCCTGTGCCTTTGGGTGAGATGTTAGGGGATGCTACTATGGCAGGGGTTGGTGACACATTTCCTCATCCATCCCCACCTGATGTTGGGGTTTTTAGCACTGGTGCTTTGAAATTGCACAAGATAAATGGATGCTTGGAAAGAGCTCAAGTTCATCCAAAGCTGGTGATTCAAACAAAGGTGGTAGCCGAGAACCTGGAGTATTATAGCAAACATGTTTTAATCTACAAATTTATAGGATTGAGGGTTTTGATGCCTTTTTGGAACCCTCGATTCACAAGTCATGGAATTTATTGGTGCTTGCATGAACTATCAGTTTTTCGAGTAATAAATCTGCAAGCACCCTCCCAAAAATCCAAAAAGTTCTAAGTCTTCGGACCTCCTCAGCATTTTTCAATGTCAGCATCATATTTTCTTCAGAGGAGATCATCATCATATTTCCAGTTATCATCCTGATGCTGCTAACGTCATTCCTATGTCAGGGTGATATTCGCTTGGCTAATGGCTTCATCATTTTCTGAAGGCGGGGGTGATATTTCAAATTATCAGGTCATCTTATGAATATCACCCGTGCCCCGATATGATGATGACATCATCAAGATCGATAGGGTGCACTGGGTGGTCGTCATGATGATGTTGGTCATCATGCACTTTCTAAGGATCAGGTAATGCGGTCAGGGTGATATTGCCCGTGGGGTGATATTTCATATCAGGATGATATGAAATAGCAGGGTGATATTAAAACATCAGAATATCATGTGGGAGGATCATGATGGGGTTTAAGTTGGTGTTGTCAGGAGCAAAAGCGCCGACATCATGTTTGTTCATGGCCTAGTTTATAAAGTGATGAGGAGGTTGTCATGGGGTGCATGTGGGATAATTGGTTCCTACCAAATTTGAAATATCAGGATCATGATTCTTGGTGGGAAAAGCTTTCAAAGAATCATGTGACCACTGCATTCCCAGGACCACAAGTAGGTGGACATTAATGGTGGATGTTACAAGGTATGGGCGATGATATAGATAGATCTAGTACCTGATTAAAGTTGAGGATCCCCAGGTGGCGGCGTGTGGCTCGAGATTCCTTCCTGTCTCCTCCTCCACCTTCTGCATTCAATATTTGAGCGCCATTTCCTCAGAATGAACTGTATCTGGCAGACTTTTGATTTTTGCCATGTAATTAATGCTGAGTGCACCCTCCTACTGTATATAGGAGGCTGTGTTACTCATTTGTATTGTGGGGGGGAAACTGGACAAAACTTTGGGTGCTATGACACAATACAACTTTTCCGGCAGCCCTTTTTTGGATGTCTTATGAGTTTATGAGTCTCATGTTGTATGTTTTTCTACATTGATCCACTAATATCATGTTGATTTAAATGAGTAATGCTATATTGCATGTGTTTTGTTATCTGTCTCCAAACTAAGTATGTTCTTCTTCTGAGTCTAAGCATCTAAGGGGTGTTTATGACTCTTGAATACATGTTTGCTGTGTTGAATGCTTGATTTCTTACTTCTACTCAAGGGGTTGATTAAATGTTTTAGATCAAGGGTTGGGAATAATATACTGCAGTAAGGATATTATAAGTAGAGATAACAAGATACCCTATCTTGGGAGGTATCTATAAGACAGATACTACAAATCCCCTTGATATCCAGTCATGGGTATATGTTCATGCAGGCCATTCACATGTGTATGTCTACTGACTCTGAGCCCTGGATAGGCACTGATCTAGTCTTGTATTAAGGTTACACCCAAGGTCCTAGTTTTGCATCCACATAAAATCAAACTTAAACTTCAAAATCAAACCATTAGGACTTTAGGAGTAGTTTAGAACCCAAATCCTCTGTCTACAACTGAAAATAGGCCCAAAGCTAGCCCCTTTGCACTTATCCCACAGTTTTGGTCTACATATAGGAGGATTTATCTGCTTTATATCAACATCCCAGTCAGTCCATAAGCATATCTCATGGATATTGAATAGGGAATACCCCCCTTGGTTCTGCAGAGCCTAAAGAAGAAGAGGAGTTATTATAGAGTCTATCTCCTATACTGTTGGCCGTTGGCCCAGAGATCCTGTTGATCATTGATGGCTACCTTGTAGGGATAGCTGGGAATAAGCATCCAGTCGGATTGTGAACCAACAAAAAATGGCAACTCTGCTGGGGAGTTGAAGTGAAAGAACCCTGATTTTAAAAGAAAATAATTCCTAATAATAGGTGGCGACTCCAAACAATCTCCCAACCGGTAAAAGTGAAATTTATATGCAGGGGAGAAGATCCCAACATAACCCTTTATTTGAAGAGTTACCTAGCAAAATGATGTATAGAAAGAAAGGAGTGGTTCAAACCAGTCAAGATGGTTCTCCTAGCCCTAGGAAAAATGATTTTATTCAAAACAATCCAGGTTCTTCAAAGAGGACAGAACCTTATTTTTCAAACACAGAAGCTGAAATCCAAAATGTATATGAGAAACAACAAGGTGATGCTTTGAGAATAAGGTTAGAGGTTTTTCAAGAACACCCTTTCCTGGATCCCAGTGATAGATTTGAAGAGGTTGAGTCTCCAAGGGATGAAGATAATGATGACCAGAATGGAATGGGACCATCCTCCTCTATGCCTAAAGAGGAACTGTTAGCTAAAGAAATTAAAAGTTTAAGAGCTGAACTGGAATATTTACAAGCTTTGAAAATTAGAGATGACATGAGACAGAAAGTGCAAGCACTGAGAGTTGCTCAGAATGATTCAGTTCCCACCCTTGAAAATGCAAATACGTAGAGAAATCAGTACATAGATGAAGCTCATCATCAGCATGATGATCAAAGACAGAATGTAGATGATGCCAAAATACCATTAAATAATGTAAGAAACTAGAATGCAAATAGAAATGCCAATGTAAATCAGTTTGACAGGTAGCCCATGCATTTAGACAGATTCAGGCAACTGGTTTTTGATGGCATTCCTGATTACCCCAATCCTATTGACAAACATGTGAGGCTGCAAGTGCCTAAATTTTTAGGAAATAATATTGTGTCAGGTGAAGACCATTTAAAAGCTTTTCAGAACATCATGGACAACATTGAGGTCGAGCATGAGGATGTCTTTATGAAATTATTTATGTAATCTTTAGTTGATGAGGCTAGAGAATGGTACAAGGGTCTGCCTGACAGAAGTATCTCGTCATGGGATGGTTTCAGAGGAGTTTTCAAGGAACAGTATGGTGACAAAACTGACCCAAGCTTCTTTGTAAATGAATTTACCAGTATCACCAAAGGATCAAATGAGTAGGTTGCTGATTTCAATGCTAGATTCACTAAGGTGCTAAACAAATTGCCACATCACATGAGACCTAATGAGCCAATGTGCATTGTACTGTACATAAATGCTTTTGATGCTAAAACAACATATGGATTGAGAGATAAGGGTCCAAACAGCCTCAGGGATGCTTTTAGGATTGCAACAAATATTGAAAATAATAGGAAAGCGTATGGTAAGACAAACAGAAGAGATGATGTAAAAATTCTACAAAATCCAAATACTAAATCTCAGAGTGCTCGAGGCAATACATCTACTTCTGAAGACAAGATAGATAAACTGACAAATGTTGTTAAAGACCTGAGTTATAGATTAGCCAAAAATGAAAAAGGAATGGGTCCTGATAGGTAGGTTTACCAAAGACAGGAGAAAAGACCATCATTACATGACATGCCATACAATACCAATTGGCATAATGGTAAGCCCATGTTTCCACATAACAACACAGGACAAAGGACTCAGAATGTTAGAGAAACACCTGACCCTTTGAAGAAAGTTGTAAATGTTGTTGATGATACCCCATGGTGTATAATATGTCAAATGCCTCATTCACAATCACAATGTATGATTTCCCAATCTCTGTATGACAATGCTGTTTCATGTGATGAGTGCAATGAGTCACATTATATGCAGGATGATAATGTCAATATGTTATCCACAAATAGGGAGTGTTCCTATCATCATGCAGTTGAAAGTACGGGTTATGGGACTGGGTTTGCCAGCAGGTTTCCTATGATGAAGATGATGAAGATAGCTATGCCTATGCTCAGGATGCATACAATGTTCTAAATAATTTGAGGAGGCCTTCTGATGAAGAAATTAGAGCTCTCACAGCTGCAGCAGTAGCTCAGGTCAAGAGCAATTACAATCTCAGGGGTAAATCTCAGGTAAGAAACTCACACCAATAGGAGAGTACTTTTGTAAACCAGCCAGTGCACGGTCATAAAGACACTAAACCACAAAAGAAGCAATGGAGCACTAACAAGCAAAACTTCTAGTGAAAAATAAGCCATGATTCTCAAGGATCAGAAAATAGAATTCCCTAGGCTGGGGATCAAAGAAAAATTTCCCAGGTCAGGAATGACAGTCAAGGAACCCTCAGAGCTAAGGCTGGATCATCCCAGGATAAAAATAAAACTGTAGACTAGGCCACAACTATTATACAAAATTATACTCCTTTTGATATAACTCAAGTCTTGTCCCAGGTAAAGGTCTCTGTTCCTTTGATGGAACTGATGAAGGTGGATGAATTTAGAAATAAGGCAGTGTCCTTGATCTCAGGGGTAGCTTGTCAGGCTAATCAGAATGTTGAAACCCAAAGTAAGAAACAAGCTCTATGTGTTGAAGAGGATGAGATGCCTGAAGTGTATCCAGGGATGACCATGACAAAATGCCCTTCATAAGTTGAACCATTTTATGTCTCCCTGGTCATAAATGGAAAGGTGATTAAGAATTGTATGCTTGATTCATGAGCATCTACAAACATCATGCCTTTGGCCATCATGCAGCAAGCTAGGTTGAAAATAGATAAGGCATGTGAGAAGTGCTATGCCATGGATGCTAGAGAGGTACCAGTCATTGGAATCATGAAAGATGTAGCTTTCAGACTGGCAGCATATCCAAAAAGGACCTACAAAATGAACATAACGGTTGTTGATATCAAGCCACAATATGGTATGCTGTTATCAAGAAGATGGGCAACATTGATTGGTGGGAGTATACAGTTAGACCTGTCATATGCTATGATCCCAATGAATGGCAGGGATGTCAAGCTAATTAGAGAAAAAAGGTCACAGGAGACAGTTGAAGATCAAGAATCAGAGGAACACATTTGTTTTGTAGACACTAACTGTGATAACTTCAGGGTTGTCTCAGATGATAAAGAGGGTAAAGGGAGAGACATGTGCTTTGAAGAGCTAGACCAGCAGGTTCTTTGGACCATGTACTTTGATGGAGCTTGTGCAAAAGAAGGCTCTGGTGTTGGAATTGTTTTTCTGTCTCCAGCTGGTAAGATTCTAAAGTTTCATTCTTGTAAGGTTTGCCTGTACAAATAATATTGCAGAGTATGAAGCCTTGTTACTAGGATTGAATGTTGCTCTGAGACATGGAATTAAGATGTTAAGAGTGTTTGGAGACTCGGAGTTAATTGTTTCCCAGGTTAGAGATAAGTATGCTTCAAAAAACAAGAGGTTAAAACAATATAAGCATGCTGTTTGGGATACAATTGAATTGTTTGATGCATTTTCAGTAAACTGGATAGAGAGGTCAAAGAATGTCATGGTAGATTTTCTAGCTAATGTAGCCATTAGGCCAGATGATATAACTCTATCAGATGTTACAAATGTTGAGGTCAAGTTTAGACCTGCAGTGCCAGATAATGTATGCAGCTGGCAGGTATTTGATAATGATAAGGATTTGTTAAGATTTCTGCACTGCATAGATGAATATGAGAACCAAGAAATGGATTTTTAGAACTTTGTAGAAGTTGTAGATGGAAAAGAAACCCTCCTAGGGAAAGAAATAATACAACTCAAGACAAACAAAATCCCCAGAGGGTTAGTTGCTTTAGAGAGAGCTTTTGACAATAGAGACCAGTTTGTTACAAAGGCATCTCCAAAAAATAAGAATGATCTGGAGGAGATAAATTTGGGGACATCTTATGCCCCCCAAAAGGTATACATTGGCAAACAACTCAAACCACACATAAGGAGCATGTCGATTACACTACTAAAGAGATATAAGCATGTCTTTGTCTGGTCATATGAGGACCTAAAATCTTATAGAGAAGACCTATTCCAGCATGAGATCCCATTGAAGCTAGGAGCTAAACCATTTAGACAAAAACAGAGACCTATTAACCCAACTTTAGCTCCAAAAATGCAAGAAGAACTTATAAAGCTTAGGGAAGCTGGAATAATTATGCCTGTCAGACATTCAACTTGGGTGTCTAATCTTGTCCCAGTTAGAAAAAAGAATGGTGATATAAGACTTTGTGTTGACTTTAGAAATCTAAATGTATCCTCTTTAAAGGATAATTATCCACTACCTAACATGGAGGCTATGTTGCAGAGGGTAATTGGTTGCGAGCTCCTATCCATGATGGATGGATTTTCAGGTTACAATCAGGTGAAGGTAAAGGAATTAGAACAATTCAAGACTGCCTTCACCACTCCATGGGGAACCTATGTATATGTAAGAATGCCATTTGGACTAGCAAATGCAGGTGCTACATTTCAAAGGGCAATGGATGTTGCTTTTGCAGGATTGATTGATTCAATTTTGGTTGTTTATCAAGATGATTTAACGGCCTATTCAAAGAAGGGGGAGCAGCACTATATGCACTTAGAACAAATTTTTATTAGAGCATTAGAATATGGCATCTCACTTAACCCAAAGAAATGTGCTTTTGGGGTAGTGGAAGGAAAGTTGTTGGGGCATATTGTTTCCAAGGATGGAGTGAGGATTGATCCTGAATGGGTAGCTACAATTGACAGGATCCAGATCCCTAGAACAATGAAAGGAGTTCAGTCCTTCTTTGGGCAAATTAATTTTGTTAGAAGATTTGTGCCTAACTTTAAAGAGACTACAAGGAACATTTTGAGGATGATGAAGAAGGGTGAGACTGTCAAATGGGAAGATGAAGCAACTAAATCATTTCAAAATATCAAAGAGGCTATAAAAATGGCTCCTGTACAAAATCTCCTGATTTTTCTAAGCCATTTCAGTTGTTTTCATTTGCTTCTTTCCATATTGTTGAAGCATGCTTATTATAGAAAAATGAAGAGGGTTTTGAGCTGCCTATTTCTTTCTTTAGCAAGTCATTATAGGCTGCTGAGTTAAAATATGATATCATGGAGAAACATGCATATGCATTGGTTAGAGCAGTCAAGAGCTTCGGGCCTTATTTAGTAGGCTCACAAATAGTTGCATATGTGCCTCATGCAGCAGTCAAGGATATCTTTACTCAACAGGAGGTAACTAGAAGAAGATGCAGATGGATAAATAAACTACAAGAATTCAACATAGAGATACAGATCACAAAGCTGTTAAGGGGACAAGGCTTGGCCAAGATAATGACAGAGTCAAATTTGGAAGCATGCCAAGTGAATGTAGCTCAGGATGAAGTTGTAAATGTGTCAAAGTCTGAATGGTACAAGGACATTGTGTATTATTTGTAGAATTTAAATTATCCTTCCCACTTCAGTGATAGTCAGAAAAGGACATTGAAGCTACATGCAATCAGATACATTATTGTACAAAGAGAATTATACTGAAAAATCTTGATGGTGTACTACTTAGATGTGTAGATGAAAATCAAGCTGCTGATGTTTTAAGTGATCTGTACAAAAGAATGTGTGGTGGATGTAGACACCTAAAATTGGCTTGCTTCACAAACTAATTTTCCATATCTCTACACCCTCATTATTCCTCCTATTAATTAAATAAATTCATTTTATTTAATTAATTTATCTCTCATTGTCTACCTTGACCATTTACCCATTCCTTGTGATAAATTAATTCATTTAATTTATCACTTTTACCTTACAACATTATCCTCATTTGATTAAATAAATATTCACAATATTTATTTAGTTAAATTCTCCTTTTCCCTAATCCTCATTAATTAGATGCATCATGCTTATCTAATTAATCTAGCCTACTAATTGACCTACCCTAACCTACCCTAGCCTACCTATCCCTTAGACCTAGGTTAATTAAGCTAAACACTCAATTAACCTTGCTTATCCCCTTCTTCCATGCACCTTTGAATAAAAATCAATCTTTTATTCAAATGGTCAAATCCTCCTTACACCTCATTTATCATTCTCTTACACATGTAAGAGTACCATCTTCACATCTCCACATAAAGGTGAATTAAAAATTCACTTGTCATGTCCCCTCTTCCCAAAATGAATCTTTTATTCATTTTAATCCTCCACACCTTTCCCCATGTGAATTTAAAATTCACTTTTAATGAGAGCCCTCCAATCCCATTGACCAAGTTTCAACCCTTGATCTCCCTCATCCACTCTCCTTGTGACACTTGTCACAAGGCTATGAACCCAATCCTAACCCTAACTCTCATTGATTCCTAGCCCTTGATCTCACCTTCTAATCCTGACCCTCCATCCTCATTCCCAAAACTCTATAAATGAAACCCTCTCCAAGCCATTTTGGAGAGACTCAATCATGCACCAAACCTCTGCCAAAATCACTCCCCAATCTCCTTCATCCCACTATCATAATGTCAAAATCTTGCCTCAATCCCATCTAATCTATCCATCCACCTTGTCTCTCATCTACATTTGTGTTGAAAAGCTTTGAGCAATCCACATTAGTCATACTAATCATGGGAACAATCTTGAGGAGCTCTTGGGTGCATCTCCTTCCCGCATGGATTCGTGAGGTTTCAATGAAGGTATAATCATTTTGTTTATGCATTAGATTAGTTTTATTTTCAGTTTGATCTCACTGATCACATTGGCATGCCCGGTGGGACCCACAAGGTCCGAATCTAACTTGATGTGTGAGTTTTTGTGTGCATAGACGTGTTTTTACAGGTGTCGCGCCATTATACCCTCGCAGTGGTGCCATCACTAGCTCGTTTCAGCGCTATCCTCTGTTTTAGCGCCATTTCTATGGAGAATTTTTTTTTTTTTCCTAACTTCCACTCACATGTCTCTTTTAAAGCATTTTTCTGCTATTTTTGTGTCAAAATGCTCTCTGTTTTTGCAGGAATCTTGAATGAACAAGGGGAAACTATGACAAAATTTTCCTAAAATTGTCCATTGACCAAACTCTGTGTCGTATCAGCGCTATCACTCAGTTCGGTGCTATCTTCCTCACGGCAGACTGAAAACAAAGACAGAAACATTGTTTGGCGCTATCTTGCCGCTGTATTGGCGCTATCTTCTGTAATAGCGCTATCCTGTGTCTGTATTAGTGCTATTTTCTGTATTAGCGCTATCATCTGTATTAGCGCTATCCTGTGTCTGTATTAGCACTATTTTCTAAATTAGCGCTATCTTCTGTATTAGCGCTATATTGCTTCTAGATTAGCGCTATTTTCTGTATTAGCGCTATCATCTGTATTAGCGCTATCTCTCCTCTGTATTAGCGCTATTTTCTGAGATTACTTTTTGAGTTCTGTGTAGGGACTGACAGTTTGCTTGCAGGTCACCAACATCATCTTGAGGATACTAACCAGTCTTTTTGCAGGGCTCTTTCATCTTTGTTTAAAACATTTCATTTGCAACTTAAAATGAACCCTTGCATGTTATCTACAAATCAAACATTTCATTTTGGTGCACCTAAATAGAATCTTTGAGTGCCTTAGTGTAAAGAACATTTGATTTTGGTGCAACTAAAATTAATCATTGCTTGCAACAAACAACTTTAGGCACATTTTCCATTTGGGCTTAAAACAAACATTAGCTCTTGTTTGCCGTGTCTTGTGCACTTGCACGTTGGTGTTATCCCATAGGGTAGAATCAAAGTATCCTCTCCCCTTGCCTTCAAAAGGATCTTGGGTGAAGAGAAATGGTTCTATTCTATCTTTTTTAGGACGTGGGCCTGCCCTTGAGACACATCCATTTGGAGAACTCATTGGCGACCCCAAGCGGTACTTTCATCCGGTCTGCTATATGTAAATTGAGGATAAGGCGAAAGCCAAGTCTAATCGGTATTAGCGCTTACCATTCGGTGCTAGCTTGAAAGGAAGTAGTACCCTTGAGGTATATTAAACTCCTAGTAGAGATAGTCAAAACCTTAAGTGGTTTATCGGATGCTCGTAAGGTGCCGATCCCCCGGATGTTCCCCCACTACGAACCTTTGTTTTAGTGGCCCAAATCCTTGAGGTTGTACATGCTTGATTGTCACATTTTTCATTAATCAAACCTTTAACCATTGTGTCTTCGTGCTTGATCATTTGTCTACTTGCCAAGAAAAATCAAATTCATCCATCAATCCAACCATTCACATCCTTTAGCGCCATTTCCTCTCTATTTCAGCGCCATTTTCCACCTATTTTAGCGCCTTCTTCATCCATGTCAAAAAATCAAATTTTCCTATCAAAAACATCAATTTTATAAGCCCCGTTTTCAAAAAAATTCTAGTCGGGAGGCTGCGCCCCCAAACCCCTGCAGCGGGGGGTCGCGTCTGTCCCCCCGCACCCCCCCTCACGTCGAGCTGAGTTTTCCTCCCAACACCGCTAAACCACCCCCCCATTTATCAAACCCCATAAGTTGAGCTTATCCAAATCCCTGTATTTGAGCTTGATCAAATTCTAATCCACTTCCTCTCGAGTCATAATCTATCTTCGCCATCCTAATCATTCTTATCCACTTCATCTTAATCCAATCACCCATCTATCCTAATCATCCTAACCACCTATCTTATCCACATCATCATCCAAATCATCCTCATCATCCTTAATCCAATTCATCAACATCATTCTAAACCCCATCTCATCCAAATCACATCCAAAACCCAACCAACATCAATCTATAATCTTCCAAACCATATTCCAAATCCAATCCAAAATCAACATCAATCCCAATCATTATCCAAATCCCTCAACATCATTATCATCCCAATCCAAAATCTAAATCAAACCAATCAAAAAATCAAGACCTTAGTCAAACACATCAATCCTCTTTCTTAAGATCATTAGTCTATCTTAAGCATAGAGAACCATTCATCAAATCAAATCAAATCAAAACAAATCATCTTAAGGACTTGAAATTTTCATCCCCCATCATCCCATACCATCTCCAACGAAATGGATCTTTATGAAACAATACAACAATTACAAAGACGTAGAGAAGTCTATGAGAACATGGATCCTAATGCTAAGGAACAATTCAAAAATGCAATTAAAGATATGCCCTTAGCACACCTCATCATTAGAGAATCCCAATCCCCTATCCAACCTTCATCATATCAACAAACATCTTACACATCATCCCCATCCACATCATATCAATCGTCATTCTTTCAACCTTCATACCAACCTACATCTTACATATCCACACCATCAACCTCATATCAACCTTTACCCTCATATCATTCACCATCCCCTTACACATCCATGCCATCATACTTATCCAATCAACCAATACCTCCAACTTATCCATCCCCCAACCTTTGTCATGCTAACTTTGATCAAGGGAACACCAATCTAGCACACCTTATATCTGAAATCCAAACCTCATATCAACAACCAAATCCCCCATCTCCTAATCCCCATCCTCCAATCCCCCCATCACAATATCCCTCCAACCTTATCAACCTTAATCCATCACCTTATGTATCTCCCCATCCACCATCTAATCCACCATCAAATCCAACATCTATCCTTGAACCTACCCACGAACCATCATTACCTAATCCTATCACCCCCTTATCCAATCCCAATCCTAATCCTACACCAACCACCATCATTCTCCATCCATTACATTGTTCTTCAACCCATAAACTCATGAAGGATACCATCCATTGGCTATTAGCAAGGAATCAAACACCCTCATGCAATCCTACATCCACCAAATCCCTTGAACAACCCCCTATCATAAGTCAAGAACCATCATGTAGCCATGTTCAAGAACACATAAGTCAAACACCTATCACATCCATCCAAGCACCTACCACATCTATCCAAGTCACTCCCACTTCTATCCAAACACATGAGCCATGTCAAGAATCAAATCCAAAGCATGTTGAAACATCAACCCCTTCTCCTAATCAAGATCTAACCATCCCATCGAATCCCATCCACGATCCCCTCCTATCCATTGATCAACTTATTGATCTCACACCATCTTTTATCACCCCTTCACCATCCCCCATGAATCCTTCACATCCATCTACCAATCCCATCCAAAATCCATCCCCTTATCTACTTGGAAAAAGCACCTTCATCCGCGGTAAACCCCTTGTAGGGTGTGAACAACTTCCATCCACCCCCTATCTATCTCCAACAAATAATGGACTTGCATCTTGTTTCCGAAGCAACAAACATCCCATTGCACGTCGCATACTCCAACACATGAACTATCAAGGCAAAGGCTTAGGCCTTCATGAACAAGGCATCTAGGAGCCCATCCACACCACATTCCATCCATCTTCGCATGGTCTTGGCTATACATCCCAAGACAAACAAGATGAACATGTTGGTACAATCCACCCGCCTTCCAAAATCCATTCATCCAATCCCAAACATGGTGCATCTCATCGCACCCCCAAAACATATGTTGCCATCCCTCCTCCATCATCCTATCATTTGCAAAAGCATGTGACCATCCATCTCCCTCCATCAAATTTACCTCCACTTCTTCCAACTCCAAATATTCCTATCAAATCCACTTTACCTCCTATCTTACCAACTCCTAATATCCCCATCATCAAATCCCCTCATCCATTTATCCAAAAATCCACTTTTTACCCCTCCACCCATCAATCCCCTAAAATTCCCAATCAAGACCAACAAAAGCACACATCTTTCAAACATGAAGCTTCCCCCAAATCCATGGGATTCAAAAGTAATAATTTGAATGCCTCAACTCATAAAGCACAAAAGCCTAAAGATATTATCCCTTCCAATCAAAATCAAAAATCCCAAAGGCTGTCAAAGCCCACACCATCACAAGAAAAAGCAAAAACAAAAATGGTGTGGGTCCCTAAACAAAAAGCACCAAACTCTAATCTACTACAAAATCCCAAACATCCTACTCCCCATCTAAAAATCCCATAATTCCTAAGTCCATTTGGGTACCTAAAACCCCAAATCGACCATCCAAAAATCCCCCATCCCGATCCCCATTACTCCCAACTCCACATCCAAAGTACAAGCTTCCAAATACATCACGGTGTGTGCAATCGTTGGTCTTGGTTCCCCTCCATCACTTGACATTTTCACATACCCCCATATCTCCATCTTTCGTTCACTATCCTACATATCTTCCCCATCACATTCCTATGGTCCATGCTTTTGCATAATCCACATCATAATCCGCATAGTCCACATCATTATCCACATAATCCACATCATAATCCATTATCCACCATCCATTCCATCTTCTCCTATCTACCAACAATCCATGCAATCATCACCCATAATGCTATCCAACATGGCACCATCTTCTCCTTGCTATGGAAACAGACGCTAGAGTCCCCATCCCATCAAAAAAGCAAAAAAAAAAAAAAAAATCAAAAAAATCAAGAAAATAGTAAAGAGAAAAATCCGTCCAATGGTGAAAACCACTTCTTGTGGCGCCTTGGGCAAGTACCTTGATGAAAACCCCTTGTGGGCATCATGCGTAATCCCTTCTCCATCCATTTTGCATCCCTACACTTGGGGGCAAAACCATTTAATCTCCACATCCATTATATCCTTCGCACATCTTATCCACTATCTTATTCTAATCCTATCATATTCCTATCCACTACCCTCTATTTATCCTACCATTTCCCATCCATCCTATCCATTATATCTTTTTTCTACCATTTCCCACCTTAGATCTTGATAAAGATAAGGGGCAAAATATCAACAACATGCTTTGGAGACCTCTTGGCATACTCCCTTTGTAAGTATATCTTCCATCCATCTATTGCAAATTCCATCCATTCAAACATGAACCCATCATGCAAAATCCTAAGCATTGGGGCATATGATTCCTTGCAACCTAGCCCTTGGAAAAAATCCTCATCCCTATCTTCCATCTATCTAACATGCATCCCTATCACTTGTCCATTCATCTACCACGAATCAATTATCCATCATCCTTTCATCGCCAACCCCCCTATCCAACCCCATCACCCTCACCTCTAGACTTGGTGTTCCCTTGTCATTGCTATCTAGCATAAAGGTCATCCACACGAAAGCCAATGCAACCATCTCATAATAAACCATTCCTTTTCCAAAATCAGAAAATCCAAAAAACATCAAAAAATTAGAAAATCCAAAAAAAAAAAAAAATCCATAAAATCCCAAAAATATCCATCATGAAATCAACATTGCTCCATCAACATCTCATCATCCAACACATCATTCAATCATTCATCACATCATCACATCTATCATCATCTCACATCATCATCACAAATCAGAACTACATATCATCATCACCCGCATCTTAATGTGCCTTGATCCCGTGGATACAGGGTATGTAGGCAGTCTGGAATACAAAGGAAGTTTCCAGTACTCAGGTACCTAAGATGCACCCATCTATCCTCAATGAGCGTACACTAGATCCAAGCATCGCATCACTTATCGAAGCATCATCCCTTAATCAAAATCATCAATTATCAAATCAGCATCAACCACAACTTGTCACCATCATATCTTGAGCCAATCTTACATCAACTAATCATTATCCAATCATCAATTGATTCCTGCCTTAGGATATGTCTTTCCTACAATAGGCAGAATCTATCCATTCTCATCCATCTTGGCAAAAGATACAATGGTTACTTGTTTGGTTCGTTGGTCTTTTTGTTTTTGATTTTTATCTTTTGTCCTATTCGAAGATCACATCAAAGCTACCTTGATTTCACTATATCATGGTATGTGGCGAGAACATCTAGAATGGGGCATAGTCTTGCTTTCGTATGTTGTGCTTGTGGGTTGGTTTCATTACTCCAAGCTAGTATTCATATCTTGTTGATCATAGGGTCGGTTCTAGCATATTGTTCCCCTTATGCATCTAAGGTTCATCATACCTTTTGTGTACTAAGGACTTATGCTATGAGTCCCCTTCCCTCATCAGGACAAGGTTGTACTATCTTGGGCATGCATGGGATCATCCCTTTGTTTGCGTGTCTAGTCCATGCAAATGTTGGATAAAAATCATCACTTTGGTCTTCTATACCTTGGTGAACATATCCACTTTGCTATATCAAACCTAGGATTGCTCTAAATCATTTTTCAACACAATGATCATCCACCAATCAATTTCCCACCATCATCATCCTTTCATCTCACCACTTATCCTCCAACGACTTCATCCAATATCTTCCATCCATTTCGAGAGCACAATCGTGTTCTCGCAACCTGCCTATCCTCTCAAGGGGGCATCATCCTTACCAATTATCCCCAAACCTTACCCTATTCTTCTAAGCCAAAATATTTTTCTATCCAACCTAACTCTATGTTTTAACTTCTTTGAAATGATGTTACTTAGCCGCAACACCATCTCAAAGAGGGGCAAATGTAGACACCTAAAATTGGCTTGCTTCACAAACTAATTTTCCATATCTCTACACCCTCATTATTCCTCCTATTAATTAAATAAATTCATTTTATTTAATTAATTTATCTCTCATTGTCTACCTTGACCATTTACCCATTCCTTGTGATAAATTAATTCATTTAATTTATCACTTTTACCTTACAACATTATCCTCATTTGATTAAATAAATATTCACAATATTTATTTAGTTAAATTCTCCTTTTCCCTAATCCTCATTAATTAGATACATCATGCTTATCTAATTAATCTAGCCTACTAATTGACCTACCCTAACCTACCCTAGCCTACCTATCCCTTAGACCTAGGTTAATTAAGCTAAACACTCAATTAACCTTGCTTATCCCCTTCTTCCATGCACCTTTGAATAAAAATCAATCTTTTATTCAAATGGTCAAATCCTCCTTACACCTCATTTATCATTCTCTTACACATGTAAGAGTACCATCTTCACATCTCCACATAAAGGTGAATTAAAAATTCACTTGTCATGTCCCCTCTTCCCAAAATGAATCTTTTATTCATTTTAATCCTCCACACCTTTCCCCATGTGAATTTAAAATTCACTTTTAATGAGAGCCCTCCAATCCCATTGACCAAGTTTCAACCCTTGATCTCCCTCATCCACTCTCCTTGTGACACTTGTCACAAGGCTATGAACCCAATCCTAACCCTAACTCTCATTGATTCCTAGCCCTTGATCTCACCTTCTAATCCTGACCCTCCATCCTCATTCCCAAAACTCTATAAATGAAACCCTCTCCAAGCCATTTTGGAGAGACTCAATCATGCACCAAACCTCTGCCAAAATCACTCCCCAATCTCCTTCATCCCACTATCATAATGTCAAAATCTTGCCTCAATCCCATCTAATCTATCCATCCACCTTGTCTCTCATCTACATTTGTGTTGAAAAGCTTTGAGCAATCCACATTAGTCATACTAATCATGGGAACAATCTTGAGGAGCTCTTGGGTGCATCTCCTTCCCGCATGGATTCGTGAGGTTTCAATGAAGGTATAATCGTTTTGTTTATGCATTAGATTAGTTTTATCTTCAGTTTGATCTCACTGATCACAGTGGACATTACACTGCTAGGACAACAACCCACAAAATTCTTAGAGCAGGCTACTGGTGGCCAACTCTTTTCTCAGATGCACAGAAGTTGGTGAGGAGATGTGACTCTTGCCAAAGGTTTTCAGGAAAGCTAAGCTATGAAGGTGCATTACCCCTTAGAACTGTAACTGTGGAGGCTCCATTTCAACAGTGGGGTATTGATTTTATAGGGGAGATTTTAGAAAAGTCAAGTGTAGGACATAGTTGGATTTTGGTTGCTATTGATTATTTCACCAAATGGATTGAAGCCATTCCAACTAATAAAGCTACAAGTAAGGTGGTGATGGATTTTATTCTGTAAAATATTATTATCAGATTTGGAGTACTAGTCAAGTTGGTCACAGATAATGCCATGTGCTTCAGATCTGGTGAATTTGTTGATTTTTGCAACAAATATGGAATTAACTTGTCATATACATCACCATATCATCCATAGGGAAATGGTCAGGCAGAGTCAAGTAACAAAAGCCTCATGAAGATCATCAAAAGGATGGTAGACAAAAACAAGAGAGCATGGGATTCAAAGCTGAAAATGGCACTATGGGCTGACCGGATAACAATGAAGAAATCAACTGGAAGGTCACCTTTTGAGTTAGTATATGGTGCAGCAGCTAGATTGCCTATGAATAACCTCCTACCAGTTTATAAGTTCATACAAGAAAATGATGAAGAGATTGAAGATCCAATGATAGAGAGGATAAATCAGCTGGTGGCATTGGATGAAACCAGAAGGGAGGCACACAAGGCAAACATTAGGAAACAACAGGGTGTTAAATATCTGTTTGATAAAAGGACTGCAATAAGAGATTTTTAGGTAAGTGATCTCATCCTCATTTGGAATGCAAAAGGTCAGGACAAGGGTAAGCATGGTAAATTTGAGCCCTTATGGTTGGGCCCATATCATGTTAGCAATACTCATGGAGGGGACTCCTACTTTCTTCAGGCCTTGGATGGTAAGATGTTGGAATTGCCTGTGCACTGTCAATTCCTCAAAGCTTATTTTTCATAAGTACCTCTTCCTGTGCACATTTGTAAATTATTTGTAAATCGCTCTGTATAGTTGGTTATGAATATTTTGTTGTTTTGTTTGGTCTGCCCGGAGGTGATCTGGTTCTCGTTGCAGCCTTGCGCCTACACATCCCTAGTCGGAGCCAATGTTGGTGCTTGCATGAACTGTCAGGTTTTCGAGTAATAAATCTACAAGCACCCTCCCAAAAATCCAAAAAGTTCTAAGTCTTCAGACCTCCTTAGCATTTTTCAATGTCAGCGTCATATTTTCTTCAGAGGAGGTCATCATCATATTTCCAGTTATCATCCTGATGCTGTTAACGTCATTCTGATGTTAGGGTGATATCCGCTTGTCTAATGGCTTCATCATTTTTTGAAGGCAGGGATGATATTTCAAAATATCAAGTCATCTTATGAATATCACCCGTGCCCAGATATGATGATGATGTCATCAAGATCGACAGGGTGCACCGGGTGGTCGTCATGATGATGTTGGTCATCATGCACTTTCTAAGGATCAGGTAATGCGGTCAGGATGATATTGCCCACAGGGTGATATTTCATATCAAGATGATATGAAATATCGGGGTGATATTAAAATGTCAGAATATCATGCGGGAGGATCATGATGGGGTTTAAGTTGGTGTCGTTAGGAGCAAAAGCACCGACATCATGTTTGTTCATGGCCTAGTTTATAAAGTGATGAGGAGGTTGCCGCGGGGTGCATGTGGGATAATTGGTTCCTACCAAATTTGAAATATCAGGGTCATGATTCTTGGTGGGAAAAGCTTTCAAAGAATCATGCGACCACTACATTCCCAAGACTGCGAGTAGGTGGACATTAATGGTGGATGTTACATGGTATGGGTGATGATATAGACAGATCTAGTACCTGATTGAAGTTGAGGATCCCCAGGCAGTGGCACGTGGCTCGAGACTCCTTCCTGTCTCCTCCTCCACTTTCTGCATTCAATGTTTGAGTGCCATTTCCTTAGAATGAACTGTATCTAGCGGACTTTTGATTTTTGCCATGTAATTAATGCTGAGTGCACCCTCCTACTGTATATAGGAGGCTATGTTACTCATTTGTATGGTGGGGAGGAAACTGGACAAAACTTTGGGTGCTGTGACACAATACAACTTTTTTGGTGGCCCTTTTATGGATGTCTTGTGATTTTATGAGTCTCATGTTGTATGTTTTTTTGCATTGATCCACTGATATCATATTGATTTAAATGAGTAATGCTATATTGCATGTGTTCTGTTATCTGTCTCCAAACTGAGTATGTTCTTATTCTGAGTCTAAGCATCTAAGGGGTGTTTATGACTCTTGAATACAGGTTTGCTGTGTTGAATGCTTGATTTCTTACTTCTGCTCAAGGGGTAGATTAAATGTTTTAGATCAAGGGTTGGGAACAATATATTGCAGTAAGGATATTGTAAGTAGAGATAATAGGATACCCTATCTTGGGAGGTATCTGTAAGGCAGATACTACAAATCCCCTTGATATCCAGTCATTGGTATATGTTCATGCAGGCCATTCACATGTGTATGTCTACTGACTCTGAGCCCTGGATAGAAACCGATCTAGTCTTGTATTGAGGTTACACCCAAGGTCCTAGTTTTACATCCACATAAAATCAAACTTAAACTTCAAAATCAAACCATTAGGACTTTAGGAGTAGTTTAGGACCCAAATCCTCTGTCTACAACTGAAAATAGGCCCAAAGCTAGCCCCTTTGCACTTATCCCACAGTTTTGGTCTACATATAGGAGGATTTATCTACTTTATATCAACATCCCAGTCAGTCCATAAGCATATCTCATGGATGTTGAATAGGGAATACCCCCCTTGGTTCTGCAGAGCCTAAAGAAGAAGAGGAGATGTTATAGAGTCTATCTCCTATACTGTTGGCCGCTGGCTCAGAGATCCTGTTGATCATTGATGACTACCTTGTAGGGATAGCTGGGAATAAGCATCCAGTTAGATTGTGAGCCAACAGAATCTAGATGGTGATTTTCAAATCTTGCTAGCAACGAATACCTTCTTTCTGGTGGTCTTTTCGTGTATCTCAAATCGTAACAAGGTTTTTGAGGGAGGGCCCTACTTTTATAATCAAGCTGGCCTTCTCATGAAGCCTTGTCATGCAGGCTTTAACTCGACAGAGGAGCTACCCTTGAAGGTGCCAGTGTGGGTTCGTTTTCCTCAGTTGCCATTGGAATGTTGGAGACAGGATATTTTGCAATCAATTGCGTTGTTGTTGGGGAAGCCTATTGGCCCGTCTTAGTAAACTCTAGAGAAGTGAATTTTTTCCTATGCTCGAGTCTATGTGGAGATTGATCTAAGCCAACCTCTACCAGATTCTATTGATCTGACTATTGGGTCTAGCTCCTGGACTCAACGATTAGACTATGGGACTTTATCTTTTAGGTGTCAGTTGTGCCATGAGTATGGCCATCTTCAAAGGAGGTGCCCTCATGCCTTGGGTGCTGGTGGTTCAAATGATGTGAAGGCTCCATCTAATCCAAGGGTAGAAAAGGGTAAAGCACCCATGTAGGGGGTGGTACTAGATAAAGATGCCTTTGTGCCAGTTAAGGTACGAAACAAGAATTGGGGTCAGAAGTGGACTCTTCAGGATCGTCAAGAGGAGGAGACTTTTAACAAGTTTGAGGCTTTGGATGAGTTAGTCCACGAGGAGGGGGTTTCTTCTGACAGGCATGTTGAAGCTTCTCCTTTAGTTGATCATAATTTTGAGTCTTTTCCTGTCACTACCTCGGTCCTAGTTCCTATGGTGGCTTCTAGGGTGGTAATGGATTCAGTTGCTTCTCCCCCCGATGCTGGGTTTGGGGACTCTTGTGGTTTGGTGGAAACCCCCATGGCCTCTTCGGATGAAAGGGTGAGTTTAGCTAGTGGGCTGGGTTTGGAAGACTTTGGTAAGAAAAAAGGCCTCTCTTCTTCTCCTATTCTAGGTTTACAACAAAAATCCCTAAAAAAGTGTGCTCCTGATAAGCCCCAGAAGGTGAGGAGGAAGAAGGACCAGGAGAAAGTTAAGATGGCTAGAGAGACATTGGTGGAATCTAGGTCAGTGAAGACATTGGATACTCACTTCTCTCACCCTTCACAATGATTGTGTTATCATGGAATGTAAGGGGTATGAATAGCATCTCTAGATAAAAGGCTATTCGGGACTTGGTTAGTGCTCATTCTCTAGATGTGGTTTTCCTCTAGGAGACAAATTTATCTATGGATGGTATGATGTAGTGTGTTCATAAGATTTGGAATAGAGGGTTTTTCCAGTGTGTGGGTCCACAAGGTAGCTCAAGGGGTCTTGCTTGCCTTTGAGATCCTCAGAGAATTTCTCCTATTTAGTGGATCTCTAGTAGATTTTCCATCTCTTTGGTTGCAATTAGTTTGGAGACAAGGGAAAGAATTCTTCTTTCTAACATTATGCTCTGACAAATGTCCCTGGTAAGACTCTCCTGTGGTCTCATATCAATATTCTAATATCGTTGGATCCTTTCCTCCCTTGGATTATGGCAAGTGACTTTAATGTAATTGCCTCCCTTGAGGAGAAAAGCAGGGGTGTGCCTCATTTGGACCCCTCTTCTAATCTTCTAAGGGATAATTTGTATCGGCTCCAGCTTGTGGATATCAAACCTTCAAATGGCATGTTTACATGGAATAATAGGAAGCTTGGGGATGATGCCATTTTTGAATGGTTAGATAGGTTTCTTGTTTCTTGTTTTTGGGTGGGTGACAAATGGCTATCAAGTTTTGAGATTTTAGATTGGCGAGGATCAGACTATTGGTTGATCAAATTCTTTGCCCATTTGGTTGATGGTCCTAAGAAACAAACTTTTAGATTTTAAGTTATGTGGCTTAGGGAGGAGAGTCTTCTTGACTTGGTTTCTAGATGGTGGACTGTGTTGGGACCTGAATTTTTTTTATTTTTGCAAAAAATTTAGGGTTCCCATAATGTGCAATCTGACTGCATTACTCAGAAATGCACTTGAAAAATATGTAGTTGTGTTATAGAGAAGTTTGATGAGCAATCACCGAGAGAAAATAAACTCGAAGACTCCATTCCTATTGAGATAGGAGGGCATATATAGCATCAACAAATCTCTTCATCCGTTCTTTTACAGTACCGATTTTGATTTCTCAATTAAAAGCTACTAGCAGATTAACACTGATGAGGCTAGAGATAAAGAAGATTACGCAGAGGATGAAATAGATCATTAGTCCACAAATGATTGATGAGGCAAAGCAGTGCACGAAGATTTTCTGCAAAAGATATAATGTTACTCCATTCACACTATTGAAAGGATTGCTCATTAAAGCCCCTAATTCCATAAGTTTTCATCTAGTTATTACTAATATAGTAGAAAAGGTTTCTTCATTTAAATGAGGGATGGCACGCCGAGTACTCCAAATGGTCTATATGTTCTTCCTGCATTGACAACATTGAGTCTCCTGATAATTGTAAAGTTAAATATGCAAGAAGGTCTTGAAGGCAGTCCTATAACAAATGAATTAAAAGAGTTTTTCTTGATCTATAGCCTTGATGACAGTGTCTATTACTATGAATTTCCCAAAGGCAAATTTTATGTAAATGGCTTATGCTAAACCTGTCCTCACTTATATATGGTACAATTATGAAGCAAGCCATTCAAGACATGGATACTCACATTCCTATTTTCTCCACAAACTATGTTGATTCTGCATAGTGCCTCAACGAACACACCAAAATCTAGAAGAATTATCATCCCCTTGTTTTATGAGCTAGCACATGTAAGAGACACATTTAGGAACAGTAATGCCAGGATAATGTTGCTTCAGGCTAAATTTTTGTTGCAATAGATAATTCTGGTAATGCTCAAATAAAGATGAAGCTTCTGATGAGACTATTCCACAAAATTTTGAGGAGACAACAATAAGATTTAAATATTTGAACAATCGTGAAATGAACTTGTAAAGCTTGAAAAGTGGGCCCTAAGAATATAACTAATGAACATTGCACAAAATAGATATCGGGTAGACTATGGCCATCGGTGAGAAATGTTGGAGTTGCTACGATGTCCTAAGTCACTCCGATAAACCCTGTTGATGACTTGGATATTTGAGGATACTCAATTGTTTCTTGAGAGCTTTGTTTTGAATTATTGGAGTGGAGGGTATATGGAGAAAGACTGAGAAGACTTTGTAATTTGAAGACATGTGGAAGTTAGTGATGTCTAATTTGGACAGAATTAATGTTGCGCAGAGATTGAGAATGGCTTAGATGACTGTCTGCACCAGCAAATCACTCAGAAGTTAGTGAGGTATGGCACGAACAGAAGGGATCCTGCATTGAATCTAGAGTGGCTCAAAGGACTAGCAGCTATATCTAGTCACTCAGGGAAGTTGAAGATCACGCACAAAGAAAAACAAAATATTGGCTTCCTTGAAGACCTAGGGTTTTGGATGCAAGAATAAGTTTGTGAGGTATTATATGGACACAAGTGGGCCTACACTGGTTCTAGAGTGGCTTAAAGGACTAAATGCAAGTTCAAATCACACAGATCCCAGTCAGGTTCAAATTTTATCCAGAAACAGACTTGTAGTTCAAGCACAAAATTCTAGACCCTGCCTTATTGAGCAAGACACTTCTAGAAATCCAGCCTCAAGTGATAGAGCATTTCTGAGATATTCTAGGACAACAAGGAGTTCAAGCAAAACTAAAAATGATTGCAGCAATGGTAATAGGGGTCCCCTTGTAGATCAAAGAACTTGCTATGGCTTCAACCAAAAGTCTTCTTTTAGTGGATATGATGGACTCAAACCTCCTATTGGTCTGAAACTTAATGACTCTAAATGGCTGGAACCATAGAATGTAGGTGGAAGAGGTGAACTAAAGAGAGATGATAGGGGGAGAAAAGTAAACAAAGATGACAGGGACATGTACCAGAGGCAATACAACACATCATATCAAGGGTCCAATTCAAAATCAACAAGCAGATTAAAGGCAAACAAGAATCTGATGAATGTACCAATGGATTCTAGAGAAGAATTGGGCATTTTACCAATGCCTTCCTATGCTAGCAGTCATGTCAGTATTGGACAAAAGGCTAATTTTGAGAGAAGAGTCCCATCTCTTGGTACTGAAAAGAAGAGTGACAATTCCAATTCTAATCAGGGAAATATATGGCAAGAAAAAACTGAAAGGCTACAGTCAGTCAGACCTCCGTTGGGCTTAAGTTACCCAGGTGGTTTGGCTAGTTGTATTATAGGGAGTGGGACATCTGGTTTTGGATCTGATGGATGGGTTTCTGTCTTAGTAGATGTTTCAAAATTGGGTTTGTTGGGAAACAGTGATCTCTCTACCTTAGCTCAAATCATTTCCCCAACTAGATCAATTCCATCAATGGTACCTTTTGCTGCATCTATAGGTAGGCTTAACATGGCAGAGACATTAGTGCAAAACACCCCTCGGGTTTGTACTTCTCCCAAGCTTATTTTTGAGAATCAAAAGTTGGACGAACTAGCGTTAAAGCAGTCAGAGCAACTAATTCCAGTCATACATTCTACAACAAAACTCATGGGTCGTTGCTCATGTCAAAAGGTAAAGTCAAAGCTGGAAACAACACCATCTAGTACAAAAGCTAAATGGCATGTAGCATCTTCTAATCACACACCTTTTATTCAAGCACCTAGAAGACATGAATATACTGAGCATAGTCGAGGAAGGAATGTCGTGAAGGATAAAGCAGTATCAACATCAACTGAATTGGAGAAAGCAACCATGGAGAAAACTTAGGTTTGTTGACTTGACATCTGGAATGAATTCTGCAGGCCATATACTTCTATCAAAGAGGAGAGAAAGTCTAACTTCTGAAAACCATAAAACTAGTGATGGAGAATTTATCTATATTCAAGACTCAATACCTTCCTAGAAAGGAATGGTCCTTCCTTTCTAGCCATTATCAATTGTTCTCAAAAACCTCAATTACTATGTTGACATGCCTCAAGAGATGAAAAATGAAGGTGTGTATCAAGACAGATTACAACTCCTTTCCAACATAAGTGAATCCTCCAGGCCAGGGATGCTCGCAACTTTGGTTAAAGTTAAGTGGGGCTGGAAAAACCACACTGGTGGATACCTTTGCCAGAAGTTACCAAGGAGGAAACAAACAAGAAACCCTAATATAACTCATCGGCAAGACCAAACAGATCGGAGCAAACTTTTCAGATCACACTGATCTTATGACTTATGTCGATAGATATACATTGTGGAGAACATACAAAGTCATTCCAAAAAACCTATGGAGTGGGTCCCGAGACGAAGATCAAAAAGGTGAATTATTATTAAAAATATTTTGTCAAGAAAAGTTTTGATGAATATTTTGAATTTGCCTAAAAACAAAGGGCATATGAACTATACAAACCCCAAGAAGGAAAAAATATTATTTGAAAATAAATTTTCATTATAGTGAAGAGAAATCACATATTCTCACTAAGGGATATAAATGTACATAAACGAAGAGAATCAACTGGATGGGTAATTCCTTTACCTAGAGAATATTTTGCAGAGAAATATTTTTCACCAAGGAAGAGAGAACAGGGTAATATTTTTACCCAAATGAATATTTTTGGCAAAACCAAGGTGAAAGCACACAAAGTAAATACAATACAAAATATTTTTTTACCAGAGGAGTTAAAAATGGGTGATCAAATATGATACGAGTAAAAGTTGAGTTTGAAGTTTAATTAAAATATTTAATTTGCAAATCGCAACTGATTAAATATTTTATTTTGCGGAAAACAATTGAATGAAGAGCTGTACCAAAGGATGCACCAGAATGTAAAGGGTCGTAACCCTAAGTTTGCAAAATATATAAGGGAGATATAAAACAGAAATAAAGGGATCAGTAGATTAGAAGAGAGCAGTAGGTTTAGGGTAGCAGTAGGAAATTATTTAATTCCACTCCACCCATTCGCCTCATCAGAACTGTTATATACACATTTTTTATTAATGGAACAGAATGCTTACATTCAGTTATCTATTTTCAGTGTTCAGCGGTAATGTTAATATTAAATCCTAAATGTTGTAATGTTGTCTCCAGAATGGTTTTTCTGTATTATTTAAATTATCGTATCAAGAATATTGTTGATTTATCTGGTCACATTTTCTGATTTAGTGTGTTCGAATTGGTTGGTTTCTATAAAGAAGTTGATCAGAATTATCGTAAGGTCTCTACCAAGAGGTAAATCCTTTCTACAAAACAAATCTGGTCTAAATTCCCTTCTAACTAGAATTAAACATCCGCTCAGTTGTTCACAGTAATACGGGGAATATCATTGGGATAGTATAAGAAGAGCTTTATAACTGACATTCTTGCACGTTTGCATAAGGTGCAAACATCCCATGTGCCTTACAAGTTCGAGTTAAACTGTGAAGTAGATCAACTTACCTCATACATCTGTTTCCATTAAATCTTCATCCATTTACCAACTCCATAGCCCAATAGAAGTAGGCACTAGTCATTACTATCCAAACTCATATTCAAAATATTTCTATTCAAGTTAGTATATTAGGAGTAGGAGATAATCTGTAGACTACATCTATTACATTTTATGCCATTGTGATAGATTTACTAATCCAATCAAGTCATATAGTGTTCATTCTGCTTTAGTTACAAAGGTACACCCACCTAGGTTTGTAGGACCTGAAGTGTAGGGAGCTAATAGCTCTGTCAATTGGTCCAAAAACGTTGCAAATCCAAACATAGAGTCTGGCATCCTCTTAGGGTTAGCAACCTGCATTTTTGGGAACCAACAAAATGGCGACTCTGCTGGGGAGAACACATAGAGAAACCTGGTAGTAGACCATGTTATTAGAGTCAGAAAATTAAAAGGCATAACTCTACTGGTGTAAGGAAAAACCCAGAAAACTTGATTAGTCCTCTAAATAGAGGTGGCGACTCTACACAAAATTCAAATACAGATTGTTAAGACTCTACTGGCAAGAACCCAGAAAGATGAAATTTTCCTCTTCTCACAAGAGGTGGCGACTCTGAAAATAAAATTGATGAAATATGAAAAAATATAACATACCCCCTTTAGATGCATTCTTTGAAATAAGGAGACATGAAGGAGAATCTAGATATAAGTTGTTCATCAGGTTGGGGGGTATCTATGAACAGATACCTTTTCATCTCAAACCTAGTGTATCCTTATTTATTAAAATGTTCATGCTTGCTTATGTGCCTATGTCTACTAATTGGCCTAAATCATTAAAGCCAGTTACTATAGACCAATTGGTTAAATTGATTCCTATCATAGAAAGGAAAAGGCACGAGGATATTATCAATGTTGGATCCAATGATACTAAATATGAAGAAACTAATATAGCAATGCAGCCAGATATGGATGGACTAGCAACATACGAAGAAAATGAATACTATCCACCACCTAGACAGTGATATGCTCCGCAATATCATCATCTACATATGTCAAATCAAAATCTGCACTCTCATCAACCCACCCAACAAAATGTTTAATATCAGCCTCCATATCAAACAAATTTTATCCCAACCCACCCATCGCAATATATGAATCAGCAGTGTTGGGAGGAAGAAGAACATTGTTTTCAAAAGATGGGTATACCAGAACATGAACTCCAGATGTTTCCAAACCCATGCTATCCTGAGGATGAAATCTTTTCAGATAACCAGGGTGAATATTTTCAAGATCTTGATCAAGAGTAAGTGCACATGGCAGAAAAGAATCTTCAAGCCTGTTCAAAATCATTATATGATGATATAGCACAAAAAGATGAAGAGGATGACTATTTTCAAATAGGGCAAACTCACAATGAGGAGGAAGTGTACATATCTGAAAATGATTTTCAAAATTTTTCAAAACCATTGTATGATGAAAAGATGGAAGAAGATCAGATGACATTTTGCCAAGGTATGCCAGAAAATGAATTTCAAGTGTTCTCAAATCCATGTTATCAAGAAGATGAAAGGCATTTAGACAGTCAGGGAGGTGGATATTCTGATAAAGAGTCTATAAATGATGAGGTTGATGAAATATGTACATCAAATTTTGAGCATTATAGTAGTGATGAAAAGAATGATGAAAATTTCAGTAAGAGGGTTGATGAAGAAACATGCTCACTTGACAGTGAGCATATTTCAGAATTGCTCACCAAAGAATATCAAAGATATGTACATAAAGACGATACCCAAATACTGTGTCCAGCGCATATATCGTTTGACAGTGAATCCATTCAACATGGTAAGGGTGATGAAATATACGAGGCCATATTTCCCAAGTCACATTTTTGCAAAGAAGAGATAGATAGTGGTCATAAGTTCTCTTGTGACACTGATTCAGAGATAAAGATGTCCATTGAACCAGAGGAGGTTGAGGATTCCAATATGTATGATTGGCAGATTATTGACTCTCAAGCGTGTGGGGAAGATAGATGTGATAAGGAAGAGGATACGGTGTTTTATGTTAGAGCTAGCATTGATGATAGCATGTGTCAAAAGCAGCTTGATCTATTCCATTTTTCATTTCAGTTAAAAGACCAACATTTGGTGAATAACAATAGATATGATAAAGACATCCTACAAGGTCTAACAATCATGACTTCCTTATGTCATACAATGATGAAGGTGTTCAGACTATGCCTGACTTCCAGAAACCAAATAATACAAAACACACTTAGAGTGATGCATTAATGAACTATACAAACAGATGTAGTCAAGCAGATGGGGCATCATTACAACATAATCAAAACAAGATTTTTGATAGGGGAAAGACATGGATTTTCTTCTCTAATATGGTCTTTTGACCATATCAGTTTTGGGGCTAAAAGTAGCCTCTGTTTCCAAATGAAGAAGGCATTGGTCTTCTATCCCAGAGATCTCGGGATCTTGCTATGCCCACAAGGGGAATACATCCCCAAAAAGAGCCACTGTTGGGACATGAATTTTTTTTATTTTTGCAAAAAATTTAGGGTTCCCGTAATGTGCAATCTGACTGCATTACTCAAAAATGCACTTGAAAAATATGTAGTTGTGTTATAGAGAAGTTTGATGAGCAATCACCGAGAGAAAATAAACTCGAAGACTCCATTCCTATTGAGATAGGAGGGCATATATAGCATCAACAAATCTCTTCATCCGTTCTTTTACAGTACTGATTTTGATTTCTCAATTAAAAGCTACTAGCAGATTAACACTGATGAGGCTAGAGATAAAGAAGATTACGCAGAGGATGAAATAGATCATTAGTCCACAAATGATTGATGAGGCAAAGCAGTGCACGAAGATTTTGTGCAAAAGATATAATGTTACTCCATTCACACTATTGAAAGGATTGCTCATTAAAGCCCCTAATTTCATAAGTTTTCATCTAGTTATTACTAATATAGTAGAAAAGGTTTCTTCATTTAAACGAGGGATGGAACGCCGAGTACTCCAAATGGTCTATATGTTCTTCCTGCATTGACAACATTGAGTCTCCTGATAATTGTAAAGTTAAATATGCAAGAAGGTCTTGAAGGCAGTCCTATAACAAATGAATTAAAAGAGTTTTTCTTGATCCATAGCCTTGATGACAGTGTCTATTACTATGAATTTCCCAAAGGCAAATTTTATGTAAATGGCTTATGCTAAGCCTGTCCTCACTTATATATGGTACAATTATGAAGCAAGCCATTAAAGACATGGATACTCACATTCTTATTTTCTCCACAAACTATGTTGATTCTACATAGTGCCTCAACGAACACGCCAAAATCTAGAAGAATTATCATCCCCTTGTTTTATGAGCCAGCACATGTAAGAGACACATTCAGGAACAGTAACGCCAGGATAATGTTGCTTCAGGCTAAATTTTTGTTGCAATAGATAATTCTAGTAATGCTCAAATAAAGGCGAAGCTTCTGATGAGACTATTCCACAAAATTTTGAGGAGACAACAATAAGATTTAAATATTTGAACAATCGCGAAACGAACTTGTAAAGCTTGAAAAGTGGGCCCTAAGAATATAACTAATGAACATTGCACAAAATAGATATCGGGCAGACTATGGCCATAGGTGAGAAATGTTGGAGTTGCTACGATGTCCTAAGTCACTCCGATAAACCCTGTTGATGACTTGGATATTTGAGGATACCCAATTAATTCTTGAGAGCTTTGTTTTGAATTATTGGAGTGGAGGGTATACAGAGAAAGACTGAGAAGACTTTGTAATTTGAAGACATGTGGAAGTTAGTGATGTCTAATTTGGACAGAATTAATGTTGCGCAGAGATTGAGAATGGCTTAGATGACTGTCTGCACCAGCAAATCACTCAGAAGTTGGTGAGGTATGGCACGAACAGAAGGGATCCTGCATTGAATCTAGAGTGGCTCAAAGGACTAGCAGCTATATCTAGTCACTCAGGGAAGTTGAAGATCACGCACAAAGAAAAACAAAATATTGGCTTCCTTGAAGACCTAGGGTTTTGGATGCAAGAATAAGTTTGTGAGGTATTATATGGACACAAGTGGGCCTGCACTGGTTCCAGAGTGGCTTAAAGGACTAAATGCAAGATCAAATCACACAGATCCCAGTCAGGTTCAAATTTTATCCAGAAACAGACCTGTAGTTCAAGCACAAAATTCTGGACCCGGCCTTATGGAGCAAGACACTACTAGAAATCCAGCCTCAAGTGATAGAGCATTTCTGAGATATTCTAGGACAACAAGGAGTTCAAGTAGAACTAAAAATGATTGCAGCAATGGTAATAGGGGTCCCCTTGTAGATCAAAGAACTTGCTATGGCTTCAACCAAAAGTCTTCTTTCAGTGGATATGATGGACTCAAACCTCCTATTGGTCTAAAACTTAATGACTCTGAATGGCTGGAACCATAGAATGTAGGTGGAAGAGGTAAACTAAAGTGAGATGATAGGGGGAGAAAAGTAAATAAAGGTGACAGGGACAGGTACCAGAGGCAATACAACACATCATATCAAGGGTCCAATTCAAAATCAACAAGCAGATTAAAGGCAAACAAGAATCTGATGAATGTACCAATGGATTCTAGAGAAGAATTGGGCATTTTACCAATGCCTTCCTATGCTAGCATTCATGTCAGTATTGGACAAAAGGCTAATTTTGAGAGAAGAGTCCCAGCTCTTGGTACTGAAAAGAAGAGTGACAATTCAAATTCTAATCAGGGAAATATATGGCAAGAAAAAACTGAAAGGCTACAGTCAGTCAGACCTCCGTTGGGCTTAAGTTGCCCAGGTGGTTTGGCTAGTGGTATTACAGGGAGTGGGACATCTGGTTTTGGATCTGATGGATGGGTTTCTATCTTAGCAGATGTTTCAAAATTGGGTTTGTTGGGAAACAGTGATCTCTCTACCTCAGCTCAAATCATTTCCCCAACTAGATCAATTCCATCAACGGTACCTTTTGCTGCATCTATAGGTAGGCTTAACATGGCAGAGACATTAGTACAAAACACCCCTCGGGTTTATACTTCTCCCAAGCTTATTTTTGAGACTCAAAAGTTGGACGAACTAGCGTTAAAGCAATCAGACCAACTAATTCTAGTCATACATTCTACAACAAAACTCATGGGTCATTGCTCATGTCAAAAGGTAAAGTCAAAACTGGAAACCACACCATCCAGTACAAAAGCTAAATGGCATGTAGCATCTTCTAATCACACACCTTTTGTTCAACCACCTAGAAGACATGAATATACTGAGCATAGTCAAGGAAGGAATGTCGTGAAGGATAAAGTAGTATCAACATCAACTGAATTGGAGAAAGCAACCATGGAGAAAACTTAGGTTTGTTGACTTGACATCTGGAATGAATTCTGCAGGCCATATACTTCTATCAGAGAGGAGAGAAAGTCTAACTTCTGAAAACCATACAACTAGTGATGGTGAATTTATCTATATTCAAGACTCAATACCTTCCTAGAAAGGAATGGTCCTTCCTTTCTAGCCATTATCAATTGTTCTCAAAAACCTCAATTACTATGTTGACATGCCACAAGAGATGAAAAATGAAGGTGTGTATCAAGACAAATTACAACTCCTTTCCAACACAAGTGAATCCTCCAGGCCAGGGATGCTTGCAACTTTGGTTAAAGTTAAGTGGGGCTGGAAAAACCACACTGGTGGATACCTTTGCCAAAAGTTACCAAGGAGGAAACAAACAAGAAACCCTAATATAACTCATCGGCAAGACCAAACAGATCAGAGCAAACTTTTCAGATCACATCGATCTTATGACTTATGTCGATAGATATACATTGTGGAGAACATACAAAGTCATTCCAAAAAACCTATGGAGTGGGTCCCGAGACGAAGATCAAAAAGGTGAATTATTATTAAAAATATTTTGTCAGGAAAAGTTTTGATGAATATTTTGAATTTGCCTAAAAACAAAGGGCATATGAACTATACAAACCCCAAGAAGGAAAAAATATTATTTGAAAATAAATTTTCATTATAGTGAAGAGAAATCACATATTCTCACTAAGGGATATAAATGTACATAAACGAAGAGAATCAACTAGATGGGTAATTCCTTTACCTAGAGAATATTTTGCAGAGAAATATTTTTCACCAAGGAAGAGAGAACGGGGTAATATTTTTACCCAAATGAATATTTTTGGCAAAACCAAGGTGAAAGCACACGAAGTAAATACAATACAAAATATTTTTTTTACCAGAGGAGTTAAAAATGGGTGATTAAATATGATACAAGTAAAAGTTGAGTTCGAAGTTTAATTAAAATATTTAATTTGCAAATCGCAACTGATTAAATATTTTATTTTACGAAAAACAATTGAATGAAGAGCTGTACCAAAGGATGCACTGGAATGTAAAGGGTCGTAACCCTAAGTTTGCAAAATATATAAGGGAGATATAAAACAGAAATAAAGGGATCAGTAGATTAGAAGAGAGCAGTAGGTTTAGGGTAGCAGTAGGAAATTTTTTAATTCCATTCCACCCATTCGCCTCATCAGAACTGTTATATACACATTTTTTTTATTAATGGAACAGAATGCTTCAATTCAGTTATCTATTTTCAGTGTTCAGCTATAATGTTAATATTAAATCCTAAATGTTGTAATGTTGTCTCCAGAATGGTTTTTCCGTATTATTTAAATTATCGTATCAAGAATATTGTTGATTTATCTGGTCACATTTGCTGATTCAGTGTGTTCGAATTGGTTGGTTTCTATAAAGAAGTTGATCAGAATTGTCATAAGGTCTCTGCCAAGAGGTAAATCCTTTCTACAAAACAAATCTGGTCTAAATTCCATTCTAACTAGAATTAAACATCCTCTCAGTTGTTCACAGTAATACGGGGAATATCATTGGGATAGTATAAGAAGAGCTTTATAACTGACATTCTTGCACGTTTGCATAAGGTGCAAACATCCCATGTGCCTTACAAGTTCGAGTTAAACTGTGAAGTAGATCAACTTACCTCATACATCTGTTTCCATTAAATCTTCATCCATTTACCGACTCCATAGCCCAATAGAAGTAGGCACTAGTCATTACTATCCAAACTCATATTCAAAATATTTCTATTCAAGTTAGTATATTAGGAGTAGGAGATAATCTGTAGACTGCATCTATTGCATTTTATGCCATTGTGATAGATTTACTAATCCAATCAAGTCATATAGTGTTCATTCTGCTTTAGTTACAAAGGTAGACTCACCTAGGTTTGCAGGACCTGAAGTGTAGGGAGCTAATAGCTCTGTCAATTGGTCCAAAAACATTGCAAATCCAAACATAGAGTCTGGCATCCTCTTAGGGTTAGCAACCTGCATTTTTGGGAACCAACAAAATGGTGACTCTGCTGGGGAGAACACATAGAGAAACCTGGTAGTAGACCATGTTATTAGAGTCAGAAAATTAAAAGGCATAACTCTACTGGTGGAAGGAAAAACCCAGAAAACTTGATTAGTCCTCTAAATAGAGGTGGCGACTCTACACAAAATTCAAATACAGATTGTTAAGACTCTGCTGGCAAGAACCCAGAAAGATGAAATTTTCCTCTTCTCACAAGAGGTGGCGACTTTGAAAATAAAATTGATGAAATATGAAAAAATATAACATACCCCCTTTAGATGCATTCTTTGAAATAAGGAGACATGAAGGAGAATCTGGATATAAGTTGTTCATCAGGTTGGGGGATATCTATGAACAGATACCTTTTCATCTCAAACCTAGTGTATCCTTATTTATTAAAATGTTCATGCTTGCTTATGTGCCTATGTCTACTAATTGGCCTGAATCATTAAAGCCAGTTACTATAGACCAATTGGTTAAATTGATTCCTATCATAGAAAGGAAAAGGCATGAGGATATTATCAATGTTGGATCCGATGATACTAAATATGAAGAAACTGATATAGCAATGCAGCCAGATATGGATGGACTAGCAACATACGAAGAAAATGAATACTATCCACCACCTGGACAGCGATATGCTCCGCAATATCATCATCTACATATGTCAAATCAAAATCTGCACTCTCATCAACCCACCCAACAAAATGTTTATTATCAGCCTCCATATCAAACAAATTTTATCCCAGCCCACCCACCGTAATATATGAATCAGCAGTGTTGGGAGGAAGAAGAACATTGTTTTCAAAAGATGGGTATACCAGAACATGAACTCCAGATGTTTCCAAACCTTTGCTATCCTGAGGATGAAATCTTTTCAGATAACTAGGTTGAATATTTTCAAGATCTTGATCAAGAGGAAGTGCACATGGCAGAAAAGAATCTTCAAGCCTGTTCAAAATCATTATATGATGATATAGCACAAAAAGATGAAGAGGATGACTATTTTCAAATAGGGCAAACTCACAATGAGGAGGAAGTGTACATATCTGAAAATGATTTTCAAAATTTTTCAAACCCATTGTATGATGAAAAGATGGAAGAAGATCAGATGACATTTTGCCAAGGTATGCCAGAAAATGAATTTCAAGTGTTCTCAAATCCATGTTATCAAGAAGATGAAAGGCATTTAGACAGTCAGGGAGGTGGATATTCTGATAAAGAGTCTATAAATGATGAGGTTGATGAAATATGTACATCAAATTTTGAGCATTATAGTAGTGATGAAAAGAATGACGAAAATTTCAGTAAGAGGGTTGATGAAGAAACATGCTCACTTGACAGTGAGCATATTTCAGAATTGCTCACCAAAGAATATCAAAGATATGTACATAAAGATGATACCCAAATACTGTGTCCAGTGCATATATCGTTTGACAATGAATCCATTCAACATGGTAAGGGTGATGAAATATACGAGGCCATATTTCCCAAGTCACATTTTTGCAAAGAAGAGACAGATAGTGCCCATAAGTTCTCTTGTGACACTGATTCAGAGATAAAGATGTCCATTGAACTAGAGGAGGTTAAGGATTCCAATATGTATGATTGGTAGATTATTGACTCTCAAGCGTGTGGGGAAGATAGATGTGATAAGGAAGAGGATATGGTGTTTTATGTTGGAGCTAGCATTGATGATAGCATGTGTCAAAAGCAGCTTGATCTATTCCATTTTTCATTTCAGTTAAAAGACCAGCATTTGGTGAATAACAATAGATATGATAAAGTAAGACATCCTACAAGGTCTAACAATCATGACTTCCTTATGTCATACAATGATGAAGGTGTTCAGACTATGCCTGACTTCCAGAAACCAAATAATACAGAACACACTTACAATGATGCATTAATGAACTATACAAACAGATGCAGTCAAGCAGATGGGGCATCATTACAACATAATCAAAACAAGATTTTTGACAGGGGAAAGACATGGATTTTCTTCTCTGATATGGTATTTTGACCATATCAATTTTGGGGCTAAAAGTAGACTGTGTTTCCAAATGAAGAAGGCATTCGTCTTCTATCCCAGAGATCTCGGGATCTTGCTATGCCCACAAGGGGCATACATCCCCAGAAAGAGCCACTGTTGGGACTTGAATTTTTTTTTATTTTTGCAAAAAATTTAGGGTTCCCATAATGTGCAATCTGACTGCATTACTGAGAAATGCACTTGAAAAATATGTAGTTGTGTTATAGAGAAGTTTGATGAGCAATCACCGAGAGAAAATAAACTCGAAGACTCCATTCCTATTGAGATAGGAGGGCATATATAGCATCAACAAATCTCTTCATCCGTTCTTTTACAGTACCGATTTTGATTTCTCAATTAAAAGCTACTAGCAGATTAACACTGATGAGGCTAGAGATAAAGAAGATTACGCAGAGGATGAAATAGATCATTAGTCCACAAATGATTGATGAGGCAAAGCAGTGCACGAAGATTTTGTGCAAAAGATATAATGTTACTTCGTTCACACTATTGAAAGGATTGCTCATTAAAGCTCCTAATTTCATAAGTTTTCATCTAGTTATTACTAATATAGTAGAAAAGGTTTCTTCATTTAAACGAGGGATGGCACGCCGAGTACTCCAAATGGTCTATATGTTCTTCCTGCATTGACAACATTGAGTCTCCTGATAATTGTAAAGTTAAATATGCAAGAAGGTCTTGAAGGCAGTCCTATAACAAATGAATTAAAAGAGTTTTTCTTGATCCATAGCCTTGATGACAGTGTCTATTACTATGAATTTCCCAAAGGCAAATTTTATGTAAATGGCTTATGCTAAACCTGTCCTCACTTATATATGGTACAATTATGAAGCAAGCCATTAAAGACATGGATACTCACATTCCTATTTTCTCCACAAACTATGTTGATTCTGCATAGTGCCTCAACGAACACACCAAAATCCAGAAGAATTATCATCCCCTTGTTTTATGAGCCAGCACATGTAAGAGACACATTCAGGAACAGTAACGCTAGGATAATGTTGCTTCAGGCTAAATTTTTGTTGCAATAGATAATTCTAGTAATGCTCAAATAAAGATGAAGCTTCTGATGAGACTATTCCACAAAATTTTGAGGAGACAACAATAAGATTTAAATATTTGAACAATCGCGAAACGAACTTGTAAAGCTTGAAAAGTGGGCCCTAAGAATATAACTAATGAACATTGCACAAAATAGATATCGGGCAGACTATGGCCATCGGTGAGAAATGTTGGAGTTGCTACGATGTCCTAAGTCACTCCGATAAACCCTGTTGATGACTTGGATATTTGAGGATACCCAATTGTTTCTTGAGAGCTTTGTTTTGAATTATTGGAGTGGAGGGTATACGGAGAAAGACTGAGAAGACTTTGTAATTTGAAGACATGTGGAAGTTAGTGATGTCTAATTTGGACAGAATTAAACTTGCGCAGAGATTGAGAATGGCTTAGATGACTGTCTGCACCAGCAAATCACTCAGAAGTTGGTGAGGTATGGCATGAACAGAAGGGATCCTGCATTGAATCTAGAGTGGCTCAAAGGACTAGCAGCTATATCTAGTCACTCAGGGAAGTTGAAGATCACGCACAAAGAAAAACAAAATATTGGCTTCCTTGAAGACTTGGGGTTTTGGATGCAAGAATAAGTTTGTGAGGTATTATATGGACACAAGTGGGCCTGCACTGGTTCTAGAGTGGCTTAAAGGACTAAATGCAAGATCAAATCACACAGATCCCAGTCAGGTTCAAATTTTATCCAGAAACAGACCTGTAGTTCGAGCACAAAATTCTGGACCCGGCCTTATTGAGCAAGACACTTCTAGAAATCCAGCCTCAAGTGATAGAGCATTTCTGAGATATTCTAGGACAACAAGGAGTTCAAGCAGAACTAAAAATGATTGCAGCAATGGTAATAGGGGTCCCCTTGTAGATCAAAGAACTTGCTATGTCTTCAACCAAAAGTCTTCTTTCAGTGGATATGATGGACTCAAACCTCCTATTGGTCTGAAACTTAATGACTCTGAATGGCTGGAACCATAGAATGTAGGTGGAAGAGGTGAACTAAAGAGAGATGATAGGGGGAGAAAAGTAAATAAAGATGATAGGGACAGGTACCAGAGGCAATACAACACATCATATCAAGGGTCCAATTCAGAATCAACAAGCAGATTAAAGGGAAACAAGAATCTGATGAATGTACCAATGGATTCTAGAGAAGAATTGGGCATTTTACCAATGCCTTCCTATGCTAGCAATCATGTCAGTATTGGACAAAAGGCTGATTTTGAGAGAAGAGTCCCATCTCTTGGTACTGAAAAGAAGAGTGACAATTCCAATTCTAATCAGGGAAATATATGGCAAGAAAAAACTGAAAGGCTGCAGTCAGTCAGACCTCCGTTGGGCTTAAGTTGCCCAAGTGGTTTGGCTAGTGGTATTATAGGGAGTGGGACATCTGGTTTTGGATCTGATGGATGGGTTTCTGTCTTAGCAGATGTTTCAAAATTGGGTTTGTTGGGAAACGGTGATCTCTCTACCTCAGCTCAAATCATTTCCCCAACTAGATCAATTCCATCAACGGGTGCAAAACACCCCTCAGGTTTGTACTTCTCCCAAGCTTATTTTTGAGACTCAAAAGTTGGACGAACTAGCGTTAAAGCACTCAGAGCAACTGATTCTAGTCATACATTCTACAACAAAACTCATGGGTCATTGCTCATGTTAAAAGGTAAAGTCAAAGCTGGAAACAGCACCATCTAGTACAAAAGCTAAATGGCATGTAGCATCTTCTAATCACACACCTTTTGTTCAAGCACCTAGAAGACATGAATATACTGAGCATAGTCGAGGAAGGAATGTCGTGAAGGATAAAGCAGTATCAACATCAACTAAATTTGAGAAAGCAACCATGGAGAAAACTTAGGTTTGTTGACTTGACATCTGGAATGAATTCTGTAGGCCATATACTTCTATCAGAGAGGAGAGAAAGTCTAACTTCTGAAAACCATACAACTAGTGATGGAGAATTTATCTATATTCAAGACTCAATACCTTCCTAGAAAGGAATGGTCCTTCCTTTCTAGCCATTATCAATTGTTCTCAAAAACCTCAATTACTATGTTGACATGCCACAGGAGATGAAAAATGAAGGTGTGTATCAAGACAGATTACAACTCCTTTCCAACATAAGTGAATCCTCTAGGCCAGGGATGCTCGTAACTTTGGTTAAAGTTAAGTGGGGCTGGAAAAACCACACTGGTGGATACCTTTGCCAGAAGTTACCAAGGAGGAAACAAACAAGAAACCCTAATATAACTCATCGGCAAGACCAAACAGATCAGAGCAAACTTTTCAGATCACACCAATATTATGACTTATGTTGATAGATATGCATTGTGGAGAACATACAAAGTCATTCCAAAAAACCTATGGAGTGGGTCCCGAGACGAAGATCAAAAAGGTGAATTATTATTAAAAATATTTTGTCAGGAAAAGTTTTGATGAATATTTTGAATTTGCCTAAAAACAAAGGGCATATGAACTATACAAACCCCAAGAAGGAAAAAATATTATTTGAAAATAAATTTTCATTATAGTGAAGAGAAATCACATATTCTCACTAAGGGATATAAATGTACATAAACGAAGAGAATCAACTAGATGGGTAATTCCTTTACCTAGAGAATATTTTGCAGAGAAATATTTTTCACCAAGGAAGAGAGAACGGGGTAATATTTTTACCCAAATGAATATTTTTGGCAAAAACCAAGGTGAAAGCACACGAAGTAAATACAATACAAAATATTTTTTTTACCAGAGGAGTTAAAAATGGGTGATCAAATATGATACGAGTAAAAGTTGAGTTTGAAGTTTAATTAAAATATTTAATTTACAAATCGCTACTGATTAAATATTTTATTTTGCGGAAAACAATTGAATGAAGAGCTGTACCAAAGGATGCACTGGAATGTAAAGGGTCGTAACCCTAAGTTTGCAAAATATATAAGGGAGATATAAAATAGAAATAAAGGGATCAGTAGATTAGAAGAGAGCAGTAGGTTTAGGGTAGCAGTAGGAAATTATTTAATTCCACTCCACCCATTCGCCTCATCAGAACTGTTATATACACATTTTTTTATTAATGGAACAGAATGCTTCAATTCAGTTATCTATTTTTAGTGTTCAACTGTAATGTTAATATTAAATCCTAAATGTTGTAATGTTGTCTCCAGAATGGTTTTTCCATATTATTTAAATTATTGTATCAAGAATATTGTTGATTTATCTGGTCACATTTGCTTATTCAGTGTGTTCGAATTGGTTGGTTTCTATAAAGAAGTTGATCAGAATTGTCATAAGGTCTCTGCCAAGAGGTAAATCCTTTCTATAAAACAAATCTGGTCTAAATTCCCTTCTAACTAGAATTAAACATCCTCTCAGTTGTTCACAGTAATACGGGGAATATCATTGGGATAGTATAAGAAGAGCTTTATAACTGACATTCTTGCACGTTTGCATAAGGTGCAAACATCCCATGTGCCTTACAAGTTCGAGTTAAACTATGAAGTAGATCAACTTACCTCATACATCTATTTCCATTAAATCTTCATCCATTTACCGACTCCATAGCCCAATAGAAGTAGGCACTAGTCATTACTATCCAAACTCATATTCAAAATATTTCTATTCAAGTTAGTATATTAGGAGTAGGAGATAATCTGTAGACTGCATCTATTACATTTTATGCCATTGTGATAGATTTACTAATCCAATCAAGTCATATAGTGTTCATTCTGCTTTAGTTACAAAGGTACACCCACCTAGATTTGCAGGACCTGAAGTGTAGGGAGCTAATAGCTCTGTCAATTGGTCCAAAAACGTTGCAAATCCAAACATAGAGTCTGGCATCCTCTTAGGGTTAGCAACCTGCATTTTTGGGAACCAACAGACTGAAGGATGACCTTCTTTTGGTATAGCTATGTACTCATTTGTGAAGAGGCTTTAATATGTGAAGTATAAATTGAAACATTGGAATAAGTATCAGTTTGGCAACGTGTTTTAGCAAAAAAGTGTTGCCTAGGAGTTCTTAGATTCTATTACCAGGCAAATTTGGAACTAGGGTCTCGATGCGAATTTAAGCAGGCTTGAGGTTAGTGTGGTTAAAGACCTCAAGGAATGGGAGATTTGTGAGGAAATGTTTTGGAAATAGAAGGCCTATGTTGATTGGCTTCAGGAAGGGGATAGGATTACTTCTTTCATAAATCAGTGAAGGCTTGAAGACAAGGTAACTTTATCTCTTCTCTCCACTCTCCTGAGGGTTCTATTCTTTCTTCCTCTTCGGGGATCTCTAGTGAGGTGGTTCATTTTTTCTCTGCTCTCTTTTTTGAAGATACCCCACCTGCTAGTGAGGAGGAAGCTTCTATCCTGGCTTGTATTCCCTCTCTGGTGACTACGGATATGAATGCTTCTCTCCTTAAACCTATTTCTTTGAAGGAGTTGGAGGATGTGGTGTTTCAGTTGAAAAAGGGGAAGGCTCCTGGTCCTGATGGGTTCCTAGCTAAGTTCTTTCAAGAATTTTAGGAATTCATCAACCTTGATCTATTGGAGGTGATGCATGAGTCTTTTAGGAATAAGAAAATGTTGCGAGCCATGAATGCCACGTTTCTTGCTCTTATCCCAAAATGCGAGGGTGTTGATTCTTTGGATTTTTTTCAACCAATTGCTTTTTGCAATGTGGTGTATAAAATCATTACAAAGCTAATTGCTAAATGTTTGAAGCCATGTCTGGATAAGTTGATCTCGGAGGAACAAGGGGGCTTTGTTGCGGGTAGACAAATTTTGGATGAAGTAGTTATTGTGGCTGAGACTATTCACTCTATGGTCTTTTCTAAGGAAAAGGCTATGTTTATAAAGTTGGACATGGCTCAAGCCTATGATAGAGTTAACTGGGACTTTTTGATCAAAATTCTTAGAGCCTTCGGGTTCAGTTGTGAGTGGATTGATTGGGTCATGAGCTGTGTGAGGACTTCCTTATTTTCTGTTCTCATAAATGGGGAGTCTTCAGATCTATTTGGTGCTTCTAGAGGTCTTCGACAGGGGGACCCCTTATCCCATATTTGTTCATCTTGATGGCTGAAGGCTTTGGGAGATTCATTGAGTCCCGTGTTATTGATGGGTTCTTTTAGGGTTAGAAATGGAGCAATTCTCTTCCTCAAACTCATCTTCAATTTATGGATGATACGGCTTTGATGGGTGTTGCCAAGGTGGTTGAAGTGGTTTCTTTGCGTTAGATTTTGGATTGTTACCTGGCTACTTTAGGTCAAAGCATTAATGAAAGTAAGTCTTTCATTTATTTCTTTAATACCCCTAGGCTTATTCAGCAATGTATTGCCAAGATCTTAAGGTTCTAGGTGGGGAAACTTCCCTTTATATACCTTGGCATCCCTCTAGATGTGCGCCCACTTCCCAGGTGTTTTTGGCAGGATGTGATGGATACATTTCATGGGCTAGTTTGTCATTGGACCTATAGATGGTTATCTACGGCTGCAAGAGTTACTCTATTGAAGTCTATGGTACATGCCCTTCCTATATACAAGTGCTTTGTGTTGATGACTCCCTCAAGTTTCATCAAAGATTTTGAGGGCCTCTGCCAGTAGTTTCTTTGGTCGGGTAATCTCCTTTCGAAGAAGTGGAGCTTAATTAAGTGGGAAGTTGTTTGTCGGCCAAAGTAGGATGGTGGTCTGGGTTTGCGTAGGACAAATTGGAATGGACAGGCTTTGGCTACTAAGCTATACTGGAGATGGTGTTCATCTCAGCATCAGTATTGGGCCAAAATCCTTACCTTCAAGTACCTTAGGGAGGTGGAGGGTACTGAGGTGCCTCATTTTAGTCTTTCGGGGAGAGGTTCTATGATCTGGGATACTCTAAAGAGGGGGGTTGCGCTGGTTAAACAAGGCCTATTTTGGATCTGCAATAGAGGCTCTGATGCTCTTTTTTGGCATGATTCCTGGGATGGCTTCTCGCCTATCCTCTCCTCACACCCTCACTTGGGGGACTTATGTAGGATTTTTGTTCAGGCTGGTTGGAGTAGAGTGATGGATTTCAAAGCCCCTCAGGCTTTGGGGCAGACTATTGTTTACCAATGGAAGGATATGTAGGATTGGCCCATGGGTGGATCTTTGGAGGATAGGAGGGAGTTGTCCTCCATTTTGGCTCATAGAGTTTGTTGTTCTCTCCCAGAGTGGGATGTGCTAGCTTGGGGTCCATATCCAAATGGGAAGTTCACTATTGCTTCAGGGTATCATGTTTTGGACAGACAAGCCTGGGGTAGTGTCGAGGTTCCTTGGTGGAAAAATATTTGGAATAAATTCTCTTGGCCAAAATACAATTTCTTTTTTTGGCTAGTGATTTATGGTAGGTGTTTGACTTGGGATAACCTCTGTAAGCATGGCTTCCAAGGTCCTTCCTTATGCTTCTTATGTCTAAGAGATGTTGAGACTATTTCACATCTTTTCTTCCAATGCCCTTTTGCTAGGACTATTTGACATTTTTGGTGGGGGGCATGGAGTTTGCAGTGCAGGTACCCTTCTTCTCTGAAGGAGTTTTGATGGAACTTTGGGCCCATTCCAGTGAGGACTTCATTTTTGTACATAGCATGGCCAATTGGCCCTAGTTTGATTATATGGCACATCTAGTTGGAGCGCAACCGTAGGGTCTTTCTGGATAAGAAGTTGCTGGTGGGTCAAGTTTGGTCTCGCATTCTTGGGGCTTTGCAGGAGACCTTGTATGCTAAATGTGATCTGTCAGCCCCAGTGGATCTTGGTGATACTAGAGTGATTCATAATTTGGGGATTCTTGTTGGGGGTCCTGAAAGGCCCAAGATTGGGTGGAGCAGGTGTTCTAGAAGGAAGGTTTCTAGGGAAGGGCATTGGTTGCCCCCTCCCATAGGAGTCTTGAAAATTAATACCGATAGGTCTGTAAGGGGTAACTCTAAGCATGTTGGCATTGGTGGGGTGGGTAGAGATAGTTCTGGGGTGGTTGTGTTTTTCTTCTCAGAATATAGGGGGTTGCACTCTAATTATCTTATGGAGGCCTTGGCTATTATTTTGGCTTTAAAGAAGGCATATGCCCTTGGCTGGAATAAGATTATCTGTGAGTTAGATTCTCAGGTGGTGATAGACTTGATAAACATAAGGCATTTTGGTGATGTTAGTTGGCAGCTTACGGTGGTGGCTAAGCAAATCACCAATCTTAGAGATTTATTTGATTCTATTACCTTTTCTCATATCCCTCGGGAATGGAATAAGGTGATTGATGGGTTGGCCAAATGGGCTTCTGAGATAAATAGGCCCTGGTCGGTGGATGATTGGGACAGTTTACCTGGGGATCTTTGGTGCAAGTGCACCTAACACACAAGTCATTTATGTTCATGTTTTGTTTTAAATCATGTTGTAATAAGGTCTATTCGACCAATGCATGTAATTTATGTTTGTAAGTCCCAAGTACTTAGGTTGTAATTGTCAAATTGAAAATAATAAGGTGGTGGGTTTTCTCCCAGCTACTTGGAGTCAGTTAGTTTTGCTCCCAGCTGCTTGGAATCATTCTCCTAGCCGCTGGGAATAGGGTTGTTGTTCCTCTGGGTGAATCTATAAAAAACTAGGGAAATGAACAAGATTAGGTATTATTAGGGTTTGAGGGTCTAATCAGTCATATGATATTGTGATTGAATGTACTGCGTGAATGTAATCCAAATTTGAGAAGGAGAAATCGATCTTTTCTATGTTGCCAATTGCTTTTCGTTCTTTGTAAATATGAAATTGCATAGCTATAGTTTTCCTTTCCTGTCCGTGTTTTCCCATTGTTGCAAAATGTCGATGTGAAGCATTCTATTGATAAGATTTCTATTGAAATTAGTGGAATGGCTTCACAGTGTATATATATGTTTTTGTTTTGTATTTCTATTTTTGGCATTTGTGTTTTGTTTGATGGTGGAGTGGATCGGATCGACTGTGTTGCGTAGTAGACCAAACTAGCATCTCCATGTGCTAGGGTTTGGATCGAAAGTTAGGCGATCAAGGACTTGCAGTTCTCTATAGGCATTATCGGCAAGACATAATCTTTAGAGAAGCCTTTGTGAGTTACATTGATCAAGGTGTTAGACTGATAGAATGCATATTGCAAATGCATATCGCAATGTATATCGAGAATGTATGTGAGGATATACATTCCGTCAGATACAAGAAGTGACCGGCCATAATAGTGAATCAGGGCATAGTAACTGGCTATGACAAGTCATGTTATACATATACAATAGTTGTCATATTGGAGTGATCGGTGTATTGGGGGGAAAAGCATTTTGGCTCACTGATGAGTTAAGTTATGCCGAGGGGATGTGCTAAGGAAGTGACATCAGGGAAAGTTAAGAGATTGGCCAGATAAATAACAAGGTGGCCGACGAGGGTATGTTTGGCCGACAGGAATACATCGCCAAGATAGAAGTCACTCTCTTGTTGATACAACTGATTAATAAAGTTTGAAGCTTCCTCTATGTGCTTTGCATCATTTTGGTATCAGAGCTAGTGAAGGGTCTGCAAAAGTGTTGGCATTGTCTGTGAATGTTTATGTCAGACAGAGAAAGTGAAGGAGGGGCTAGTGACATGCCTCTAAAGGGGATGACCACCGAAGTGGTCAAGAAATTCAAAGAGATGGAGGAGATGATTAAGACTAGAGTCAAGGAAGCACTCCAGGCTGAGTTGAAGACCTTAGGAAAAGGTAGGAAATTAGATGAGGAGTCTGATGAAGAAGAAGAAGATGGGGAAAAGGAAACAACCCTAGAATAGACAAGTATATCTGCAGACCAGAAATAGTTTTTGGAGGCCATAAAATCACTCAGTAAGGAGTCGTCTGAATCAAGAATGGAGATTCTGATGTTTAGTAGAAAGATGGACATAGAAGAAGTCATTGAATGGATCGAGGCTTTGAACAATTACTTCAAGTACAAGGAGGTATCGGAGAATAGAAGAGTCAAGTTTGCAAAGACAAAATTGAAGGGCGCTGCACTCACGTGGTGGAACTACACCCAGGGAGAAAGGGTGAAAAGTGGCAAGAGCATGATCTCATCCTGGAGTCGGATGGTAGAGAGGATCAAGGTTCAGTTCCTACCAGTGGATTATGACGTGCAGATATACAGGAAAATGCAGAACCTCAGGCAGAAGGATATGGGTGTATCCACCTATACAGAGGAATTTCATAAATTGTTTCTAAGGTGTGGACATGCTGAGGATGAGAAAGGAAGGGTTGCCAGGTATATTAATGGCCTGAAGTATAGTATACAAGATGAGATTACCATCTTGACACTAGAAACTGTGGACAAGTGTTTCCAAGTGGCACTGAGAGTAGAAGAGAAGCAGAAAAGAAAAAGAGAACAACAGAACAGAGGTAGAGGTGGAAAGAATTTTAGGGGCAAAAATAGCTTTGGTGGCGGAAACTAGTTCCAGAAAAATCAAGGGGAGTCTAGTCAACAAGAACACAGTGGAGAATCTGGTTCCAGAGAGGGTTTCAGAGGAAGGAGACCCAATGGGAGAGGAAGATTTGGTGGACCAAGCAGAGGTCCTAACGTCTTCACAGGAAGATGTTATAATTGTAACCAAATTGGGCACACAACAAGCAAGTGTCCAAAGAAAGCCTTAAACTCTCATGCAGGAGAGAGAAGGAGCCATCTGATTCAAGAGGAAGATTGTCAAAGTGTGAACTCACCTATGGGAAGCACAGCTCCAGTACAAGATGGAGAAAGTCTCATGATGAGAAGAATGATGTTGAATGTACCACAAAACAAAGAACCACCATAGAGGAAGACACTATTTAGAACTCTGTGTAAAGTTTTCAGCAAAAGATGTAAGGTAATTGTTGATTCTAGTTCAACTAAAAATTTAGTTTTAGTAGAAATGGTAGAGAAACTGAATTTGAGAAGATTACCACATGTGAGTCCATACAAAGTGTCATGGCTGAACAAAGGGCAGCAAGTCTTGGTTGATGAACAAGCTTGGGTAGAAGTTCAGATAGGGGAATATGGGGATAAACTGTTGTGTGATATAATCCCTATGGATGCATGCCATTTACTATTAGGAAGACCTTGGTAGTATGATGTAAAAGCCCAGCATGATGGTAAGTCAAATTCCTTTGTGATCACCAAGAATGGTAGACAGTATAAGATGGATCCTTTACCAGAAGAGGGTGTAGACAAGAATGTAGGATCAAGTATCATGTTAATGAGTGGGAAAGAGTTTCTCCATACTCTAAAAGAAAGAGGGAACCCAAGGGTATGCTCTGATTTTGAAACCTAAAGACAATTCTGAGTTGTCTGAAAATAGCAAGGAAAAAGTCCCTACGAAAGTGCAGGAATTGTTAGACAAATATAAGGGTATCATGGTGGAGGATATGCCCAATGTACTACCCCCTGTGAGAGACATAAGTCATTAGATCAAATTCATCCCAGGATCCATATTGCCAAATAAACCAGCTTATAAAATGACACCTAATCAGAATGAGGAGATTGCTAAACAAGTACAAGAACTATTGGATAAGGGTTTGGTGAGGAAAAGTCTTAGTCCATGTGTTGTACCCACAGTTTTAGCTCCCAAGAAGGATGGAAAATGGAGGTTATGTAATGATTCAAGAGCCATAAATAAGATCACCATTAGATATAGGTTTCCTATGCCCAGAATAGAGGACCTCATGGATTGTTTGGGAGGAGCTTGATATTTTTCTAAAATTGATCTCAAGAGTGGATATAATCAGATCAGGATTAGACAAGGGTATGAATGGAAGACAGCCTTTACGACTAATGAAGGTCTTTATGAGTGGCTGGTGATGCCATTTGGTCTATCCAATGCTCCCAATACTTTCATGCATCTAATGAATGAGGTATTGAAATATTTTATTGGCAAATTTGTTGTTGTCTATCTTGATGATATTCTGATTTTTAGCAGGACAAAAGAAGAACATTTGCAACATTTGGAACAAGTGTTGAAGAAGTTGCATGAGGAGAAACTGATCATTAATATGGAGAAGAGTGTCCTCATGAAGGAAGAAATCACATACCTTGGATTTGTGATATCCCAGGGCAATTTGAAAATGGATCCAGAGAAGGTAAATGCTATTTTGTCTTGGCCAGCGCCTAAAACAGTAAGTGATGTAAGGAGTTTCCATGGGTTGGCAACTTTTTATAGGAAATTCATAAGAGGATTCAATCATATTTGTGCACCCATTCTGGATACCATAAAAGGAGGACAAAAATGTAATTTTGTTTGGAATAGAGCAGCTGATGAGTCTTTTGAGATTCTCGAACAGAAAATAGCAGAGAAACCCATTTTGGTTTTGCCTGATTTTAATAAGTTGTTTACTATGGAATGTGATGCTAGTAACCTTGCCATTGGTATTGTCTTGAGTCAGGAAGGAAGACCTATTTCTTTCTTTAGTGAAAAATTGAATGATGCTAAACAAAAGTATTCCATATGATCTAGAATTGTATGCAATGGTCCAAGCATTGAAAAAATGGAGACATTATCTCTTGCCCAAGGAATTCATTGTTTATACTGACAACCATGCTTTGAGTTTTTTGAATTCATAGGAGAAGCTAAATCACAGGCATATGAAGTGGGTCAAACAACTCTAGGTGTATACCTTCTCCATCAAACATAAGAAGGGACAAGCCAACAAGGTGGCAGATGCTCTAATCAGAAGAGTGTGCACTATACAGGAAATCTAGTTGCAAAGTGTGGGAGTAGATTCTCTCAAGAATATATACCAGGGTGATGAGGACTTCAAGGATATATATGCAGTTTGTTCACAATTTTTAAATTCTATCATTCTAATTTTTCTGAATATTTGTTATAGCAAGGGCTACTTTTCAAAGGCAACCAACTGTGTGTGCCTAGGTGTTCCATGAGGGAGAACATCAAAGAAAAACATTGTGGTAGTCTTGGAGGTCATTTTGGACTGGACAAGATGTTAGAGCAAGTGAACAGGTTTTACTTCTGGCCTAAGATGTAAATTGATGTTAGGAAATTTGTAGAAAGTTGCAACATTTACTAGAGGGCAAAAGGGACTTCATCAAATGCAGGTCTCTATCAACCACTTCCAATTCCGCAAAGGCCATGGGAGTGCATCAGTATGGATTTTGTTTTGGGTCTTCCTCGGACTCAAAGAGGATTTGATAGTGTGTTTGTGGTTGTTGACAGGTTTAGTAAAATGGCTCATTTCGTGCCATATAAATGTACTAACGATGCTTCATATATTGCTGGTCTTGTCTTCAAGGAGATAGTAAGAATTCATGGTTTACCATTGAACATAGTTACTCACAGAGATCCCAATTTTGTGGGTCATTTTTGGAGGACACTGTGGAAGAAATTGGGCACCTAATTATCTTTCACATCTATATATCACCCTCAGATGGATGGACAAACTAAGGTGGTAAATAGATCACTAGGTAATCTTTTGAGGTGTTTGACTAAATAGCATGGAGAAGCATGGGATATGATCATCCCACAAGCAAAGTTTGCATATAATGATTCTATTAATAGGAGCATAGGAAAGAGCCCTTTTGAACTTGTATATGGGATTCATCCCAGGGGAATTTTGGAGCTCAGGGATCTCTAGAACATGGAGAAAAGGAGTGCACAAGGAGAAGATTTTGCAGTTAGCATGAAGGATATCCATGATCCTATAAGGGAAACTATCCAAAAGAACATAGGGAAATACAAAGAGAGAGTTGATCAGAAGAAAAGGGAAGTCCAATACAAAGTTGGGGATCTGGTGATGGCATATCTGAAGAAGGAAAAACTTCCGAAGGTGCAACCAACAAAACCTCTCATGAAGAAGATAGGTCCATGCAAGGTTGTACACAAATTTGGGCCTAATGCCTACGAGATTGAACTTCCTCCTAGCTTAGCAATTTCACCCATCTTTAATGTGGCAGATTTGTTTCCATTCAACAGAGCTAATGAGACAGGTACAGAAGATGCAGAATGGATTTCTGATCTTCCACCAAGCCAACCAGTTCAGTTGGAATGTATTTTGGACACCAAAGTTCAGAAGAAGACTAGACATAAAACCTACAAGCAGTATCTGGTCAAATGGCGTGGTTTGCCTAATGAGGATGCTACCTAGATGAGCGAGGAAGACATCATCAAGCATGGACTTAATATTTCAGACTTGGTTCCTCAAGGGACTTGAGTTCTTTTAAACCCTGGGAGTATGGTGTAGGGGCACCTAACACACAAGTCATTTACATTCATGTTTGGTTTTATATCATGTTGTAATAAGGTCTATCCGACCAATGCATGTAATTTCTATTTGTATGTCCCAAGTACTTAGGTTGTAATTGTCAAATTAAAAATAATAAGGCGGTGGGTTTTCTCCTAGCTGCTTGGAGTTAGTTAGTTTTTCTCCCAGCCGCTTGGAATCATTCTCCCAGCTGCTAGGAATAGGGTTGTTGTTCCTCTGGGTGAATCTATAAAAACCAGGGAAATGAACAAGATTAGGTATTATTAGGGTTTGAGGGTGTAATCAGTCATATGATATTGTGATTGAATGTACTACGCGAATGTAATCTAGCTTTGAGAAGGAGAAATCAATATTTTCTATGTTGCCAATTGCTTTCCCTCCTTTGTAAATACGAAATTGCATAGTTGTAGTTTTCCTATCCTATCTGTGTTGCCAATTGCTTTCCCTCCTTTGTAAATATGAAATTGCATAGTTGTAGTTTTCCTTTCCTATCTGTGTCTTCCCATTGTTGCAAAATATCGATGTGAAGCATTCCAGTGACAAGATTTCTGTTGAAATTAGTGGAATGGCTTCACGGTGTATATATATGTTTTTGTTTCATGTTTCTATTTTTGGCATTTGTGTTCTGTTTGATGGCAGAGTGCATCAGATCGACTGTGCTGCACAGTAGACCAACCTAGCATCTCCATGTGCTAGGGTCTGGATCAGAAGTTAGGCAATTGAGGACTTGCAGTTCTATGTAGGCATTATTGGTGAGACATAACCTTCGGAGAAGCCTTTGTGAGTTACATCGATCAAGGTGTTGTACAGATAGAATGCATATTACAAATGCATATCACAATGCATATTAAAAATGTATGTGAGGATATACATGGATACAAGAAGTGACCAGCCGTAACGGTGAATCAGGGTGTAGTAACCGACTATGACAAGTCATGTTATGCATATACAACAATTGGCATATCAGAGTGATCAGCGTATCGAGGGGAAAAGCATTTGGGCTTGCTGATGAGTTAAGTTACGCCGAGGGGATGTGCTAAGGAAGTGACATCAGGGAAAGTTAAGAGATTGGCCAGATAAATAACAAGGTGGCCGACAAGGGTATGTTTAGCTGACAAGAATACATCGCCAAGATAGAAGTCACTCTCTAGCCGATACAGCTGATTGATAAAGTTTGAAGCTTCCTCTGTGCGCTCTGCATCAATCTTGCTCAGGATTTGGTGGATTTGGTCACATAGGATGTGAGATGTTGTATGACCACTTCTTGACTTCTTGTTTGTTGTCTCTAGGCCCGTTTGGGCCTCTTGTTGCTTTTGTGCTTTTACTGCTCTTTTTGATTAATAAAGTTTTTACCCTCTTTTATTAAAAAATATATATAATATTATAATTTAATACCTTTGATTTATTATAACTTCAATATTAGTATATGTTAAACTATATATTATTAATTTATATTTTAATAAACTATTAAGTTCATCATTTATTGAGTATGAGATGAAGAGCAATAAGTTTGAATTAACACACATTTTTACAGTAATTTATAATTTTAATGGTAATTCTCTTTACTTAATCTAATATTACATCCAAATTTAGTTTAGATATAATATAGGAAAAAATAGATTTTTTTTACTAATTTTTTTTACATTATTGGTTAATATATAAAGTTAATAAGAAGTTTTTTAATTTAGAGTAAAGATATAGTTATTTTTAATATTTTTTTAAGTGATTCAAGTATTAGTTAATAATGTGGCTCATCTCTAGATTCATATAAAATATTAGGGCAACATGTTTTTTTATAGTCATTTGTATTTGACCTTCCTTAAAAAGTTTATATAAATTATATTATTATGCTTTATAGGTTTAAATGTTATTATTATATCAATTATGTTATTATGCTTCATAGGTTATAATAAGCATAATTATAAATTTACTTAATATAATAAATATATAATTCTTTATATATTATATAAAATATAATAATAAATATAATTAAATATAGATAGGTGTATAATTAAATAAGAAATATATATAATATATTTAATATAAACATAAAAAATTATGAATTAGTAATTATAGATAGATATATAATTAAATAACAAACATATATAATATATTTAATATAAACATACAAATTTATGATTGGCCTCATGGCCATTCCTTGCATAAGAGTCCATGCATGTTGAGCTCCATGTTGTCTATCAAGACATCAACCTTCTCCCATCTCTTCTCAAATAAGTAGTTGGGTTCAGTTAACAGATTAGGACAAACTTCTTTCAACAAACTTCTTTCACTCAGGCCCTTTCACGTGATTAAGAAGACCTTTAAAATTAGCATTCCCTCAAATAGTCAAATATTATTAATTCTTTATGAGAAATGCATATTATCTATACGTGGATAAGCATAATTAGAAATTTACTTAATATAATAAATATATAATTGTTTATTTATTATGTAAAATACAATAATAAATATAATTAAATATAGATAGATATATAATTAAATAACAAATATATATAATTTATATATTTAATATAAACATAAAAACTTATTTGGTATTTGAATATCTCAATTAATTTTTAAGTTACAAATCTTTTAAAAAATTATGAGGGAGAATGAAATCTTTTTACATACCTAAATCAAAGGTAAATAAATAAATTTATTTTAGATAAAAGATTTAGATAAAGGTTATTTTATTTACTTAAGATTTATTTAATTTTTACTTTATAGCTATAGGCGCAATATAATTATGTTATTTTACCACTCTTAAGTTATTTTATTTACTTAAGAGTTATTTTATTTTTACTTTGGAGCTATTTAAAGATTATTTTATTTTATTTATATTATAGATGCCTGGCAAGATATATCTTGGCGTACTTTAGATATATTTTTGGTCTAAAATATAAATATACTAGTTATATGCTATGAATACATAGTGGACGAGGTTTAGTGAAGTCATTTCAAAGATTTGAGCTCTAACAACTTACATTGGATATTAATTAGTAAGTGACTAGTATACCTATATTTAAAAAATATATCTAAAGTACATCGAGAGATATCCTTCTTGAGGCACCTATTTCCACCTATGTGTAGTAAATTGATTAAAAAATAAGCACCTCGAGAAGCATATCTCTCGGCGTACTTTAAATATATTTTTTAAATATAGGTATGCTAGTAGCATCTGTGACAGCAAGCCTAATTCTAACTATATTATATAATTATAAGAATTATTATAATTATATAATATATCTAATTATGGTTAGAATTAGAATTAGGGTTTTGTTTATGAATATAGTTAAGGTCAAGGTTATAACCCTAATTCTAATCATAATTCTAACCCTAACAATAACCCTAATCCTAATTATACCCCTAACCCTATTTCTACCCCTAGATCTACTCAACCCTAATTCTAACTCAAACCCTAATTCTATCTCTAACCATAATTGTATTGATAATCTTAATTTTATCCTTAACCCTAACCTTTTTTTTGTTAATTATAATTGTAACTATAAATCTAATGCTATCCCTAAATGTAACTATAACCCTAATCCTCACCCTAATTTTAAACAAATTGTAACCCTAAATCTAATCATAGATTGAATCATAATTCTAACCTAAACCCTAACTCTAACCCTAATTCTTTACCTAATTGTAACCCTAACCCCAACCCTAATTCTAACCCTAACCATAATTCTTATTGTAACCCCAACCCTACTTCTAATACTCACCCTAACCCCATGTTTGATTCAAACCTTAACCCTAATTCTAACCCTAATTATAATCCTAAACCTAACCTTATTTCTAACATGAACCCTAATTCTAACTATATTCTAAGTCTAATACTTACCCTTACTCTTTCCCTAATTGTAATCCTAACACTAATACTAACCTTAACCTTAACCCTAACCTTAGTTATAACCATAACTATAACCCTATTTGTACCCATAACCATAATTCTAACACTAACCATAATTGTAAATTCAATTTTAGTCCTAATCTTAAGTATAATTGTAATCCCAACTCTAACCCTAACCCTAATGTTAATTCTAATTGTAACCCTAATTATAACTCTATTAGTAACTGTAAACCTAACCATAAACATAATTCTAACCATAACCTTGATTTAATTGTAATTCTATCTCTACCTCTAATTCTAATTGAAACCCTAATTCTAATTGAACCCTGACCCTAAGACAAATTCTATCTGTAATCACAACTCTAATTTCAACTCTAATTCTAACCCTAAATATAACCCTAACCCTAATTGTAGGCCTAACTTGTAATGTCAACCCAAATTGTAACTATAACCCTAACCCTAACATTAATCCTAACAGTAATTCTAGCCCTAACCCTAATTCTACCCCTACCTTAATTCTACTCCTAGATTTGCTTAACCCTAATTATATTCCTAATTCCAACCCTAATCCCAACCCTAACCCTAACCCTAACTCCAATTCTAATAATAAACATAATTTTAACCCTATTTTAATTGTAACCCTAACCCTAATCCTAATTCTTAAATTACAGGCTCAATTAATAATAATAAAATAATAATAATAATAATAATAATAATACATTTCTCTTACCTTTACTACTATAAAGCAAATAAAATTAAAGTCCCATCTATATTTAAAATTTAATAAAAAATTTAAACATGGGAAAAATAATATGAAGAATAACCCTAAATAATTATTCATTTCTAAAACTTAGTTAAATATTACTAACAATATATTTATTAAAAGCATAAATAAAATTAAAAAACAATTAAAAAACATCTTACTCCACTAAAAGTCCAAGCCGACTAAATTTAAGGAGGTAATTGTGCAACTTACTATTAAAATTTAAAACTTGAGGTTTCCACTATTTAAAGGAGATGTCTATTTTCCTTAATGCCTTAGAATTTATGGAATTTAATAATAAAAATTCTATCTTATTTAAATTCTATAAAATAACCAAATAATCATATTTTTTTAAAGTCATCCTAAATGATAGTCTACTACAAAAAGTCTAATTAACACTTAAAAAAATAATATTCTTCTCATAAAAGTAAATCTAAAAGTTTAATTAAATTAACAATATCTCAATTAAATTAAGTCAGCTCCTAAATGATAGTCTACTACAAAAAGTCTAATTAACACTTAAAAAATTAATATTCTTCTTATAAAAGTAAATCTAAAAGTTTAATTAAATTAACAATATCTCAATTAAATTAAGTCAGCTACATAGTAGGAGCCCACTAAACAATGATTTAGAATTTCTTTAGACTACTTTTTCCTTTCATTTTTTTTGCTACAAAGCTTTAGAGTTGAGCAAGAAGGGGTTTTTATGAGATGAGGTAAATTTATTCATACTCCTCATGGATTTATTGCTCTTGATTTTTATTTTCTATTTTTATTTTTATTTGGCTAACCCTATTGGTACTTTTTCTAATATGTGAGTTGTTGTAGGGATAAAGGATTTTGAAAGCTTAAATGAAGAAATCTTGGTTGAATTTTAATTTATCTAATTCAAAAAATCCCAACAATCCAACAAGCATGTAGCAATTTCCACTTCAAATGTTTGTATGGGATTTGGATTAACCTAGAGGCTAATTTTTGTTTCCTATTTTTATTTTTATTTGGCTAACCCTATTGTACTTTTTCTAGGATGTGAGTTGTTGTAGGGATTATTTTGCATTTTATATTTGATTATTTTGCAATTTTTTCTTGGGTTTTAAATATTTTTAAGGATATTCTTTTTTATTTTTTTCATTTTTAAAAGAAGTACAAATTTTTAAATTTCTTCTTTTTTATTTTTAATTTTCAAATTACATAGATTATGACTTTGTTTTAAGATGTTTTTTTTAATTTTTAACCATTGTTTTTTTTTTGTTTTATTAAAAATATTGATGTTTTGTTTTCAATTTTCTTTTACTTTTTATAATATTTTTTGAATGTAATTAAGTCTTTGAAAAAGAGTTTTGAGAGAAATCAAATATTTTAATGTATGGATGTGGATATAAGTTTTTTTAGAGGTCTTTAATAGTCTACAAATGCATCTCTATTTAAACTTTTTCAAAGTTTATAAAAATTTGATATCTAAAAAAAATTAACTCACTTAGGAAGAATAAAAAGATAAACTTTGGTAAGTATATCTCTTATTTTACTTGCAATAACTTAAGTGATTTAAAAAAGAAATATATATATCTATATCTTAACATTTCATTTATCTGATAAAAAGAAATTTTATTTTAGAATGTTTTATATTGTGCAGCAAACCAAAGACTAAAACAAAAATAGGGAACAAAGGATGAGATTCACCCATTACATCACAAGATGGAATTAATGTTAAATAAACTATTTATATGAAGGATGCCAAATCTCAAGGCTGGAATCGCACAGCTTTGAGATTCTCTTTTAACAGACAGTATTTTATAGTATATGTTTCAGTTAAATTAATTTTTTTTACTTTATTTTCCTCTTTGGGTGCCCACTATCATCCCACTATCAGCCATTTATTATGGCACTTCAATTTTTTAATTTAATTTTTTTGAATTTTTAGAATAATATTTACATGTTTATTTGTTTATAGATTTAGCTCTTTCCTACCACTATAGGATGCCTCTCAGCATAATTAAAGGAGCTTGGATAAGCAAGCTACATAAGATGTGGATACAGACCATAAATGGTCTTGTTAAGATTCTCGAGACCAGTACAAAACTTGAATGCATGCAAGGGAATGATTATTGACATGGTTATGGTGGAAGTGTCGATATTTGAAGTTGGTTAAATGCCTTAATTTAAGGTGTCGTTTAGGGGAGAGGATCCAATATATATCTTAATTTCGCGTACTTCAAGTTTCTAAACAATACATTGGATTTTTATGAGAGTTTTAGCATCTTTCGTATTTGAGTTAAAAGCTTAAAACTATTGTTTGGGTTCTCCATATCAAGGATATAGCTTAATTAGCTACATGGAAGTTTATTAAAAGGTGAAAAAAATAATTTATTATTAGCCGATAGGCTTTTATATGTGAGCACTATAGTGCTTGGAATTGTCTCACATTGGAAATCTTTCTAAACTCTCTAGTTGTATTCCTTGAACCTCCTATGGGTGCAAGTGCTAGTTTATATGAGCAAATTAACAATACAAACAATGAAGCACAAAAAGTATAGAAGAGAATAAAATACTAGCACTTGCATCTTTAAGAGGTTCAAGGTTTCGTGGATAGGAAAATAATGATATTATTAATAACTTAAATTTGATTTTTCACATTATTGATTTCCAGTGATGTGATCACAAAGATTTGATTTGGTGGAAGATTTGATTTTTCACATTAATGATTTTCTATGACCTGAAAATCATTTAATGGCAAGTTAGAAAGTTGTTTTCAGGCATGAGAAGAATTTTAGGCCAAAATCTAACAATAATATACCCTATCAACTAATTATAGATTAAGGTTGAATGTGTAGTATTATAATAATATGAATTTATTTTAGTTACTTACGAGTTATTTTAAAGCACGTTTCTATATTCTCTTCTAATATAGAAGTTTTCTTAATCTCATCCATCCTTTTCCATATAGTTTATCCACCTCTTATGTTATCAATTATAATAGACAGCATTATAATATAGTATGGTATTAAATAATAATATCAATTTATTTTGTGAAGTATTATAATAATATAAATTTATTTTATTTACTTAAGAGTTAAATTTATTTTAGTTATTTAAAAGTGCATTTCTACATTCTCTTCTAATATAGAAGCATCCCCTAATCCCATGACCCCATCCACCCTTTTTTCATATTGCTTATCCATCTCTTATGCTATTAATTATAATAGATTTAACATTCATTTATTTAAAATAAAGTAAATTTTGTCTATTGATAGATAAAATAAATAATTTTAAATAAAAATTATAATTTAGTGTCCATGTATGTATGTAGTAAATAAAATAGTTCTAAGTAAAATAAAATAACTCACAAGTAAATAAAATAACTTGAAACTAATATTTTTTAGATATATGTATTTAACATATCTATAATGTTTATTAATAAATACTAATTATTTGATAATGACTATCAAATTTACATTAAGAATTTTTTACTTATGTTTACATTGTCACAACATGAGACTTTATAATGCCACTATAGAATGCCACTCTAAATAATGATAGTTTATTTATTATATAAAATATAATAATAAATATAATTAAATCTAGATAGATATATAATTAAATAACAAATATATATATAATATATTTAATATAAACATAAAAATTTATTTGGTATTTGAATATTTCAATTAATTTTTAAGTTACAAATCTTTTAAAAAATTATGAGGGAGAATGAAATCCTTTTACATACCTAAATCAAAGGTAAATAAATAAATTTTTTTAGATAAAAGATTTAGATAAAGTTTATTTTATTTACTTAAGAGTTATTTTATTTTTACTTTAGAGCTATAGGTGCAATATAATTATGTTATTTTACCACTCTTAAATTATTTTATTTTATTTATATTATGGATGCCTGACAAGATATATCTCATCTTACTTTAGATATATTTTTTGTTTAAAATATAAATATACTAGTTATATACTATAAATACATAGTAGACTAGATTTACAATTATGCAAGTGAAGTCATTTCGAAGATTTGAGCTCTAACAACTTACATTGGATATCCCCTAGTTAAAGATAAATAGTATAATTAGTAAGTGAATATAACAATTAATTAGCATAAGGAAAGTTATCCAAGCTCCTTTTAATGGACGCCATTAGAGCGGTGACCGTAGGCAAGGATACCGTAATGAATGCCAATAGTCTGCTTGCAGGAGTTGGAAAGAGGGACCGGCAGGTGGTAAGAAGATGCCTTGAAAGAAAACAATGTCGCCTGTGTGAAAAAGGCTCGCCCACCGCCAAAAGGCCAACAAACAAATCAAAAGTCATCTGTAATGTAGCCACTGGTCAAAATGACTGATGGATTTGCCAAGGTGCACAATCTCATCAAAGAAGTTGCAAAACACGGTAGTGGCTGCATAACTATAATATGTCAGTCTACTTTTTTTTTGGGGGGAGGGGAGGGTGTTGGTGTTGGAAATAAGTCACACCCAGACCGATGATGGATTGGCTAGTAGTTCAATGGTAGAGCACTCCAGCAACGAATGGAAGGTCCTAGGTTCGAGTCCTAGTTGGTCCATGTCTCAACATGGTATCAGAGCCAAGCCTAGGCTAGGAGCCCCAAGCACCTGAAACGTGTGGCTTAAGGGGGTGTGTTGGTGTTGGAAATAAGCCACACTCGGACCGATGATGGACTAGTCCAAGAGGGGCCAATAGCTCAATGGTAGAGCACTCTAGCAGCAAATGGAAGGTCCTACATTTGAGTCCTAGCTGGTCCATGTCTCAACAAGGGGAGGGGCATTGATACAAAGTAGTGTACAAATGAGGAGCCGCATCAGGATCCCCCCTCACCAAAAAAAGACAGACCAGAACCATTACAGGTGTTAGAAGACAATAAAAAGTCTCATTATCATTACAAGATTTTTTTAGTTTTTGTTTTGTCTTTTTTGTGAATGAAATGAAATGAAATAAAGTCTCATTAGGGGAGAGGGCCCCATAGTGCTACAAAGTAGTGTATAAGCATCAAGATCTCCCCTACCAAAAAAGACAAACCAAAACCGTTACAAGTGTGAGAAGACAATAACAAGTCTCATCATCATTACAAACTTTTGTGGATTTTGTTTTGTCTTTTCGTGATTCAAGTTTCATTAAAGGAGAGGGCCTGATAGTGGTGTAGGTTCTCATATTTGTCATAGGAATTGACCACATGGGCCCTATTACTTGAGTAAAAATTATGTAAGATAGGGCATATTTTTTAGAACATTTCTTACAACATGTAAGTAAAAGTACCTATATCTTCCAAAAAGATCTAATCAATGTTTGGGAGTTAAATATCCATTTACCCATGTATATAAATACTTATATTTCAAATACACACATAGCTCTGTAAAAATACTAATATGACATGAACAAGTTTGATTTGTCCTATATTTGAAATGACATTTGTCCACTTTCCATATCGATTTGAAAAAGATTCATATTAATTGCGAATATTACACATCCTCCTAACATAAATTATACCTAACAAGCTATAAACCTTCCTAAAATATATTAGATCTCAACCATCCGATCAAAATGACACATATTGTTCCACATATCAACCCTATTGCAACAACTTCTAGTTTTGCCACACCCAAGTACTAGTTCGTTTACTCCAGATGGAGCCTACAATAATAGAAAATTGGTTGTAACGTTCGCTATTAAAAAACAATAACAATAAAAATAGTTATTAGTTGCACATTTCAAATCCATCCTACAAATTAGACTACAAGGATCACCATTCCTAAACAAATAACAATAAAATAAATTATTAATAACAGATTTTAAATCCATCCTTTATGTATTATTATAAACAAATTTCAAATCATTTCCTTCCATAACTTCAAATGCATCCATTAATTCTACAATCTTAAAAGCTAAGTAAATTCAATTCCCTCCATTAATTCAAATCCATCCACTTGTTTAATAATCGTAAATGCATTGATCCTAACTTCCAAGATTACCCAATCAAATGCATCTACATATAATATCAACCAATCAAATGCAACCACATAGATAAAGAAGAAAATATGTAATGGCTATGATGCCTATAAAAAGTCTCTTGTATCACTTTTTTACTACATTTTCAGACAATTGTTGCAGCTTGGATTAAAATTCAGATAGTTGTTACAACTTTGGACTCAAAACCTCCTTTTGATTTGTAAGTTGAACTTGTTTGTTTTCTTCAAGTGTTTCAACTCTATTCTATAATGATTCCACATTTAAATAATGAATACAATTTCATTTATATGCATAAATTTGTGTTATGGTTACATTTCAACTAATCCACCATGTCCACTACTCCATTTTTTTTCAAGTGTTTCAATTTTGTTCTAAGATTCCACATGTAAATATGATGCATGGATACAATTTCATTTATATGCATAAATTTGTGTTATGGTTACATGTCAACCAATCTACCATGTCCACTACTTCTTCTGACGTGTTTGATAAAACCTATAAAACATAAATCTCATGCCATTGTACCTATAAATTGATTACATAATCAAGCTCGTCCTATTATATAAAACATAAATATCATTCCATTGTACCTATAAATTGATTACATAATCAAGCTTGTCCTATTATATAAAACATAAATCTCATTCCATTGTACATATAAATTGATTACATAATCAAGCTCATCCTATTATATATATGAAATGATTACAAGTGCAAATCTGACTCTTCAATATCATCCCAAAAGTATTATGTGTTTAGGGATGACCTTATATATATGATAGATGACCTTATGTCAAAAAATATCATTCATATATTTGATGTTTTTAGATTGAAACATACATATATTTTTCCACATAAAAGCACAAAATCTAACTCATGAATATCATTCTAATACATTATATGTATAGGGATGACCTTATATATATAATGGACAAGCTTAGCTCAAAAAATTTCTTGCATAAATTTGATGTTTTTATAGAAAAACATACATATATTTTTTTAACATACAAGTGGAAAGTTGAGTGATGAATATCATCCAAAATACATTATAACATGTATAAGGATGAACTTGTATATATAATGGATAAGCTTATCTCAAAAAATACCATTCATATATTTCATGTTTTTATACACAAACATATATAGATTTTTCTACATACAAGTGCAAATTCGTGTCATGAATAACATTTCAAATATAGAGGTATGTTTTAGGGATGACCTTATGTAAGAAAGTATCATTCATATATTTCATGTATATGACACAATATAATATTTTATATTTAATCTCATCCCTATACATATAATGTTTTTTATGCAGATAAATGGAATGGTATTCAAGAGTCACAATTAGAGTTGTAATCATTTTATATATACAATAGGATGAACTTGATTTACACTTGGATATTTAAAATTCATGTGTATGTAGTAAATAAAATAATTTTAAAGTAAAATAAAATAACTCCTAAGTAAATAAAAATAACTTTTCAAAATAAAGTAAACAATGTAAATAAAAAAGAATAATTCTTAAATAGCTCTAAATAAAATAGAATAACTCAAGATTGATATCTCACAACATTTTCTTTTGATAGATGTATTTAAGGTATTTAAATATTAATATTTTTACATGTAAATGGCTATCAAAATTAAGATAAAAGGTAAGATTTTTTGTTAACACACTCACACCATTACACTCCACCCTTTGCTACCATTGTAGAACACCTCTCGGCATAATTATTTAATAACTCATGACGATCCCAAATATTTTTCCTACTTTTTTCATCTCACTCTATTTTTCTCCCTCTACCCAAATAGGTTGTAGACATGGTGAACCAAGGTAAATCTAGGCAAGTAAGAGAAAATTTAATTTATTTATTTATCTTCTTCTTTTATTTTGATGGTTATAAATCTTAAATGAAAACAAAACAAATTATTTACTTCATATGTTTAGCTATTGTTTACACGAGATTTATTAATTTAAACTACTACAAATACACAAATAAATAACTAAATAGATAAAAAGACGTTTTATTTTACTTTGGAACTAATTTATTTATGAAGAGCTATTTTGTAAAACAATTGTAAAATTATTATAAAAAAATGTAATATTTTAATTTAAACCCCTAACTTATAATTGTAACAAAGAAAAACCTTATTTAACTATACTATCATTTTACTCATGACAACCTTAAATCTTTTTCCTACTTTCTTTTCATCTCACTCTATATTATTTTCATCCTTTATGAATATATAATTAATAAAATTAATAAAATAATAAAATAATCAAAGCTACTTTTATTTACTTAAGACATTTTATTTACTAAGAGTTATTTTGTTTTAATTTATTTACTTAAGAGTTATTTGTTTTACTTTAGAACTATTTAAGAATTATTTTATAGTTTTTTTTTTTTTAATAGATGTCGTTTTTTTTTTGTTTTTGTTAACACACTCACACCATTTCTCTCCAACCCTTACTATCATTATAAAATGCCTCTCGAATTAATAAAATTTAGTGATATTGATTATTGAGGTGAATGGATGAAATTAATTAATAAGATTAATTAATTATTTTAGGTGTCTACAATTAGATTTTCCCTTTAGGGATTTGCTTATAAATTGTAATGCCAACCACTTTCTTAAGGGTTGTAGAGCTTCGAAACTTTATTCAATTAGTGTTAGATTGTTCTAGATGAGTTCTTTTTCTTTTGCTACTTTTCTTCCAAACTAAATTTAAACATATTGAAAGAACTTTTTTTAATTCATTAAAGAAGCTTCAATCAATATATTAAGAGTATTTTGCATATCCTATGAGTTAAGAATCTATAATGCATAATATATTTGAACCCTATGATAGTTTAGTAATGACTTAATCCCTCTTCATATCACCTTTCTCCTTCATCTCCTCTGACTTTTCTTCTTATTCATCCTCCATCCTCTAGCCAAGATGAGCTCACTTCTCCTTTACCTTACGATATGGTAGTTGATGATTTTCTTGTCCCTCACCTTGATGCCCTTATTGTTGACTCTCCTCCATCACCTTCACCACCCTCTCCTTCATCTAATCATTCTTTACTCCCTTCTCCATCATCTTCACCACCTCTTCACACCATTCCACCTCCAGCTCATACCATGTTTGATTCTATTTTAGCATGCCTCCTCTCACATCCACCTTCACTCTATTGGTTGATGTAGATGATTTCATTGGTGCATCCTTTTCAAATGATGATTTAATGGTTGGTGAGCCTCTACTTGGTGAAGCTTAGGTGTTATGCCTCTTCCTTCTTACTCTTTATTATACCTATAGCTACTCTTATTTTTTATTTACTATCTCCTATCTATGTGTGTGAGCTATTATGCCACCACTCTTGGGGGGTAGTATGTGGTGTTGTGTTGTGACCTCTCACCTTTTCTCATTTATTGTTTATCTCATGCTTTATTTATGTGTTTTGTTTCCTTATGTTATCTTTCTTTCTTTTTCCTTTCTTCTTTGTCAAACTTGGTGATGATGTAAAATATTAAGGACTAACCACCGCTTTTCATGCTCACCCAAGTTTGACTTCATTTTGTGTCATGTCCCTTAATGATTTTTATATCCTATTGTATCTTACCTTTTATATGCATCTCTATCTCACTCTTTTCTTTTTTCTCTCTTATGATTTGACTAACATGTTTCATCCTTCTTTCTTTTTATTTGACTCTCCTTTTCATTTCACTCCATGCTCTCAAATACAAGTAGGATATTTTTTATATAGATTTATAGGTCATGTTAATGCCATTCCTAGTTTATGCACTAAAATGACTAAGAGTTTTCCCACACCCTTCTTCCTATGTAAACTCAAGTCTCTTCGCATATTTACCATTCATATACACTATTCATATCTACTTCATTGTTTTCACTTAAATTTTCTTCTTTTATGTGTTATATAACTTTCCATGATGATTTCACTACCTTACTAATTTGGCCTTAGAATTTTGAGCCATTCACACCTTCCACTATATCCATCACACTTGTATTCACCTACATATAAATGACCCTATGCTAGTTATGAAAATCATAATCATTATATATTTGCTCTTCTCTTCTATTTTTCTTGTTACCCAAAACTCCTAGTGACCCTATAACATTATAGTGGATCACCTTCCACTCCTCATCTAGCACTGAGTACCAAAAAGCATGTTGATGTCCATACTCATTATTTAAGACATTCAAAAAAAATAAAAGAAAAGAAAAGAAATCAAAGCATGCAATCCTAAGAGATAAAATTTTTGGCTTTATCAAAGCAACTCAAAGACAATTTTCTAAAGCAAGTTCAAAAGAGTGCAAAACAAGTCTATAGAATATCCAAAGAAAAAATACTTAATCACCCAACTAGCTCATAATTTTCCTACTTCTTTTTCTCCCTTTCTATTATTGATCTATTATAAGTCATTCTAGGAGGAGATTTTAAGCTAGGTGCATTTCTTCCCTTTCTTCTAACACTCATGACCTAAGATTGGACTATTATTTAGCATATCCACTCCATCCCTTCATGTCCTAATCCCTCTTATATGTATTTGACTTTCACTTTCTCTCTCAAATTCCTAAACGTCATAATGCCTAGATCCTTAAATAAGTTATGAAAAGTATTTTATTACTTTATACTCTCTAGCAAATTCACACATTACACTTTCTTCCTTAGACTTGCCTTTACTCCATTCCTCTCCCCTACTAGTTTTATTGGATGTTACAAAATACACAAAGAAGATAGACCACAACAAACTCCTTTGTTGACTTGGTGCATAAACTTAGGATTGTGTTATGGAGTCTACTAGTCTACTTTGTGACCATTGCTTGTCCGTGTTAGGAAATTACCAGGTTGATCAAACCATTTCCTACATAACCCTATGAGAGATAATGATTCATACACGCTTACATAATAACCATAATGCAAAGATCAAAATACAAACCATAAGATAACACAAGATATACCTTGGGAAACCCTTAAAAGGGAAAAACGTAGCCTCCAAAAGCATCCACACTCTATGTATTATTCAACAATGCACTTACAAAGTTTCATGAATATTTCTGAAACATCAAGCTCCTCTAATACATCTTCCATGTGTCCAAGAATGTAACCACACATCCCATGTCATGCTTCACATATGCACTCACAAAAGAAACTCAAATACAATGATAGCCCACTCAACCAACCAACCCAAACCACTAACCATGTACTTTCTTTTATAGACTCAAGATCACACAAATACAACTTGTGGTATTGGGAAAACCATGAGAGCACAAAACCATTGACCCCAACATTTAATTCTTGATACTAAATTTTCACTTTATGGTACTAAGTTTTCCAAATAATAATTAATTATTCTATGTCTCCCACACAAATAACTAACCCAATGTTACATACAACTTTGTACAAGTGGACCCAAATAAATATTTAATGTGTCTAAATACATCTCCTAGATGCACCACAAGTAAATATTTATTTTACTTAATTAAAATATTTCATTCTTGTGCAAGGCGTACAACACCCTTTTCCTAACATTATCTCACTTGTTGTATACATTGCATAAGGGTTAATCAATGAAATATATCAACATATCCATACATGAAACCACATGAATCTCCAACATACTCTCATGCTCCATCACTTGCAACAAAAACAAGGTTCCCACCATCTCAAGCAATAACTTTGAGCTCATCCTCCAACATGCCACCTATGGAAGAAAATGAACAAGACAAGGTGAAGATGCACCAATCCAAAGAATTCTCTTCGCTTTTTAGACTTATGGTGATTAGATGGTGACAAGGTTATTCTTTATATATTAATTAGTGTGAAAATTGATATTTTTATGTAGAGATTGGTAAATAATTTTATTTTGGTCTTATTTTATTTCTATATATATATATATATATTAAGATTTTGGATTCTCTTGTTAAAAATATCATTCATCATTTTGGCTTAGATTTGAAGGTGTACAATCTCTCCCTCTTTATATCTATCTTTCCCTCCATTTCTCTCTATCTCTCTCCCTCTCCCTCTCCCTCTATCTATTTCTCTATCTGTAATGCCCCGCATGAACACCTTAGAGAACAACACATCTACGCTAATTAAACAGAATAATTTTTTTTTTAAAGAATAAAATAACACATTACTACACATCATTAAACTATCAACTTGTTACTCTAAGATAACATGGGAGCATTACTTGTCAAATCAAACAACATAATCTGACATACATCATTAACTAACATTAATAGACCATTCTAAACTATTGCATTTAATCAATAAACATTTACATCTCCATAACATCAGATGAGTAATCATTAGGATCTAGAACAAGATACAATTTCTCCTTTCATACAATGAACATCATTACATTGTTACATAACACCTTCTGAATACATACATTATAAATCAACTGATACATAGACAAGTACATGAATACAAATTACTTACTTCATATCTGGTACAAGATCTGACGGCTGATACACAAGATACAACATCCTCGCACATGAACAATAGCAAGGAAAAACCAATGGATAAAAGCTCTTCCACCCGATCATGTGGAACCCTAAGGTCCACCCCCCGAGCTAGGAGTTAACATAAGGTTCCCACTACAACATACAGTCAGGTAGACAGTAGACTATAAGGACAAGACAACACATAACTCCAACAACACAAGTCAATCTCACAAACATCTTAACAAAATTTCTAGAGGCAAGCACAAAACGAATGGGGAGAGTACAACTAGGGAGTGCTATGCTGCAGTAGGGAGGAGTGTCATCACATGGCTTGTCATGGGTTGTCCTGGTAAGCCTTCCTAGGCCCCGGCCCCCATCTTGGGTTGTCCTGGCAGCCTCTCCCGACTCCCGGCCCCCATACAACGCTCATGCGGAATCAACATACCTTTCGTGAAGACAAGGTAGTTGATCTTGCCATTCCAGGCCTTCTCATCTCATCTCAAGCCTAAACAAGCACTTGAGCCATGACTGAGGCATCCATTTATCTTGTTTAGTGTGATTAGCTACCCAGCCCCCTAATTCATTAATTAGGTTATCACTGAATTAACAAACTCTCACATGGGTTGTCCTGGACGCCACTTTGGGCTCTAGCCCCCATTGAGAGCCACTCCCCTACCTGCAACTAGAAAACCCCTCTAAACAAGCACAATAACCATCATCATGTCAATGATGAAACATGATCCATGCAAGGCATTAACCATCTTGCACACAATTACCCTCATACCAACATGTGTATATATAACCATGCAAGGAATTATCCATCTTGCATATCAACTTTAATTATACTCTCAAAACATTTTCCATAGCTTCCAAGCGAAGCAATCCAAACATAACATAATCCTTTTACATTTCCTAATGCCTCCCCATTCACAAAATCCAATTCAAAAATCCATTACAAAATAAATACAATTAAATGGTCAACAAATCATCCACAAAGGAGTTATTACCACCCCAAGGTACATTCACAAATCAGATCATGCATCATTCACGTTATCCTTTGCCTCATACATGACTAAAGACAACATATCTTTACCACTCATTAACTCATGACACTTATCATCACATAACATGAAGTCAAAACACAACAACCTTTGGCTATGAAAACTAAACATGATTCTATCACAACATGTGAACCAACTTACACAGCTTCCAATTTCCTTATACCATTTTCCTTACAATCAACCAATCAAACTTGAATACATTACTTACCAACCTTAAACAACCTAATAATCAAATTTCCACAAAACATTTATAAACAATATGTAGTAAAATTCAAAACGATATTAAATTTAGTTTATCCTGTATTGAACTTAATAAACTCAATATTTTTACTCCAACACATCAATTTAACATTGTAATAAATAATAATTCAGATTTAAATTTATCATTACTTAAATTTAACCCTATTAATTTTAAAACAAAAAGGAAACATAAATCAATAAAGAACAACAATTTAATAAGGTTAATTAATTTATATAAATCTATTCAATAGATAAAACGTTTATTTCAACAAAGATAACAACAAATAACCCTTTTAACTTAAAGTAATATTAACAATAATATTAAAAATAAGATTAATAAGAATAATTGTAATGATACTCATGAGTAAACATGGGTCTAACGAAAGGTGACTACTAATAATTATCTTAGCAAGGCTGGGAACTATTATTGCTACATAGATATTGCACTAATCTAATTGTGCAGTTTTAAGACTACAAAATGAACTTCTATATCTCTGCAAGAAGGACCGATATCTATACACCTTTTGCAACGAAGATGCAAAACCCACAATTAGCTCCTGGCAATGACAGGTCATCAATAGGATACAACGAATTGTTAACAATGAAAGGCTTGAGAAACCTGCTATAAATGCTCCCAATCTACGAGTTGGACTGCCTCAAAAACAAGATTTTGTTTTCAACTATAATAAGCTCCTTTCCAAGGTTAAATCTTTTCCAACCTACGCACTCGCTAAAGGGCAAAATGAACTGCGCAACATTTAATGGTTTTCTGCAACAGCAGCGCCAAGTAAGACTTTTAAATATGCATTCGTTTTGTGTACTGGGTTGACCTCCTTGCTCATGCGGCTATGCTGAAGACACCCTAAATTTATCATTGAGAAACTTGTTAAATTTGTTCTGGCCGGACGATGTTCCCTTAGTGCAACTCTCAGAGGTGGCATAGGATTTGGGACAGAGAGCATGTGTTCTTCATTCCATATTGGGTTTAAATTGCTCTTTATAACTTTAGTCCTCGCTGTTTGGTGTCCAACTGTCAGAATAACGTAGGGATCACTAGACACAATGTCCCACACAGCAAGGTTTGTGCCTTTGACAACTCTGATCTTTAGCAAACCTACCAACTCCAGCATACCCAGCGGGGGAACACAATTACTCTAATCTAGGCATTGATTCTAATTCATTGCTAGCAGCGATCTAGATGTTTCAAACTGTAATTTTGGAAACATCAGTTGAATGTCTTGGCAAGGTTCTAATCTCACGGATAGAAATGATTACAAGTTTGATATAAAGTGTCGTTTAGGTCCTGATCATGATGAGCAATAGCAAGCACTGATGAGATGACAGTCAGATCCTTTTAAGTATCGTGGCCCACAGAAGAAAAGACAGACAGATCCTGCGTATAGTACAACCCACAGAAATGAGCCCAATATCCACAGTATAATTGGAAACATGCTTGTATTGACCTAGAATGTTCTGCATGATCACCGTAATATAATTTACTAAAACAATTCTTAAACATTTAATAAGATAACTCCCTCCAGTCAGCTAGGAGTTAGAAATCATAAAAGCTTGCTAGGTTCGAACCATCGTGTGAATATTTCTTGTACCAAAAATGATTGCACAATGCTACACAGTCATTAGGATAAAGGACATAACTAATATCATTCGGAAAGCATAATTGCTGCTTCAATTTGTTAAACTCCATGAATGGAGACTTCCAGGGACAATTTTGTAAATATAACACATAATTGATTGGACACAATTAAATGAAATCATGATTAATTTTCATAGTAGGTTTCATAACAGAAGGCCGTTGTGTCAGCCTAATCTAAACCAATCCCTCCGACATAAGTGCTTATAAACTGTGCAATTGCCCAACTGAAAGATGTAGGCCATAGTTTTGTTTTTTAATGCATGCCAATTTGTTTAATTTTTTATTTAATTATTTAATGTAATTAAATAATTCTACATTGACAAGATTAGTAATAAACACATACTGTATAGAGGCCTTACAATCTTTTAATGATACATGGTTGACCTGCTACATCCCTAAGGCGTTGTTCTTGGTTCCTGCGGATCACATAAGAATATCGGCCTAGGAGTATTGACGGCATCACTACTTTGGTCTGCATTCGCCATATTTGAGCAGGTTTCACAGAGATGCGCGAACACAATTAAAAGCCTATAGAGATTCAACTTCGCTGTATAATAGACACCGTTAGCAGTTATACCGAATTGCCTATAGAGATTCAATTTTCCTGTCAGTTATTTTGTACGGGACGGTGCCTATTTACTTCAAGATCTGTGGAATACACTCCTTGTAAATCCATGCAAACTTCCCCTGTATTTTTAATCATATTAAGGAGACCAAGCAGTTTAAAGGATTAAGAGTCCTTAAAACATTTTTTTGTTTTTCCTTAAAACATCCACAAGTGTCTAACATAGTGGATGAGCCTGGTATCTATGGGCCAAGACAAGATCACTATATCACTCTCTAACTCTAAAGGAGAATTCATAGCTATTAATTTCTAAAACTACCGATTTCTTTCGCCTTGCTTTGGCCAAAATTCCCAGGCACAAATCTTCGTTGGCCTCGTCCTCTTGATCACTGGTGATTCGACTTCCTGCAGCTGGCAGTTGTGCGGGGACATTCGAAAGTTCTGAGATAGCCGTTTTTTTTCTTTTTTTGCCCATCTTCCGTATCAAAACTTGACAGAAACGCTTGTGTTGGAAAATTCATGATTTCTATTAATGCGAAGCTCCAGCTTGTGGATGGTGAAACCCTAGGCTGCTGATGCATATTGTTTTTAAATAAACTTTATTAGTTCCTGCCATTTTCACCGTCCTTGTTGGCAGTGAGGCCACATTCTTACCTGGAATAGTTGCACGCGGTGGTGGCACTGCAAAGCCCATCGGAGGCCCTCCTTACAATGGAACAGATAGGAATAATAATATATTTGACAGAGACATTAAGAAAGTAATGATTGCAGGATCAGCGGATAATGGATTCACAGAAAAGGTTTAAAACATCCATCAAACATAATCAGAGAACAATTAATTTGCTATTCTGGCCTTACAAACTTTCAAGCAAATGCACTCGGCAGAAATGAATTGGAGCTTACGGAATGCAGAGTATAATGACCACAGAATATACTTAATGATTTGAATGAAAAGGATCAAGAACAAACAATGCTCTGGTAGAGGAACGCGCAGATTAAGAATTCAAGAAACCCTAGATATAATCCTTGAATGCAAGATAAGAAAATAACATTAACACAATAACACAATGTTGAAAGAACCTGTATACGCTGCAATGACTTCTCTCCATTCTTCGCAGCTCCGTTCTCCTTCCCAGATCCCCAACTCCGCTTTTTTTTTTGCTCCCCCTTCTCTACTTCCCTCTGCCTGTTTTATAGTATTCCCCCTCTAGGGCATAAACACACGATCCAATGCCAACCGCCAATCAAAAATATAGCCAACATACTTTAATTTTTTTTTTTTTTGTTTAATAACATCACAATGTAACCTCCTATATTTTTATTTACTCAAGGGTAACTTCCATTTAATAAAATACGACTAATAATTTTTATTTTATTTAATTTATATTTTATATAGATATTTAATATATAGGCACTCATAAATACATTTTATTTTATTAAAACATTTATTTACTTTGCCACATATATTTACTTTCGTTTTGATTTTATTAATTATAAAACAATTTCACAACTATAATGCCACTTAATAACTAATTTATCTCCTTTATTATTTATTTTTATTTATTAATTATTTAATATATATTTGTTATATAACAACCAATGATTATTTATAAATCTATTTAATAATCATTAATCAAATTTATCCATTACTATACCATAATCAACCAATCATAATCATGCAACTACCCGACCATCAAGCATGCAGAGAAAGCAAGACGACAACCCAAGGAACAAACGAAACTGAGAACAATGACTAGACGCAAAACTGACGACTTATCCTCTACAAGGATGACGGATGACTGGGGAACCTTATGCTAACTCCGATCAACAATTCCATTGGCTAGGGCACGCTCAGACCTGCTAGTTCAGGTGGAGTCGATGCCCGGTACCTGCATCCTACAGCAAATCTCAAGGTTAAACATATATATACCACCGTGAAGTCATGCACACAGTGAACAGAAATCGTAGCATGGCAGGGTACTCGGACACGAGTAATGCAATACTATTCTATTCACATACATCCACAATTAAATATTCAGTCGTCTACAAGAAAATAGGATAATCAATAACAATACGATCAAGTACAACAATTATTGTTAAAGCATCATAACCCTGATTCAATATCACATTAAACTCAGAAATAACATTAATCCATTATATCAAACATGTCCATCAAACTATAAAACATAAAATATCAATAATCTAATATCATCAATCGTCATCATAGAAATAGGTCCACAAACAACTCAACGTAATAACAAAGGATCCATGTCAAGATATCTAATCCTACTAAGAATACTATCAGTCTGACGGAAGCAAGGTGAGGGGCACTACACTATCTCTCCCTCACTCTCCCCCTCTATCTATCTATTTATTGACCTCTCCCTCACTCTATTTCTTTTTTATTTATTTACTAAATATAAAACACAATCACATTATAAAATGTGATTGCATTATGACTATTTAAACATAACGTCATCACATTATTACAATTACTAATTTGCATACTTTTTTGTCCCCTAACTAGGTGCACTCACCCCTATGATAATTCACTCAAACCATGGTGGAAAATAGAATCTTGATGATGGCATGGAGTTTGTTGTTGTGTTGTTGATTGGTGTACCTTTCCTAGCCAAATGGTTCTCCATGGTTATTGTTTGAGAAGTTGTTGGACTACCACTTGAGTACCCTTGGGTAACACCTTTCAAAAGGCATTGTGGTAGAATACTAAGGGCAATGAATACTTACCATGTCCCTAAATATAGCATGTTGTTCGAACAAGGGATTTAATGGATTGCTCAAATGCCTTTGCTTCTCCAATTCTTTCTTTGCCCTTTCTAACTCTTTCTCTTTTTTATCTTGTTCTTTTTGAATCCTCTATTGCTCCTTTTTATATTCCTTCTCTCTTTTGCTAAATTTTGAGTAGCTCATTTGCTTTCCGTTGAAGTTCTCTTTCCATTTTGATTGCTCCTTCAAGTTTCTTGCAACAATTCTTGTAGCCTTTCTCTCTTCAATTTGTTCTCCCTTCTTTTGTTTCAATTGTTGGATTTCTTTCTTTTTGTCCTCATGATCCATTAATAGCTTTGTGTAATCATTGATCTTGATAAGTTGAGATTGCCAAATAAGTCAAATTCCATTGTCAACTTGATGGTTTGGGGTATCCTTCACTAGATGAATGAGTAGTTTAAGGAATTGGATAATGTTAGAACTGCATTAGACCCCAATGATTGGCTAAATTCTTCTTCAATTTCAACTTGGCCGTCACTAACATTTTCCTCGAAAACTTGAACTCCTCTTAATTCTATAACATCTTCCCAACTTCCCAATCTCCATAATTGGCATAAAAGTATACTAATGGAGATGCATTCATCATTTTTGGTGGAGATGGCAATGAAAGACTTTGCTCTTCATCAAAATTCAAAGGAATACCAAGGTTCATAGCCCCTTCCAATAGCAATGATGGTTGGGATGGTTTGGTGGGAAGACTAAGTCCCTGTTCCTCACCATAATGTTGAATTGCTTCAAGGAAATCACTTATGTGACTTTCATAAACACTATTCCCCCTTGGAGGGTTTGATTGTGTCTTTTTAACCTCTATGTGTCGTACAAAAAAACTTGAAAGATGAAGGATATTCTCTGTAGTAGAAGCCTCTTCAAGTGTAGTAAACTAAAATATGTCACTGGAACACATATCCTCCATCAATGCATCTAGATTATGGGGACATATACTTGTGCTCTTAAATATTGATTTTATGTTATCAATAGTCAATGCTTTTTAAAATGATAGGCTACCAAGTTATTCCAATTCTACCCTTGTAATGTCTAAATTGGGATACTTATCCATCCATGTTGCTCTTTCACTCTTAAAATATGAAGTTTGAATACCAAAAACACACTTACATCAAGTGGCTGCATTTTATGAGATGTGTGGGCTAGTAGTGTTAGAAAGTCAATACTAAGTGACCTTGCCTCCTCAATTGTTGTCAAAGCAACATGGCTTCCATGGCCGTCAAAAATCAATGCGTCTATTAGTTGGTGAAACACCACCTAGAACTAATCTTGCAAAATGTTGCAACCAATTTATAAATAGATCTTTTGTCATCCATGCATGGGCCTAAGTAGCCATGCATGCACCTAGTTCACAACCAGTAATATAATTTTTTAGTTGTTTCTTACCCTTAAATAAGTAAAAACCTATAATTCTTTGTCCAGAGCATTAACACAACATAGAATTGTGATCCATTCTCTACTTTTAGGTACTCTATAGGAAACACTTTTGCTACCTCTTTTGGAAAGCACTCACATTGCTCCATTCTGACTAGCTTGAATACCAATCTCATCGCAGTTCAAAATCTTACAAGAAATTTAAGGATTAACATCATAAGCTCTTGATAACGTCTGATAGAACCTAGCCACAACTACAAGCCTCAAAATTTAGTGCTCTATCTCTATCAAGTCCTTCAAATGTCCTCAAGCTCAAATTAGGGTGTCATGTTTTAAACCTTGTCCACCAAGATTTACCTGGGATTCCATCCTTGAATGTGTTTGGCCTTGTTTGGAAAATCTATGCAACTTTTGCCTTTAGATTGGTTATTTCAAGGCCATGACCAACTTCAACTATCTCCTTACACCATTCAACTATCTATATCTCTTCATATACATTCAAAATTGTGGCAGACCTTTCCTTTTTTTGGTAGTTAGGCCATTCAACCAATTTTTCAATGTTCTAGTAGGAAGTCATCATTTTATTGTTGCACCCCTAGTTTAATATCCATTTTCTTCAACATCTCTCATGGCACCTTCCATATAATGTTTTGTTCATTCTTGATGCAATGAAATCGTCTTTGATGTAACAATTGCTTTCACTTGGATTACTGCTTCAATAGGCTATGTAGTGGGAGTAACTTGAACATCTTCATCAACTTGTAGCCTTACACCTCTTTTATGTGGAGGGAGTGTAGTCCATAATCTCTTTGCACTATGCCTAGTTCTCATTTGGGCTTTATTATGCATCTACAATGGTTCTGTGCATAATATGTCAGAAGAATTTTAAAATAATATAGTTAGTATAACCTTTACTTCAAAGTTATTTTATTTTTGTAATGTCAAAAATTGCATACCTTGTAATTTTACATTATGTATTGAACTCATTTTAGTGTTCATTCCCATAGCATGTTATAGGACCACTTGGACTCAACCTTGGGCTATTTCCCTTGCACCGAAGTTTGCCACAAGTTCATACTAGAGCATTATTCTCATCACTCTTGTCAATGCACATACCAAATTTGAGTTGATTCACCCTAGACAATAGTGCAATGTGTAGACATCTAGGTGATGTGCTGGCATCCCGTACCATCACCGTCTTGAAATATGTGTTCTTATTATATGGCGTTGCCTCATAATTTATCTTGACAACTGTAATGTCCTTGTGGACATGGTTTGCTATCTTCAGCCTACCTTGACCAAATCCAAAATATAAGAATAATAAAGAGGCCTATTTTCATGGTAGATAGAATATTCCTTTTGGCTCTTTCTCTCCATCTTCAACTCTACAACTTTTAGCATTTTCCCAAGTTCTTGTTGTGATTGTGCAAATTATAGGTTTATCAAAAGAATAGCTTTCTCCATAGAATCCCATACTTCTCACAAGGATCCCTCTGATATTTCTTCTACAAATATTTGAAGGTATTTTTAGAAGGAAGAAAGTAGCAGATTGCTCCCTAAAGATATTTCTCATCCTCAAAGTCTAAATAATCATAAACATAGTAGTGAATCTATTGGTGCTTTCTTTATCAAATTCTATTAAAATAATACATTTTGTTGTCCTATTTCTTTATCATTTTGTTGATCTCATTGCACAAGTGACCATGCATCAACAATATTCTTTATTGTTATTAAATCTAATCCTAGGTGATCCCACAATAACAGGTTACAATTGTATTGAGGAACAAAAATTGTCCAGGCGTGAAATTTTTTTTGGATGAGTTTACTCGAATGGGGTGTTCATTAGAACACATAAAAGTAAACCATCTTTTTATCTTTTTTGCAAACCATTGGTGTAGACCACCCTTTTGTTATCTAATCTATAATCTAGGCCCAGTATCCCCCTTGTAGACCAAGGGGGTGCTCCTAGCACATTTTGTCACTGCATCTATAGTCCTAGACACAATTAGGATAGGTGCACACACTTTTACCAATGTCTTTATCATTTGACTACTTGTGGAGGTCGAAAGACCAAAGTAGGGGTTTGACCATTCCTAGAAAGCTCCTTAGTAGTCCCAACTCTCTCTCTCTCTCTCTCAAAGGTAGATATCTAGAAAGTGCTCAACTGCAAGGAGGTTTGCAAGTATTTTTTATCATTTATTAGATTTATCTACTTATGTCTCATTTGATTTGTCTATATTATCTTTGATATTACACTTGGGTATTACACAAAATTTAGAGAACTCTGTCACATCCTAAAGATTTTGTGTATCATACTACTGTCATATGGACTACAGTGTAATGTGTAGACATATGCACTATGCACTGGCATCCTTGGTAGAGGAGTCTAGATTTCAGTAGGAAGTATAGTAAGGTCCGTTATTTATAAATCTAGATTCTTTTGTTGAAATTGTAATTTAGTTTCTTACAAATAAGGTCAAATGCAACCTAGCTCTATTGAAATGTTAATTAGGAATTGAGTATAACTCTTTTCTAACATTACAATTTTACTTTAATTTTTAAAAAATATGTTGTCTATGTTTTGGTTTTACTTATTATTTTATTTCTACTCAAATCTAAAATTTTACTTACTATTTTATTTAATGCTTATATCTTTATGTATTTTGTTTTTCTAATATTTGAAAATACTAGTTTATGCATATTTAATCATACAATTATTTTGAAAGTATTATGTACTAGAGCATGTCAAGAGATATCAATGTCAAGTTACCTATATTGAAATTGCTATTGAGAATAAATAGGTGCCTCAAGATTGATATCTCTTGACATGTTTTAGGTAGATGTATTTAAGATATCTATATACTAGTATTCAAAATAAAGGTAAAAATTAAACTTTTTTGTAGAAGAAAAATAAAGTAAACAATGCTATCATTTTGCCCATTTGCATGACACTTTGTGAAGAGATTTTAGGTTGTGTAGCTTATCTCTGGGAAGAGAACTTTAAGAAATTTGAAACATAATTAGAGCTTGGAAATTTGACAAGAATGTGAAATACATGAACTTAGTCCACAAAGGAATTAGCGCTATCTTGAGAGTCATATGTATTAGTTTGATTATAAGTAGTTCACATATGACTTTATTGCAATATGTCTTATTTTTATAGACTAGATTTCCTTGCAACTGATAAAATAACAAAACTTTAGATTATTAAATAACAAAATATGAAATTAGATGTGCTTAGCCATTACTTTCTAACTCAAGGCTTTGAATTAATACATTAAAAAAATAATTATAGAGAATTGTTTAGATATTTTCAATAAAGAGAAGAATTTGTAGGAAATCAAAGATTTAGCCTATAGTTTAAATGATTTCCTTTCTTGATTTGGGATAAAATTTGCTTTGTTTTGATTTTATTTAATGATCTTTCCTTCTTTTTCTTGAATTTAATACTGCTCTATTGAATGTAAGACTATGATAACAAAATTTGATTGTCTTAGAGTTTTATAAGTGACAAATAGAACATTAGGGAGAATTTGTTTAGCTAATTCATGATGAATATGATTCTTTTTATAGTTGTCTAACCATGAGTGGATTCCTTTAGTAATGATGTGGTGCCACTTAGAGACAAGATTAGATTCATCAAGTCATTTACATTCTATAATGTCTATTCAAAGGTAATCTAGATCAATTTTAAAATCACATTCTAAGTTGGTGTAAATCTTTATGAATGTCTTCTAGATAAGGAATATAAGATGTGAGATCAAGTTGTTGGTTTCTAACAAAGTAGATGATAAGTAAATGAGCATTGGCTTGTTTTCTTGATAGCTATGAATCTTATGAATGAAGGTGTCCTCTAGTTTCTTAAAGAACTTGATCTAATAAAATATTTTCTTGAAGAATGAGGAATAAAACCTAATTTTGAATTTAATGCCCATTCCTCTTCAAAATGAGCAGAAATCAAATCTTGTTTGGAGAACATCATGAGGATCTGTCAAATTTATTTCTCTAATAGAAATTCATTAGAATGAAGGATTTTCTTTGAGAAAAATAAATGTTAAAAATAGAATGTTTGTTAGAATATGATGTAGATTGCCTCGATTGGACTAAGAGTTAGTGTATGATGCTATATATAGAACCAAATGCAAGATATTAAATCCATGTCAAATCCTTATTCTAAATCAAGAAAAATACCTTTGGGTTGAGCATAAAGAAGTTCATATCAAACTCTTACCACCCCTTACCAAACTAGAGACTCCTTTGTTGAGTGGATTTGCTCATGGATATAAGTGATGCAGACTTTTGTCTTGGAGTCTTCAACATCTTGGTAGCATGTACCTCACCAAGTGATGTATTTGTCACATAAGCATATAAAGTAGAAGGCATGGGATACAGATGTAAGATATGCAATGAATGATTGAGGGTTGTATTTATAGGTGTGTGCATGAGGATGTAAATGGTTAATATTTATGAATGATGTAGACTTTTCTCTTGGAGTCTTCAAGATCTTGATAACATGCACCTTGCCAAAAGATGTATTTGTCATATAAGCATATGAAGTCGAAGGCATGAGATATGGATGTAGAATGTGAGATGAATGATTGAGGGTTGTATTTATAGGTGCTTGCATAAGTGTGAATGGTTAAGATTAAATAATGGATAGATGGTGGAGATGCACTTGGGGCATTAGATCATGTGCAAGGGGCCCTTTAATTTAATAATGTTTAATTTATGTGAATGGTGGAGATTGTATAAGTGAAATTGAATGGCTATGACTAAATGATTTGATTTTATTTAATTATTATGGAGGGAATGATGTGGACCTATTTATTTGAATTTTGGAGAGAGGACTTTATTTAAATTTTATTTATTTAATTTAAGTGGGTGGTAGTGAATTTATTTAATTTAATTTAAATGATTGGGCAAAGATGGATTTAATTTATTTTAATTTAATAATTAGGATGGAAATAAATTTAATTTATCTTAATTTAATAGTGGGATGAAAATGGATAAATTTATTTTAATTTAATAATAAGATGGAAATGAATTTTATTTTATTTAACTTAACTAGCATACCTATCTTTAGAAAAATCTATGAATGCTAGATAATCTTAGAAACCTCAACAATATATGCTAATAAATATCTCCATTTAATGACTTGAACTATTAAAACTATCATCAGGGTAATCATGTTTTTCACCATAGGATGAAACCATCTCAACACTTAAGGGTTCATTGTATTACCAGAGCTGTCAATAAAAAACTTCACATGGGTGTATAGTGATGAAATTGCAAGGCTCATGGATTGAACTTTAGTATCACATATTAGATGTTAATTTTTGTTAAATCAAGATACACATGGTGATAGTGGACAAGAGGACATGGTGGGGATTGTTAGGTCATCAACAAAAGGTGATAAGACATGCAAAAATTAGCTACAAGACATCCTATATTTAAGTTTTACATATACTACCAGCCATGAAAATAATGTAATAACTAGATGTGATGTAAGATTTAACCAGGTTTTACTTGTTTTGATGAGCCTGGAAATGCTCGAATGCAAGCCATGTAAAACTTTGGATGTAAGAATTCATGCATATTCAAGTTGATAATGCTTGAAGTTTGTAATAATACTCAAGATTTAAAACATGATTTAACTACAACTGTGAGAGATTTGCTTAACTACAATTATAGGGACTTTTGAGGTATAAAAATTGATTGAATGGATATCATTTTATATTATAGACATGGGTGGCCAAACAAAATATGATATACTAGTGGTCTAAGGTCTAGATACTAAATGTTGGGTTGTCCAGTCATGACACATGGATGCAGTCTAGTGTTAACATTTGGATTGGATCTAGGCATGAAATGTGGACACTTTAGAGATAATATTCAAAATAATAGTGGACATGTAACCCCTTCTTAATAAAAATTAAACAAGTGCTAAGTCAAGTCCACAATACCCTTGAGAGTAAACCATGTAACAAGCCAAATGCAAGTGAGTGGGTAAGGTGGATTTTATAATGTTTTGAGGTCCAAGAATAGGATTAGACATGAACATCTCACTCAAGAAAAAATTATAGGGACCATGGGGTCTTCCAGACACTCGGAGTTGAAATTTGTATTATCTTTAACATGAAAACCAAGTGTATTCCAATTTATCCATGCTTAGAAATTTGTAGACTAGGCATTGATGGACACATAAAAGTGAGTGTATCAAGGAATATAAAGCTTTGGGGTCCATAGAGAGTTAAATGTCTTTATACATGAATGCATTGGTAGATGGGATTTTGTAAGCATCTTAGGTCTAACATAGCTCATGGGAATGAATATCTTAAACTACAAACACAAATCACTAAGACAATTAAAGTTTATAGACATCTCAAATTTAGACATGAATGGTGAGAGACATAAAGACAAGCATACAAAGAAAAAAGATGGATAATCTAGAATTTGAACATAGTACCAATATTTCCATGACTCCTAGATACAAACTTAAATTAAACTAAGCTTATACAATTATAGAACAATATTAAATCTAAAGGTTTAAGGGTGACTTCAAAATTCAAAAGGAGGCACTCAAGATCTTGATAAATTAGGCAGACTAGTTGGATGAAGAAGGTAAGGTACAAAATCATGGAAGACTAGGGAGTATCAATGAAGGATTTCAAGTAAACAAAAATGTCCTTAGATAACTTGTAAATGTTATGAACAATAAATGTGATCTTACTAACTCAAAAAGATTAAAACAAACATGACCATGTATTCAAGATAAAATATTTAGAAACAAGATATTCAGAAGGGGACCCCTAGTTTGCATAAGGAAATTAAGGCATGTTGTGCAAGCAACAACACCTTTATGCTATCACCCAACTATATGATAGTTTTATTAAGTAGTTTTCCCATGAAAAGTAGGTATATCCCTAAGAGGAGGTGGCTTAGCATGGAAGGTACTAGAACATGGAGATACATATAATACATTGGATAGTAGGTGAATAGGGTGGACACTCATCTAAAGATAAATCATGAGAAGGATCTGTTGGCAAGAGACACTGTGTGGCTTCATGAGTGTTGTCATTGATGGCAACAAAGTCTATCCCAGACATCTGTAGCACATAGTATGTCTATATCAAAAGATAGATTGAAGAGTGGTTTAGTTCGGTGAGCAAGAACAGAGCATGTAGTAAGGTCCAACAATTAGGTCTGGATCTCTAAGATGGTGGAACTCAACAAGTTGTGGACTTGGAAAAGTCAAGAGGAGTACCATGACTACTACATTCTAGAGATTGAGCCTTCGGTGATGAATGATTGAAAAGATATGAGCATCTAAGTGTTGGGTTCCTGACAGACAGAGTAGACTAAGGAAGAACTAACCAACAGAGCATCAAACCTTAATCCAGATGAGAAATTGATGGTGATCAAGCTATTTGAGGGATCATACATGGTTGGTCGACATGATTGATGACTTCTATGTCTATGTCTTTGATACGCATCACATATTAAGCATGGATTCAGCTGACAGATCAGTGTTTTGTAAATATCTTTAATATTCTAGTTGCTGACTAGAAAGATGTTGAAATCCTTGATGCGGATATATATACTAGATTGATTTTGGTATGAAGATGAGTGTGTAACAATATAGTGTGTGAGGAAAGGTAGAGAGAAGTGTGGAAGCACCAATACAAGTCCAGAATTTGACAGAACAGCATCACTAAAGCAAAGGAAGAATGAAGTGCATTAGATCAGTATTTTGAGCCTAACTGGAACTGAACCTTAGCATATGTGGATGCCTCTCTTCAGTTCAAACATCTAGTTACCTTCTATAAACTTTGTAGATAGTGAGTCTCTCGTAGGCAGTGTGCCTCATGTGAGCAGTGTGCTTGGGCAGTGAGCCCTAATTGGCAAGTGCCATTTTGTACTTCTTATTCTTTTAACAAAGAATACAATCTTGGGTTAGTCACCCCATGGTTTTTCCCTTAATAGGGTTTTCTACGTAAAAATCCTTGTGTTATGTGTGTTGATTTTATTTCTACTCTCGTGATTATGCTTGCTTATATGTTTTGATGTTGCACTATTGTTAAAGAAGAAAAGAAAGTTAAAAATATATAAGATAACTAATTCACCCCCCCTCTCAGTTATCTACATTATTTCCAACAATTGGTATCAGAGCTAAGTTCCTCTAAACAAAACCTAACAGCTTGAGGAAGATTTGGGAATCTCAATGGATATGTATGGTATGAAGGAACAAATTCAGTTTGCCCTAGATGATCTTGAGCAATCTCACTCTGAAGTCAATAACTTGAGATAAAGGCTCAAACAAGATGATGATTTCATAAATGAGCTAAAAGAAAAACTGAGTATCTCTGTGAAAAAGAGAAAAGAACTTCTTCAACAATTAGCAAGTCAAAGTGAAGCCAATGATACTAATGAAGTTCTGGATGAGAAAAACAATCCATGTGAGAAGCTATCAAAAGAGGTCATTATGATAAGGCATGAGATGGAATTAGGAGTTATGAGATTCACCCAAGAAATTGAAGAGAAAAGAAAAATTAAAGATAATCTAAAACAATCTCTCAAGGAGAAGTCAGAGGACTGCCACAAAATGGATAGAATAATCAGGCATCTGGAATCTGATCTTGAAGAAGATAGAGATAATGAAGAACAACTTGAGAATCAGATAGAGACTTTTAAACAAGCTCTTCAATCAACAAATGAATACAAATAAAAATTCAAGATAAGCTTGCTCAACTTGAAGTTCTTCTTGAAAGCCAAAAGAGGGTAGATGACAAGTGTGGTTTGGGTTATGAGAAAGGTGAAAGATTTGGATCTGGTTAGAAGAACTCTGGTTCAGGATATCAAAGAAACATGCCTAGAAGACCTCTAGTAAGGCAACCAAATGCTCAAAGATATCTAATCTTTAATGGATATTGCTACAATTGCAACAACTTCAGTCATAAAGCAACTCAGTACAAAAGAAGAATGAATCAGACTAATTCATCCTTCTCCAGACAGTGTTTCAACTGCAAAAGGTATGGTCACAAATCTTATGAATGCAGAAATATACAAGTTAACAATTCATTCAATGGTAGATGCTTTGTATGCAATAGAATGATACATATGGCTAATCAATGTAGATCAAGAGGATATAGTCAAAAGTGCAAAGAAATGTTGTTTGTTACAATTGCAATAGATCTGGTCATCTTTCCAAATTCTGCAGTAGTAAAAATTAGGATAAAAGGGGTCCGGTGCATCATAATCAAAATCAAGACAAGGGAAAAGGCAAAGTAAATGCGGATGAAGTTCAAAGGGAGATGAGCAAGATTTAGGTGAAGAAGAGTACAAAAAATGATGGGGATGGATCTGCACCAAAATCTGGTGCTGATATTCCTTCCAGAAACTAAACAGATGAGTTGTGGCTTAGGAGGAGTCACAAAGAAAAACAAATTCCCCCAGCCAGTCAATTGGTGCCTAAATTGGCACATGGAATGTTACAGATTAAAGGTTTATCAAAAAAATATCTAAATAACCCCTAGTAAAAATATAAAAGATCCTCATGGAGTTTTACAAAAGTTTAATCATCCAAAGTTGATTCGATTTGACAGCCATCAGGTAAAAATAGGACTTTCATAGTTAGATCTGGTATGATTCAAAATTGAAATATCTTGATCCGTGAATAAATGGAACGATTGGAGGAAAGGAGATGCATTGTCAATTATCACTAAAAATGATTCTAAGTGCATCCCAGTGATTCGGAAAGATCTCTCTCAGAACAAGGCAACCAAAATAACTTAAGTTGTGCATTTATTGCAATAGGAAATTAGGGTTTACGTAGAGATAAAAGGGTTATTTTATTCATCATTTGCACATTTTCATTCAAGAAGAAGAAAGGAAGAGCTCTGTATCAAGATTGTTACAACCTTCTCAAAGATCAACCACAGAATTTGATTCAACTAGCGACCTATTGCGGTTCATTTTGTGAACCCTAGAAGCATAAAAAGGTATTTCCATTTTTGAATATCTCTCTCTAAATCTTTTGCAAAAATGGCTACTCCAATGGTTGTTAAGATCACTGATAGGTTGCTCCCAAAGTTCAAGAAACATCCCTACAAATCCCTAGAAGTTGATCCCTTAGGCACCTTTTCTAGCATTCTGCATGGGGTTCTGCACATAGAAGATGTTAAGGTGTACATACACAACAATATTAAGGAATTTGGGGAATCCAAGCTGATGGATATCTATCATAAACAATTAATAGATGAAATATTTGAACTTAAACCTCAATACAAGGCCCTCCGAGATAAGCATTTTGGACATTGCATCTACTTTCCCTATTTTGCAGAAGATGAATGGGTCTGGTATGTTCTTAGCAGAATACATGACAACTTCATGTGGTCGATGAAGCCCTTCAAGATAACAAAAGATGCCATTAGGGTAGTAACTTGATTACACTCATCTGGTGGGTTGCTTGCACTCAAATCTGTCAAGAACCAGACAGTAAGTGAAGCTACCAGATCTAAGTTTGACAAAAGAGCAATGACAATAGAGGATATCACAGATCTAGATATAAAATTTACCTCTATGATAATTGGTTATAAAATCTATCATTCCAACAGGGAGAATTCTATGTCTAGAACTGCAATTTATACATCATATCAGATGCTAAGGGAAAATGTTGATTATGACCTATGTGATCTTCTTTTGAATCAACTATTAGAAAACTTGCAGAAAATAAAGAAGGATAAGAAGAACTCATTCAAGTATGGTGGGCTAATACTATGTCTGTTCTTTTACTATATGAATGAGCTACCCGGATCAAGTGGTTGGGTATGGCAAAATGACAGATCGGTTGCCATACAAATCAGAGACTATATGTATGGGCTTGGTGATGCCAAGGCTCAAAGTATTGCACTCTAGGGATACTTTAAAAATTTTCAAAGTATGATGCAGGCCAGAGAAAGAATTCCTCAAACCATAGTTGAAAAATTTAAGGATACAATATGCTTCATGGTTGACACTGATCAATGCCTAATGGAGGCAGTTTAGCCCAGAACGGTATGGATAATGCCAATGGGCTATGAAGTAGATGAGAAAATATTGGAGCTACATGTTCAACACCTGCTGAGTCAGCCTAAGGACCTTGAGGCAGAAAGGTTTGGAACCTTTCAAGAATTAAGTGTAAAAATACATGTTGAACTGAGACAACTGGAAATAAAAAGGAAAGTCAGAAAGGAAGTAGAGGAAATTTCTAAAAGATATGGCATATCAAAAGAGGCAGTTGATGCAAACAGAGAGAAAATAGAAAGAGCTAAGAAAGAGAGACAAGAAGCAGAAAAAGAAAGTGTTCCGGTGCAAGCTCCCTCCCGGACTAGATCCTCCAAGAGTTCTGCACCTTCCACCTCTGAGAGCTCAAAATCCTCCAAACTAGAAGCCAAGACATTCAGAAAGGGAGAAAAGAGAACAAAAACCAAGGCCACATGGTCCTACATAAGTCAAAAGGATGATGAAGAAACAAAGACTGATGAGGATGTTAAGAAAACGAAGAAGAAAAAGAAAACGTCCATGGAATTTTCTGCCGACAAAAACAAAGAAGAAGAGGTGGAAGAATTTGTTGAAAGGCCCACTCTTTCTACTGATGATATCATCAAGGCAGTCACTGTGGATGGGAACCTACAACTAGTTAGAATTATATGATGATTACAGTGATATTGACAAAAGAATTTTGGAGGAAGCTACAGTCAGGTACTTGAATATCTATAATAAAGCATTCATTGAAATCATTTCACTAATTCCCAAAAGTCTAGAGTGAGTACTTGAACTTTGAAAAGAGAATGCCAAGGCAAAGGATTTAGAGATCCGGGAATAGATTACAATTCAGCTCTATCCTTCCATTACTCCAAAACAAATGAGCATGATCTTTAAGGATTGCAAGGATGAGTTCCGCAGCAAAGCCAGAATGAACAAACTTATGCTTGGAGAGACTAATCAGGTAGCTAAAGAAACAGAAGACATCCTCCAGAATGCCTTTAAAAGATTCAATCTTCCTATTATAGAGGAAATAGATGAAGAACATTCTACCATGGATGTCAAAGGATTAAGTGCATCAAAAGAAGAATCTGCTGAGAAAATTGTAGAAGAATCAAAAGAGATAGATGAAGAAAAGTCTAAGGACTTGGATTCCTCTATTCCAGAAGAGGAAGTCCATGAAGAAGTTAACATCTCTCCTCTGGATCCCCCTACAGACTCAGAAACTGAAAAAGAAGGAAGAAAAGAGGAGAAATTGAGTCAAGAAGAAGAGGTAAAGGGAAGAGAAGAAGAACAAACAGAGAAGATTCCTGATGACAATTCTGAGGTTGCAAAAGGAAAGAAGACTCAGTCTTCGGCAAGAGACACTACAGAAGCAATGAAGAATTTCTTGACCAAAGAGATGATGAGATAGATGAACTGAAACTATTCCAAGGACCTCTAAATTTTGATTCCCTCTCTTCGGTCCAGACAATGAACGTGACATCTTTTTCTCAAGCTAAAGCAAAAGAAAAGCTTCTAAAGTCTCACATGGAAGACTATGAGATGATAGAGATTGCATCCTGTGTGCTAAAGAAGATCATGCCATCCTTCCAAAAGGATTCTTCAGCCTCTCCATCTGGTAACTTGAAATCTTTGGTTAACTCTGTTAGCACCCATTTTGATTCTTTGGAGAAATCGGCAGAAGAGAAAGTCCAGAAAGAATTTTTGGGAAAGAGATTCACTAAAGTGCAGGGAGTCATAGCTAATGATAGGAGGACCTTGGATATTGGGATAAAGAGCCTAGAAAATGCTCTTAAAGATGGTGGAGAAATGTATAAATTTTGTCTATCCTAGTCTAAAGTGACATAGGATATTGCAAAGAAAGTGAAAGAACAAGAAGATAAACTGTCAAGTTTATCTCAGAATTTTGATCCCCTCACCACATCCATAATGAATCAAGATTGCCAGGCTATTGCCATTATAAATGAAATAAAGAGGCTTGAAAAGGAGAGGAAGAATATAATAAGCAGGATGAGTGAACTTAGAGGGATAATTATCCCTAAGTTAGAGGCCATGCATGAGGCCTTAACTGATGCTCAGACCACAGCCCGAACCAGTGATCCAGCAGACTTAAGAAGGGGAGAAGCTTATGCATTTTTGTTGAGTGGTCACATTTCAATTTTGGATAGGATGAAGCAGAGTTGGGTGACAAAATTTGTACAGTTGAAGACCACCTTTGTGCATATACTTAAGTATATGTAAGTATAACATGTATATATACTTATGCGGCCATGTATAGGATGATTTTTATAAATTTTGGTGTGTGGATTCCACCCTTTGCCATTGATGTCAAAGGGGGAGTGAGGAGTAGTAAAAAATGTGGAATCCAATTAAGGGGGAGCTTTGGTAAAACAGTGCATAAGATAGAGCATCAGCCAAGGGGGAGTTTGCTACGACACTTAGTCATTTTTCACTAAGTGTTGCCATCAATGCCAAAGGGGGAGATTGTTGGCAAGAGACACTATGTGGCTTCATGAGTGTTGTCATTGATGGAAAAAAGGTCTATCCCACACATCCATCCGTAGCACATAGTATGTCTATACCGGAAGACAGATTGAAGAGTGTTTTGGTCCGGTGAGCAAGAATAGAGCATGCAGCAAAGTTTGACAATCAGGTCTGAATCTCTCAGATGGTGGAACTTAGCAAGTTGTAGACTTGGAAAAGTCAAGAGGAGCACCATGACTACTACATTCTAGAGATTGAGCCTCCGGTGATGAATGATTGAAAAGATATGAGCATCTAAGTGTTGGGTTCCTGACAGATAGAGTAGACTAAGGAAGAACTAATTGGCAAAGCATTAGACCTTAATCCGGATGAGAAATTGATGGTGATCAAGCTATTTGAGGGATCATACATGGTTGGCCAACATGATTGATGACTTCTATGTCTATGTCTTTGATACGCATCACATATTAAGCATGGATTTAGCTGACAGATTAGTGTTTTGTAAATATCTTTAATATTCCAGTTGCCAACTAGAAAGATGTTGAAATCCTTGATGCGGATATATATACCAGATTGATTTTGGTATGAAGATGGGTGTGTGACAATATAGTGTGTGAGGAAAGGCAGAGAGAAGTGTGGAAGCACCAATACAAGTCTGGAATGTGACAGAACAGTAGAACATATGTGGATGCCTCTCTTCAATTCAAACATCTGGTTACATTCTATAAACTTTGTAAACAATGAGTCTCTTATAGGCAGTGTGCCTCTTGTGAGCAGTGTGCTTGGGCAGTGAGCCCTAATTGGCAAGTGCCATTTTGTACTTATTCTTTTAATAGAGAATACAATCTTGGGTTAGTCACCCCATGTTTTTTCCCTTAACAGGGTGTTCCACGTAAAAATCCTTGTGTTATGTGTGTTGATTTTATTTCTGCTCTCATGATTATGCTTGCTTATATGTTTTGATGCTGCACTATTGTTAAAGAAGAAAAGAAAGTTAAAGATATATAAGATAACTGATTCAGCCCCCCCTCTTAGTTATTTGCATTATTTCAAACATGATCAATAAGTTTATACTATCTTCAAGCACATTAGAACAATCTAAAAATGAGCAATAAAAGATTGTGCCAAATCCATACATGAATGATAGAATAAACAAGATGAATTAAACAATTACAATCCTACACCACTCAAATGAAATTTAAATTTTCTAATCAATAAGATATCATCATGTCAAAATACTCATAATTAGCAAGAAAATATAACTCAACATGTAAGGATGCATCAATAGTACCATCAAAATCATGTAATAACTCCTCACTAAGAGTAATAATATTGTTATGTAATAAACATGGAGATAATAAAGTATCAATTACATATACATGAGAAACTAACGAACAAACATTATAATGCATGGTATGATCATTCAATATATTACTAGGTAAAATAACCCCACAATTACCCATATAACTAACATGAGATGAAAAAGAATGATCATCGTATAGCATCATCATGAATAACTAATGTTGAAGAGATTGCATCTCAATCCCTATCATCTATAAATGTAACAATAGAAGGTAAGGCTACTTCATCCATATTCATCATACAAAGGATATCATCATCATGAACTAAAGAGAGAGAAGGAAATTACACTCAAAGGTAACACATCATCATGCTTGTGCTCATCATTATCAAGTTAGTCATAGGAAGAGTAGAGGCAACATAATGCAAATCATGGATAAATGAAGTGAATGTATCTAAAAGAGAAGAAAAAATACTAACCATCTTTATGAAAGAGTGGAAAACACATACATGATGAAATAATACCTTCATTCTAGAGTATATATCCCCATCCATAACATAAAAAGACATAAAAGTATCAAGGGTGGAAGAGCTATAGGTAATAAAGCATAGAAATACCTTTCAATAGCTGTAACATAAGCACATGTATAGAGGCTAAAGACAATGGACTATGAAAATCAATGATGTAAGATCTATCAACAAAGCAACAAACTAAGGATGGGGGGAGGAATCAAACAGAAATCAAGCAATAGTTGATGGCTCAAACCCTGATAAAGATGAATCAATGATGCATAAATAGGAACCTACATGCAAACCCTGATAAGATTTGATACAAATAAATACAATAAAAAAAATTAGATCTAAAAACTCTAAGAAAGAAAGATACCTTAAGGTCAAAACCCTATGTCATGTAGGAATGTCAAGTTCACTTTTTTGTGTGGAAAATAAATGCTTTCAACATAATTTCACCTAGAATAATTAATCTACATGAACCATGTTAGGATTTTAAAGCAGGGACTAATAATAAATAATGTAATAAATATTTTAATTAATGAGGGAGTTAACCAAATAATTAGAAGGTACTTAGCTCTCAAACTGATAAAGAAAAGATTGTCACAGATGTCACAAATCGATTCAGCATTGTGTTAGGAAGTTTGGATTTGTTAGACAACAATCTCATAATAACTAAATTCTTTGCAAACTATTTAAGTTCAAGGTCATGCCTATGGATCTAATCTCTACACTAACAAGAGTAAACTCTATGCTTGTGGAAATGAACTTGACATGTAGATCTAAACTTCACTTGCGGAAATGTTCTAGCTAAATTCTATTGATTGGAAAAGATTCCCCTTGATTTGATATTCTTGTGTCTACAAAATGGTGTTGAGAGACACTATTTATGAACTTGCTAGATAGTGATTTTTTTCCTTTGGTCAAGCCCCTAGGTAGATTGATTCAACAATGATGAACAAAAATTGAGGACAACAAATAGTCATGCCATATGATTTTAGGATGTTGATGTAACACTTTTGTACTTTTGCATATGATTTCTAGATGTGCTAGATAAATCTTAGATGATTCAAATGAATTAGGTTAGTCTTTAAATACACCACCATAGCGTGTAATTTAAAATAATTTGCACTTTAGTCGACTCAATAGCCAAATTTAAGAAATTCAAGCTTAAAAGTTTGGGGTTCATAGCTACACATGCAAAAATGACTTGGGTCAAATTGACACCTTCAAATCTAAGCCAAAATAGCGAATGATAGATTTAACAAGAGAATCCAAACTCTTATATATATATATAAACTAGTATATTTATATTTAAAAAAATATATCTAAAGTACACCGAGGGATATCCTCTTTCATAGTTACTTTGATTTTCTCACTTTATTGGTTTTTATTTTTAAAAAAATTTAATTTCTTTTTTTGTTCCATAGTTTTCGTGATTTTCTCCAACTTTTTCTCCTTCCAACAATTTCCAATTTCTTTTTTGATTTTTATTTTTTATTTTTTCTAATTTCTTTTTTAGTTTTTAGTTTTTATTTTTTCCAATTTCTTTTTGGTTCCAGCTTTTTCTCCTTCAACACTTTTTAATTTCTTTTTTGGTTTTTTTCTTTGATTTTCTTAAGTTTTATTTTTTATTTCCTTTTTGGTATTTAAATTTTTTTTAAAAATAAATTTAGGCAGAAAAAATGAGTGCTCTCATCTCCACCCCATTGTGACTATATAACGCCTCTCGACGTAATAAAACTAGTATATTTATATTTTAAAAAATATATCTAAAAGTACGCCGAGGGATGTCTTTTTTCCATAATTTCTTTATTTTCTCATTTTTTTTCATTTGCAATTTATTTTTTGGTTTTTATTTTTTTATTTTTCCAATTTCTTTTTTAGTTCCATAGTTTTCTTGATTTTCTCCAACTTTTTCTCTTTCCAACAGTTTCCAATTTCTTTTTTTGTTTTTATTTTTTATTTTTTCCAGTTTCTTTTTTTATTTTTTATTTTTTTATTTTTTCCAATTTCTTTTTTGGTTCCATAGTTTTTGTGATTTATCTTTTTTTCCTTCAATGGTTTTTAAATTTTTTTTTTTGGTTTTTTCTTTGATTTTCTTAAGTTTTATTTTTTATTTCCTTTTGGTATTTTAATTTTTTTCCTTATAAATTTAGGCAGAAAAAATGAGTGCTCTCATTCCCACCTCGATGTGACTGTATGTGCCTCTAAGCATAATAAAACCAAAATAAAACTAGTATATTTATATTTTAAAAATATATATCTAAAATACGTCGAGCAGGGCTTAAATTTGACAGTCGACCTTGCCTGTCAAGCAATTTTCTTATGACAGTAATCTATTCAATGCCGCCTTTAAAATACTATGGCATACATTAGTATAAGTCGATTATATAGAAACCAAATATATATATATAAGCATAATCCTATATAAATTTTGATAGTTTGTCCAAAATCTCTCCTTTCATACGATATAGTCTTTTTAAAATTTTGATTGTATTTTACAACAAAAATGCTTAAATATAGCTATACAACAGTCAAATTTAAGCCCTAACGCCGAGATATATCTTTTTTCCATAGTTTCTTTCATTTTCTCTTACAATTTCTTTTTTGGTTTTTTTTTTAAATTTTTCCAATTTCTTTTCTGGTTCCATAGTTTTTGTGATTTTCTCAACTTTTTATCCTCCAACAGTTTCCAATTTCTTTTTCGGCTTTTATTTTTTATTTTTTCCAATTTTTTTTTTAGTTTTTTTTTTTTTTTTTTAATTTTTTCCAATTTTTTTTTGGTTCCATAGTTTTTGTGATTGTTAAGTTTTATTTTTTATTTCTTTTTGGTATTTTAATTTTTTTTCTTATAAATTTAGTTAAAAAAAAAGAGTGCTCTCATGCATAATTATTTACCAATCTCCATATTAAAATATTATTTTCACACTAATCAATATATAAATAATAACCTGGTCACCATCTAATCACCATAAGTCTAAAAAGAGAAGAGAATTCACCATTACAAATATCTAAACTAGTAATAGGGGAGAGGACCCACTAGTTGAGCACCTTAACTTCATACCTCTCAAAATCATACATAACAATTTGGAATCACTCCAAAAATTTTATAGTAGATGATATATTAATATTAGGGGTTGTGAATGTTACCTAAATCAAATTTGTACAATACAGTACAAATTCTTAATGATGAATGGTACTATACTTTAATATTAAAGTATCATATTATATAATTGACATTAAAAAAAAATTGAGTGAAATGAAATCACCCACAGAAAAATCTAAGCTAAAGTCCAAAAAAAAGACGAAACAAGTACTAATTTTATATAGCTGGATCCACTGACTTGGTCCCCAGCTTATATTGTTTTTTAGAGGAACTCAACAGCGACAGTGGGAGAGAGGATATCATTTTCTTTTCTTCACACGGACTCTGACGACTGAGATCCGTACCTTTTTATTCTTAAATAAGCTTTATTTGGCTGGCACAGTACGTTGTAATTTTGATCTTAGTCGTGGAAAGTCTTCTAATATGTTGTTTTCTAGATTGTTTGTTTCTCATTATTCTTAAACATCATTCACTTCAACAATCAAAAATCAATTTTAACTAATAAAAATAAGACAAATTTTTATCACTTTTTGTTGTACATAAAATGTAAAATTACTGTAAACTATTTGACCATTAAAATCGATGATATTTAAGTAGAGTAGTTCCCTCTTTAATTTTAAGAGCGATTGAGCAATGGGAAACTGCTTCGCTAAGCGAAACCCTTTGGTCAATAATTGTCTCTATTCTTCTGAAGAAGGCAGTAGCACTAACTTTGAGCCTCTGCAGACATATGATAGTCATGTTTCTTCAAGTTTAGATGTCAATGGCAGCAATTGTTCTTCAGACAAAGATTTGTCTGCCCCTTGGCCTTGCTCTGAAAATTATAGTAAGATGGGCCATGATTCTGAAGTTAAGAAAACTGCGATTCCAGAACAAGTGAGTGTAGGAGGATCAGTAAAGCTCTCTCATCTGCTAGCATTAGAATTGGAGGAGGCGTTCGGCTCCCCTATCTCGGTTGAGAACAATAATATATGCGAAAAAACAAGAGAATGCTCAGAATTTGATGAATTCAGTGACTCAAGCTCTGATCTCTTCGATATAGATTTTCGAAAGCTCGAGCGTATTGATGGTGTCTCATTTTCGGTGCACTAACAAATTCCCACTAAATAATTTCTAGGGGAAATAAACATAAACATATGTTTATTTAGAACAACTGTACATGGTTTCGCTTGCATTTGCAAGTAAGTTTGATTACTTTGTGTGAATCTTTGTATGGTGTTTTTTCCCCAGCTCATGACAATGTTTCTTCATTCAAAGTCAAGTTTGATTACTTCGTGTGAATCTTTGTATTGTGCTTTTCGCAGCTCATGAAAATGTTTTTCATTCAAAGTCATTTGACGGTTGGACCTGCTCTAATTGTAATTCTGGGTTTGAATCTTAGTGAACCTTATAATTAAAGAACGTATAATCATTCTCATCAATTGATGTATAATCTTTTTTGACAAACTCAAAAGGTTTTAAGTTATTATTAATTAAGTTTATTATCAATTGATCTATAATTTTTTGGTGACAAACTCAAAAGCTTTAAGTTATTATTAATTAAGTTTATAGATTATTTATTTAAGGGAGAATATACAAATTTATAGATCAATATTGGTAAGTTAGCAAAGCAAGACATATACATAAAACAAATTTGACATGACACTAGTTGTCCTATGCTCACACCTTAGACATGGCAAACCTCTTCATACAGAACATCCTATAAAAGTGGCGTCCTATGCTCACACCTAAGACATGACAAACCTCTTCATAGACAACATCCTTTTAAAGGGGTATCCTATGCTCACACCTAAAACATGACAAACCTCTTTATAAACAACATCCTATAAAAGTGACGGAGGCATAATCACTTGTCACATTTCTTTCCTTATGCACATATCAAGTTGCACCACATAGAAAACATTATATAATTATACCCCCATGTCTCATGTACCTAGAGGAGAAATGTGTATACTAAATACACTCTTACCTCTATGTTTTGCATCACTTTGTGTGGATGTCATAAATTCTCACTTTTAGCACCTAATTTGGCATTTTTGGTCCTCTCACTAAACCTAACCTTGAATCTAGCACTCTATTGTGCTAAATCTATCACTTCGTATCAACACTAGCCTAATTCTTAGGCTTTCTACCTTCGTGGACTAGGTTGCACCTATGGTCCCATCCCTTAGATAGAATTACATGTGTGGTCTAGCTCTTGATGATTTCAGCATAGTTATGCAAGCTTTTGGAAACAATGCATTTTAGGAATTAGTGCATAACATAGGTTAATAAATAATGTAAGTGATTATGTAATAATAACATAGAATTAGATTGTAGAGATTATTTATTAGTTAGGAAAGTGGTTTGGGTAGTTAGTAGGTTGAAAGGCTTTACAAAGACATTGAATGTAATAATGTAAATTTCAAAGATGATGGATTGATTTATGTGTTTGAGCCTTTGGCTCTTCTTTATGTCTTGATTTCAATATGGTATCAGAGCAGGCATGTCTCAGACCTCTCTATTTGCCTTCCATTCAATCGTCCTTCCTTCTCCAAAGTAGTTCATACAATAGCAATGCAATGACAACCACGTGCAACAACAATTATTTTTCCCATCCATCATTCTTGCATTGTTTTCCAACAATTTTGCAATGCAAACCATGTGTAAACTTCTTGACATTCATCATCTATCTTCTCCTCTCTCCATTGTTGTCACTCTTTCCATTGTTTTCACTCCATTATGTTCACATTTTTTCATACAAAAAATTAGAAAAATTAAAAAATCTAACACGAGCACCTGTGATTAAATTTGGTGTGGTTGGAGTGGTTAGAACAACGGATGAAAACATTTCGAGGAATGATTTTGTTTTTCATTGTCAATGGTAATTGGAAAAGCAATTTTAGATAAAATTAAATAGTATTTTGTTCACATTCAAAGTAGTTACAATGAAGTTTTCGTTATAATTTGGTAGACAAAGACAACCAATACTAAAGCCGGTTTCTAGCCTTCTTTACTAGGCATCTATATATTTCGTAATGATTGAGATGCATTCTAGTGGGGATATAGGGAGCATTTAACAATACTTATGTTGCATGATGTAGTGCACACACTTAACATATTTTATGTTCTTTTAAAAATAGATTACAAGTGCCTAAATATTAAATCTGTCAGCGAGTCTTAGAGGCACTTTAAGGTGCCTAAATCCTTTACAAATCTTTGCATAAGGAGTTATTATTGTGTAGTGCATAAGAGATTGAAGATTTGTTTTTTAAAAGATTTGTAGAAGGTAATTGGATTTTATGTTGTTTTGCAAATCTCTACATCTATCTAAAGGGTCACATTGGGTGAGGGCTCTCATGAGCTCTGCATAGCCCAACTCCTTTTACATCAATAGCAAAGAACCTTTTTGCTTTGATAATCAACTCGACAAATCCTTTCACAAGTTGATCCCTTGAATCAGGCCTAAACAAAGTTCAACCCAACTCATTCTCCTTTATGGATCCTATGCTTAAGACATCGTTGCAAACTCCATCCAAAGATGGGCAAATCTCTGTAAGCACTTCGGTGTAGTTAGAGTGCTCTCAAATCTGCAATCTCTTGATCTCCATTTTGGCTCTTCCTTAATCCCTTTAATTGTGGTGAATCTCTCTCTAGTGATGAAATCCCTAACTCACCTTAACAACTTCAAAATGGAAGAAAATTGTCAATGTATTGGAACTCATAATACAATTAATGTGCTTTGTATATGTTAAGGTGTTATAAGATGTAAAAATTTATTATTGTAAGGATGCATTATTGGTGGAAACTAACGTCCAAGGAGACTTTCTATTGAGGGGGGAAATATGCAACTAGTGAAGCTCAACAACAACTTAGAAGATGGAGGGAATGACTAACCAAACCAATCGTCAATGCAATGCTATAATAAAAGTTCCTATGCTAGCACTAAAGGGGGGTGTTAGGAATTAGTTCATAGCATAGGTTAATAAACAATTTAAGTGATTATGTAATAATCAAATTAGAATTAGTTTGTAGAGATTGATTATTAGTTAGAAAAGTGGTTTGGGTAGTTAGTAGGTTGAAAGGCTTTATAAAGCCATTAAATGTAATAATGTAAATGTCAAAGATAATGGATTGATTCTTGTGTTAAGCCTCTAGCTCTTCTTCATGTTTTGATTTCAAATTGCATGAACCTTAACTTCTACACTCTCTCCTCTATAGCACTCATGTAGTTCACAACCCTTGGTGTTATCACATGCCACCAAACCTGACAATGTGCATTGCTCATTATGCACTCTCACTCATGATTATGTATAAACCTTCTATATACAAGTTTGGTGACTTCATCAAATCTACACTTTTGACCATGTAATAGAACACCAATTGTTAGGAAGAACAACTAACAAGTAGTTAGATGGTTGATGGTTGAGGATGAGTTGTTACATTTTTAGTTCCTATTTTGTAACTACAATATCACACACACATATATGTAGACATGTGTGTGTGTGCATGCATACATGTGTATCTATATGTATATATAGATATATGTCTACATATATATGTATATATACATACACATGTACATTTACATATATACATATATAACTATATATTATATAATTATATATGTATATATGCATCCACCTCTCACATTAAGGATCATAACATTTATTGTAGGCAAAACAATTTGAAGTGTTACCCCATTCTATCATGAGAATATTCATTCTTAGCCATGATATTTGTAACCATCCATTTTAACCTATTTGTTTTGTTTATGAATACCAGTAGCACAAATTTTCTAAATACGTCTACTTCAAATGTGCAATTTATTTACTGTCTTTTATTTTCCATTTAAATAATCTATAAACCCCATTTTTCACAAAAGTAATTTTCCCTAGACCACTTGGGATTTAGATAATTAGTATTAGAGAATTGGTTTCACTAGCTAGTACAAATGCATGCACAATAGAAAAAGGAAGGTTGTTCACTTAGTTCATCTTTTTGCTTATTGAATGCATGTTCCAACAAGAGCAAAATAGTGAATGCAAAGAAATTAAATCATAAGTGTCTTCATACATTTAGAACATGATCAATAATGCTATGGAAGCATAGTACCAAAAACTCTTTAAATAATTTGAGGATCTCATTTCTCAACTTGGACCTACACCATAACATCCCATTTGACTGCTCATTCCGGCACAACTCAAAAATCCTTTCAAGGTACAAATCAACTTAGACATACTGATATTCAAAGGCAATATTGGTGTCATAGTATTGGACATCTAGGTGTTGTTTCTTGCACAACACACCCTATTTTTCCTAAGGAAAATAGGGAACCCTCTTTTGAAGTTTCATGTTTTGATAGTCTTGTTTAAGTTTTGTTAGTTGTGCTTGAGGTTAGAATTTCATGTCTTAGGTATCACCCTAGTTCTTAGTGAGACCCATTATTGATAACTAATCTAGGAAGATGAGATCTTTTCAATGGATCCCACTAGAGTTCTTAGGACCTAGTTTTTTGTATCTAGTCTCTTAGTCTCTATTGTGTCTTTGTATCAAGTGTACCAATGTTTTGTTGCATTTGTGTTTTCATTGATGTCAACAGTGCTATGATGAAGAAGGATAGAAGTGAAGTTAACAGAGGTAATGTCAAAAGTAGCATAATGTGTTGATATGATGATCAATGTTGATGATGTTAAAGGAAGATTTTAGAAAAGTGATCAGAGAAGTTGTGAAAAGAAGGGTTAGGTGATGAATGACATGCACTCTGTATACTGGTTAGATCAATATCATCTATACATAGTTGTACCCTATCTTTTGAAGTTGTTGTAGAAGTGAAAGTTGTGAGCAGAAGAATGTGTTAACATGAAGACTCTTGTTGTTGTTATGTATGATGATGAGAATGAAGTCCCTGATGTGGTGAATATTGTATTCTTTGTTTCTAAGGAAAGGCATTGCTTTAGTTTTGAAAGAAAGTTTTGGGGAGTCCAAGGCACTAGAGTTTGCATAGAAGAAGCTTGGGAGAATGCTCCACATTTCTTTGCATTTGAAGGTATGGCCTTGTAGTTTGGGAGTTAGATAGAGACAAGTATGAAGTTTGTATTTGCCTAATTCTAGAGCTTGGGAGTTACTGTAGAAGATTTTAGAGCTCGCAGAGTGAAGATAGAGGTTTAGGATGGATGTAGACATGATGTGTCTGAGAAATGCTCTGCATTTCTTCACTTTTGAAGATGCGTTCCTACGGTTTGAAGGATGGTCAGATATAGATAGAAGATGGATATACTCAAGTTTTAGTTGATAATTTGTACCGTAGAGGCCCTTCGGAGTTAGCAGAACAAAGACATATCATGCTGTTGATTAGGATTGTCTAGATGAGAATGCAAAAGCGACTGCATTTCATTGCAGTTTATCTTTTGGCTTTGATGTTTGGAGGATGAGTTTAGATATTCAGTATGATTATTCATTTTTGGTTTCAGATGTTGAGGTGCATCACAAGTTGGGTTTTCAATATTTTATCTCAAGACTAGTTGTTCAGTGCTTGTATGTGATACTAGGTTTAGTATTTGTTTTCTTGCGCTAGAAAGAAAATCATATATTTTAGAGAAAGGAATGTTTGAGAAGGTTTGTTGAAGTCTTATGTTGCTTGTGAAGTGATCCGCATAATTCTGATTGGTCTCTCTGGTACCACTTTTGGTCTAGAGCTATTTTGTGGAAGGAAAAGTGTTTGTTGGGCCAACTTCATGTGTTTTGATGATACCGCTAGATGTTTTGAATTGTACGCCAATTTGGAACAATGTGTTAAGGAATAATAGGTCTTGGTTATCACTCGACTTGAACCACATAAGTTTCCTACATCTTTTGGATGCCAACTTGTTGTTGCCATGCACATTTCATGTATACATATTTCATCTTGGCTGATGTGGGAGAAATATTTTGTGATTTGTGGAACCTGGTATAAATGAAAGATCTTGTTTGGTGTGAAAAGGATGAGGGTGTGAGAGTGTGCGAGGATGTGTGAACAAATGTGAAAGTGAGTGAGTGAGTTTTTGAATGTGTGTTGAAGGTAGCAATGTTCATGTTGTAGAGAAAGTGAAGATTTATGATAGAGTGAAGTGTGCAGAGGTGGTTGATCAGTGAGATATGTTGAAGTGTGAATATGTAAGGATTGATTTGATTGTATTTCAGAGAGTTTTTCCTCTCTTGGGTTCTAGCCCCTAAAACTTGTTGTAATTTGTTCTTATCTTTATTTGTGAGGCTGAATTTGGATAGTAGATCCAAGCATCTTGCTCACCATGGTTTTTCCCTTCTTGGGTTTTCCACGTAAATCTAGTGTTATGGTTGAGTGCTTATGTGTTGTGATTTAATTTGTTTACTTTGTTGATCACCTATTTAAAGAAGTAAGAAGTTTTTGTTGACAAAGTTAAATTGGAATAATATCTTTGTGTGAACTAACATGTTTAAATTTTGTTTTAGGAAATTGGGTCAAAATTTGTATGTGTTTGGCTAATTCATATTAAAATTTGTAAAATCAAGTTGTTTAGGTACTTAGTTCATTGTGAGGGAGGCCTACTCTTGAGAAAGTTTGAAAATTCTAAGTTAGAGAGTGAATTCTTTCCCTATAGATAGACTTTTAGGCTTTCATGAAATTGTATAGTTGTGTAGTCATTGCAAGATTGTATAGAGATCCTAAAACCCTATGGATTTTGGTCATAGAAGAGTTTTAGAAAAAATTTCACCTTTGTAGTCTAAATGAAAACTTGAATTAGAATCTCAAAACCTTTCTAACTTTGTTCTTCATCAAAGAGTCACTTTTTATGAACCATTGCAACTATTGTAAACTTATGACGAAATTCTAAAGATCAACTATTTGTATTAGGTGGACATTCAAAGTTTCCCTATAGCTACACAATTGTTGCATACTTGCACGTAATCTATGAATCCCCACACACCTTCCTTATGTAGAGTTTATTTTACCTTTTGTAGTTATTCTCTACTTGTGTGTAATTCTTAGATTCCCACTAGATTATAAATCCATACTTCTAAGCTACCCTCGTAATTTCAATTACATTCTTGCTTCCAAACCCCATGAACTCCTTACATGTTATCAAATTTCAAGCTGTGAAGTTCCATCAAAATTCTATGAGGATAACTATTGCACATTGCAAGATATCTTCAAAACTCTAAAAAATCATCCAAATTTACAAATTGTAAACTTACTCTAAAACATTGACAAACTAGTAAAGCTATAAACTACATGATTGCATAGAAACTTTAAAAGTCCACCATGGAGAATATATGCAAGATTTGACAATTTTAACAAGATTTGATTAATCTAGAAGTTCTCACTAGGCATCAAAGATGCTTAGGGTGTTTTGCATCATTGTTATCATAGTGTTGGTTTGTTTAGTGTGAGATTTAAATTTCATGTTTAATGTTTATAGTTTTTAATGAAAGAATTTGATATTTTAAAGTCTTCTTTGCCTGTAGGTCAAAGGTGTGGAGAACATGGTCAATCATTTCCAAAGTCAAGGGAAACATACAAAAATGATATTATTGTTGAAGCAATGTTGATCAAAGATCTTTACGCACTTAGAATATCAAATCTTTAAATTGTATCTTTAATAAAGAAATGATAGAGAAAATGAAAAGAGAACCCCTAGGGATGATGCCTTACCTTGGAATTTGTGTCATTATAGCCAAAAAAAAAAAAAAAAAAAACAAAAACAAAAACAAAGTAAACACATATCTTAGGATTTAAGGTCCTATGCCACATAAAAGAGGGATGAACTTATCTAGGGACTTAATGCCACCTTCTTTGTCACATAAATATTTTCCATATGGAAGAAGTTTGTTACATAGAAATGTTGATAACTGAGAGGGGGGGGGGTGAATCAGTTATCCTAATTATTTCCCTTATTGAACTTTCCTTTTAATTAAAGCAGCATAAAATCAAACACAAAACATTAACCATGAAGTAAGAAACACATGACACAGTATTTTTGACGTGGAAACCCTGTTAAGGGAGAAAACCACGGGGTGATTAACCCAAGAATTATTCTCTGTTAGAAGAATAGGAAATTACAAAAATGGCACTTGCCAATTAGGGCTCACTGCCCGAGCACACTGCTCACAAGAGGCCCACTACCTACAAGAAGACACACTGTCTACAAAGTGATGATAATCACAGTCTTGAACTGATTGGAAGCATCTGCATATGCTGGAGTTCAGTTCCGGTTAGGCTCAGTACACTGATCTGCTGCACTTCATCTTTCCTCTGTTCTTTGTTCTGCTATCTTTCACATACCGGATCCTTTTTGCTACCTCTGCTCTTTCTCTGGACTTATTCGCATATCTCTCCACACACCACACACACTTCACAACTAAATCCATCCTCTATATATATCCGCACAAGTAGTTTCATCACCTTTCTAGTCGGCATCCGGAACAGTCTTAGTTTCTTACAAACTCTCATTCTGTCGGCTGAATCCTTCCTCACCAAGCAATGCGGATCAAGCATATACTTGTAGATATCATTAATCATGTCGGCCAAACATGATTCATGCCTTCACAACCTCTGTCATCAGCAGTAACCCATCCGGAAAGCAGTCTGATACTCTGTCAGTCAGTTCTTCCTCTGTTTTCACTGTCTCTCAGGAATCCGGTACTTAACCATTCATATCTTTTTCCTTGTCCATCACCGGAGGCTAAATACTTGGAATATACTACTAAAGGTAGTCCTCCTGACTTCCCCAAATCCGCACTGCACCAAGACACTTCCTCTGAGAGGTCCGGACCAATCTGTCGGACCTTGCCACATGCTCTGTTCTTCTTTACCGGACCACAACTTTCTTTATTCTGACTTCCGGTAGAGACACATCATGACTTGCGGATATGTGGGATGACCTTTGTTGCCATCAATGACAACAACCATGAATCCATATAGTGTCTCTTGCCAACAAGAAAGACACCCACCACCAAAATTAAATTAATGTTTAAACCCTTAGATCATGAAAAGGAAGTTCAAATATGAGCGATTAGATTCAATTGGACATTTATTATTTGTTAGTAAGTAGTCAATATGGAAAGCTCCCGCTTTTGGAGATGATATATAAATAAATAGTTAAAACTCTTTAGAAGGGTTGGACAAACTTATTTTTCTTAATGCAATTTTATACTTGCTAGTTATTTTCTTGTTCTTAGTTTTCCAAACATGAGTTCTACTTTAATGTATGTACTTTTGAAATTCTATTGAGTACGACGAATTTCCACGTGCATTTTTAATGAAAATGGCTCAAATCCAAGGTTGTGAATAATTATGTGTCTGATTTACATGTGTATATAATGGTCTTCTAAATGTTTATTCCTAGTCTAGTTATCCATAGATTTATTCATGCGTTATGCTAGTGATTGTGTGTCAAATAATCAAGTAAGGTTGGCTTATCAAGGATTATCTATTCAACTCAATTCAAATTTCACATCATTATAATAGGCTCATTTTTTTTCCTTTTACTCTTTTATCTTTTGTAATTTTTATATCTATGGTTACATTGGGATTAGAGTAGGATTCTAACTTTAATATATAATTTTATAAATCTTTATTTCTTTGATTGTAAGTGGTTCCATTTTTTATTTTAACTATGTAATGATTTATGAATGCAATGAATGAAATTGAATCAAATAAGTTTACATGTTTAATTATGAAAATACTATTGTTTTGTACAATAACTATCTTCTTATCTTATTTCACTTATATACATTATAGGCCCCTTGAATTGGAACAACATTACATCAGTCATTGAGTTAACTTGCATGGCCATGTGACCTAAGGATATAGACCTCGAGAAATATAATTTCCTTTCAAGAGAAGTAGAGCGCATCTATATTTCACTTGAGTTAAGGTGTGCACATTGACACATTACAGTATCCCACTAGTGGCATATGCTTAAAATGTAACATGAGAGGGGTCATGATCTAATTTGGACATGTAACTCAAGTTTTGCAGTGCTTTTCAAGAGGAATAATACCCTCTCAAACATTTTAAGGCATAGTATATGAAGTTTTAGTAGTTTCAACAACATAAGGAGAAATTGGTTGAAGACTATACATATGAGTTCCATGAATACTTTGTATGCTTACATGAAGACATCCCTAAGAAACATAAGGTGCTATAAGTTAGCTATCACCTTACATCTACACAAAGATGAAATTTTGACTTCAAAAACATTGGGTAAAGTTTTTTTAATGCATCTAAGCTCATAGCCAAAGAAATTCCCAAACAAATGTTTTCTTTATGCAACAAACCATTTACAATCCCTCGACACAAAAGTAGAATTTGCCTAAATAGAAATAACAACAAAACTCAAAATTAAAAAAATTGTCCATGCCAAGTAAGCACAAGGCAAAGGAGAAGCAATGCCATCACCATCACACAATTTCCCATAAGTACATTGAATGTCATGTGCAACAATCTCTCATTGTCCAAATCATGTTAGATCTTACCTAACTTGAGGATATTATTGAAGAGACATAACATGTATTAACACAAGCATCATGATAATTGATACTATGGAAGAATATAAGAATTTATTCTATACAAAGTGTTTGGTCAATATACACAAGTACATTCCATCATCAACAATGGCAACCAAAAGAACATTATCATGCAAGATATCGTCAAGCACTTGGATCTTTCCACTTCACCAAGTATTCCTTGTAAGTTTTAATTTTGGTTCTCTACATGCTATCTTTTTGCTCAAAATGTCTTCTATCTCCTCAACTTGTTCTTTATATATGATATCCAATCTCCTCTTACAAATCCATCAACATCTTCCTCAGGATAATAATACAAGTTTGAAATATTGAATATTGATGGAATTCCATATTCCTTAGGCAATTTGATGTCATATACATTAGGGTAAGTGCAAGAAGTTGGGTCCACTTTTAGTGGAAGAATTATGGGGTGAAAAATTGTTGGCAAAAGCTAAGAGATAATTTACATTTTAGAAAACACAAATATTGATATCTTCATGTCATTTTACATTGCAATACAGTTGGCTTTATAAAGCCATTTATTTCTCATATAACTAACCTACAGGAATATATCTTCCCACAAACTAACAATAGCTTTATTTAATTATTAATTAACATAAGTCACTATGGTGACTTTATTTTTAATGTAAGCCTTAATATTCTAACATACCCCCCTTAAGGTTTACATCATACAAACCAAAACATGTTGACTAAAATAAAGAAATACACATTCTTGAGAAGATTTTTCTTTAAAGAAATAAATTCTAAATTAGGTGGAACTCCATCAAGCTGCCTCTTAACCCTTGTAAAGTGTAGCAAAGCCTAAATTCTTGAGTTCTTGGATTACCACCTCCCCAAACTACCAAATCGCAGATCCCCAAATTATTGGACAACAATCCATGTTGAGATCCACAAGACTCAATCAAGTTATCTCATGGCCCTCAGAAGGGTATAATTCCCCATATCATAGACTTTCAAACTATCTAGATAACAATCCATATTGAGTTCACCAAATCCCTTTCCTGTCTTCAAAAACCAAACTTCACAATATATGCATCATTTAATCTAGTTAGCATCATAAAGAACACATAAGAAAACACAAACACATATGCTCCTCATGCAAAGCACCATCTCTAAGAGAGAAGCTAGCTTGAGATGATGAAAATTCCTCCACCTGAGCCAATGTGATCTTGTTACATTATATCCACTTGATGTTGGATGTGAATTTTTAAAAGCCCTATTAGGTGTACCATTCAAGACTTCAATAGTACAAGCATATGAGTCTCCCAAATTTTTGTCAAGGATAGCATTCATGGCATCAAGAACACAAGCTTAATGTGTGGCCATATTAAAATACTAAAAATAATAATGTTGATTTCAACCAATGATGAACCCATACAATAGTCAACCTTATACCTCTGAAATCAAAACACATTAGCCCTATCTCTCCAACTCATAACCAATTTTAGAAGCTTAATAATCAATCATAAAAAAATAATGTGTTCACATCGTTGTGAGTTTTAGACAAAGAACCTTATACTCCTCTTTTATAATAAAATTTTTAGACCAACTATACAGTTATAAATATTAATGTTTAGACCACATGTAGTGAGAAATAATACAATGGTTGAAATTGAACTTACTAATGCACTGTTCAAATCACAAACCTAAATTGTACCTTGCTTAAACCCTAATTATATTCACCATATTGATCGGCCACCTCTAATTTATCCTTTTCAACAAAAAAACTTAGGTGATTGACCTTCTACGATCTCCTTGTTGCTTTTTATCTTTGGCAGATTTATCTTTGATTTCAACAGCTTCAAATTCCCTTTGGCATCCTTTTGTTTATGTGGCTTCTTGAAATTATTATTTCTTCCTTACTCCTTTAGCAGTTTCCTCTCTTTGGCTGTGGCCTCATAAGCTACAGCTTGTTCAAATATTCAAAACTCCCAGTGATTTCTTTATAGATCTACAACTCCAATAATTTAGTAATTTCTTTTCTTTAATCATCTCCACACAATGCTACAATATCAACTGGCATTACTTCAGCGACTATCAATGACCTCTAGATGTTACAATTGAAGAATTGAGGGATATCCAAAGACGTGGATACAAAGAACAATGGCCACAAAACATTAAAATCTATAAAGATGACCATGGTAACAACAAAGGTGATGTTGTTCTATCCTACAAGGATCCATTTGCTGCACATTCTTCTAGCACATTTCAACATCTCCAAAAATTCCATTTGGCCATTTTTTCTATGCTGGCATCTCTATGGTTTCTTCATAAAACCCCTTTCCAACTCCCATAACCGTCGAGTTCTTTGATACTATATGTTGGAAAAAGATAAGAGATCATTTACATTTTAGAAAACACAAATATTGATAATGATATTGATATCTTCATGTTATTTTACATTGCAATACAATTGGATTTATAAAGCCATTTATTTATCATATAAATAACCTACAAGAATATAACTTCCCACAAACTAACACTAGATTTATTTAACTATTAATTAAAATAAGCCACTATGGTAACTTTATTTTTAATGTAAGCCTTAATATTCTAACAAAAATTTGTGGCAGGAATAGGTACCCATTTTGTAAAAATGGTATCCACTTAGGAATGGAAGCCCAAACCTAAACAAATACCTGTAAAGAATGGAGACTTTTTTAGATTTGGGCTTCCATTCCTAAATGGGTATCCATTAGTAATGCATACCCATTTAGGAATGGGTGCCCATTCTAAAAAGGTATTAAATTTTTTTGCTGTCACTGACCTCATTTATTTTTGTTTCAATAGCGAAAGTGACTTGGAAAAGAAAAGTAGAATGGATAGTTGGATCAAGCATCCTCAACAAAATCCCAATTCCACATCCTCCCTCCACAAGAGCCAGTTGATATGGTTTTGAGGTAGGCACTAATCCTAGACCAACCTCTGAACCTTATAACATAAATCCTTAACTTGTAGGCTATGAAAAATACTCAATATATTGAGTGAAGCTTCTTTAATGAATTAAAAAAAGTTCTTTCAGAATGTTTAGACTTAGTGTGGAAGAAAAGTAGTAAAAGAAGAACTAATCTAGAACAATCTAACACTAGTGTTGATGATTGTTTTTACACATTCATAACAAAAGTTAAAATTCACAAAAATGAACCTAAACTGTCTTAAAAGATATGAAGAAATCAGGTAAGAGTTCTTAATCCCAAGTTTTTGTATGGTTAGGTCTTGACCTTGTGGACAATTCATCAGGCTGATGTGAAACTGTAATATTCAAGGGGCCTTACTTGATTTAAGATAATTTGTGACTTACTAGACTCAAATTATGCAAATTGTTAAATGTAGAAAAATTATTCATTCCTTTGCATAAACTTACTACTATATCACAAAGCCTTGTATGATTTATAGTGAAACAAGCTTTGCCTTTCAAATTGATATGAAAATTGTCAGATATTAACACAATTCTTCATGCTTCTTTCAAATGTAAGACAATTTCCTTAAGATTTCCACTTTTAAGCTAATTATTTCAAATGTTTGGGGAAAAGTTAGAGAAAATCAAGTTGAAAATCATTTCACTACAAGATCTAAATGTTATGTTACTCACATCTTTAAGAGATACGGCAAATTAATCAAATCAACATACTAAATCTTCAAATGTAGAGTCCTGAGTATTTTCATGAACACACATCAAAGATTGCAGGCCTTCCAAGGATAATACTTCAGATACCAGTAAGAGTTAGAAAACACTCTGTAATAGACACAGAATTCCAAGTTTACTTATATTTAAAGCATATAGTCATATAGAATTTACAATGTATGAATGACCTTTTGTTTCATTAATCAAATAGCCAGAAAACTTACAGACATTTTTACAGATACAGTAAGGAAACTAGACATTCTGCACATTCCTTAGTGTAGACACAGGTGACCTCCTCTTCTAAACTAAAAGAAATACTTCTCTATTCAAATGTTCAAACAAATTACAAGTGAAAGCTACAACTCAAAAATCCTCATGTAAATAATATACAAATAGTAGAGCTTCTTATATAGAATTTGAAGCTTCATACTGCTATGGCTACAAAACCCAATCTACAGTCAGTACTCATACTTTCTTGATCAAGGGTGTACATTCATTCCTAACCGTTTCTCAAAATATCTTTGTGGTATCTTTTCCTGCCTCAAAGGATGCCATTGGAATCTTTTAAAAATAGGATTCCCTCCTTTGACCTCTTCTATTTTGTTGACCTTGCCCGTGGATACCCTTCAATTGACTCTTTCATTAGTATTATTTGCCTTTTTTTTAATACTTTCCTACTCCTTCAAATATATCTTGAAATTATTTGTTACACCTTCTATGAAGGTGCGATTTCCCCCTGGACTCCTTGTCCATATATATTCTTACATTATGACCCCTTCTTTCAATTTTTTCTCTTCTTTACCTAAACCTTCAACCTTCTTCTTATATTTCTTTATCTTGGCACTCACCTCCATTATTGAATCAATCATTTGTTTACTTAAATATGCCTCTGGATTCTCTAGACATGGTGTAAAGATGGCCTTGAATTCTTTTAATGCCCTTTAGAGTTCGTATACTGGTATGTCCATACATTCATGATCTATGAGCTTTTCAACTATCCTCTTATGCAACCTGATCATGCTATCTACTTTCTCCTCTAAACCCTGAGTGACTGTGATGTATCTTCTGAGACTATCATCTTCAAACCTTAACTCTAAACTTGCCTATGGTACTTGATTTGCCATATGAGGAGTAATGACTCCATCATTTATTAATTCATCATCTCTTTCTTCAATTTCCACTAGTTGCCCTAATTGAAACTTGTATTCTTCTTTTCTAAACCGATAATTATATATAAGTACACTGCATTTATTCTTTTCTGTCGCAGCCAATTCCCATCTTGTCACTACTTATTTGATCATCTCTTCTCCTTCTTGCATGAATGCTCTGAACCATTCTTCAAAAATATTGGCCTCAAGCCTCTTATTTTCCATATCCTTCACTTCATCTTTTGACAATACTGCTATTTCACTGGGTAACTCTGGTATTGTAGCATTGGGATAAAATATCCTCGTAATGAATTGTTGTAACTAGACAATGTGTCCTTTCAAATATTCATGTTTATCCTTGTCTTTCTTTAACATCTCTATTGTAACCTGGTGCATATCTTCCCACTCACTTATATGTTCCTCCCTTGTTGTGTGTCCTAGGTTAAAATTAAGTATCTTGTAGTCATCTATTGTTATTTCTCCTTTGGTTTTGTCCTTCTGTGGTATGGCTAAATTTAGTGTTCTAGATCCGTCTAGACCCCTTTGTATTGCTGACATGCTTCAGGTCTTCCTCTTTTCTTTTCTTGGTGTTGCATCGCCTAATAAAATTTTGATGTCTATGGGTACTAACTGTACCTCCACCTTTTCTCTCCTTACTTCTGCACCCAACGTGGCCAGAGCCTCTTTTGTGCTTTTAGTAGCTTTCTCTTCATTGATTACCTCTTCTTGAGGCTTTTCTACTTCTCCTTGTTCTTGTTGCTGCTGTTGTTGTTCTTGTTACTATTGTTGTTATTGTTCTTGTTGTTGTGGAGGAGGTTGCTGTTGAAGGGCTAGTTCCTATACTATTGGATCATTTTGTTGTTTAGATTCACCCTCATTATCCTCTTCTTCAATTTTTGTATCTCCTCCACCCTCATCTTCTTCCTCTGGACCTTCTTTCTCTGATGAATCCTTTTCTTGATCTTCCTCTTTATTTTCTTGTTCCATATTTGTCATTCCTTTATCCTCTATTTTTTTTTCAGGTTCAAAATTATCTTCATCAATATTCTCTGTGTTCTCTTCGCTTTTAGGTTTATTTGTTGTTTCCTCTGCTATTTCTCCTTTCTTTTGTACCTTTTCAGGCATGTCAGCTTGCTCTGCATGTGAAGGTGAACCTACTATCTTATCAGATTTTTTATCTCTTTTTCTTGTTCATCTTTGCTTTCTACATTCTTTTCTTATTCATTTGTTCCCCATACATGTTTAGAATATTCAACACATCTACACTAGAAGTTTTAGCTCTTGTTTCTTCTTTAGTTTGAGCAGGTGTTTCTTTCACTGCTTCCTTGGGTGTATCCTCTTTTTCAAATTCTTCTATTTGATGTGCTACATCTTGCACATCCATTATTATTTTTGGAGATACCAATGTACCAAATGGATCCACTACCCCCAATTCTTCTTGTACATTTTCTTGCTCAGACACTAGACCTTGTTCAACTTCCATATAAGCTTGAGTGTCTTGTTCCTCTTCCTCACTTGAATATTCACTATATTCTTCTTCCTCCATGCCAATTTCTCTTCCTGTCCTTGAATCCACTTCCTTGACTTCACTTCCATTGCTGTCATCTTCAACGTTGACAGTCTTAGTAACTTGTTTGGCTTAATGCATTTTTTATCCATGCAACATTTCTTTAGCCAATTTTGTTTTAACCTTAGCATATGTTTCCCGTTTCTCTGCTAAGGTAGATTCACTAGATATATTACTTAATTTAGCATCTACCTACTGTGCTCCTACAACTTCACTCTATTTTGAAGTTTCTCCTTTGGATATCCCTACTGGTATTGCCTTCATAACCTTCTGTCATGTTAACTCTTTAGCAGCTTGTGCTTGCTCTGTATTGGTATCATGACTCAATGACTTTGCTTCTACAAATGTGCCTGATGATACCACTATTGTCACCCCTATTGCATAAGGATCCATCAATGTAGCTTTGTCTTTCTCAACAATCTTTGCTTCTACAATCTTACTTTTCTTTTCATAGAAGCACTGGAGATCATCTTGATGCTCCCTCACTCTCTTTTTGCCCTTCTTTGGATATGTAGGTTGAATTCCCTTAGCCTTAAGCTCCTCAATTTTGTCCTTCAACCATGTCTTGGAGAACAAAATGACAGGTTTGGACAATGTGTCCAAAGATGTATTACACAGTTGCGACCAATCAGGCTCTCCAATAGGAGCAAGCCTGACACTTTCATAACTATGGTGTAATAATTTGCCATCATCCTTAACTTCTAGGGGTACATAAATGTCTCCCATGGACCTCATTTTCTCTACTATCAGTCTTTTGTGAGCTCTCTTTTTTACTTCTCTATCATTCTCACAATCTGACCAGAAATCCTCAATATGTATTTGATGTTTAAATTTAGAATCAATAGTATTTTGGATCCTGTGAAAAGGATCAAACCTCTTTGCTAACTCAAATTCCTTAAATCCATAGTACCTTAACTCCCTCTCTTAGTAACTAGCCACTTCTTCACTGGAACAGGAATATCTACCAATTGCCCAAGGGAGCTTAAGATTTCCCCTGCTATACCTCTTTTTATACATTCTTAAGGCATTCAAGTTTTGCCTTTAGAACTCTAAAATAATCAATTTATTAGAAGGATACCTAGGCAGCATGAAAGGCTTTCCTTCAAAGCCATCAGTTCTAATATAAGTGAAGTTCTGGAATTGAATGTACCATGAACTATGCAAACTAATTGTATTTGTCTGCATCTACAGACAATCTCTTATCCTGCTCTTCTCTTAAAACTCTAACCATGTATGTATAAAATACATCATTTACTAAAGCATACTTTCTTAATGCATTATCCTCCTGTAAATCAGGATAATGGTCATATACAAGCTTTTGATCTGGGCCATTCACTAGGGTTCCAATTCTGTCAATCCCATATATATATGGCTGAACCATTGCTGCACATGAATATAATACATAGGAGGACAAATAGAAAGGCATCATCTTTTGTTTTCTTAACATTGCATGCTTCCATATGGCTGTGCTAATAGCCTTAGCCCAGTGAATTTGTCCTTATTCCTTCTTCACTTCCCTCATGAATTGTATAATAGTGAACATCCAAGGCTCACACTTAGTGGCATCCCTCAATCCCACTAGTCTACTTAACATTGTAATCATCAAATATATCTCTTCCTTGAAGTCTATTCTTTGTAGGATCTTATGTTCTCTAGCCATGGCCTTGGGTTTATTCTCTGCATTATACCAACTATAGAAGATCTTGCTTCTACAATCCCTCTCATTATCATTGAAATTCTCATTGTACTGGTCAATATCAATATCTACCATTTTTTCATGTATCTCTAGACCAAATGTTCTTGTAATCCCCTCTGTAGATAAGTCTGCAATGACTCTATCCTGGTGTATTACTCTTCTGGTAACTGGGTCATATAAGTGTATGCAATCCAGACATAGGTCCTTAGCTTCCATAGCTAAAGGGAAACCTGTAACTCTGTATAACCCACTTTCCTATATACACCTCATGTCAGGTGTAGCATCAGCTACTGTGATCTTCTGCAAAACATTATCCGCATCATAATTCCCTATGCTGGTGTCTGTCCCTACTCCGCTTGTGTCGAGCAATGAAGGGCACCCTCTATATATTGGCAACTCTTCCTTCTTAGTTTCTTTATGGGGCTTTCTTTCCATTTTAATCTTTTCCTCACCCCCTATATCCACCTTTTTCTACTTTGGGGCCATCCTTAAGAAATGCATTTTTTAACTTGTTGTTTTACTCTCTTACCTAGGGTTTTACTATGATTTTTTTTTACATTTACCCTAACCTCCCATTTGTCTTTTCTAATTTTGACTTTCGTATTATTTAACCCAAACCAGCTAATTAACTATCAGACACAGTAATTTAACGCTTCTTACATTTTAAAATGAAATTACTGATAATCACTTTGCATTTTCAATTAACTAAACTGTAACGACATTCAAGATAAATACATGTATTTTTGACATCTCAACCTTACAAATATTGATTCACTTTACCATTTTCTGATCTTTTCTGTTTCTAAAATTCTATCTCGTGATGAATTTTCATTCAATTTCTGCAACAATTCCTCTTTCTACAATTTTAATTTTAACAATGTAAATCTGAAAGAAAAACAACCTTTGATTTACCCTAACCCATTAAATTTTACCATTTTTAGTGTTAGTTCAACATTAATTGCAACAATTAATGCACCTACGGCTTTGGCCTTCTACTTCAACGTTTCATTTTTAAACCTTCTATCCATTAGTTTACTTTTTACATACATCGCATTTTCTTGTATCTCTCCTTGTATATTATTTCTTGTATGTCAATTTACACCTTTTCAATATACAAGCCTACATCCAATGGGTTATAAACAATGTTACCTTTTTTCTTTATATCTGCCCTTGTATCTTTTGTTTGTATATCGTAATGTATGTAAAATGTCTACAAAGGTTTATACAATTGCAACTCATACAAACCCTCTTTACCTTTTATCTCTCCGACGATGTCTTTCATTTCTTTGTATATATCAGAATTATATATCGTTAACATACAATCACCCAAACATACAAAGCCTTACTTTTATTTAACTTCCTTTTGAAATCTACGTTGTATCGTGATTCCCTGCATCTTTTCTTGTATATCAACTTGTCTATGCTCTTGTATATCCATCTGTCCATACAATATACAATTGTGAGATACAACAGGTGAGACCCACTTTACCTCCCCTCTTGTATCTCGGCAAAACAACACTCGTATCTACCCTTAGATACAAGCCTCCATACATGCAAACTCTTATACAATCATCCTAGACTCTTCATCTTTTCTTAACTGTATTATATAACCTCTTCAGATCCATACATGTATATAAAGTGAATACATATTTCCAAAAACATTAAGGTACGATGCATCACTTACATCCGATTTAATTATCTTTTGAAATACGCATTGTATGTATACCAAAGATGTAAACCCGAAATATGCAACATACCTACAATGAAACATACCTTAATAAAATCAAATTTTATATTCTCTTTGAGTCCACGGCATGTATATCACACTTTATATTGCTTTGTATCTTTCTTTTTCAACAAACATACAACTCAAGATACAATGCGAACTTAGCCATTTATCCACTCCACTTCTAAAACTTATCGGGTCCGACTTGTATACAAAGAATAAAACCCTAAACACATGCATACAAAGTACCATGATAAATAAACTCAACCACTCCATGTGATGAATCCAACGACTCCACATACAAACGACCTTGTACATGCAACATACAAAACCCTTCTATAATGCATTTTACCAAAAACATGCATATCTTGCAGAATATTGGGAATTTTAAAATGGTTCAAAAAGCAACTCTTATTCATTTTTGACAAAGAATTCACCTCTATTCCACTTTGGTACTTAATGCTATTTTTTTAAGTTTTCAACATGGTTTGTAACCTTTACCTCTTTTCCCTTTACCACCAAGCAGGCCCACACACAAGCAAAAAGCCACAACCACAGCAGGGGTCCTCATTTTGCTAAGAGGTAAAATGGGGCATGTTGTGAGCATCAGAACAACTAGCAACCAAACAAAACAATTAAATAAAAACTATTAAAGAAAACTAAATGAAATAAATTCATAACTTCCAACTTTCTTTTCTGCATATCATTAATTTAACTTGAGACTTAATGTATTCAATAAGGTGATGAATCTTGCAATTAAGTTTAAGTGGGTGCATGTGATTAATAATCCTCATCTTAAAAATAAGTTGAATAAACAAGTGACTGATATTAAACTACCTAGTTGATGTCATTCCCCCATAGCCAACCGGATAGAGCCTTGCTTCTAGTAGGCATCTATAGCCCTGACAAGGTTATCGTTACAATTCTCCTAAGTAGAGCCCCACTGCCAGCAAGCATCTATAGCCCCAGTAGAGTTACTTAGAAGGATTAATCTAGATTTTTAGTAAAATCTATTTTATTTTTTTACTTATTATATATATATATATATATATATATTTGTGTAAGATATTACCATTGTAACTTCATGATGCAAGGTGTGATCACTTGCTAAAATTAAGCTAAGAATTGTAATGGTAGCATGGGTGACCTCTGATTTTTCACTTAACACTTACACTGGTATGTTCAGTAAAACCAAGGATTTTAGGTGTGTCATTGTGAGAAACCTCCCTTAAATACTCAACCCATAGTTATTGAATACAAAACTTCACAAGCCAAACCATTTTCTACATTCATGACAGTCACAACAAGTTATGCATAAGTTTCAAATAACTAGCCTGAATGTTCTAAATTTTCTATTATTTTTAGTGGTTGTTAATCTACTCCTGTATACTTCAAAACAAAACAAACATCCCTACCAAGAAAACACAACACACAGACCAACAAAACAACAAAACAAAACAAAACACAACAAAAACAAAACAACTGTACATTGTTTACACTATGATACATAATATGACAACCCCCATCACCTCAGGCCTGGAAGTACTATTTCAAATGTTGGCCATTAACAGGTAATGGCACTTCTTCTCTAGTCAAGGTTTTAAGCCTGAATGTATTATCTCCTATTATCTCTGCGACATGTAATGGACCTAACCACAATTTGTCAAATCTCCCATGATTTCCTTTCTTTTCATGTGCTTTATCCCAACACAGCACTAAGTTTGACATTCGAAATGTTTTGACTCTTGCTCTTTTGTCAAACCATCTTTTGACCACTACTTGATGTTTAGCAAATTTTTCAATAGCTTGATCTCTCTTTTCATCCAATTGTAACATTTGGACTATCTTGGCTTCTTTGTGATCATCAAATGCTAAATACTCATTAGCAAACTTCCATATAGGTATTCTTAAATTTACTGGAAGTATGAGATCAGTCCCATAAACTAGGTGATTAGGAGCATTGCCTAAGGTTGACTTAACCTTAGTCCTATCTACCCACAATGCATATTTTAACAATGTATTCCACTCTTTGGGATTTTTTACAATTAGTTTCTTGATTATATCCAATAAAATCTTGTTTGTGGACTCAGCTAAAGCATTCCCCTAAGGATAATAATTTGAAGAAAACTTTAAAATTATCCCATATTCAAATGCCCATTTAGAAAATTTTAGAGAAGAAACTGTAGGGCCATTATCACATACCAACGAATATGGAGCTCCAAACCTTGTTATGATATTTTCTTCAAGAAATTTTATAACTACCTCAGTAGTAGAAAACTTGCAACGTGTGGCTTCAGTCCACCGTTTACAGTAGTTTGTCACTGTCAATATAAACTTATGTCCTACAGATGATGGAGGATTTATAACTCCAATGAAATCCAAGCCCCACTATGCAAATGGCCTAGACTCAATGACTGGCTATAATGGATTAGCCTAATTCCTTCCCTTGTCTGCTATAGTTTGACAGGTGTGACAACTTCAAATATGACTCTGTACCTTTAACCATTGTTGGCCAATAGTATCCCGCTCTTAATATCTTATGCATAGTAGCTAAATGAGAACCATGAGCAGTTCCATGCTTATCATGCAACTCTGACAATACCTTATCTGCTTCAGTTCTATTTAAACATCTTAAATATATACCTTCATGGTTCTTCTTGAATAGAAGACCTCCTTGTACCATGTATCTTTGTGCTTTAATCTTTAAAACTCTCCTCTAAGAAGACTTCATCTTACTTGGATATTTACCCGATATCAGAAATGTATTCAAATCATCATACCAAACTGATGTATCATTAGAGTTTAATACATACTGCTGCTTTACCAAATTTGGATTGGTGTTCACTATGGTCTGTACTAATGCTTGTCTTTGAACCAACTTCATTGGAATGATCTCCATATCAAACTCTTGCAATATTGTAATCCATTTGGCCCTTTTCTCTCCAGGCTCATTCTACATTAGCAGCATTTTTACTGCTGCATCTGGTACTATGGCCTTGACTTGGCTTCATAGGATGTAATATCTAAACTTTTTAACTAGCCTTACTAATGCAAATTATTGCCTTTCTATGTCTAAATACTTCAGCTATGCATCTTTCAAAGGTGCACTCATTAAAGCCATGGGATTTTCTTCATTATCTTCTCCCTTTTGTGTCAAGGCAATTGCAACTAAATGTGTAGATGCAAAAGAATATATGTAAAATAGCTTGGTATAATTTGGACTAACTAACATAGGAGCATTAGAAATGGCCTCCTTAATGTCATGCCCACATTTCCCATGTGGTCACGACACACATCACACGTGTCATGTCCACATTTGTCATGTGGTCATGACACGAAATATCAAAAAAATTTCATGCTTCCCTAGAAACCCCCTATCACGCATAAGCGTGCTCGATGGCGTTACACTTAAGGCGTAAACATGACAGTTGAATGTGGAGCAATGCGTTCACTTGCGCATACCAATCGCAATGAAAGCCAACTAGGGGGTCGAAGCGATGCGGTTAACGTCACCAATAGGGTTAGGATCAATGATCAAAAACCCTAAGTTAACCTATGTGAATGATGGCATTTTGACGTAAGTGAAAATCAATAGCCAAAATCAAGTGCAAGAGAGAATATAATTTAATACAAAAATCTAATGTCAATACTCGGCAAAAAAAACAATAATATAATCCTAAACAAGGTTAAATTTCACCAACCTAGCTAAACCTTAAATTCCCAAAAAATTTGGCAGCATAATACCTCACGGGCATGATTAGGGTTTATTTTAATTAAACAAGTTTTGATCAAAAGTTTACTGGTTTGATTTATATTAAACCTACGTCTCACTAGTTGAAATGGTAGATCAGTTAAATAAGTTAATTGAACATTTTTCAATAAATCTTGATCAATTTGTTCTCCTTCACGTTTTCTATAATTTAACACATTTTTCAACAAAGCTTGATCAATCTGTTCTCCTTCACGTTCTCTATAATTTAAAACATTTTTCAACAAAGTTCAATCAATTTATTCTTCTTCACATTTTCTATCAATCAGAGTTATCTCTGCATCACTTACATTATCTCTAATTTGTTGGTAGATCAAATCACAGATACACTTACACTAACTTTGTTTTAAAAGTTTACTAGGATTCCGAGCTGGATTTAAATCAACGTCTAATTTAAATTCATTAATTAAATTGCCCCGAAATGATTAAAAAGAATATTGCATTTTAATTAATTACGATGTAGTTTAAATCATCCTCGTCAAGTTAGGTTTGAAGACTAGGGTTAATATCTCAATAATTATATAGTTATAAAAAATTAATTTAATCAAACATACCCTTTTAATAATAAACCAGTCTATAAATTACCATGCCACTAACAAATAAAAATAACTCTCTAAAAAGGAAAAGGGATTACCCATTGTATTATTTATCTCAAATCCCCTTTACAAATTTAGAACTTAAAACAAATGAACAAACAATTAAAAGACGGCAAATTAAATTTTAAAAAGAATTTTAATTTCACCTTGCCCTAAATCTTCCAACAATAAAATATGATTTTCTTATGGGCAAAAGCCCTAACCCTATTCTTTTCAAACTCATTTTCTTTTCTCCTCTTTGTTTTTTTTTCTCTTCTTCTTTCCTTCTTTGTCTCTCATTTTGCCTTTGGTTGTGTTGTAGGTTTAATGGAGGCCATACATGGCCACACCAAGTAGTGATAATGATATATATATATTAAAATGGGCATTTTTATTTTCTGTTTGTTAAATCCCCATACTTGTTATGCAGGCAAGAGAGAGGCGCTGTGTGGAGGAGGCCGCAGTAGAGAGTGTGGCTTCGATAGAGGTCCGATGGTAGAGTTGTGGTAGAGGTATTGGTGTAGGGGCCGTGGAGGGGGAAACATCAGAGGCCACAGAGTGTAGGGTTCGGTGGCAGATGTGGAGCGGTCTACACGAGGGAAAGGATCGCAAGTTTTAAAGGACGCAGGAGTGTGGGGATGTGGAAAGGGGGCGGAGCCCCCACCCACATTCCCACTCACATGTAATGCGATGGTGGGGGGGTTCGAATCCCCCCACCACATATAAATTTCCTTGCCATTAAAAAAAAACTACGACTAGCATGAAAAGCATTCCGTCTATTTTCTATGTATATTTTTTTTTAGATTTATATATATATATATAATGCAGCCTCAAATATTTAGTTTGATAGAATGATAAAAAAAAATATTTATATTTAAATGTATATAAATACATTCATTCAAAATACACATTATATATATATATATATATTTTCAACTGTAATTTTCCTTCCAATCACTTACAAATTTACTTTTAAGAACAATAATCAAAGTTTTTTTTTTTTTTTTTATCAAATTTATATAAGGCAAGGAACTCATTTTTTTTTCTTTTAGAAAAGAAACAACTACATCTAAAATAAATACTTCAAATATTTAACATCAACTAATTTTCTTTTTCATATGAACAACATACAAATTTCATGTTTGTCTCAACAATAAAACCACAACTTCCCTATTTGATATTTCAAGGATAAACATACAAATGAAATAACTTTTAAAACCAAATTTTCTTCCTTCAACATTTTTTTGAATGATAAGCATTATAATCGACAAATTTTAAATTTCTATTCCAAATGTAAATAGCTTACACGCAAATAAAAAAATATACTTTTACAACAAGAGAGAGAACAATGTCCTCTTTGAAAACTAACAAATGTTGCAAACTCCTAAATTGGCCAAGCTCTCACTCAAGAGCTAAAAGAAATAGGATAACAACTCCAAGAATGAAGATGTTTTCTTCAACTTTACAAACCTAGCTCCAATGCACCTACAATATCACAAGAAGGGGAGAGAAGCCACAACAACTTGCTCTTCTCCCTACCATAGACCCGCTAGTGGGTCACCCCTGAGCAAGGGAGGTCATCCACACACTTGGAAACTCATAGCACATCACAACAAGGCATTCAACAACTAAACACAAATTTACCCCCAAGGTGAACACAACACAAGAACTCACTCAGGATGAGTCTAATGGGATAGGGGGCTGGACAACACTCAACTCAAGAGTGCTACTCCTAAAATATCCCAATACAAAATACCTCTCAAGGCCTCAAGGAAACAATTTTAAACATGATTTTCACAAGGCTTCCATTTGGCTCTCAAGCCATTTCACATATTGCACATATTCTCATAATGCCCTCAAGGCTACAACACCACAAAAATCAAGGAAATGACCCTGAGGAGGTTCACTCCTCCCCCACCCCACACTTGTTACGCATCTTCTTCCAAGTGGGAGAGGCTCTTACAACACCCTTACAATTTTTCCCCACAACAACAAGTAAAAACTCAAAAATAGAACTCACATATAGCATCACACAAGTAAATAAAATGCATAAGGGAAGGCCTTAGCCTTGAACCCTACCTTAAAAATCACAATTTGGTAGATTGTTAAGTAGAGTTCCTCCAACTCCTCCAAAATAAGCCACCAAACTCTCTCCACTTTTTCCCCAAAATAAATTCAAATCAATAAAATTTGCCAAAAATTCAACACCCCATACCCCTCTCCAAGTGGGATTAAAATAGGTTTTTTTCAAGAGCCTTGAAGAATGGGGAGGTGACACATGTCACCTCCTCACTCCTCCCAACTACAAGCAAGACCCATGGAATGGGTGGTGACACATGTCAATCACCCACCACCAAGTCTCTCTCTCCCTTCCACTTGTCCTCTCTAAAACATGTGGGAGAGAAAAGTGGAGCTTAAGAGGGAATGGGTGCCACATGTGCCCCATTTGCTTCCTCCTAAGAGGGACCACACAACCCCAAGGTACCCTCACCAATTGTCAGAGCGACTTGGAGTAAAGTCCTCCACAATTAGGGGGTCTTGCAGACTTCCCAAACCTAGGGAAAAGGAAAGGATGAGGTTGAGTGTTGGACCCACTCATCATCTCCCTCCCATGCCTCCAATTTCGTCACTTTACTTCAGGGTGAAGTTAAAGTAACCAAATGGAAGTTTACCTAGGGTTACACAAGTCAAAAAGGTCCCTAGATCCAAGGGGAACAACCTAGGGTCAAGTTTAGCCCATTTTGAGCACCAAGGGTTGAGTTAAAGCACATGAAAAGGGGTCTAAAAAATTTATAACTTAAAAAATGAAATTCGAAAGACACTATTCTTACAACACCAATTAGAATTCAAAATAAAAGAGGGGTAGACTTAGCCTGACTAACACATGCAACAACATTACAGAATTTCATCATGCATAGAGTTGATCTTGGTTCCTCTTGGAACTATATCAGCTTCATAAGGGAGAACAACATCGCGTGTGTGATGATCTCTAAATTTCTGTGGCTTTGTTAGAAATACCTGTGCACTCAAATGAAAAGTTAATTCCACATGTAGATAATAGCCGAAGAAAATTGAAACATACTCTCGCATACAACATCACATATCCATATAAGCATCAAGGAAGTCACATTATAATTAGATTCTAAATTCTGCATTTCAAACATCCATTCCCAAGATTGAATCGCAAAACAAATTTCTAACTAACATCACATGAATAATATCCAAATAACAGCATAATATAAATCATAAGTCAACATCAGTGAATCAATAACTAGGTCTAAACATATCATAAACATGCTAAGCATAACAAATCCACATACAACATAAAGTCTAATAGTTTAAAAATTTGAGATCAACAGTCCCATAAGTCTAAATGTATCACCAACAGTAAAATAAATAGTCAAATATAAGGGAGTGAAAAGTAGGTCTCACATCCTCCCCCCTAAGACTGTACTTCCTCCTAGAAGTCATCAAAGAGGTGAGGATAAAGGGCCCTCAATCTTGCTGCATCCTCCCATGTCACCGTGACCTCATCGTACATGTCCCATTGGACCCTAACAACATAATATAAATCATAAGTCAATGTCAGTGAATCAATATCTAGGTCTAAACATATCATAAACATGCTAAGCATAACAAATCCACATACAACATAAAGTCTAATAGTCTAAAAATTTGAGATCAATAGTCCCATAAGTCTAAATGTATCACCAACAGTAAAATAAAGAGTCAAATATAAGGTAGTGAAAAGTAGGCCTCACATCCTCCCCCCTAAGACTGTACTTCCTCCTAGAAGTCATCAAAGAGGTGAGGATAAAGGGTCCTCAATCTTGCTGCATCCTCCCATGTCACCGTGACCTCATCGTACATGTCCCACTAGACCCTAACCTGGTCCAACTCTCGACCTTGAAGGCCTAGCATCTGACAAGCCAATATGCGAATTGGATCCAAAGCCAGCTGACCATCTACCTCTACCTAAAGAGCACTCCAATCCAATACATGAGATAAATTAGAGATGTAACATCGTAAAATTGAAACATGAAAAACATCATGGATATGCAACAGGGTAGGTGGCAAGCCTAGACGATAGGCTATAGGTACTATCCACTCCAAGATCTCAAAAGTTCCTACAAAATGAGGTGCGAGCTCTGAGCCCTTTCCATAACGGATTGGACTCTTGTGTGGTCGTACTCTCAAGAATACCCTATCCCCAACTGAGAAGCTCTGATCTACCCTCTTAGCATCAGCATACTTCTTCTATCGATCCTTTGCCTCCTGAAGTCTCTACCTAATCAACGTCACTTGCTGCTCCATATCCTGAACCAACTCCAGCCCTATCGCAACCCTATCCTCAATAGGGTCCCAACTCAAGGTGTCCTGCAAGGTCTGTCGTACAAGGCCTAAAAAGGAGGCATACCCAATGAGCTATGATGTCCATTATTGTAGGCAAACTCAACTAGATACAGATACTCCTCCCATCTGCTCTGATGATCCATGACATACATATGGAGCATATCCTCAAGAACCTGATTAACTCTCTCTATCTATCCATTGGTCTCAGGATGATAAGCAAAACTAAAGTTGAGCTGTGTGCCTAATGCCTGCTGTAAGGCTCTCTAAAAGGCTGAAGTGAATACTGAATCCCTATTAGAAATGATACAGCGAGGTACCCCATGTAATCTAACAATCTTATCCAAGAATACTCTTGCCATAGATGGTGCATTGTAAGTTGTGCGCACAAGTGAAAAATTTGGTCAACATGTCAACCGTCACCATGATGGCGTCATGGCGGCGTGATGACATAGGAAGACCAACAATGAAATCCATGGAAATGGTGTCCCATTTCCACTCAGGTATCTCGTGATGGTATAAAAGACCTGCTAGATTATGATGCTCATCCTTAACCCTTTGGCACTCAAGGCAACGAGAACCATATTCTACAATATCTCATCTCATAGCTACCCAATGGTATAACTTTTGCAAGTTGGCATGTATCTTCTTCACCCCTAGGTGTGCCGTATAAGGTGCTTTATGAGCCTCTAAAAGAATCACTGCACAAAGATCACCCACACAGGGTACATAGATGCGTTGTCGATGTCTAAGCAATTCGTCTGATTCAAGGGAATATCTTACAAATCTGCCCTTAAGGGCCCTCTATTTCTGGATCTCCTGCTGCACCTCAAGAAACCATTCATCCTCAAGTAGATGTTGTATGTTGCGCTCTCTCAAGTCCACATTCAAGGTCAAGGTTAGGATCTCGTGGTGCCTCCAACTCAAGGCATCAGCGACCATGTTCTCCTTCCCTTTGATGTAGTGGACATCTAAGTCATACTCAGATAAAAACTCCATCCAACACCACTGGCAGGCATACAAATTTGGCTGTGTGAATATGTACTGCAAGCTATGGTGATAAGAATGGAGCTCAAAGTTACGAACCAAAAGAAAGTGTCTCCAACGAACAAGAGCATATACCACTACTGCAAGCTCTAAATCATTAGTAGTGTAGTTCATCTCATGTGTCTTGAGCTTATGTGACTCATATGCAATCGCTCTACCACCCTGCATAAGCATGACTCCCAAACCCTCAAGTGATGCATCTATGCAAACAACAAAATCCTTTGTAGGATTTAGAACCACTAATATGGGAGTGCTGATAAGACGCTCCTTGAGAACCCCAAAGGCCCTCTCTCACTGCTTAGTCCAAGTGAAACTCTTCCCTTTCCACTGAAGGGAAGTGATGGGGTGCGTTATCCTAGAAAAGCCCTCTATGAATCTGCGGTAGAAACCATCTAATCCCATGAAACTCCTAACCTCTATCACACTGGTGGGTACTGGCCAATCTTGGATAGCTCTGATCTTTGATGGATCTATGGAGATGCCATCGCCTCATAGGATGTGCCCCAAGTACTGTACCTCTATCTTGAAGAAGGCACACTTCTCCAGGTTGTCATAAAGCTACTACTCTTACAAGCACTACAAAACCTGATGCAAATGATCCACATGCTCCTCCTCGGTCCGTGAATAGATCAAAATATCATCGAGAAAGATGATCACAAATTGATCCAAGTAAGTGTGGAACACCCCGTTCATGAGACTCATGAACACTGCAGGGGTGTTCGTCAAACTGAAGGGTATCACTGTGAACTCCTAATGGCCATATCTCATTCAGAAAGTAGTCTTATGAATATCTACCTATATGATGCGCAATTGGTGATACCCAAATTTTAGATCAATTTTTGAGGACACTCTAGCTCCTTGCATCTGGTCGAAAAGGTCATCAATCCTAGGCAGAGGGTAACGATCCTTCACCATCACCTTATTCAACTACCTATAGTCCATGCATAAGCGAAGAGACCCATCCTTCTTCTTTATGAAGATAACCGGTGTTCCCCATGGTGAAACACTAGGTCAGATGTGCCCCTTCTCAAGTAACTCCTCTAATTACAGTTTGAGTTCTGTGAGATCATGTGTAGTCATCCTGTAGGGTGCACAAGACACTGGCTCTACACCTGGCACTAGATCAATGTGGAAATCTACCTCTCTACGTAGAGGCATACCTAGTAATTCTGGCAGAAACACATCGATAAACTCTCTCAAGATAGGGTGATCATCCAATGAAGCCTTAGGCTCATCCTCTGATCTGTCACTAACTGTAATAGCGAACATCTGACATCCCTTCTGCATGCAACACTTAAGCTACTATGCGGATATCATACGAACTACAGTGGGCTTCTGAATGCCCACTATCTCAACCAGTGCACCATGATCATCTAAGCAGCTAATCGCCCTTTGGCGACAATCTAGCTTGGCTCTATGAGCCGCAATCCATTCCATACCCAAAACCACAACGTAAGATCCTAATGGCAGAACTCTAAGGTCACAAAATGTGGTGAAGGAACCCAAGGAAATCTCACAATCTTTTACCAAGGTATCTACTAATAGCTTGGCCCCAGAGGCCAACACAACCTCCCACCTAATGTCCTACCTAGAAGCCACCAGCCTACAACGTTCCACTAACAATGTAGACAAAAGAATAGGTAGCTCCAGAGTCAAAAAGAATAGAGATGGGGGCACTCCTGATCATACCTAAAGTCTCAATCATGGATGCCTGATAGTCAGCCTGGCGGTTATCAATCGCTACAAACATGTGGTGGGACTTGCCCACATCTCCTATAGTATGCTTTGACCCTCCTAAACGGGGATGTCCCCCTGTCATAAATCTCTATGGACACTCTCTGGCCAAATGTCTTGTCCCACCACAAACATAACATGGGCCCCTAGCCTATAACTACCCTGACAGAGTCCTACCCGACTGGTACTGCCCAGTCTATCTTGTGGACCCATGTGAACCTCTATATGACTACTGTGACCTCATGGGTCCTACAGATGATCCTTGTTGTCTTTGATCCCTACACAGGCCCTGTTGCTGCCAACCATGATTCTATCCTCCCTATGCCCTTTGCTGGGGTCTAGACATCTGCTGATGCTAGTACTGCTACTGTGGAGGCCTAGGAGGTAAAGATAGAGAACTGAATCCTCCTCTCTATGGTGTTGGTGGTGGTCTACGAAAGTTCTATTGCTGTTGATGACTACAGTCCTGAAACTGTGGGCATGAATTATGCCCTTGTCCCTGAATCTCATCTGTAATATAAGCCTTCTCAGTAGTCTCACTCACAGTCTAGGGGTTTGCCATATGCATTGGTCCTACTATTCCCTTATTCAAACCTCTGATGAATTTGTGTACCAAAAGTTTCTCATCATGGAGATACTTTGCGTAACATGAAAGCTCAATAAATCAGCTCTCATACTGTACAACCGTGAGTCCTCTCTACTATAAGTCATGGAATTCATCTATACGACACTATCTATAATGATCTAGAAAGTAACATGCATTAAAGCACTCTATGAATATTTCCCATGTGAGTGTGTCTAATGATAACCGGTGCTTGTACTCCTTAATGCACCACCATGTAGCTACTGCATCTCTTAGGAGGTGTACTGCCATGCATTCTTTCATGTTGCTCCAATAAGGTTGCAATGCAAAGCATTTGTTTAGACTGATGAGCCAAGCCTCAGCCTCAGTTTCTTCTGTAGCTCCTGCGAAGGTAGGTGGATTAAGCCTTAGTAGGTCTCTGATGGGATCTCCTCTGTCTCTATGTCCTATGACTAGCTCATCCGTACCATACTCATAAGGTCCATCATGTACCTACTCAACCCTCATAGTCTCATCTCATCTTGCATGTCGTGGAGGACTCCTACTCTGTGCTCTGTAAGCTGACCCCACCTCCTCCACTGTAGTATCTGGTATCTCTACAAAAGTATCCACATGTGGCACCTCTCACAGATCAATGCGGGGCTCTACACATGGCTCAGCTCATGACTCAACACGTAGCTCCTCATGTGGATCCTCTCGCGGATCAATGTAGGGCTCATCACGTGGCGCTGGTACAACTAGCAGTAGCCTCTCTAACATGGCATGTAACATCTGTAAAATTTGAGGTCCTATATCAAGTCCTGGTGGTGCCTGTGGTACTAGCTGATCTGCTAAGACTGCTGGTATTTGCCCCTCTGCAGAGGAATCACTGTGTACCTCGGCAGATGTAGTGTTACGTGATCATGCTCACTGAATTCATTGAGGAGGCATCCTACAAAATAAGGTAGGCACTAATTAATGAAAGTTGTAGAATAAGTAACGTGCCCAAATAAACCTAGTGTTTAAATTTGTGCTCTGATACCAAATGTCATGCCCACATTTCCCATGCGGTCACGACATGCATCACACGTGTCATGTCGACATTTGTCATGTGGTCATGACACAAAATATTAAAAAAAATCCATGCTTCCCTAGAAACCCCCTCGCACGCATAAGCGTGCTCGGTGGCATTATGCTTAAGGCATAAACATGACAGTTGAATGCAGAGTAATGCGTTCACTTGCGCATACCAATCACAATGAAGGCCAACTAGATGGTTGAAGTGATGAGATTAACGTCACCAATAGGGTTAGGATCAACAATCAAAAACCCTAAGTTAACCTATGTGAATGATGGGATTTTGATGTAAGTCAAAATCAATAGCCAAAATCAAGTGCAAGAGAGAATATAATTTAATACAAAAATCTAATGTCGATACTTAGCAAAAAAAACAATAGTATAATCCTAAACAAGGTTAAATTTCACTAACCTAGCTAAACCCTAAATTTTAGAAAAATTCTGCAGCATAATGCCTCATGGACATGATTAGGGTTTATTTTAATTAAACAAGTTTTGATAAAAAATTTACTAGTTTGATTTATATTACCTACGTCTCACTAGTTGAAATGGTAGATTAGTTAAATAAGTTAATTGAACATTTTTCAACAAAGCTTGATCAATTTGTTCTCCTTCATGTTTTCTATAATTTAACACATTTTTCAACAAAGCTCAATCAATCTGTACTCCTTCATGTTCTCTATAATTTTAAACATTTTTCAACAAAGTTTGATCAATTTGTTCTTCTTCATGTTTTCTATCAATCAGAGTTATCTCTGCATCACTTACATTATTCCTAATCTCTTGGTAGATCAGATCACGGATACACTTACACTAACTTCATTTTAAAAGTTTACTAGGATTCCGAGCTGGATTTAAATCAACGTCTAATTTAAATTCGTTAATTAAATTTCCCCAAAATGATTAAAAAGAATATTAAATTTTAATTAATTATGATGTAGTTTAAATCGTCCTTGTCAAGTTAGGTTTGAAGACTAGGGTTGATATCTCAATAATTATATAGTTATAAAAAATTAATTTAATCAAATATAACCCTTTTAATAATAAACCAGTCTATAAATTACCATGCCACTAACAAATAAAAATAACTCTCTAAAAAGGAAAAGGGATTACCCATTGTATTATTTATCTCAAATCCCCTTAAAAAATTTAGAACTTAAAACAAATGAACAAACAATTAAAAGAGGGTAAATTAAATTTTAAAAAGAATTTTAATTTCACCTTGCCCTAAATCCTCCAACAATAAAATATGATTTCCTTAAGGGCAAAAGCCCTAACCCTATTCTTTTCAAACTCATTTTCTTTTCTCCTCTTTGTTTTTTCCCTCTTCTTCCTTCCTTCTCTTTCTCTCATTTTGCCTTTGGTTGTGTTGCAAGTTTAAATGGAGGCCATACATGGCCACACCAAGTAGTGATATATATATATATATATATATATATATATATATATATATATATATATATATATATATATATATATATATATATATATATATATATATATATATATATATTAAAATGGGCATTTTTATTTTATGTTTGTTAAATCCCCATACTTGCTATGCAGGCAAGAGAGAGGAGCTGCGTGGAGGAGGCCGCAGCAGAGAGTGTGGCTTCGATGGAGGTCCGACGGAGGTTGTGGCAGAGGTATTGGTACAGGGGCCGTGAAGGGGGAAACAGTAGAGGCCACAGGGTGTAGGGTCCAGCGGCAGATGTGGAGCGGTCTGCATGGGGGAAAGGGTTGCAGGGTTTAGAGGATGGGGGAGTGTAGGGATATAGGGGTGTGGGGATGTGGAGAGGGGGTGGGGGCTCCACCCCCTCCCCAGATTCCCACTCACATGTAATACGACGATGGGGGGGTTCTAATCCCCCCCACCACATATAAATTTCCTTGCCATTAAAAAAAAATATGACTAGCATGAAATGCATTCCGTCTATTTTCTATGTATATTTATATTTTGAGATTTATTTAATATGATATATATATATATATACAACAAAAGTATATATATATAATGTAGTCTCAAATATTTAGTTTGACAGAATAATAAAAAAAACATTTATATTTAAATGTATATAAATACATTCATTCAAAATACACGAACACACACACATATATAATTATATTTTCAACTATAATTTTCCTTCTAATCACTTACAAATTTACTTTTAAGAACAATAATCAAAGTTATATATATATATATATTTATTTATTTATTTATTTATTTATTTATTTATTTTATTTTATCAAATTTATATAAGGCAAGGAACTCATTTTTTGTTCTTTTAGAAAAGAAACAAATACATCTAAAATAAATACTTCAAATATTTAACATCAACTAATTTCTTTTTTCATGTGAACAACATACAAATTTCATGTTTGTCTCAACAATAAAACCACAACTTCCCTATTTGATATTTCAAGGATACACATACAAATGAAATAACTTTTAAAATCAAATTTTCTTCATTCAACATTTTTTTGAATGATAAGCATTATAATCAACAAATTTTAAATTTCTATTCCAAATGTAAATAGCTTACACACAAATTTTAAAAAAAACTTTAACAACAAGAGAGAGAACAATGTCCTCCTCTTTCAAAACTAACAAATGACGCAAAGTCCTAAATTGGCCAAGATCTCACTCAAGAGGTAAAAGAAATAGGATAACAACTCCAAGAACGAAGATGTTTTCTTTAACTTCACAAACTTAGCTCCAATGCACCCACAATATCACAAGAAGGGGAAATAAGCCACAACTTGCTCTCCTCCCTACCATAGACCCGCTAGTGGGTCACCCCCGAGCTAGGGAGGTCATCCACATAGTTGGAAACTCATACCACATCACAACAAGGCATTCAACAACTAAACACAAATTTACTACCATGTTTAACACAACACAACAACTCACTCAGGATGAGTTCAATGGGGTAGGGGAGTGGACAACACTCAACTCAAGAGTGCCACTCCTAAAATATCCCAATACAAAATACCTCTTAAGGCCTCAAGCCAACAATTTTAAACATGATTTTCACAAGGCTTCCATTTGGCTGTAAAGCCATTTCACATATTACACATATTATCATAATGCCCTCAAGGCTACAACACCACAAAAATCAAGGAAATGACCTTGAGGAGGTTCACTCCTCCCCCACCCCACACTTGTTGAGCATCTTCTCCCAAGTGGGAGAGGATATTACAACACCCTTACAAGTTTTCCCCACAACAAGAAGTAAAAACTCAAAAATAAAACTCACACATAGCATCAAACAAGCAAATAAAATGCATAAGGTAAGGCCTTAGCCTTGAACCCTACCTTAAAAAGTCCAATTTGGTAGATGGTTGAGTAGAGTTCCGCCAACTCCTCCTCCAAAATAAGCCACCAAACTCTCTCCACTTTTTCTCTAAAATAAATTCAAATCAATAAAATTTGCCAAAAATTCAACAACCCATACCCCTCTCCAAGTGGGATTAAAATAGGCTTTTTTCAAGAGCCTTGAGGAATGGGGAGGTGACACATGTCAATCACCCACCACCAAGTCTCTCTCTCCCTTCCACTTGTCCTCTCTAAAACATGTGGGAGAGAAAAGTGGAGCTTAAGAGGGAATGGGTGCCACGTGTGCCACATTCCTTTCCTCCTAAGAGGGACCACACAACCCCAATGTACCCTTACCAATTGTCAGAGAGACTTGGAGAAAATTACTCCACAATTAAGGGGTCTTGGAGACTCCCCAAACCTAGGGAAGAGGAAAGGATGAGGTTGAGTGTTGGACCCACTCATCCTCTCCCTCCCATGCCTCCAATTTCGTCACTTTACTTCAAGGTGAAGTTAAAGTGACCAAATGGAGGTTTACTTAGGGTTACACAAGTCAAAAAGGTCCCTAGTCCCAAGGGGTACAACCTAGGGTCAAGTTTAGCCCATTTTGAGCACCAAGGGTTGAGTTAAAGCACATGAAAAGGGGTCTAAAAAATTTATAACTTAAAAAATGAAATTTGAAAGACACTATTCTTACAACACCAATTAGAATTCAAAATAAAAGAGGGGAAGACTTAGCCTGACTAACACATGCGACAACATTACAGAATTTCATCATGCACAGAGTTGATCTTGGTTCCTCTTGGAACTAGATCGGCTTCAGAAGGGAAAACAACGTTGCGTGTGGGATGATCTCCAAATTTCTGTGGCTTTGTTAGAAATACCTGCACACTCAAATGAAAAGTTAATTCCACATATATATAATAGCCGAAGCAAATTGAAACATACTCTCGCATACAACATCACATATCCATATAAGCATTAAGGAAGTCACATTACAATTAGATTCTAAATTCTGCATTTCAAACATCCATTCCCAAGATTGAATCACAAAACAAATTTCTAACTAACATCACATGAATAATATCCAAATAACAGCATAATATAAATCATAAGTCAATGTCAGTGAATCAATAGCTAGGTCTAAACATATCATAAACATATTAAGCATAACAAATCCACATACAACATAAAGTCTAATAGTCCAAAAATTTAGGATCAACAGTCCCATAAGTCTAAATGTATCACCAACAGTAAAATAAATAGTCAAATATAAGGGAGTGAAAAGTAGGCCTCAGACTTAATATCTTCAAATGCAACCTTAGCTACTGGTGTCCATTCTATCTTTGCATCTTTCTTGAGCATTGCGTTTAAAGGTTGCACAATCTCTGCAAACCCTGTAATAAACTTCCTGACAAAGTTAATCTTACCAAAAAATATTTTAATTCCTTCTTAGTATTAGGTAATTGCAATTTTCTTATTCCTTCTACTCTGTTAGGATCAATGGATATCCCATTTTTAGAAATGACATGTCCTAACAATTTTTCCTCCATTACACCGAATGAACATTTCTTTGGATTAAGAGAAATCCTGTACCTTTCACATCTTTGAAGTACCTTTCTCAAATCTTTTGTATGAGTGGATGCATCTTTAGAGTACACAATTAAATCATCCATATAAATAACAATGCATTTACCTGACAATCCATGAAACACAATGTCCATGGCTCATTGAAAAGTGGCATCTGCATTGATCAAACCAAAAGGCATTCTCCTATATGCATAATTACCCCACTTGCAAGTAAAAGTAGTCTTCAACCTATCTTCCTTATCAACCAAGACCTAATTATATCTTGAAAATCCATCTAAAAAAGACATCATCTTAGCTTTGTTTACTGCTTGCAACACTTCATCTATTAGAGGTAAAGGATAATTATCCTTTTCAAATGCTTTGTTCAAATTTCTAAAGTCAACACATAATCTAATGTCTAAACTTTTCTTTCTGATGGGTACCAAATTAGCTACCCAGGTTGAATGTCTTATTGGGAAGATTATCCTAGCAGACAACAATTTTTTCACTTCCTCAAAGATTAAAGGCTCCAAAATAGTATTCACAGGCCTCTGTTTCTACCTAAATGGTTTAACTTCTGGTTTCAAGGATATTACATGAGTTATGACGGACATATCATATGTCTTCAAATCTTCATATGTCCATGCTATTACGTGTTTGTATTCTTTCAAAACGTCCATAATTTCTTTTCTTCACTTCTTAGAGCAAGCCTTTCCAATCAGTACATTCTGTGGACTTTGCTCTATTCCTAGGTTATAGGGATCACATTTACCCCCTTTAGTTTTGGGAAAATCTTTCTGTCTAACTACCCCATCAAAGTCAAAATTCTTTTCCAACTCAATTACCCCCTTGGGTAAGAAATTACTTTTCAAGTTTATTATGTCTTCTTCATCCTAAGACACATTAGGCCTCTCCTATTCATCAATGATTTGAGCTTCAAACACTTCATTACATGTGAGAAAATCCACAATTTTCTAATCCCCTTCAAATGATTGAAAATGAGTAACATTATCTGGTATGCTCGGGACATTCACTAATTCAATAGCAAATCATTTTAGACCTGACAGTGTTAAGGGCTCCAAAGTGCTAGCAACAACTGCTAACACATCTAGTCTATGATTCAATTCCCTAGGGATATGTTCTATGTTAAAGGCATCAAATGAATCTATTAAATCCCCACTCTATGCCTATAACAAACCATCTTCTTATAATTGCATGCATATAATTTTCTCACTTGTCTGACCACTAACTCAGAGTCTGAAAATACTCTGATCATTTTACCCTTTTCTTGATAGCCATAAAAAGTCCATAAATTAAAGCTTCATATTCCACTACATTGTTAGTACAAGGAAATTGTAACCTATATGCTGCTAAAAATGACTTACCATTAGGATCTATAAGTTCAACACCTGCACCTGCACCTTGTTTGGACTTAGACCTGTCACATTTCAATGTCCACATGCCTTCCTTATTCCTTTGACATTTTATTTTGGCATGTCTCATCCTTTCTATTACCAGCACTATAATATCTTGTTTCTTTATGGGTGATTCATTTTGACCTACCTGCATATTTATATTCTCAATTTGTACATTAGAATGACAGACACTTTTGTCTTTTGTTTCTTTCTCTAAATCTAAAATTGATACATCCATGTTATCATGAAAACATAACTCTGGTTTCTCAGGATTAACCTTTCCTTTTTGTAGTTCCATCCCTTTTGTGCACATTGAATGTCTCTGCACATTCAACAATTCTCTTCAGAATGAGGCTTACTATAGGCTCTACACATGCTTTTGTACAACTTGCATTGAACTGGAATTTTTTGTTCAATGCACCTTTTTATTTCTTGCCTTATGATCTGACCAAAACTATTTACTGCATTGTCTTCCTCATCAGAGGAATTGCAATTAGACTCAATGAACACTACTGTTTCTTTACTGACATGTTTTTATTTAAAAGTCAACATCAAGATTTCTTCAATTTGCACTCCCTTATTAGTGACTCTATAAACAGCTGGTTCAACAGAAGCATATAATATCTTGTTAGTCCTATTGTATTATGTAATCATGTGTTTCATTCTAGGTTCAGCTTCTATCCTAATCTGATTTGGAAGGCCTCTCCAAGGTAACCACATGTGTGGAAAATTAGTGGCCATATATCTATTTAATGTTTTAGACCAACCCCTACTTAACAACATCCTATAATTCATAGGTATATCCACTACCTGAATGTCAATAAACCGACTCACCCTAGGATCAGAGTCTAACTGCATTTGAATATACATTAATTCTCCTATCACATTGACCTCAATTGTGTCTAATTGTGTAACAACCTTGGCAGATTTGGTAGGAGTCAACCCCAATGTTTTGCATATCCGTAAAGGCATTACATTGGTTGATGCACCAGAATCTACCATGCAATTATGTATGTTCTTTCCCAACATCCTAATGATTAACAAGAAAGGAGGAGCTTCCCTCTTATTTGCATACATGACCACATTAGTGTTGGAAGGCTGTTCAGTTTTCTTACTTTTGTCTTTGGACTGTGGATCTTTACTAGGAGCACTCATATCAACAGAAACTTCGTCTGCCATAGATGTATCCAAGGATTTTATGAAAGCATTTCTGACCCCTGGACTTTTCAACAATTCACATAAAGGTATACTGACCTTGATTTTTTTATCTCTTTAGAAAAGTAACTCATTAACTTCATTGTTTCCAATGTTTCTATTTTCCCTGTTTGAACTTTTGATATTATTGTCCCACCATTCACATGATGGTTAGCCTTCAGTATAGTAGGGTTATTACTGGCATGCTGATTTGGAGGAGTGTTGAAATTGTTGGGAGGAGTGGAAGTAGTGAAAGGACCTCCAAGCCTAGTATTACTTCTCAAATTGTAAGTATGATTTTTGTTGGACTGTTGAAAAGCCTATACTTCCTCTATTTCGTATAACACTTCATTTTCAGTTTCAAAGGGAAACTGAAATGCATCCAATACTAAAGCTAATTCAGGGTATAAGTTCTCACAAAAGTAAGGTTCATCCTCTAACAATTGATCCTCTTCCTCCCTAGTTGCAAAGGTGAAAGTTTCTAAGAATAAAGCAATCTCAAATCCTGAGGGCACTATTTCATTACCTTTGGGAATGAGAAATTCAGATGTGGGAGCTTGTACATCCACATTGAAAATGCTAGCCGCCAGATGAAACTGAGGGCAATCTAATTTAGCATGTACACTTGTATTATGAATCCTGTACCATTTTTTTAATGCTATATTAGCCATTTGAAATTTGGCTGTTTGTTTTGTTTCTTGATTATCTAAACTCTCAAATGGAGAAGCTAGAGTGCCATTATTTGGCCCTATGTTCCATGTCCTAGGTGGCTTTGGTTGATTCTGATTTCTATTGTTATTACCCCAGGTCTTGTTATCTACAACATGTCCTCTGTTTTGCATTAGCTATCCCTAATTATGATTTTGGCTCTGATTATAATTTTGGTTTTGATTTGAACCCTGACCCTGGTTATAATTTTGGTTATGGTTTTGACTGTATCCTTGATTATTTCTACCATAAAAATTTTCATTTCTTAGTTGTGTCATTTCAGTGGTCAATCTTCTCAAGTGTGGAATAATTTCTTTGATCTCTTCCCTATCCTCTTTTGCCTTTGCCACAAATGTATCCTAAGGAGGTTAGAAGAATGAATGACCATTACTCTGATTGTTATTGGTACTATTACTAGTATAGGGAACTATAGTCTGGATTGGGGAAGGATTATACATAGGTGTGTGTGTAGGAATTGGATTCAATAATGGAGTATGATGCATAGGAACTCCATTCCAAGGTTGTTCTTGACTTTGCATCACAGAGTTTCCTCCATTAAGAAAAGGACTATAGGTTGTTTGTCTCATTCCCTGGTTTACTAAGGTTGCTTCTTTATAAGCTTTGGATATAGTATCTATATCAACTTTTCTTTTAACAAACATAGCAGTTAGTGGATCAAGAGTGACATAATACATGGCTAATAACACATCTGCATTCATTGTGTAAGGAAAAACTAACTGGGAGTAAGCCTTTTGAAACTTATCATTAAAGTTATCAATTAGCTCTCCCTCACCTCTCTTAATTGTAGCCAATTTATGATATAAGGTGGAAGGATCAACTGGTCCCCTAAACCTAGACAAAAATGCCTCTTCTATAAGTGCCCAAGAAGAAATATAACCATTAGGAAAGTTAACATACAAGTTAGAAACCTGCTCATTAAAGGTGTAAGGAAACAATCTACACACAACATCCTCATATTCTAACCTAGCTCTAAAGCATGCCTCCTTGAATATCCTAATGTGATCCTCCGGATCCTGATGTAATTGATATTTAGGACATATATTTTTAGGATTTTTTGGCATCTCATGATAATCATTAAATGTTATAGGAGAACTGACATTGAAATAAGCCATTGCAGGGCCACGTGGTGGGCTTGGACCTCTGGGAGTACTTGGATTTCTAGGTGGACTAGGACCTCTAGGAGGACTTGGACCCCTAGGATGACTTAAACCAAGATTCAAAGATCTAAATGAAGAATTGTTAGGACTCACTATGCTATGGATGTTAAAAGGTGATCCAGGAGGCATTCCAGATGAGCCTACTACATGTGATATTCTAGGATTCCAAATCAAAGGACCCTTATTCTGCTTTTTGTCAAGTAATTGCACAAAGATATCTTCTGAACTAGATCTAGACCTAGTCACTCTACGACTGTTATGAGCTAGTTTTTCTTAAATCCTACCTTAACTCCGATCAGGCCTTCCTTCTAGCACCAAAAACTATTGATGACTATTTTTAGACATTCATAACAAAAGTTAAAATTCACAAAAATGAATCTAAACTGTCTTGAAAGATATGAAGAAAACACCTAAGAGTTCTTAATCCCAAGTTTCTGTATGGTCAGGTCTTGAGCTTGTGGACAATTCAGCAGATTGATGTTAAACTATAATATTCAAGGGGCCTTACTTGATTTAAGATAATCTGTGACCTACTGGACTCAAATTATGCAAATTGTTACAAATGTAGACAAATTATTCATTCCTTTGCATAAACTTACTATTGTATCACAAAGCCTTGTATGATTTATAATGAAACAAGCTTTGCCTTTCAAATTGATATGAAAATTGTCAGATATTAACACAATTCTTCATGCTTCTTTCAAATGTAAGACAATTTCCTTAAGATTTCTACATTTAAGCTAATTATTTCAAATGTTTGGGGAAAAGTTAGAGAAAATTAGGTTGAAAATCATTTCACTATAGGATCTAAATGTTCCATTACTCAAGTCTTTAAGAGACAACAAATTAATCAAATCAACATAATAAATCTTCAAATGCAAAGCCCTGAGTATTTTCATGAACACACATCAAAGATTGCAAGCCTTCAAAGGATAATACTTCAAATACCAGTAAGAGTTAGAAAACACTCTGTAACAGATGTAGAATTCCAAGTATACTTATATTTAAAGCACACAGTCATATAGAATTCACAATGTCTGAATGACTTTTTGTTTTATTAATCAAATTGCCAGAAAACTTATAGATGTTTTTATAGATATAGTAAGGAAACCAGACATTATGTGCATTCCTTATTGTAGACACAGGCAACCTCTTCTAAACTAAAAGAAATACTTCTCTATTCAAACGTTCAAACAAATTACAAGTGAAAGCTACAACTCAAAAATCTATGTGTAAATAATATACAAAAGGAAGAGCTTCTTATATAGAATTTGAAGCTTCATACTACTATGGCTACAAAACCCAATCTACGGTTAGTATTCATACTTTCTTGATCAAGGGTGTACATTCATTCCTAACTGTTTCTTAAAATTTCTTTGTGGTATCTTTTCCTGCCTCAAAGGATGCCATTGGAATCTTTTCAAAACAAGATCCCCCCCTTTGACCTCTTTTATTTTGTTGACCTTGCCTATGGATACCCTTCAATTGACTCTTTTATTAGTATTATTTGCCTTTTTTTTATACTTTCCTACTCCTTTAGATATATCTTGAAATTATTTGTTACACCTTCTATGAAGGTGCGATTTCCCCCTGGACTCCTTGTCCATATATATTCTTGCATTATGACCCCTTCTTTCAATTTCTTCTCTTCTTTACCTGAACCTTCAACCTTCTTCTTATATTTCTTTATCTTGGCACTCACCTCCATTATTGAATCAATCATTTTTTTACTTAAATACGCCTCTGGATTCTCTAGACATGGTGTAAAGATGGCCTTGAATTCCTTTAATGCCCTTTGGAGTTCATATGCTGGTATGTCCATACATTCATGATCTATGAGATTTTCAACTATCCTCTTATGCAACCTGATCATGCTATCTGCTTTCTCCTCTAAACCCTAAGTGACTGTGATGCATCTTCTGAGACTATCATCTTCAAAACTTAACTCTAACCTAGCCTGTGGCACTTGATTTTCCATATGAGGAGTAATGACTCCTTCATTTATTAATTCATTCTCTCTTTCTTCAATTTTCTCCAGTTGCCCTAATTCAAACTTTCATTCTTCTTTTCTAAACTGATAATTATATATAAGTACACTGCATTTATTCTTTTCTATTGTAGCCAATTCCCATCCTATCAAGTTGCTTGTTTGATTGCCTCTTCTCCTTCTTACATGAATACTCTGAACCATTCTTCCAAAATATTGGCCTCCAGCCTCTTATTTTCCCTATCCTTCACTTCATCTTTTGACAATACTGCTATTTCACTAGGTAACTCTGGTATTGTAGCATTGGGATCAAATATCCCCCTAATGAATTGTTGTAACTGGACAATGTGTCCTTTCAAATATTCATGTTTATCCTTGTCTTTCTTTAACATCTCTATTGTAACCTAGTGCATATCTTCCTACTCACTTATATGTTGCTCCCTTGTTGTGTGTCCTAGGTCAAAATTAAGTATCTTGTAGTTATCTATTGTTATTTCTCATTTGGCTTTCTCCTTATATGGTATGACCAAATTTAGTGTTCTAGATCTGTCTAGACCCCTTTGTATTGTCGACATGGTTCTATCCTTCCTCTTTTCTTTTCTTGGCATTGCATCGCCTAATAAACTTTTGATGTCTATGGGTACTAACTATACCTCCACCTTTTCTCTCCTTACTTCTACACCCAACCAGGTTGGAGCCTCTTTTGTGCTTTCAGTAGCTTTCTCTTCATAGATTACCTCTTCTTGAGGTTTTTCTACTTCTTGTTCTTGTTGCTACTATTGTTGTTCTTGTTACTGTTGTTGTTGTACTTGCTCTTGTTGTTGTTGTTCTTGTTGTTGTGGAGGAGTTTGTTGTTGAGGGGTTGGTTCCTGTACTATTGGATCATTTTGCTATTTAGATTCACCCTCATTATCCTCTTCTTTAATTTCTGTATTTCCTCCACCCTCATCTTCTTCCTCTAGACATTCTTTTTCTGATGAATCCTTTTCTTGATCCTCCTCTTTATTTTCTTGTTCCATATTTGTCATGCCTTTATCCTCTATTTGCTTTTCAGGTTCAGAATTATCTTCATCAATATTCTCTATGTTCTCTTCACTTTCAGGTCTATTTGTTGTTTCCTCTGCTATTTCTCCTTTCTTTTGTACCTTTTTAGGCATGTCAGCTTGCTCTGCATGTGAAGGTGAACTTACTATCTTATTAGATTCTTTTGTCTCTTTTTCTTGTTCATCTTTGCTTTCTACATTCTTTTCTTATTCACTGTGTTCCCCATACATGTTTAGAATATTCAACATATCTACACCAAAAGTACTAGCTCATGTTTCTTTTTTAGTTTGAGAAGGTGTTTCTTTCACTACTTCCTAAGGTGTATCCTCTTTTTTTTTATTCTTCTATTTGATGTGCTACATCTTGCACATCCCTTATTATTTCTGGAGGTACCAATTTACCAAACGGATCCACTGCTACCAATTCTTCTTGTACATTTTCTTGCTCAGACACTGGACCTTTTTCAACTTCCATATAAGCTTGAGTGTCTTGTTCCTCTTCCTCACTTGAATATTCACTAGATTCTTCTTCCTCCATTCCAATTTCTCTTCCTATCCTTGAAACCACTTCCTTGACTTCAATTCCACTGCTGTCATCTTCAAAGTTGACAGTCTTAGTAACTTGTTTGGCTTCATGCATTTTTGACCCATGCAGCATTTCTTCAGCTAATTCTATTTTAACCTTAACATATATTTGTCTTTTCTCTGCTAAGGTAGATGCACTAGGTATATTACTTAATTTAGCACCTACGTGTTGTGCTCCTATAACTTGACTCTATGTTGAAGTTTCTCCTTTGGATATCCCTAATGGTAATGCCTTCATAACCTTCTATCCTATTAACTCTTTAGTAGATTGTGCTTGCTCTATAGTGGTATCATGACTCAATGACTTTGCTTCTACAAATGTGACTGATGATACCGCTATTGTCACCCCTATTGCATAAGGATCCATCAAAGTAGCATTTTTGTCTTTCTCAACAATCTTTGCTTATACAATCTTCCTTTTCTTTTCATAGAAGCACTAGAGATCATCTTGATGCTCCCTCACTCTCTTTTTGCCCGTCTTTGGATATGTAGGCTCAATTCTCTTAACCTTAAGCTCCTCAATTCTATCCTTCAACCATGTCTTGGAGAACAAAATGACAGGTTTGGACAATGTATCCAAAGATGTATTCCACGGTTATGACCAATGAGGCTCTCTAATAGGAGCAAGCCTAGCACTTTCATAACTATGGTGTAATAATTTTCTATCATCCTTAACTTCTAGGGGTACATAAATGTCTCCCATGGACCTCATTTTCTCTACTATCAGTCTTTTGTGAGCTCTCTTTCTCACTTCTCTATCATTCTCACAATCTGACCAGAAATCCTCAATGTGTATTTGATGTTTAAATTTAGAATCAATAGTATTTTGGATCCTATGAAAAGGATCAAACCTCCTTGCTAACTCAAATTCCTTAAATCCATAGTACCTTAACTCCCTCTCTGAGTAACCAGCCATTTCTTCGTTGGAACATGAATATCTACCAATTGCCCAAGGGAGCTTAAGATTTCCCCTGTTATACCTCTTTTTATACATTTTGAAGGCATTCAAGTTCTTCCTTTAGAACTCTAAAATAATCAATTTGTTAGAAGGATACCTAGGCAACATGAAAGGCTTTCCTTCAAAGCCCTCAGTTCTGATATAAGTGAAGTTCTGGAATTGAATGTACCATGAACTGTGCAAACCAATTGTATCCTCTGCATCTGTAGACAATCTCTTATCCTACTCTTCTCTTAAAACTCTGACCATGTATGTATAAAATACATCATTTACTAAAGCATACTTTCTTAATGCATTATCCTCCTGTAAATCAGGATAATGGTCATATACAAGCTTTTGATCTGGGCCATTCCCTAGGGTTCCAATTCTGTCAATCCCATATATATATGGCTGAACCATTGCTACACATGAATATAATACATATGAGGACAAATAGAAAGGCATCATCTTTTGTTTTCTTAACATTGCTTGCTTCCATATGGCTGTGCTAATAGCCTTAGCCTAGTGAATTTGTCCTTGTTCCTTCTTCACTTCCCTCATGAATTGTATAATAGTGAACATCCAAGGCTCACACTTAGTGGCATCCCTCAATCCCACCAGTCTAGTTAACATTGTAATCATCAAATATATCTCTTCCTTGAAGTCTATTCTTTGTAGGATCTTATGTTCTCTTGCCACAGCCTTGGGTTTATTCTCTACTTTATACCAACTGTAGAAGATATTGCTTCTACAATCCCTCTCATTATCATTGAAATCCTTATTGTATTGGTCAAGATCAATATCTACCATTTTTTCATGTATCTCTAGACCAAATGTTCTTGCAATCCCCTCTGTAGATAAGTCTACAATGACTCTATCATGGCATATTACTCTTCTAGTAACTAGGTCATATAAGTGTATGCAATCCAGACATAGGTCCTTAGCTTCCATAGCTAATAGGAAACCTATAGCTCTTTATAATCCACTTTCCCATATACACCTCATGTCACGTGTAGCATCGGCTACTATGATTTTCTTCAAAACATCATCCACATCATAATTCCCTATGCTGGTGTTTGTCCCTACTCGGCTTGTGCTGAGCAACGAAGCGTACCCTCTGTATATTGGCAACTCTTCCTTCTTAGTTTCTCTATAGGGCTTTCTTCACTAGAATAGGAATATGTACCAATTACCCAAGGGAGCTTAAGATTTCCCATGTTATACCTCTTTTTATACATTTTGAAGGCATTTAAGTTCTACCTTGAGAACTCTAAAACCATCAATTTGTTAGAAGGATACCTAGGTAGCATGAAAGGCTTTCCTTCAAAGCCCTCAGTTCTGATATAAGTGAAGTTCTGGAATTGAATGTACCATGAACTGTGCAAACCAATTGTATCCTCTGCATCTGAAGACAATCTCTTATCCTGCTCTTCTCTTAAAACTTTGACCATGTTTGTATAAAATACATCATTTACTAAAGCATACTTTCACAATGCATTATCCTCTTGTATATCAGGATAATGGTCATATACAAGTTTTTGATCTGGGACATTCCGTAGGGTTCCAATTCTATCAATCCCATATATATATGGCTGAACCATTGCTGCACATGAATATAATACATACGAGGACAAATAGAAAGGCATCATCTTTTATTTTCTTAACATTGTCTGCTTCCATATGGCTGTGCTAAAAGCCTTAGCCCAGTGAATTTGTCCTTGTTCCTTCTTCACTTCCCTCATGAATTGTATAATAGTGAACATCCAAGGCTCAAACTTAGTGGTATCCCTCAATTCCACCAGTCTGCTTAACATTGTAATCATAAAATATCTCTTCCTTGAAGTCTATTCTCTGCAGGATCTTATGTACTCTTGCCATGGCCTTCGGTTTATTCTTTGCATTATACCAACTGTAGAAGATCTTGCTTCTACAATACCTCTCATTATCATTGAAATCTTCATTGTACTAGTCAATAGCAATATCCACCATTTTTTCATGTATCTCTAGACCAAATGTTCTTGCAATCCCCTCTGTAGATAAGTTTACAATGACTCTATCATGGTGTATTACTCTTCTGGTAACTAGGTCATATAAGTGTATGCAATCCAGACATAGGTCTTTAGCTTCCATAGCTAATGGGAAACCTACAACTCTGTATAATCCACTTTCCCATATACACCTCATGTCAGGTGTAGCATCGGCTACTGTGATCTTCTGCAAAACATCATCCACATCATAATTCCCTATGCTGGTGTCTGTCCCTACTTCGCTTGTGCCGAGCAACAAAGGGTACCCTCTGTATATTGGCAACTCTTCCTTCTCAGTTTCTTTACAGGGCTTTCTTCACTAGAATAGGAATATCCACCAATTACCTAAGGGAGCTTAAGATTTCCCCTGTTATACCTCTTTTTATACATTCTGAATGCATTTAAGTTCTGCCTTGAGAACTCTAAAACAATCAATTTGTTAGAAGGATACCTAGGCAACATGAAAGGCTCTCCTTCAAAGCCCTCAGTTTTGATATAAGTGAAATTCTGGAATTGAATGTACCATGAACTGTGCAAACCAATTATATCCTCTACATCTGTAGACAATCTCTTATCCTGCTCTTCTCTTAAAACTCTGACCATGTATGTATAAAATACATCATTTACTAAAGCATACTTTCTTAATGCATTATCCTCCTATAAATCAGGTTAATGGTCATATACAAGCTTTTGATCTGGGCCATTCCTTAGGGTTCCAATTCTATCAATCCCATATATATATGGCTGAACCATTGCTGCACATGAATATAATACATACGAGGACAAATAGAAAGGCATCATCTTTTGTTTTCTTAACATTGTTTGCTTCCATATGGCTGTGCTAATAGCCTTACCCTAGTGAATTTGTCCTTGTTCCTTCTTTGCTTCCCTCATGAATTGTATAATAGTGAACATCTAAGGCTCACACTTAGTGGCATCCCTCAATCCCACCATTCTGCTTAACATTGTAATCATCAAATATATCTCTTCCTTGAAGTCTATTCTTTGCAGGATCTTATTTACTCTTGCCATGGCCTTGGGTTTATTCTCTGCATTATACCAACTCTAGAAGATCTTGCTTCTACAATACCTCTCATTATCATTGAAATCCTCATTGTACTAGTCAATATCAATATCTACCATTTTTTCATGTATCTCTAGAAAAAATGTTCTTGTAATCCCCTCTGTAGATAAGTCTGCAATGACTCTATCCTGGTGTATTACTCTTCTGGTGACTGGGTCATATAAGTGTATGCAATCTAGACATAGGTCCTTAGCTTCCATAGCCAACAGGAAACCTGCAGCTCTGCATAATCCACTTTCCCATATACACCTCATGTCAAGTGTAGCATCGGCTGGTGTGATCTTCTGAAAAACATCATCCACATCATAATTCCCTATGCTAGTGTTTGTCCCTACTCCGCTTGTGCCGAGCAATGAAGGGTACCCTCTGTATATTAGCAACTCTTCCTTCTTAGTTTCTTTATGGGGCTTTCTTTCCTTTTTAATCTTTTCCTCACCCCCTGTGTCCACCTTTTTCTGCTTTGGGGCCATCCTGTAAAAAATGCATTTTTTAACTTGTCGTTTTACTCTCTTACCTAGGGTTTTACTATGAATTTTCTATTTTTTTTACATTTACCCTAACCCCCCATTTGTCTTTTCCCATTTTGACTTTTGTATTAGTTAACCTAAACGAGCTAATTAACTATCAGAAATAGTAATTTAACACTTGCTTACATTTTAAAATGAAATTACTGATTATCACTTTGCATTTTCAATTAACTGAACTATAATGGTGTTCAAGATAAATACCTGTATTTTTGATAGCTCAACCTTACAAATGTTGAATCAATTTACTATTTTTTGATCTTTTCCATTTCTAAAATTTTGTCTCGTGATGAATTTTCGTTCAATTTCTGCAACAATTCCTCTTTTTGCAATTTTAATTTTAACAATGCAAATCTGAAAGAAAAACAATCTTTGATTTACCCTAACCCGTTAAATTTTACCATTTTCAGTGTTAGTTCCACATTAATTACAACAATTAATGCACCTACGGCTTCGGCCTTCTACTTCAACGTTTCATTTTTAAACCTTCTATCCGTTAGTTTACTTTCTGTATACATCACATTTTCTTGTATCTCTCCATGTATATTATTTCTTGTATGTCAATTTGCACCTTTTCAATATAAAAGCCTACATCCAACGGGTTATAAACAATCTTACCCTTTTTCTTTATGTGCACCCTTGTATCTTTTGTTCGTATGTCATAATGTATGTAAAATGGATACAAACGTTTATACAATTGTGACCCATACAAACCCTCTTTACCTTTTAGCTCTCTGATGATGTCCTTCATTTCTTTGTATATTGGAATTGTATATCGTTAACATACAATCACCCAATTATACAAAGCCTTACCTTTATTTAACTTCCTTTTGAAATCTGCATTGTATTACGGTTCCTTGCATCTTTGCTTGTATATGAGCTTGTATATGCTCTTGTATATCTGTCTGTCCGTGTAAAATACAACTGCAAGATACAATCAGTGGGACCCACTTTACCTCCCCACTTGTATCTCGACAAAACAACAATACTTGTATCTACCCTTAGATACAAGCCTCCATACATGCAAACTCTTATACAATCATCCCGGACTCTTCATATTTTCTTAACCATATTAGGTAACCTCTTCGGATCCATACATGTATATAAAGCAAATACATATGTCCAAAAACATTAAGGTACGATACATCACTTACATCCAATTTAATTATCTTTTGAAATCCGCATTGTATGTATGCCAAAGATGTAAACCCAAAATATGCAACATACCTACAATAAAACATACCTTAATAAAACCAAATTTTATATTCTCTTCGAGTCCACGACATGTATATCGCGCTTTATTGCTCTGTATCTTTCTTTTTCAACAAACAGACAACTCAAGATACAATGCAAACTTAGCCATTTATCCACTCCACTTCTGAAACTTATTGGGTCTGACTTATATACAAAGAATAAAACACTAAACACATGCATACAAAGTACCACGATAAATAAACTCAACCACTCCATGTGACTAATACAATGACTCCACATACAAACGACCTTATACGTGCAACATACAAAACCCTTCTATAATGCGTTTTACCAAAAACATGCATATCTTGCAAAATATTGGGAATTTTAAAATAGTTCAAAAAGCAACCCTTATTCATTTTTGACCAAAAAATCAGCTCTATTCCACTCTGGTACTTAATGCTAATTTTTTCAATTTTCAATACGGTTTGTAACCTTTACCTCTTTTCCCTTTACCACCAAGCAAGCCCACACACAAGCAAAAAGACACAACCACGGTAGGGGTCCTCATTTTGCTAAGAGGTAAAATAGGGCATGTTGTGAGAATCACAACAACTAGTTGAATAAAGTTTCAAAGCTCTATTTTTTGAACTTCCAACCCTTAAGAAAAGTTCTTGGCATTACAATTTATAAGAAAATCCCTGAAAGGAAAATCTAATTGTAGACACCTAAAATTGTCCTCACCTAAAATAATTAATTAATCTTATTAATCAATTTCATCCATTCACCTCACTAATCCACATCACTAAATTTAATTACATCAAGAGGAATTCTACAATGACAATAAGGGGTGGAGTGTAATGGTGTGAGTGTGTTAACAAAAAAAATAGATGACATATATTTAAAAAAATTAAAACTATATAATAATTATTAAATAGTTCTCAAGTAAAATAAAATAACTCTTAAGTAAATAAAATAAATTAAAAAAAATAATTCTTAGTAAATAATATAAGTCTTAAGTAAATAAAAGTAGTGTTGATAATTTTATTAATAATATAATCATAAAGAATGAAAATAATATAGAGTGAGGTGAAAAGAAAGTAGGAAAAAGATTTAAGGTTGTCATGAATAAAATGATAGTAAAGTTAGGGATTTAAATTGAAATATTTTGTTTTTTATAATAATTTTACAAGTTTGCTACCAATATCTCTTTAGAAATAAATTAGTTCCAAAGTAAAAGAGAATAGTTGTGACTTTTTTTAATCTATTTGTAGTAATTGAAATTAATAAATCTCTTGTGTAAACAATAGCTAAACATATGAAGTTGTAGACACATAAATTTGTCCATGTCTTAACCATGACCTAGTCGACACTTTACTAGGGACACCATAAGACATTTTGTCCTAATCCCATATTAATTATCTTCCCAATTAATTAAATAAATCCATTTATTTAATTAATCTCCCCTTGTCACATGTCTCACATAATTCAAATTAAATATTTGAATTAAATCCCTCACCTATCATCTCATTGAAATAAGTCTCACATGACTACAACACTTCACATGTCAAACTAATTTAAATGATCTTTTATTTAAATTAGGTCTCATTTATCCTCCATCGCACACTTGTCACATGACTACAATCCCTCTTAGAGTGGGAAACCCTAATTAAACATAATCAATCTTGACTGTCCACATAACACAATACAACTTTCAATCACAACTGTTCATTCAAATCAACATCTTCCTATAAATCAAACCTCTCATAAGTCATTTGCATGATCAAGTTTTCAAGTAGCCTCATGCTGCCAAAATCACTCTATGATATCAAGCTCGTGTATACCATTATGCTGCTAAAGTCTTGAGCAACCAACATTCCCCCCATTGATCAATCCTTCGAAACCTTGCATTGTCATGTGAGGATGAGAAGAGCCATTGAGGTCAATCAACACTAGTTTGAGAATCGGTTCGCATTTCATTTCTATTTTGCATTTTCATTCTAGTTTGTGCTTCATGGTGCTAGTTAGGGTTTGAATATTTGCTATTTTGATTTCTGCCCTAGATTTTGCCCTAACAACAAATGGTGAACCCAATGTGAACATGCAAAGATCTAATATTTTTTGTTGAGTTTTGGTGGCTAACTTTTACAGGAGGTCTCCTAGCTCAAATCTAACCCTACCATTGAGTCTAGAAGACCTAAAAGTCCTATGAAACATATAAAATTTGTCAATTATTGCTCTCCAAAAAATTTTGAAATTTTTTAAAAAAAAAACTAGGGCCTCTGAATCCGTATAGTATGGATCCGTACTATACGGTCCCACAAACCCCTTTGTCATAACTAATTTTGGTTTTCAGTTGTGTGTTACAGGTATTGGTTTGATATTGCAGGATTGTCTTTGATTGTATGCTATAGGTTTAAGCTTATCATCGTTGATTGTAAGGTTTATAACTGTCGACCAAGGCCCTAAGACCTAAACTCATCAAAATCTCAAAACCCTAGGTCAAAATCCTCATTTGCCACTTCTATCGCCCACAGATCCTTTTCATCGCCACCGGTCTAATCTTCTTCTGCCATCCTTTTTACCATAGTCGACACCCCCTATGGATTTCTATTCTTTATGTCGTAACCCTAAATATCGACTAACCACTGCTAACCCACTGCTCCATTTCCTAACCCTTGGTCGTCTCATTTCTATCGCTTGACCCTTAGCTCAATAGAAACCCTAGGTGACTGCCCTTGAATCCCTCATCATCAATCTTCCACCTGGTCACCACTGGCACTTCCCATCACCGTTGTCTATGCACCTTGTCACCACCACTTTTAATCCTCTACCGACCACCTTGAAACCTTCCGCCTGTGTCTAGACTATGGTTGCCTCCTCCTTTCATTGACTATCACCCAGTTGACATCCCTCCACTCGGCATCTCCTCATGGTCACAGTCTGTTCAACCCCTCACACAAGTCCTTGAAACCATCAACCCTAAATTCCATTCAAACCATGAGTTTTAATCTCCACAAATGCCCTAACTGCCATACAACTGAGTAGTTAGAAACCCTAGGGTTTCGCTTAAACATGGTCACACCTTCATTTCATTTACTTTTTTTAAATTTTTGTTTAGATTTCACCCCTGGTCATATGGGCAACCAGGGGCTAATCTAAGCCTTAACCACAAACTGTTAGCTGACACAGTAAACTGCGACCATGTGACCAGGAAGATAGTGACCACTAACAGTTTGATCAAACAACCGGCTTGATCCATTTGCCCTCACATGCCCTAGAGGGGCATTTTTTTTATCATAACTTTTGTATACGATATCAAAATCGCACAAATGAGGACTCATCGAAAAGTTGGGTTGGTGAACTTCATAGTGGAGAAGGTTTTATTAGATGAATGTGTGATTTTACAAGATTTTTTTGGTCAAAGTCAAACTTGATTTCAAACTTCAAATGCTCATATCTCTTGCAATTTTCATCCTTTTTTCATGATTTTTTTTAAGTTCTTAGAATTTCATATATTTTCTGTTCATGCAATCAATTTTCCTGTATCTATTCATTTGCATCAGATTCTTGATTTTTCACATAATACATTTCTACACAAGTCTACTTGTTTCTTCTTGGGATTTATGTCTTGTAGGTGATCACACAGAGCTGGAACATCATCAGCATCAACACACATAGTAGATTGGGTGGGGAGATATTGGCGGTAACCACTCGATCTTCCCCATCGATTCGGTACTGTCACATTAGTGGCCCCACCTATTGCCTCCTGGGAACCAACTGTTCCCTAACTATCTCCCCCTAAGTTCCCGCCAATGGCGAATTACCACCCACCCGGAATAGAACCCCAATTCATCTACCCCCCTATCAGGCCCCCCCAATAGAGTTCTATGGAATGAAGCACCCAGAAGGAACATAACCCCCTTGGGAACCCTATGATTCCCTCCCAACTAGAATTCCTGGGGTTGGGTGGGAATAGAAAGCAATTGGGTTGGGTGGGAGTTGTAGTTCGATTGCCTCACACACGAGTTGCCGGGAGGCCAAAGAAACTATAGGCCAATTAGAACCAAACTAAACTAGAACTAAACTAGAACTCTGGTGGAAAGGTAAGCTGTAGGTGTTACTTACTATGCCTCTACCTCTACTTTCTATGATGCTTATGCTGGTGCTGCTGCCGGTCATACTGCTGCTAGCTTTGGATCTTCTATCTATATGTCACCATCAACAGAGTTCTTAACCGACTGCTTAACCTATGGGATCAATGGCTTAAGCTGGTATTGCTGCTGCTACTGGGACTGGGTAAACAACTAGCTTTGGGACCGTAATGTCCTCCCACCCACCCCGATGCTGCTGGATAAGCTCGTAGGTATAGCTATGCTTACTTTGCTACTGTCAGAACCTATCTCCCCCTAGCCATAATTTAGAGAGGGGGGGCGTGTGCTTAAACTGTGTAATCTACTTATGGATCATACACATCAATAGTTGCTGCTGGTATTGCTGCTTGGTCAACGACTGAATCTACTGGATCAAGATAAGCAACTGGGTCACCCACTATATCTACTTGTGCTTCACTGACTGCTTAATTGACTGAACCAACTGCTTCATCGATCTCTGCAACTATAGTGCTGCTGGATCCACTTAATCTACTTATGCACCTACCCTTGCTCTTATTTATGATGCTATGTATGCTTTCTGGTTCTTGATCTAGTTAAGATACTAGCTTTGATGCTTATTGATAAACTAGATCATTGACTAGATCAACAAGATAATCTACTGATGGTGGTTCTACTGCTTAAGCAACAGAGTCTATAGGCTCCCTTAGAATAGTAGGGCTATTTCATCTACATCAAGGGCTAGATCTACTGAGTCAACTGGTTCTAGTTATCCAACTGGTTCTTAAGCTACCTCTGTCTCTGTCGCTGGATATGGAACTGGTGCTTACTCAACAGAATCTACTGGGTCAACTGCATGATCAAAATTCCCTTTCGTTAAAATGCCCCTCTCTCTAGTGCCACTCTCTCTAGTTCCCCTCTCTCTAGTACCCCTACTATTGGCCCCAACTATTGCCTCCCACCCACCCACCCCATTAAAAATGCCCCTCTCAAAATGCCCCTCTCTCAAAATGCCCTACCTCCACGGCCACTATCTCCCACTCACCCACCCCAGTAAGGTAACAACAGCCTGTCCAGATAAGTTGGATTGGCCATGGGTGGAGGAAGGAGAGGATCCAGATAAATCAAAATGCCCTCTCTCTAAAATGCCCTCTCTCAAAATTCTCCACTTCCAAATGAAACAGATGCCCTCTCTCAAAATTCTCCACTTCCAAATGCAACAGAGAGAGGGGCAAGTCAAAAGATTTCAAATCTAATCATACACATGCAAGCCACCCAGTTAGGATAGTAACAATCAAACGTGGAAATGAAGGATGGAACGAAGGATGAAGGAAGCAAGCAGGGAAGGATGCACACCAATCATTGATCCATGCAGGGAAGCACCGAAGCAAGGAATCCAACAAGGATGATCGAAGGATGGAGGGAAGCAGGGAACGAAGGAAACGAAGAATGAGGGACTATCAAAATCTTATCAAATCTTATCGGTACATAGGCAGTAGGGAAATATCAAGTAGGTGGTTTGGTGCGTTGGGGGTCCAACTGAAAGTAGGTGGGTTGGTACGTTGGGGGTCTAATGGATAAAGGTGGTGTGGGGTTCCTCCCGGTGTAAGGTTGGTTGGGGGATGGTTTCTATTGGTTGTGGGACGGGGATGTTGTCTATTGGTTGTGGTGTTGGTGGGTGGAGGGCATTTTATGGGTGGTGGGTGGTAGTGATTGTAATGGATCTAGACCTTCCTTCCAGTTGTTGGATGTTGGGAGGACCTTAAAGGTTGGAGGGTTGGTTGGAGGGCATTTTAGATTGTTGGAGGGCATTAGAGGGCATTTTTACCTTCCTTCCAGTTGTTGGATGTTGGGAGGACCTTAAAGGTTGGAGGGTTGGCTGACATTCATTTCATCTTTCATCTCTTTTCAATGAATTAGTCATTGCTTGTCATCATTCACATCAAAATTAGGCATTAAAACGAACAAGTGTCTTCCTCACATTTGGACTTGGGATATAAAAAGAACCAGTGCTTGAACTATTTGGTGAATTTGATTATGATTAGGGGTGTGTATGCTCTTCTCATGTGTTTTGTACGATCTTGAGAATCAAAAACACCTCTTATCCATTCAATTTCACACCACACATTTCAATTTTCTTAAGGGCAATTAACAAGTGTGAGTGTGAATGAAGTGTGTGTGTGTGTATGCTCTCTCCTCACACTGCAAGGTAATCTTGGAGATCAAAAACACCACACTTGGTTCTCTTTTGTTTACCCTTCTTAGGAGGCCTTCTTGGAGACACATCACTCCAAGGTATGACCTCAACCAAGGTGTGAATCGAAAGACAGCCTCATTGGGAGTTGCAATCTTGTCACTCGTGGCTAAGCCCCAAAGAACTTTATGCCTTTGGGAAGTGAAGGTAAAGGGTGGGTTACCCCTTTCTCCTAGTTGTGTGGTAGGATTTTGCTTTCAATCCTTTTCCCTAGTCAACCTTGCACGACCTAGAGTAAGACCTAATTGGCCATACCCCACTTGACTAATTCTAGGGCTTGTTGATGTGTCTTCCATGTGTGCTTGTTTAATCATCATCACATTCTTCAATTTCAAATTTAAACTTGCTTATGTGTCTTGCGTGAGTGATTCATGTTTGTACATGTGTGATCATTCAATTGAACATTGCTAAATCAAGTTCTAAACACCCAACAAATAAATACAAGTCATTCTAAACATTCATTCCAATCACTTTCATCCTAATCACCCTTCTTAGCCACTTCATATCCTAATCATATCCAAGTCACCATAATTCAAACCCTAATAATTCCTTGTCACCTTCTTCCTAATCAAATCCTAACCATTCCTAGTCATTACACATCATCATCATCTTCATTCTAATCAAATCAACTCCATTATAATCATCATCCTAATTACATCCTAATCATCCTAATCATATCCTTGTCATTCTACATCATCAAATCAACATCATTCTAATCATTACACATCATCCAACTAATTCTATGCTAATCACTTCTAATCATATTCTAATCATATCTTCATCATTCAACCTTCATCCTAATCATATCCTTGTCATTCTATATTATCCAATCAACATTATCCTCATCATCTTCATTCTATTCTAATAAATTTCAATCCTAATCATTCCAACCATATCTTAATCATCCTAGTCATTATCCTAATCAATCCAAGTCACCCAATCTTGTCATTCCACATCATTCCTAATCATTCCATCCAAATCATTATCCTCATCATTATTACACATTAATCTCATCCTAATCATTCCTAATCATAGTCTAATCCTATCTTCATCAATTCTAATAATCATCCTTATCACATCCTAATCATCCAATATTATCATCTCAACATCATCATCCACCTAGCCCTAGTCACCACTTGTCAAAATCGTCCTATTCATAAACAAGCCCAATCATAATCCTAAGCCCAAGATCATAGTTCAAGGGGGTCATCCCTCTAGTGCAAATAATGAGACAAATTCAAGACCCAAAATCGTAATCCAAGGAGGCCATCTCTCTAGTGCAAATCATGAGACAAGACCTAAGCCTAAAATCACAATTCAAGGAGGCTACCCCTCTAATTCAAACAATGAAACAAAACCAAAACCTAAAATCATACTTCGAGGGGCTCTTTCTCGTTATCCTACTTCTAATGATGACATGAACTATGTTGCATACCTTGAGGAACAAATCGACATGCAAGAACTTAAACATGTGTGACACCATGCCGACATTCAAGAACAAAGTCCTAGCATCTGAACTCCAAAATCTCCTTCAAACACTTAACCAAGTACCCTAACCTTTCGACCAACCAACCATACACTGACTTCAAGTTGTCTTCCAAAAATTTCAACAAATCAAATCACCACAAATCCAACACCTCCTAGTCCAAGCCCAACAATTCATTGCCACTTGTCAAGTCTAACAAACACATCATCCTCTATCCATTAATTATCAACCAATGCCACCTCAACCACATCAACAAATTCCACCTCAACCTTATGTGTCAACCCCTTCCACTTCATACCAATTACCTAATCCATCCATACGACAAGTCAATACCACATCAACTAATCCATCCACTTCTTTCCATGTCAATGCCACATCAACCAATCCATCCACTTCTTCCCATGTCAATGCTACATCAACCTATCAAGTCATTCCACAACAAACACATGTAAACTTAAATCTTTTTCAACAGGTCCAAATGCCTTTGAGTTCTCATGCCACCATTGACAAGGGAAACACTAGTCTAGGTCATGCACCTTATAAATATATCATACCACTATCCAATTGCAAGCCTACCGTAAAGCCACCATGTCCTAGCCCTAATCCATTGGCCCCCACACCTTCTAACTCATCAAATCCTTCATTACCCCTACCATCACCTAATCCTCCATTTGCTTCATGCCCTAAATTCAAACATTACAAAAGTAAACCTATGGCATTACCCAAATCCACCCCTACACCTACAAAGGATGTGATCTAAGGGCTACACGCAAGGAATTAATTGTCACCATGTCAACCAAGTCCTATCCTTGAGCATGACAAAGAACCTTCCAACACCTTGCCGAGTCTTCCAACCCCTTCACATAATTCACAGACCCTTGAGCCTATTCAAGAGTCTCCTCCATTGAGTCCAAGTCAACCTCCATCATGCACTCATGTGGTTGACCATCAAGAACATATCAAGCCTATCCAATTGCCATCCACCTCCTTTCCAAGTCAAGAGGTATGTCAACAGCCTAATCCTAAACATGGGGAAGCATTAATCCCTTATCTTAATCAAGATCAAAAAATTTCTATTCAACCAATTCATAACATGTACCTTTTCCATGATCATGACATTATGCTTGATGAAGAACCTATTCATGAGAATCTTGATCCTATTCATACCTCCACAACCATTCATGAGAAAGACACCCAAGACCTACATGCTCAATTTAATGGAAGTCTTGTTGACCTACTTGAACATTCACCCCGTTTCATGGCCTTCCTTCAAAGGAAAGAAACTTCTTCTCCATCTAGCCCTTTTCATTATCCAACCACTACCACTTGTCATGATGAGACATGTGCCTCCCAAGAACACATAAACATAGAAGATCAAACAAATAACTTGGATCTAAGTGAGCACAATGCTAATCAATATTCTAATGATCCTTCCACATCCATCACCAACTCCATTTCAAATCCACTATCATATCCTATTGGTTTATCCACTTTCATTCATGAGTGTTCTTCCTTAGGAACACAACAACCTTTGTCCACTTCACCTTCTCCATCAAATAAGGAACTTTTGTCTAATGTCCACAACACACCTAGTCCCATTATCCATCACATGGTCCAAAATATGAATTATCATGGCAAAGGCCTAAGCCTTCACGAACAAGGAATTTTGGAGCCAATCCATGTCAAAGTCCCCCCATGCTCATATGGCCTTGGATATACACCCCAAGGTAAACAATCTAAAGATGTTGGTAATTCTTCCATGCATCCTAAGTCCACTTTCCATCATAGATCACATCACATTCCTAAAATATATGTTACCATTCCACCACCATCATCCTACACATGTCAAAAGCATGTGACCATACACCTTCCACCATCCACTTTGCCTCCATTACTTCCAAATCCTAATTTCCCTCCATCCACTTTTCCACCATTGCTTCCAACACCTAATACCCTAAATATCCTAATCATGACCAACAAATGCACACATTGTCTAAACAAGGAGCTTCCACTCACTCCACCCGCCACATGGGATTCAAAAATAAAAATTTGGATGCCTTCACTCATAAATCCACACATTCTAAGGACCCTCATGCCTTAGGACATAAATGCAAAGAATCAAAGCAAGGTACATTCAAAAATCCATCCAAATCCAAACCTTCAAAGGAAAATCCCGAAAGCAAAATGGTATGGGTCCCTAAGAAAAAAGGAATCAAGTCAAATGAGGCATCCACCTCTCAAAAATACCAACCATCTCCTTCCATCCACTCTATTCAAACATTCCAAAAATCCCACAAGTCAAGAAAAAATCATAAAAATACTAAGTCTATGTGGGTACCTAAACTCCTACATCAACCATCTACTAAGCAAACATCACCATTGCTTCCTACACCACCATCCACTCAAAAGCTTCAATATTTATCACGGTGTGTGCAGCCGTTGGTCATGATCCCATTCTCACATACATCCATGATTCCATCATTCAACTATTATCCTACCTATTTCACCCATCACGTCCCTATGGTCCATGATTTTTCATAAGCCTTCCATCCATCCACATCATAATCCACTATCGTTCCCTCCATAATCCACCATCTACCTTCTCCATCTCACTTTCATGTGATTCCTTACCAACATCCATGAGTATAATGAGATTTGACATGGTCCATGCGACAACATCTTTCTCTAATGGGACTATCAACTTTCATGGCACTAAACACTTGAGTCCCTCTCATCCACATCCACCTATCCTAGTCAAAAAAGTCAAAAAGGTAAAAACAAATCAAAATGAAAAAAAAAAAAGTAAAGAGAAATCACTTTGTCCAATGGTGAAAACCACCCTTGGTGGCTCCTTGGATAAGTACCATGATGAAAACTTGGCAAACAAGCATCATGTGTAGGTTGATCTTCTATGTCACTTACACTTGGGGGCACAATGTCTCATCCCGCCCTATCATTTCCTTCCTATCATATCCTATCATACCATTTCCATGCATATACCTATCCTATTGCATCCATTCATCCTCCTTTCCTCCTTTAGATCTTGATAAAGATTGAAGGCACAATGTTGACACATGTCATGGATATCCCTTGATATACCTCACCCTATCCAACCAATCCATCTGATTATCCTTGTGTCATAGACTTTGTCATGAAAAATCCTAATCATTTTACCAAGAATGGGGCAAGTTATTCCTATGCAAAATAGCCTTTGGAGATCACATCCTTTCCCTCTTACACATACATCCATTCCATTCATTATCACCCACCTTTTCATCCAATCACATCTGTTATCCTTGCACCTAGACTTGGTTGCCCCTTGTCATTGGTATCTAGCACAAAGGCTACGCAAATTGTCATCCATTGACATTCCAAAACATTTCAAAAAATCCCAAAAAATCAAAACATTTCAAAAAACACAAAAAAATCAAAACATATCAATAACCCAAAAAAATCAAATATCTTACAAAAAAATCCAAGTAATCAAATCAACTCATCATATCAATCCATTCATTCAAACCAATTCAATTCTTCCAAATCAAGTCAAATCAATTTCTCCTCAATCTACTCATCAAATCAATCCAACTCATCAAATCAATCAATCAATTCATCAAATCATTCAAAATCTATTCATAATCATTTATCTAATCATTCAAAACAATGATCCAAATGCAAGTTATATCAATTCATGTCAATCAAGTCAATCAATCAAGACAAATTATCCAATCACATTCAATGGTCTTGATCCTAATGTTGACATAAACCAAATCAATCAATCAATCAAATCCTGGTGTTGCTCGCATGGCCAAAAATGCTACTGCCAATAAATTAATTGTCTTAGACAGGATGTTGCATTGTTGAAACTAGACCAGGCATCTTAGACGACATATTTCATTCCTTAAACCAGACATCACTATCATTATCAATCATAATCAATCACTCAATCATTGGTTTACAGCTTAATAGGGACAATACCTTGTTTGTTTTTGTATCATTTGTGCATGCATTCTTGCTTGCTTGTGTGTGTTATCATTTTTAACTTGCATTTGTTTCAAATCCAAATCCAACCCAGCTAATATTCATATCTTGTATCTAGACAAGGTTGTATTACACTGGGGTACAAGACACACTTCACCTTGGTCCTTATACCTTGCTGCATAACGTCTAGTGCTATACCAAACATCATGGTTGCTCACCTTCATTGCAGCATAACACATCATCCTTTTCTTATATCCATTTCCTTAACTTTCTTCTTTGACCAATTCATTTTCATTTTGAGAGCCTACCTATGTTTGTCCAACCCGCCTATCCTCTTGAGGGGGCACCATCATCCCATTTCATCATCCATTTCCTTAGCTTCTTTGAAATGATGTTACTCGACATAGATATCATCATCTAGAATATCATCTCAAAGAGGGGCAAAATGTAGACACATAAATTTGTCCATGTCTTAACCATGACCTAGTTGACACTTTATTATGGACACCATAAGACATTTTATCTTAATCCCACTCCTGATCCCATCTTAATCATCTTCCCAATTAATTAATTAAATCCATTTATTTAATTAATTTCCCCTTGTCACATGTCTCACATAATTCAAATTAAATATTTGAATTAAATCCCTCACCTTTTGTCTCAATCAAACAAGTGTCACATGACTACAACTCTTCACATGTCAAACTAATTTAAATGATATTTTATTTAAATTAGGTCTCATTTATCCTCCATCGCACACTTGTCACATAACTATAATCCCTCTTGGAGTGGGAAACCCTAATCAAACATAATCAATCTTGACCGTCCACATAGCACAAAACAACTTTCAATCACAACCATTCATTCAAATCAGCCTCTTCCTATAAATCAAACCTCTCATAAGCCATTTGCATGATCAAGTTTTCAAGTAGCCTCATGCTGCCAAAATCACTCTATGATATCAAGGCCTTACATACCATTATGCTGCTAAAATATTAAGCAACCAACATTCCCCCCATTGATCAATCCTTTGAAATCTTGCATTCTCATGTGAGGTTGAGAACAGCCATGGAGGTTAATCAACACTAGTTTGAGAATCAGTTTGCATTTCATTTCTGTTTTGCATTTTCATTCTAGTTTGTGCTTCATGGTGCTAGTTAGGGTTTGAATATTTGTTGTTTTGATTTCTTCCCTAGATTTTACCCTAACAACATAAGTAAATAATTTATTTTGTTTTCATTTAATAATTATAACCATCAAAGTAAAAGAACAGAAATAAATAAGTTAAATTTTCTATTACTTTTTTAGATTTGTAGCATCATAAATTGTGCGCACTCACAATTTCTTGTTGCCTTTGGTGCTCACTTTAGTGTCCATAGCCTTGGCATGTTTTAGGATCATTTCTAGCCTTAGCCTTACCCTTAACCCATGAGATGTACCTTTACATTGCTTTTACTCTTTTTGCTTATCATATCCAAAAACCATAAAAGTGCCTAAATCCTGGCTATGTTCCAAGTTGACTAGACCTTTCAAGAACTGGAATTACAAAGACTCTAGCGCTTGGCACAGGAATCTATGCATGCACTGATGTCCTAAAAGCATCTGTCAGTCTTGCAATCATTTTTAGGAGTTGTCTCTTAACTTGTGTGATATGCTGAGATTTTCTTGATGCTTATTCATTCTCAAATGACTCCTTTCCTATTTTTTTGCCTTTTTCCTCTCTATTTAAGGAAGTAGATTTGCCATTGCAAAGAATGGATCAAATTCACATGCTAGCAAAGCTTTGTCAAAATCATCACTCACATTCTTCTTCTTACTAACTCCATTTCTCTCTTGTGCTTATTGTTTTTTTGAAATCATTTTATGTCATTTCATTGAATAGATTAAATTGTATTTCATTCATATATCTTGTAAATCTTGATTATCACTGTTAAAATAATTCTAGATACACTTAGAATTAGAGCACACATTGTATTTTATCAATCAATCAATATCTCTAGTTGTCATTGAGGTGAAAACAACGAAAATGGGGTTTGACTAAGGCAAACTCCTATACAACACAACCCTCTCTTTCATCTTTGCGATTGTAGGTTGCGCGAGGAAGGATTTTGAGTGCATGAGTGTTTGCTTTCTTCTTCCCTCTTTTTCATCATTTCTTTATTTCATTTTATGCTATCATTTTTAGTTCTGTTTATCATTCTCAATACTCTATGTGATAACCATTGACTTTCATGTCAACATGAAACTCTCAAAAATTATGCAAAGCCATACATATCAAAGATTCTTTCTATCTATACCATATAGACTACAACATAGTACACATATGTTCACACCATGTGTTGTCATCATGGATAGTTAGGCTATCCACCTGGTGATTGTTGGCAAGAGACACTATATGGATTCATGGTTGTTGTCATTGATGGCAACAAAGGTCATCCCACATATCCGCAAGTCATGATGTGTCTCTACCGGAAGTCAGAATAAAGAAAGTTGTGGTCCGGTGAAGAAGAACAAAGCATGTGGCAAGGTCCGACAGATTGGTCCGGACCTCTCAGAGGAAGTGTCTTGGTGCAGTACGGATTTGGGGAAGTCAAGAGGACTACCTTTAGTGGTATATTCCAAGGATTTAGCCTCCGGTGATGGACAAGGAAAAAGATATGAATGGTTGAGTACCGGATTCCTGAGAGACAGTGAAAACAGAGGAAGAACTGACTGACAGAGTATCAGACTGCTTTCCGGATGGGTTACTATTGATGACAGAGGTTGTGAAGGCATGAATCATGTTTGGCTGACATGATTAATGATATCTACAAGTATATGCTTGATCCGCATTGCTTAGTGAGGAAGGATTCAGCCGACAGAATGAGAGTTTGTAAGAAACTAGACTGTTCCGGATGCCGACTAGAAAGGTGATGAAATTACTTGTGCGGATATATATAGAGGATGGATTTAGTTGTGAAGAGTGTGTAAGTGTGGAGATAAATGCGAATAAGTCCAGATAAAGAAGAGAAGTAGCAAAAAGGATCCGGTATGTGAAAGATAGCAGAATAAAGAACAGAGGAAAGATGAAGTGCAGCAGATCAGTGTACTGAGCCTAACCGGAACTGAACTCCAGCATATGCAGATGCTTCCAATCAGTTCAAGACTGTGATTCTCATCACTTTGTAGACAGTGTGTCTTCTTGTAGGCAGTGGGCCTCTTGTGAGCAGTGTGCTCGGGCAGTGAGCCCTAATTGGCAAGTGCCATTTTTGTAATTTCCTATTCTTCTAACAGAGAATAATTCTTGGGTTAATCACCCCGTGGTTTTCTCCCTTAACAGGGTTTCCACGTCAAAATACTGTGTCATGTGTTTCTTATTTCATGGTTAATGTTTTGTGTTTGATTTTATGCTGCTTCAATTAAAAGGAAAGTTCAATAAGGGAAATAATTAGGATAACTGATTCACCCCCCCCCCCTCTCAGTTATCAACAATTGGTATCAGAGCTAAGTTCCTCCTAATAGAGCCTAACAGCTTGAGGAAGATCTGGGATTTCAAATGGATGCATATGGTTTAAGGGAGCAACTCAAGACTGCCCTTGAGGATCTTGAACAGTCAAATTCTGAAGTCAGTGAATTAAAGGAAAGACTCAAACAGGCTGATGAATTCATGAGAGAATTAAAAGACAAATTAAGTCTCTCTATGAAAAAGAGAAAGGAGCTGCTTCAACAGTTGGCAAGACAAAGTGAAGAAAGCAATACAAATGAAGAATTGACTGAGCAAACCAAGTTATGTGAAAAGTTATCAAAAGAAGTCATTATGTTAAGACATGAAATGGAATCAGGAACTATAAAGTTTACTCAAGAGATTGAAGAAAAAAGAAAGGCTGAAGACAATCTAAGACAATCTCTTAAAGAAAAATCAGAAGAATGCCACCAGATGGACAGGATTATCAGACACCTTGAATCTGATCTTGAAGATGCCAAAGATAATGAAGGAAAACTTGAGGATCAAATTGCCTCTCTCAAAAGAGACCTTCAAACAGCAAATGAATATAAAGAGAAATTCAAGATAAGTTCTGCTCAACTTGAAGTTCTTCTTGGAAGTCAAAAGAGGACAGATGACAAGTATGGCTTGGGATATGAGAAAGGAGAAAGCTCCGGATCCGGTCAGAAGAATCTTGGATCAGAAAATCCAAGGAGCAGGCCTAGAAGACCTCCGGTAAGACAGCCAAATGCTCAAAAATATCCATCCTTCAATGGATACTGCCACAACTGCAACCACTTTGGTCACAAAGCTAATCAGTGCAGAATGAGAATGAATCAGAATAATTCATCCTTCTCCGGACAGTGCTTCAACTGCAAAAGGTATGGACACAAATCCCATGAATGCAGAATTATGCAAGTAAACAAATCATTCAAAGGTAGATGCTTCACATGCAATAGAATAGGTCATATGGCTAATCAATGCAGATCAAGAGGATATCAGTCAAATATGCAAAGAAATGTTATTTGCCAAATCTGCAATAGGTCCGGTCATAATGCTAAAGTTTGCAGAAACAAGAATCAAGACAAAAGAGGTCCGGTGTATAATCAGAATCAAGACAAGGGTAAACAAAAGATGAATGCGGATGAGGTTAGGAATCAGATGAGCAAGATTTGGGTGAAGAAAAGTTCAGAGAATGTAGAGGTTGGATCCGCACCAGACTCTGGTGCTGATATTTCTTCCGGAAATTAAAAGTGAGCTCAGGCTCAGGGGGAGACTCAAAGAAAATCTTGTTCCCCCAGCCAAACAAGTGGTGCCGGATGTGGTACAAGATGCGGATCAAAGGGTTTGTAGATATGAGTCTTGAGATACTTCAGTCAAGTTTTCAGAGGTCCGCATGGAGTTATGAAGAAGCTATGATCGATCAAATAAGACCTGTTCAGGGAGATGCTCCGGTATGATAAAGGATTACAAAAAGGTCCGGAAAGATCCGGAAATGCACTATCTTGTTCTACGGATTGGACAGAGTGTTTGAGATGATCTTGTAATATGCTACCTCGATTTATTCATGATTGAAAGATCCGGATGATATCCACAGATTAGGACTAATCCGGGATACTCCAAGCTATCCAGACAAGGCAAACCGGAATGATGTAGGTGAAGCATTTATTGCAGACAGGTATTAGGGTTCGCGGAGCAATTTAAGGGATTTCTCAAAGGTCATTTGCTCATTCTGCACTCGAGAAGAAGTGAAAAGTGGAGCTCTGCAACAAGGTTCTTCAAGCACACCAAGGATCTCCTGCCGAAGCTATTGGATAAAGAAATCAATCCAACCACTCCGTGCAAACCGAAGGCGCATAAGGTATTCTCCGTTTTTCATTACCTCACTGCAAATCTTTGAAGAATGGCTACTCCAAACATAGTTAAGATCTCCGATAGACCTCGCCCCTCATTCAAGAAACATCCCTACAAATCATTGGAGGTAGACCCACTAGGAGCCTTCTCTAGTGTTCCTCACGGAGTTTTACACACCGAAGACATTAGGGTTTACATACATGCAAACATTGAGGAATTTGGTGAATTCAAATTAAGAGACCTCTATCACAAGCAGCTGATTGACAATGCTTTTGAGCTTAAACCAGAGTATAAGGATATTCAGAAGAAACAATTTGAGTAATTTATTCATTTCCCCTGCTTTGAAGAAGATGAATGGGTCTGGTATGTACTGAGCAGGATGCATGACAACTTTCTATGGCTAGATAGACCCTGCAAGATTACAAAAGAGGCAATTAGAGCAGTAACTGGTCTATACTCTTCCGGAGGGGTACCTATCCTCAAATCTGTCAAGAACAACATTGTAACTGAGGCCACCAGATCAAAATTTGACAAGAGGGCAATGACCATTGAAGATATTTCGGATCCGGATATCAAATATGCATCAATGATAATAGGATACAAGATCTATCACTCCAGCAGGGAGAATTCTGTATCCGGAACTGCAATATACACTGCTTATGAAATGTTAAGAAAGAATGCAGAATATGATCTCTGCGAACTACTACTAAGCCAATTAATGGAAAACATACAGAAAATCAAGAAGGATAAGAAGAATTCCTTTAAGTATGGTACTCTTATTGTATGTCTATTCTTCTATTTCATGAATGAGCTACCCGGAACAAGTGGATGGGTATGGCAGAATGACAAACCTGTTGCAGTCCAGATAAGAGACTACTTGCATGGACTTGGGGATGCAAAAGCGAGAAATTCAGCTCTATGGGGATACTTCAAAAACTTTCAGAGCATGATGCAAGCAAGAGAGAGAATTCCCCAGTCTCTCATTGAGAAATACAAGGACTCAGTGTGCTTTATGGTTGACACTGATCAGTGCCTAATGGAGGCAGTGGAGCCAAGGACTGTCTGGATCATGCCCATGGGGTATGAAGTTGATGAACAGATAGTGGAGCTGCATGTTCAACACATGCTAAGTCAGCCCAAAGATCCTAAGGCAGAAAGGTTTGGAACCTTTGAGGAGCTGAGTGTAAAAATACATGTAGAACTCAGGGAACCTGAGATTAAAAGAAAGGTAAGAAAAGAAGTAGAGCACATTGCTCAAGGCCTAGGTATCTCAAAGGAGGCACTTGATGCCAGCCGGGAAAAGAGGAGGAAGGCCGAGGAAGAAGAGAAAAGCAAAGAAAGTGCTCCGGTTGGAGCTCCCACCCGGACCAGATCAACAAAGAGATCTGCACCTCCCTCAACCAAAAGTTCAAAACCGGAAGTCCAGGCATCCGGTAAGAGATCCAAGACAAAAGCCACAAGGGCTTATGGAAGCCAAAAGGATGAAGAGGAAACAAAATCAGATGAGGGAGTAAGAGAAGTAAAGAAACAGAAGAAGAAAGGATCCGGTAAGCCCTCCACAGGCCAAGACAAGGATGAAATGGCAGAGGTAACTGTTGAAAAGCCCACTCTGTCACTAGAGAGCATAATCAAGTCGGTCACGGTGGATGGAAACCTTCAACCAATGACTGAATCCTATGATGACTTCAGTGAGGCTGACCAAAAGACTCTGCAGGAAGCCACAGTTAAATATCTGAACATATACAATAAGGCTTTCATTGAGATCATATCTCTCATTCCTAAAAGCCTAGAGAAGGAAATGGAAGTAAGAAAGAATAATGCTCATGCTAAAGATCTTGAGATCCGGGAGCAGATAGCTATTTAGCTATATCCTCAAATTGATCCCAAGACAATGAACATTATCTTCAAGGACTGCAAAGATGAGTTCAGAAGCAAAGCCAGGATGAATCAACTCATGCTTGGTGAGACTGACAAAGTGGCCCAAGAAATAGAAGAGATCCTCCGGAAGGCCTTCAAAAGGTTTAATCTTCCTGTTGTAGAGGACTTAGGTGCAGAAACAGCTGCTGATTTGGAATCTTCTGTTCCGGAAGAAGTGAGCCCTGAACAGACAAGTGAGGACTTGGGACCCTCTGCTCCAGAAGAAATGGGCCATGAACAAGCTAGCATCTCTCCTCCGGTTTCCCCTACAGTCTCCGGATCCAAAGAAGAAGAGCAATCACAGGAGAAGGAAGCAGTGGTGAAAGACAAAGAGGTTGACAGTTCTAAGACTGCAGAAGAAAAGAAACATCTGTCTCCGGCAAGAGACACTGCACAAACTGTTCAACAATTTTTGAGCAAAGAAACTCTAGAGATTGATGAACCGGAGCTTCTAAAAGGTCCATTTGATTTTGACTCTCTCTCTCCAGTACAAACAATGAAGATAGCTTCATTTGCAAATGCCAAGGCAAATGAAAAGCTCTTGAAGTCTCATATGGAAGACTGTGAGTTGATAGAGGCTGTTTCCGGAGTACTTGTGAAGATCATGCCATCAATCCAAATAGATCCGACAGCCTCCACTTCCGGTAATCTAAAAACCTTAGTCAGCAGTGTTGATACACATTTTGATTCTCTAGAAAAATCAGCTGAAGAAAAGGTCCGGAAGGAATTTTTGGATAAGAGATTTTCAGAGATATTAGAATTAATTTCTAAAGATAGGAAGATTGTAAGCATTGGAATAAAGATCTTAGAGAATGCTCTTAAGGATGGCGGTGATATCTATAAATTTTGTATATCCTGGTCAAAGGCAACAGCAGCATTTGACAAGAAAATAAAAGAGGAACAGGATAAGCTACAAAGCTTATCTCAAAGTTTTGATCCTCTCTCTTCCTCTATAATAAATCAAGAATGTCAGACTATTGCAGTCTTGAACGAAATAAAGAATCTTGAGAAGGAAAGGAAGAACATCACCAACCGGATGGGAGAACTTAGAAGGATTATAATCCCTAAGTTGGAAACCATGCATGCGGCCATCAGTGATGCTAGGACCACCGCCCAAACAAAAGATCCGACAGATCTCAAGCGGGCAGAAGCGTTTGCATTTTTGTTAAGTGGTCACATTTCAATTTTGGACAGAATGAAGCAAAGTTGGGCTACCGAAATGATTCAATTACAGACATCCTTTGCAGACATTCTTCAATATATGTGAGTATGTAAATATGCGGCTAAGTATAAGAAATTTTTGAAAATTTTGATATGCGGACCCTACCCTTTGCCATTGATGTCAAAGGGGGAGTGAGGAGCAGTGAAAAATGAGGAATCCAACTAAGGGGGAGTTCCGGAAATTGTATATAAAGACAGAGCATCAGCAAAGGGGGAGCATAGTGAAAACACTTAGTCATTTTTCACTAAGTGTTGCCATCAATGCCAAAGGGGGAGATTGTTGGCAAGAGACACTATATGGATTCATGGTTGTTGTCATTGATGGCAACAAAGGTCATCCCACATATCCGCAAGTCATGATGTGTCTCTACCGGAAGTCAGAATAAAGAAAGTTGTGGTCCGGTGAAGAAGAACAGAGCATGTGGCAAGGTCCGACAGATTGGTCCGGACCTCTCAGAGGAAGTGTCTTGGTGCAGTGCGGATTTGGGGAAGTCAAGAGGACTACCTTTAGTGGTATATTCCAAGGATTTAGCCTCCGGTGATGGACAAGGAAAAAGATATGAATGGTTGAGTACCGGATTCCTGAGAGACAGTGAAAACAGAGGAAGAACTGACTGACAGAGTATCAGACTGCTTTCCGGATGGGTTACTGTTGATGACAGAGGTTGTGAAGGCATGAATCATGTTTGGCCGACATGATTAATGATATCTACAAGTATATGCTTGATCCGCATTGCTTGGTGAGGAAGGATTCAGCCGACAGAATGAGAGTTTGTAAGAAACTAGACTGTTCCGGATGCCGACTAGAAAGGTGATGAAATTACTTGTGCGGATATATATAGAGGATGGATTTAGTTGTGAAGAGTGTGTAAGTGTGGAGATAAATGCGAATAAGTCCAGATAAAGAAGAGAAGTAGCAAAAAGGATCCGGTATGTGAAAGATAGCAGAATAAAGAACAGAGGAAAGATGAAGTGCAGCAGATCAGTGTACTGAGCCTAACCGGAACTGAACTCCAGCATATGCAGATGCTTCCAATCAGTTCAAGACTGTGATTCTCATCACTTTGTAGACAGTGTGTCTTCTTGTAGGCAGTGGGCCTCTTGTGAGCAGTGTGCTCGGGCAGTGAGCCCTAATTGGCAAGTGCCATTTTTGTAATTTCCTATTCTTCTAACAGAGAATAATTCTTGGGTTAATCACCCCGTGGTTTTCTCCCTTAACAGGGTTTCCACGTCAAAATACTGTGTCATGTGTTTCTTATTTCATGGTTAATGTTTTGTGTTTGATTTTATGCTGCTTCAATTAAAAGGAAAGTTTAATAAGGGAAATAATTAGGATAACTGATTCACCCCCCCCTCTCAGTTATCAACAGTGATAAGTTCCTTGTGATTTCATATTTCTATTTCTATATTCCTTCCTATCAATTATTTCATCAGTTTTTGTATTTTCCTATTTTCCCCCCAGTATTGTTAGTCTTTGTTAGCATTAGTTATCTATTTTTGATTCTAGTGGTGACAAAGGGATATAGGTTGGATAGTCTTGCTCTTCTAGATTGAAGAGTAGCAAGATACACGTCTTCATTGGCTAGTATCCTAATGTTGGATAGATGGTCATTCTAATTAGAAATAGATTAATTAGAATCACTTTTCCTATTAAACATTTTGGTGAATATGCCACTCTAACTTATAACACCTTTTATTCAATTTCATTTCAAAATGAAAAACAATTTTTTTCTTTCCTTTCTTAACTTTCCCCTTCTATTTTTATAAATCAGCATGTCCTTTTCTCTTCTTACATCACTTTCCAGCTTTTCTCAAAGGATTCATGAAAGTAATGTTCCATTCGATGCATGTGATGGTGACTTAGCTCTTCCTATGTCACTCTATTCTTTTGATCCCTCTCCTAAGATTCCTCCTACTTATGAGGATATTTTGGCGCAAGAGGATGAAATCATAGATACTTTTCTTAATATTACTTTACCTAATCTTCATTCTGATGCTCTCCCTTCTAGTGATGAAGCATTAATGGATGAAGAGCCTCACCCTACATCAGATCCTCCATAGGTAATTGTTGAGCATACTTCTTCAATTTTTTCTCCTAGACATTATGCATTTCTCAAATAGATAAAAATGCTAATTCAATCATTGTTAACAAACTTATCTCGCCTACTAAGGGGATGTTGGATAAGTGAATTAATGTTCAAATTATTTCTTCTATGCCTAAAATAATTGTACATAGAGTGCCTAATTTGTCCCCACCTTCTCATCCCATGATCACTATTTGAGATATTCTCGACAATCCTTAACCTTTGAATCACTTGTTAGAAATTGCAAAGTCTATAACTCAAAATGTGTCTGTGGCTCCTCACTACCATATAGTAGTCCACATATATTGTACTTGATGAAACAAACAAGTTACTCATATCCCTACTTCCCTTCCTCCACCACATCCTATCCTTCCACCACCTCCTCATCTTTCTATGGAGAGTACCAAAGAGTATGATCTTGTTAAACAACTTCATGCTACACAAGCTAAGATCTCTCTTTGGGCCCCGATACAAGTTTCACCTTCTTATCATAGTGCCTTTCTAATGCAGGAGCATCCTTGGTTCAAGAGCAATCTTGCATCAACCAAAAATATTTGTATTTTAGTTTATTTGCAGTTTAATTTGTTTCTTTTCATTTTTTAGTTCAGTTCAGGCAGTTCAGTCAGTAGTAGTTTCTATATTTTGGTCCGCATTCTACTGCAATTGCATTTCATATCTTGTGGAGTTGGACTTAGCATCTAGATTCATTCATCTAGATCATATCTAGAATTCAGAGCATTTGGACCAGTTACCAAAAAGTTATCGCTATCAGAAGATCGATTGTTTTCTCATAACAGAGCAACCTGACAGTCTCAGACGATCAGCTAAAGGAGAAGACTTACTGAGCATTGCTTAATCCTTGGAGCCTAATGACACATCATTTAATGATCTTTGGGTCATGGCTGACCTTTCTCGAGTCCACACATCATTCCATTCATTTGTGGAGTTGTTCTACATGATTAGGTCTGACCTATCCATGTACACACATTACAACTCTTCATTGGAGTTTTTGATCTTCCTTGGCCAATGCAGAGGAATCTTTTGTACTAGAGATGATATATATTGATGTAATAGATCCTTAGGAAGTTATTTCATGATAATAGTGATAGTTGATAGTTTAGATTTTGCATGAAGGAGCTTCAAAGTTATATCTTGTGCATATTCTGATATTCTGTAATCAGGCCCTTGAGCCCTAGTTGTAAGCCCGCATGTTGCCAGATGATCTGTATTTGAATTCTATGATATATTGAATGACTAAATCTACATTTGTTCTATATCCTTGAGTTGTTTCTATTGTGTTTACTCTTGCTACATGGACTGGACAGTTCATTATGTGAACCCTCCTACCATGACTGCACCAAGTGGTATCAGAGCGAGAGTTCAAATCTTTGGGAATGAATTGAGCAAAGTTGGTGAAGGAATCCCATAAGATCTTGTTGTGGATAGATTGTCAAACCAAGGCAGGTTACTTGTGTCACAACCGATCGCCAATTGTGAGGCAATTGTCACCTTGTAGCCTGATCACTGAACTTGAGGCAGTTTGCACCTGATCCTAGGAAGATGCTACTGAGGAGAGTTGTTGCTCTTGGAACAATGGCTAGTAGAATAGATGAGATGATGGAAATGATGAAAACAATGTGAATTCTATTGGATGCTATTGAAGAAGATAGACGAAGAGGATTGACACCTAGACCTAATGTTGAAAGCAATGATGAAGAAGAATTTTAGTCTATTGAACAAATTGGTAAAACCCTAGGAGGTGATGAAGAAGAAGAATCAGATCAAGTAAAGATGTTGCAATCTATTTCAAAGATTGGAAAGAGACCTAGAGTTGATGTACTGAACTACACTGGCAATTTGAATCCTGGAGAATTGATCAACTAGATAAATGACATAGAAGAATACTTTAAGTATGAAGAAGTTGAAGATCTAGAGAAGGTAAAATTTACAAAGACAAAGTTGAAAGGACATGCTGCTATATGGTGGAAAGAAGTTCAATTGGATAGAAACAGAAGAGGAAAAGAAAAGATTAGAAGGTGGGACAGGATGGAGGCAAATTTGAAGAATCAGTTTATACCTGCTGACTATGAGTTGGAACTATTGAAGAGATTGCAAAACTTGAGACAAAAGGAGAAATCTATGGAGTATACTGAAGAATTTCATAAGATGATCATAAGGACATGACATAATGAAGAAAGCAAGGAGAAAGTGGCTAGATGTTGGCAAGAGACATTGCTAGGCATGTTAGGTGTTGTCATTGATGGCAACTAAATTTATCTTACACATCCGCATTGTATCATTTGATCATACCAGAAGTCAGATTGTAGATTTGTCCAAGTCTAGATAGACAAGAACAGAGCATATGACAGGGTTCAACATCTTGGTTTGCATTTCTCTATAGGTAATCATATTATGTTGCGGATCTGAGGGAATGTTAAGGGATGTCAAGGCTACCTAAATCCTAAATTTTAGCCTCTGGTGATGAAGGGATTGAAATTTTTAAGCATATGAGTATCGGGTTTTGGTTAGACAGTCCAGTCCGGTGAAGAACAAGCCAACTTGATGTCTGATCCTTGTGCAGATTAAGAGAAGTGGTTGGTTGAGTGATTTATGAGATCTAGTGGTATGGCTAACATGTGTGGTGACTTGAATTCATAAGTTGTGGCCTGCATTGATAATTGTACATGGATTCAGCTGATAGAACAATGTTCTTAAAAATCCCTCTAAGGTTTCTTGAAGCCGACTATAGTTGATGAAATTTCATATAGAGGATATATATAATCGATGGGTGCAAGCATTTTGATATAAGGATGTGCGAATATGAGATAAGAGGTGTGAAGTGTGGCAATATCAAGTGAGAAGTAGAGATTTGAGGCTCGAATCATGGAAGAACAGTAAAACAGGGTAATGAGAGATGAAGTGTGTGAAGTCGGTATATTGATCTTAACCGGAACTATAATCTTGCATTATTAGATGCTATTCTTCACTTCAAGTATTCCAGTGAACTCTTTGTAATTAATCTTGTAGGTACTGAACCTCTTTTGAGTAGTGAGCTCTGGGTATTGTGCCTAAAGGCATGTGCCTTCCCATTTGTAATGCTTTTAACAGAGTATAAAAACTTGTGGGTTAACCCCCACCGTGGTTTTTCCCTTAACTGGGTTTCCATGTAAAAATCTTGGTGTTCATGTGTAATGATCTTATTGTTGTTGTCCTTGAGTTCATGTTTCTTTCTTTTGATTGTATGTGGTAAATTAATAAAGGAACATAATAATAAGTTTTGCAGAACACTGATTCACCCCCCCTCTCAGTGTTCCTTAATTTCAACAATTGGTATCAGAACAAGGTTCCTTAGAAGAAGTCTAACATCTTGAGGAAGATCTGGGAAGGTGTTTCAATGGGTTCATCTAGGTATTCTAATGGCATCAATGAACAACTTAAAGTTACTTTAGAAGATCTTGATTAGTCTAGAGTAGAAGTCAAAGAACTGCAAGAGAACCTTAAAGATGTTGAGGATTTCATTGAGACTTTAAAAGGGCAACTGAGCAAATCTATGGAAAAGAGGAAGGAGCTACTTCAGAAGTTAGCAAATCAGCAAGAGGAAAATGGCATGAATGGGGCTCTGAAGGAGATGACAAAGGAATGTGAGAAGCTAACAAAAGAAGTTGTTGTTCTAAAACATGAGATGGAATCCGGGGTGATGAGGCTAACCAAGGAAATTGAGGAAAGAAAGAAGACTGAAGAAAACCTAAATTTGTCTCTAAAAGAAAGAATAGAAGAGTGCTATAGATTGGATAGAATAATTGGCCATCTAGAATCTGATCTTCAAGAAACCAGGTACAATGAGGAACAACTTGAAAGGAAAACTATTATTCTCAAACATGACCTACAAGCTGCAAATGAATACAAAGAGAAGTTCAAGATAAGCTCAGCTAAACTTGACGTGTTGCTTGATAGTCAGAAGATGGTAGATGATAAGCATGGTCTGGGATATGTGAAAGGTGAAAGCTCTAGATCTAGTCAAAGAAATCCTAAATCAAGGAATTAGAGAAACAGACCTAGAAGACCTCTGGTAAGACAACCTAATGCACAAAGGTATCCATCTTTCAATGGAAATTGTTTCAATTGCAATAAATTTGGTCATAGAGCTACTCAGTGCAGAAGTAGAGTGAATCAAAGTGGTCCATCTTTCTCCAATCAATGCTTTAATTGTAAAAGGTGTGGTCATAGATCCAATGAATGTAGAAGTATGATAATGAACTACTCTAACAACAGAAGAAATGGCAATTCTTTCAATGGCAACTTTTTTACATGCAATAGATTTAGACACATGGCTAATTAGTGCAGATCAAGAGAAAATCAAGTAAATGAGAAAAGAAATGTTGTGTGCTTTAATTGCAATAGATCCAGTCATATTGTAAGATTTTACAGAAGCAAGAATGATAATAGAAAAGGTCCAGTAAATAGAAACCAAAACATGCAGAGACAAGATAAGGCAAGGGTAAAGTATATGTGAATGAGATCCATAATGAAAAGAACAAAACATGGGTGAAGAAATATGAAATGAATGATGGTGATGGGTCCACACCGGAATCCGGTGCTGATAATTCCCCTGGGAATTGAAACAGGAGCTCTGGCTTAGGGGGAGCTGCATTGAAAATCTAATTCCCCCTGCTAGTGAGTGGGTGCCTAAATCTAGCACAATGAATAAAGATAAAGAAGCCTATTTTAGATCTGTTGAAGCAATTTCTAGAAGAAAAGAATCTAATGTGATTGATTGCGGAGCAATTGAAGATTGACTGTATGCAAAAATAGTGTAACTAGATGTATTAGGGAAAAGCATTTATTACAATGGAGAATTAGGTTTTGCGGAGCATAAAAGGTCATTTACTCAACATTTGAATAACTTTTCATTTGAAGAGAACAAGGAGAAGAGTGTCTGAGCTGATATTTCAAAGATTTGAAGTACAAAAAGTGAATTTGATAGCTAACCCTAACTAGTGAAATAAGGTATTCTCTATGAAACTCTTTGAATTTGCAATCTTTGGATATGGCTACTCTGTTGGTTGTTGGCATCACCAAAAGGCCCCAACCTAAACATCCACACAAATCTATAGAGGTCAATCTATTAGGTGCCTTTTCAAATGTTCTACATGGTGTGTTGCACGTTGAAGATATTAGGGCTTATATTCATGCTAGCATAGATGAGTTTGGGGATTCAAAGTTAGTAGATTTGTTCAAGAATCATTTGAGGGATTAGATTCATGGTCTTAAATCTGAGTATAAGGCACTGCAGGTCAAACATTTCATTCAAGTTATTGGATTCCCATCCTTCAGTGAGGATGAGTGGGTCTGGTATGTACTGAGTCGGATGCATGCTGAATTTGTGTGGTTGACGAAACCCTTCAAGATCACCAATGATGCCATCAAGGCTGTAACAGGATTGAACTCATCTAGCAGATTACCAATGCTAAAATCAGTGAAGAATCAAATTGTAATTAAAGCCACCAGATCAAAATTTGATAAGAGGGAAATGATAATAAATCATATAACTGATTCAAATGTCAAATTTACATCTATGGTGATTGGATATAAGATATATCACTCCATCCAGGAAAACTCTATATCTGATACAACCATTTATGCTACCTATCAGATGTTAAGAGAAAATGCTGACTATGACCTATGTGAACTACTATAAAATTAGTTAATGGAGAATCTCAAACAGATCAAGAAGGACAAGAAGAATACATTCAAGTATGGTACGTTGGTATTGTGTTTATTCTTCTATTTCATGAATGAGTTTCTCGGGAAGAAGAGCCTATGTTGGACCAGTGATAAGCCTATTGTCATACAAATAAGAGAGCACTTGCATAGTGTTGGTGACTCTAATGCCCAAAGGATTGCTCTTTGTAGATATTTCAAGAATTTTTAGAACATGATGCAATCAAGGGAAATAATCCCTACTTATGTGGTAGAAAAATACAAGGATACAAATTGTTTCATGGTGGAAATAGATCAGTGCTTGATGGAAGCAATTGAACCAAGGATTGTATGGATCATACCCATGGGGTATGAAGTTGATGGACAAATACTAGAGATGTATGCTCAACACCTTCTGAGCAAACAAAAAGATACCTCAATTGAGAGATTCAGTACATACAGTGAACTTAGTATGAAACTGCATGTTGAGCTTTGGAAACCTGAATCTAAGAGAAAGATCCAATGGTAAGTTGAAATGTATGTAGAAAGTATTGGCATAACAAAAGAAGTTGTGAGACAAAATAGGGAAAGGCTAGAGAAAGTTGAGAAGGAGAAGCATGACAAGGAACAGGGAAGTGTTCTAGTGGAATCCTCTCCCAAATCAAGGACGACTAGGAGTTTTGGTACAACCTCCAGTGCATCACCCTCTCCTATTGCAGAGAAATTCAAAGAAAAATCTACCGGTAAGGAAGGAAAAAGGACAACAATAATGGCCAAAAGGTCATATGTCAGTGTGGGGAAGGAAGATGAAGAAGAGACTTAGTCAGATGGTGAGGTTAAAGAGTTGAAGGCCTCAAGCACTAATGTTGCTAAAGTGTCTAAGGAGAAGCCCTCCAGAAGCTTAAAATTAGAGAAAGCAGAAGCATCAAGGGTTGCCAAAGACAAGCCCTTCAAAAGTATTAGGGTAAACAAAAGACAAAAGACTGAGACCCATGTTGAAAGATCAACCCTGTCAGTTGAAGACATTGTGAATGCAGTAACTATTCATGAGAATTTGAAGCCCATAACAAAATATTATGACAGATTTGATAAAACCAACAAGAGAATTTTGGAGGATGCTACTATTAAGTACTTGAATACATTCAATAGAGCACTTGTGGAAATTTTATCTGAAATCCCTAAGAGTCTAAGTGACATCTTGGAGATGAGAAGAGAAGTTGTTAAAGCAAAGGATTTGGAATTAAGGGAACATGTGTTGTCTAGTCTATGTCCGGTCATCTCTAGTAAAGAAGTAGATAAATTTTTTAAAGAAGTTAAAGATCAATTCAGAAGAAAGAAAAGGATGAATAAGCTAATGATTGGAGACATTAATGAAGTGATCAAAGAAACAAAGCAAATTCTGAGAAAAGCCTTGGACAAGAATAAGTTTTATGTGGTCACTGAGGAACCTGATGCTGATGATACATCCCTTCCAAATGAAGAAGAGTTGAAGGAAAATGAGCAGCAAGCTAAGGTAGATGACCTCTCTGTTCTGAAAGAGGAAATATCAAATAAAGGAAATGAAGAGATGGTAAAGGAAGATAATGTTGATGATGTAGAGGATACTCAAATTTCTCTGGGCCAATCTAGTGAGGCAAATGTAGAGATGAATATGGAAATAAATGATCCTACTGAAGGTGATTCTGAGAAGAATAAAGAGCAGAAAGAAGAATGAGTTAAGAACAAGGAAGATCAAGAAAAAGAAACCGATGATGGAGTTGATTCCTCCACTCCGGATGTTGAGAAATTTGATAAAAATGATGATAATGTTGCTACTAAGGATACACAAAATCCTCCAAAAAAGAATGCAGAAGACATTGCTGATGATGCAGAGAGAGCAAAAGTAGAGATAAAGAATGAAAATGATAAGCAAGACAATGTAGTTGACTCCAAAAAGGGAAGAAAGGTAGGCCCTAAAATTGAAACATCATATTGGGCAAGAGACACTATAGAAGCAGTGAAAGAAATTTTGGAGAAAGACCAACAAGTTACAGAAGATCTGGATATAGTACAAGGCCCAATCAATTTTGATACTCATTCTCTTGTACAAAAGATGAAGTTGGCCTCTTTTGCACAAGCTAAGGCCAGAGAGGAAATTTTAAAGTTCCATATTGAAGACAGTGAGTTGCTTGGTCTTGCATCTGGCATTTTGGAGAAAATCATACCTACATTTCAGAAGGATTCATCAGCATCCCCCTCTAGTCAGTTGAAGAGTCTGATAAACTCTGTAAGTACTCACTTTGAGTCTTTTGAAAAGTCAACAAAAGTCAAATTCTGGAATTAATTTAATGATAAAAGATTTAGTGAACTGAAAAGAATAATTGCCAATGTTAGAACTATGTTGGATACTAGTGTAAAGAGTATTCAAAATGCTCTCACTGAAGGAGGAGATGTGTATAAATTTTGTCTATCTTGGTCAAAAGTTGTAGAGGACATTGAGAAGAAAATAAAGGAGTCTGAGCAAAAATTGTCAAATGTATCTCAATCCTTTAATCCTTTGACAGTATCTATACAAAGTCAAGAATGTCAAGTAGTTAACTTGATTAATGAAATAAATAAAGTTGTGAAAGAGAAAGAAAACATTGTGGCAAGGATGTGTGAACTTCGGGGACTAATTCTCCCTAAGTTAGAAACAAAGTTCAATGCATTGACAGAAGCTCAAGCTACTGCTCTGACAAGTGATCCCACTGATCTGCAAAAGGCAAAGTCACAGGCATTCTTATTCAGTGGTCATATTTCAATTTTTGATGGCATGAAGAAAATTTGGGACAGTGAATTGGCACTATTGAAAAATATTTTTGGTGATGTGTTTAAGTTTATGTAGATAAGACATAAGGATTATTTGTACATATGCAGAAGTATGTATAGAGTTTTGTGTGAACTTTTGGATCCAGACCTCAACCTTTGCCATTGATGTCAAAGGGGTAGTGGAAAGAAGTGAAGAATGAGGAATCCATCTAAGGGGGAGCATTAGAAATCACAAGTGTACATAGTAAGGGGGAGCTATTCTAACACTTAGTCATTTTTCACTAAGTGTTGCCATCAATGCCAAAGGGGGAGATTGTTGGCAAGAGACACTGCTATGCATGTCAAGTCTTGTCATTGATGGAAACTAAATTTATCATACACATCTGCATTGTATCATTTGATCATACCGGAAGTCAGATTACAGATTTGTCCAATTTCGGATAGACAGGAATAGAGCATATGATAGGGTTCAACATCTTGGTCTGCATTTCTCTACAGGTAACCATATTGTATTGCAAATCTGAGGGAATATTAAGGGATGTCAAGGCTACCTAAATCCTAAATTTTAGCCTTCGGTGATGAAGGGATTGAGAGTTACAAGCATATGAGTATTAGGTTTTGGTTAGACAGTCCAGTCCGGTGAAGAACAGGCCGACTTGATGTTTGATCCTTGTGCAAATTAAGAGAAGTGGTTGGTTGAGTGATTTATGAGATTCATTGGTATTGGCTGACATGTGTGGTGACTTGAATTTATAAGTTGTGGCCTGCATTGATAATTGTGCACAGATTCAGCCGATAGAATAGTGTTCTTAAAAATGCCTCTGAGTTTTCTTGAGGCTGAGTGCAGTTGATGAAATTTTATATAGTGGATATATATAATCAATGGGTGCGAGCATTTTGATATAAGGATGTGTGAATATGAGATAAGAGGTGCAAAGTGTGGAAGTATCAAGCAAAAAGTAGAGATCTGAGGCTCAGATCATGGAAGAATAGTAAAACAGGGCAGTGAGAGATCAAGTGTGTGAAGCTAGACTATTGATCTTAACTGGAACTATAATCTTGCATTATTAGATGCTATTCTTCAGTTCAAGTATTCTAGTGAACTCTTTGTAATTAATCTTTTAGGCAGTGAGCCTCCTTTGAGCAGTGAGCTCTGGGCAATGTCCTCAAAGGTATGTGCCTTCCCATTTGTAATACTTTTAACAGAGTATAAAATCTTGTGGGTTAAACCCCACCGTGGTACTGGGTTTCCAGATAAAAATCCTAGTGTTCATGTGTAATGATCTTGTTGCTACTGTTCTTGAGTTCATGCTTCCTTCTTTTGAATGTATGTGGTAAATTAATAAAGGAACATAATAATAAGTTTTATAGAACATTGATTCGGCCCCCTCTTAGTGTTCCTTAATTTCAACACTAGCTACATCAATTAATTGAGATTAAACATTCAAGAAGAACTAAGTTTGGTGAGAATGACATATCTAGAAGAAGCATATCAGTTTTCCCTAAAAGTTGAAGAAAAGATGAATAAGAGACATGATCAGAGATAGAGAGGCAGAGGAGGTAAATTTTAGAAAGGAAGAACAATTTCTGGAGGAGACAGATCACATTTGAAGCAGAACAAGTTTGACAACACATTTAAGAAGGAGGACAAAGATAATAATGCATACCGGAGTAATGACAAACACTTTCATCACAGAGGTAATTATAATTCAAACCGGAATGAAGGACATAGAAGAGAGGGAAGAGGATTTGATAAGAAAACATTCAGAGGAACTTGTTTCAAGTGTGGAGGTGAAGGACATAGAGCATTTGAATGTAATCAAGGAAGTACAAGCAAGAGAACAAAGAACAGTGGAAGAGCAGCCTATGTGGAAGAAGAACCTGTTGGATCACCTAGTTCAGCTGGCAAGCTGGAGAAAGAAGAATCACTAGTGATGAGGATAGCACTATTTCAAGCAGAGACAAATGAAGAACCATTGCAGAGGAAGAGTTTGTTCCGAACCAGATGCAAATCAGGAGGTAAATGTTGTAAAGTTGTAATTGATAGTGGTAGTTCTGATAACCTAGTTTTAGAGGAGATGGTGACTAAACTGAAGTTGGAAAGATTGAAACACCCTAAGCCCTATCAAATAGCATGGATTCAGGATGATCATAAGGTACAAGTGAGTAAACAATGTTTGATAAAATTTCATATTGGATCTTATCATGATGAACTCTTGTGTGATATTATGCCAATGGATGTATGTCATATTTTGTTGGGTAGACCTTAGCAATATGATAGGAAAGCTATACATGATGGGAGAAAGAATACATACACTATAACATCAAATGGGAAGAGAATTACCTTGATTCCTTTGGAGGATGATCCTAAGAATGAAGTATGTGGGAATGCTAGAATCTGTTTGGTAGATGGAAGAAAATTTATGGATGGTTTGAGACATGAGAATATGTGTTATGCTTTGATTCCTAAGAAACTTGAAACATTGAAGGAGATTGAAGAATCACAATCGGAGGAGATAAGAGAGTTGTTGACAGAGTATGAACACATCGTATCAGACAATGTACCTGAAGGATTGCCACCTATCGGGAGTATTAGTCATCACATGGATCTTATATCAGGAGCTAGTTTGCCTAACAAAGAAGCAAATAGAATGACACCAGCAAAGAATGAAGAACTGAATAGACAGATACAAGAGTTGTTGACGAAAGGTTTGATCAGAGAAAGTTTGAGTCCTTGTGCAGTACCTACAATGTTAGCACCTAAGAAGGATGGAGAGTGGAGAATGTGTATAGACTCTAGAGAAATAAACAAGATCATAGTTAGTATAGAATTCCTTTACCTAGAATGGATGATATCATGGATTGTTTGAGTGGAGCAAGATATTTCACAAAGATAGACTTGAAGAGTGGATACCATCATATCAAAATTAGAGAAGGAGATGAATGGAAGACTGCTTTTAAGACAAATGAAGGATTGTATGAGTAGTTAGTGATGCCTTTTGGACTAACAAATGCACTGAGTACTTGGGTAAGCTTGTGATTGTATACTTGGATGATATTCTAATTTTCAGTAAGACAAAAAAAGAACATTTGCAGCACCTTAGACAAGTATTACAGAGGTTGAGAGAAAAGAAATTGCTGATAAACATCAAGAAGTGTAGTTTCATGAAGAAAGAACTAGTGTACTTGGGATTTGTGATTTCTGCGGAAGGATTGAGGATGGACCCTAAGAAAATAAGAGCAACTGTTGAATGGCATACACCGAAGAGCATTGGAGAGGTTAGATCATTTCATGGATTAGCTAGTTTCTACCAAAAGTTCATCAAAAATTTTAGTTCAGTTTGTAACCCTATGCCAGAGACAATGAGAGGTGACAGGAAACATTTTAAGTGGACATGAAGAGCAGATAAAATTTTTGATTTGTTGAAGTAGAAAGTGATAGAGAAACTTGTTTTAGCATTGCCAGATTTCAATAAGGTATTTCAAGTTGATTGTGATGCAAGTGGGAATGCAATTGGAGCAGTATTAAGTCAAGAAGGTAGACCTGTAGCATATTTTAGTGAGAAGTTGAATAATGCAAGAAGATGATATTTAGTTTATGATCAAGAGTTCTATGTCATAATTCAAGCCCTGAAGAAGTGGAGACTATTTGTTGCCTAAGGAATTTGTGTTGTATACAGATCATCAAGCTTTGCAGTATTTGAACAGTCAAGGTAAGTTGAATCAAAGACACATGAGATGGGTAGAGTTCATGCAGAGTTATACATTTGTATTGAAACATAGAAGTGGTAAATCAAACAAAGTTTCTAATGCATTGAGTAGGAGAAGGAACTTGTTGACAGAGATGAGAGTTAAAGTATTGGGATTTGATGAATTGAAGAACCTATATGAGGGAGACACTAATTTTGCAGAACCTTGGAAAGCATGTAAGGAACCAATTCTAATAGATAGGAGTAAGTGGCTAGATTATTTCATTCAAGAAGATATGTTGTTCAAAGGAAATTAGTTATGCATACCTAGAAATTCAATGAGAGACAATTTGATCAAGGAGAAACATAGTGGTGGATTGGTAGGACACTTTGGGATTAACAAGATAGTGGCTTTGGTGAGTGAAAATTACTTTTGGCCTCAGATACATAAGGATGTTAGGAAATTTGTGTAGAGTTGTAGAGTTTGTCAAGTTGTAAAATGGAGTAGTCAAAATACTGGGTTGTATAAACCTTTGATAGTACCGGAGAGACCTTGGGAAGACATAAGTATGGATTTTGTGATGGGATTACCTAAGACATAGAGAGGACATGATTCTATATCTGTAGTGGTGGAGAGATTTTCAAAGATGGCTCATTTCATACCTTGTAAGAAGACAACTGATGTAGTGCATGTAGCAGACCTATTTTTCAAAGAGATTGTGAGATTATATGGATTACCTAGGAGTATAATTTCAGATAGAGATATTAGATTCCTTAGATACTTTTGGAAGACACTTTGGAAGAAGATGAAGACATATTTGAAGTTTAGTTTAGCATTTCATCCATAGACTGATGGATAGATAGAGGTAGTGAATAAGAGTTTGGGAAACTTGTTGAGATGTTTGGTTGGAGAGAAGACAGGAAGTTGGGACTTGATTCTTTCACAAGCAGAATTTGCATACAATAATTTAGTAAATAGGAGTATTGGAAGAACACCTTTTGAGATTGTTACTGGAGTGAATCCTAGAGGAGTGACAGAACTAAGAGACATAGGTATGGAAGGAAAGAGAAGTGTAGAAGCAGAAGAATTTGCAGATCACATGAAGATAGTTCATAATCAAGTGAAGAAGCATTTGGAAGACATGAACAACAAATATAAGGAGCAAGCATATAAAAAGAGAAGACATAAAGAATTTGCAATTGGAGATGAAGTGATGGTGTACTTGAGAAAAGAGAGATTTCCAATTAGAACATATAACAAGTTGAAGATGAAGAAGTTTGGACCTTGTAGAATAATCAGAAAGTTTGATTCATGAAATGCATATCAAGTGGAGCTATCGAAGACATTGGTTATTTCACCTATTTTCAACATTGTAGACCTATATCAGTATCATGAAGCAGAGTTCAGTGGTAGCCTTGAAGAAGCAGTTACCGCAACAAGCACCAGAGCAAATTGAAGACATTTTGGATAGCAGAGTTGGATGCAACACTAGAGGAAGGCAATACAAAGAATACCTTGTGAAGTGGAAAGGCAGATCAGAAGAAGATTCATCATGGATTTCTTAGGCTGAGGTGGACTGTCTTGGTTCTCCCCCAGCCCCAACAAAGTGAGGGACTCACTTTTTTTTAATAACCCCAGATGTTTGATGCAGAAGCATCCTTGGTTCAAGAGCAATCTTTCATCAACCAAAAACATTTGCATTTCAGTTTGTTTGTAGTTTAGTTTGTTTCTTTTCATTTTTCAGTTCAGTTCAGGCAGTTCAGTTAGTAGTAGTTTATGTATTTTGGTCTGCATTCTACTACAGTTGCATTTCATGTCTTGTAGAGCTAGACTTAGCATCTAGATTCATTCATCTACATCATATCCAAAATTTAGAGCATTTGGACCAGTTACTAGAAAGTTATTGCTATCAGAAGATCGACTGTTTTCTCAAAATAGAGCATCCTGACAGTCTTAGATGATCACCTAAAGGAGAAGAATTGCAGAGTATTCCTCGATCCTTGGAGCATAATGACACATCATTCAATGATCTTTGGTTCATGGCTGACCTTTCCCTAGATTTGCACATCATTCCATTCATTTGTGGAGGTGTTCTACATCATTAGGTCTGACCTATCCATGTACACACATTACAACTCTTCATTGGAGTTTCTGATCTTCCTTGGCCAATGCAGAGGAATCTTTTATACCAAAGATGATATATATTGATGTAATAGATCCTTAGGAATGTAGTACATGATAATAGTGATAGTTGATAGTTTAGATTTTGCACGAAGGAGCTTCAAAGCTATATCTTGTGCATATTCTGATATTATGTAATCAAGCCCTTGATCCCTAGTTGTAAGCTCGTATGTTGCCAGTTGATCTATATTTGAATTCTATGATATATTGAATGACTGAATCTACATTTTTTCTATATCTTTGAGTTGTTTCTATTATGTTTACTCTTGCTGCACGGACTGGATAGTTCATTCTATGAACCCTTCTACCATGACTGCACCACCTTCAATAGGCCTTGCAAAAGATGTCTATCCAATCTTTCGCAAGGCCCATGGACGTGGCTACTATTCTTGAAGGTTTTCATTCTAAATCTACTAATATCAGTTTTCATTTCTTTGAACTCCTTTCTACTAAAGTTTAGAAGAAAAATGATGCCCTTATGGTTATTGTAGCTATAAACTCAACTGGGATAAAGAGAACCCTTATTAATAGTGGTTCTGGTCTTAATGTTTGTAGTTTAGACCTCCTTAATTCTCTTATTACTAAAACTTCCTCCATTTCTCCTTCAAATATAACCATCAAAGGTTTTGATAATATGGCTTGCCCGACTTTAGACATTATCACATTTCCTATTGTGTTATGCCTCGTTACATTGCCTACTGAGTTTCATGTCATGCAAGAGAGTCTTTATTATAATCTTCTCCTTAGTAGACTATGGATTAATGCCATGGGCGTAGTCCCCTCTACCCTTCATCAATCTCTTAAATTTATTTATAATGGTGAAGTGCTTAAGATAAGTGTTGATCCTAACCCTTTTCATTACTATCAATAGGCTAAATTGGGCCAGTACGAGAAGCCTGCTCTTTATTCTCTTCATAATTTTATACCTTCTACAACAAATTCTTAAGCACTATCATCACCCTCTATTGATGATGATGTGCATTCCTCATATAATGCATGTCTTGGTGATGATTGGGGCTCCTTAGACTTCACCCCCATGGGTTTAATGAATATAAGGTTGACTCTTCTCACTCTAACATTCACATATCCAACATGGATATGTATTCTGGTATTAGAATTGCTCCTTCTTTTCATGTAAACTTTTTTGTTGCTTCTTCTCCAACATGTGTATACACATCTCATTTTGACAAGGCTAGTGATGTTGATTCTCCTCCTCTCTCTAATTTGGAGACACATTACGGTATCGGATACAAAATTCTTTCTAAGCACAGATACAATGGAAATGGTCTAGGGAGCATGGAACAGGGAGTTAAGGTCCTTGTGGAACCTACACCACACTTACCTTATACAATGGGTTTAGGTTACCGGCCTTCTCCTCTATCCACATCCCCTCCATTGTATGTAGTCTATATGGCTTCTTCTTTTCAAAAATCAAACCTTTCTCCATAATAGAAAGGGTTTCTTCCTACTCCTACTTCTTCTCTTCTATCTAAACAAGAGTGTATCTTGCTAAGGCTTCTCAAGGCCCTCTTGATCACTCTTCCTACTCCTACATGCAAAAATCTTCCTAAATAATTCAACTGACACTTCATTTATGTACTTATCATCAAGTACTTGGTCATTCTACTAGTGAGTTCCAAGCCTTGAGAGACAAAATATAATAACTTCTTGACATGGGTGCTCTCACTCTTTTATCTATTGAAGCACCTATCTCTTCTCTACATGACAAGTGATATTTAGGATCACCTCTATCTAGTTTATTGTTCTTCCTCTTTCTTCCCCCTTTCTTTACCTTAAAATATTTGCACATTATACATGCTAATATTTTAAGGGGGCATATATTCTACTCACATGTGCATCCATACATGCACCTTGCTTTATTTTCACCCCTTGAGGTGTAGCTTATTAATTCACCCCTGTGGTGTGGTTTATTTTATGCTAATTGAAGAATTCAGCCCCTTTAGTGTTGGTGTTTGATAAGCTCCCTACGGGTTTAGTTTTTGATATACGCCTTGAGGCATTGGAAGCATATGATCATCTAGCATAATGTAGCTTGCTAGTCTGTGATCCATGTAGTCTATGAGCCACCTAGCATAATGCATCTTGCTAGTATGTGTGCCTCATACGACTTATCTTTACACTCATAGTTACCTAGCATAATGCAGCTTGGTAGTCTGTAATCCATGACATTATTGTTATTTACATGACCCTTAGCAATAATGAAGTCTAGTGTTTGAGTCATGTACTCTTCTTCACTCATATTGACCCCTTCCCTGTCTATTTGCATGTCTTCTCTCCTTGAAGCAATCGATTGACTCATTATATTCTTCTATCTTCATTTAATAATTCCTCTATTTGTCATTTTCTTTATTTTTTGTTGCATTTTGAGGATGACACATGGTATTGAGACAACCTTTTACATTGAGGTCTCTTTCACTTTGTTGACTCAAAATTTATCTTTTCTTGTTGTGTGTTTTTCTCCTCTATGTATGTGTTGTTTATGCTTATGTATATGTCTATGGTGCTTTGACATAGTGGTTTCACAGGTTTATGCTCTAACACTATTGTCTTGTAGGTTTTTGTTGTCTAATGTATTTGTTATGTAGGTTCTTAACCTCGAGGCTTGATTCCTCTACTTGAAGAGCTCTACATCCTCTACAGTATCCTTTTCATTCTTATTTACTTTCAGTACTATCCTTTTACTTTAGCATGCATATTCACGTAGTGCCATATGCCTGCTAAAGTGGGGGCTAAATGTATTGTTGTAAATTGTGCACACTCACAATTTCATGTTGTTTTTTGCACTCCTTTAGTGTCCATGCCCTTAGCACGTTTTAGGATCATTTCCAACCTTGGCCTTACCCTTGACCCATGAGATGTGCCTTTATGTTGCTTTGACCCTTTTTGGTTATCATATCCAAAAACCTATAAAGTGCCTAAATCCTAGCTCTATCCCAAGTTGACTAGAGCTTTCAAGAACTAGAATTGCAAAGACTTTAGCACTTGGCATGGATGTTTGTGTGGTGTACTAATATCCCAAAATCATCTGTCAATGTTGCAATCATTTTTAGAAGTTGTCTCTTAACTTGCATGATACGTTGAGATTTTCTTGATGCTTATTTGCACCCAAACAATCCCTTTCCCTAATTTTTTTCCTTTGCCCTCTCTATTTAAGAAAGTAGATTTGTCATTGCAAAGAATGGATCAAATTCACATGCTAGCAAAGCTCTATTGAAATCATCACTCACACTCTTATTCTTGCTAACTCCATTGCTCTCTTGTGCTTATTGTTTGCTTGAAATTATTGTATGTCATTTCATTGAATAGATTAAGTCATATTTCATTCATATATCTTGTCAATCTTGCTTGTCACTACTCAAACAATTCTAGATACACTTAGAATTAGAGCACACATTTTATTTTATAAATAAATCAATATCTCTGGTTGTCATTGAGATGGAAACACTGAAAACAAGGTTTGACTAAGGCAAACTCATATACAATCCAACCCTTTCTTTCCTATTAACGATTGCAGGTTGTGTGAGGAAGGATTTCGAGCACACAAGTGTTTGCTTTCTTCTTCCCTCATTTTCATCATTTCTTTGATTCATTTTATGCTATAATTTTTAGTTGTGTTTATCATTCTCAATACTCTATGTGATAACCATTGACTTTCGTGTCAATAGGAAGCTCTCAAAAATCATGCAAAGCCATCATATCAAAGATTCTATCTTTTTGCACCATACAAACTATAGCATGGCATGCATATGTCCATGCCACATGTTGTCATCCTAGACAGTGAGGCCATCTACCTAGTGACAGGTTCATTGTGATTTCACATTTCTATTTTTGTATTCCTTCCTATTAGTTATTGCATCAGTTTCTGTATTTTCCCATTTTCCCCCAGTATTATTAGTTTTTGTCAGCATTAGTTATCTATTTTTCATTCTAGTAGTGACAAAATGATATAGCTCGTATAGTCTATATCTTCCAAATTGGATAGTAGCAAGATACATGTCTTCATTGGCTAGTATCCTAATGTTTGATAGAAGGTCATTCTAATTAGAATTAGATTAGTTATAAGAATCACTTTTCCTATTAAACAAGATTTACTTTGGTTCACCATGTTTATGACCTATTTGGGTAGGGGAAAAAATAGAGTGAGGTAAAAAAAGGTACGAAAAAGATTTAGGATTGTCATCAGTTATTAAATAATATTTAAAATAAAGGTAACATTTTAAAATTTCTTGTACAAGAAAAATAAAGTAAACAATATAGATAAAATAAAATAATTCTTAACTAAAAGTTAAAATTTATGTGTCCATTTATGTATGTAGTAAATAAAATAAACTAGCATACTTATCTTTAGAAAAACCTATGTAAAAGATGTCAAGATATATCATTATTAAGGCACCTAATTTTTCCTAGATTTGTTATTAAAGTGGGAATAGGCACCTTGAGAATGATATCTCTTGGTGTCTTTTACATAGATTTTTAAATATAGGTATGCTAGTTAAATTAAATAAAACTAAATCCATTTCAATCTAATTATTAAATTAAAATAAATTAATCCATTTTCATCTCACTATTAAATTAAGATAAATTAAATCCATTTTCATCCTAATTATTAAATTAAAATAAATTAAATCCACTTTCGACCTCATTATTAAAATAAATAGATAAAACCCATCTCTACCCCATCATTTAATTTAAATTAAACAAATTCACTACCAGCCACTTCAATTAAATAAATAAAATTGAAATAAAGTCCTCCCTCCAAAATTTAAATAAAAACAAATTATTTAATCATAGCCATTCACTTTCACTAATAAAATCTCCACCATTCACATAAATTAAATATGATTAAATTAAAGGACCCCTTGCACATGATCTAATGCCCCAAGGGCATCTCCACTATCCATCATTCAATCTTAACAAATTCACATCCTCATGCAAGAACCTATAAGTACTTGACCCTCAATCATTCATCTTGCATCCTACATCCATATCTCATGCCTTCTACTTCATATGCTTATGTGACAAATACACCATTTGGTGAGGTACATGCTACCAAGATCTTAAAGATTCCAAGAATAAATTTTGCATCACTCATAAATCTTAACCATTCACATCCTCATGCAAGCCCTTATAAATACAACCCTCAATCATTCATCTCACATCCTACATCCATATATCATGCCTTCTACTTCATATTCTTATGCGATACCATTTGGTAAGGTACATGCTACCAAGATCTTGAAGACTCCAAGAGCAAAGTCTACATCACTCATATCCATGAGAAAATCCACTCAACAAAGGAGATATCTTGTTTGGTAAGGGGAGGTTTGATTTGATATTCTTTATGCTCAATCTAAAGGTATTTTGCTTGATTTAGAATAAGGATTTAATATGGCTTCAATCTCTTTTAGTTGATTCTACATCTAGCATCATACACTAATTATTAATCGAGTTGAGGCAATCTAGATCATATTCTAGAAAACATTCTATTTTCTATTGGGAATTAAGGTGTCTCAACCTTGGTAATTCCTTGTATTTTACATTGTATTTATTTATTATTTGCCTATTGTATTAATTGGATGCAAATCCTATGTTGTCATATTGTGGGAGTTGGCACGGTGATGTGTCATCCTACATGGCATATGACCACATGTATTTTTGTCCTCACATGAGGAGATAGGAATCCCACTTAGTGGTAGGAATATTTTGCCATGTGTCAACATCTTGGATGTTGTGTAAGGGAATATTGACCGAAATGGTCATGACATATTCCTATGACAAAGTTATGACATGTAAGAGTTGGAAATAGGAGATTCTATGACAGGTAAAGACACGTGTCCAAGAACATCTTTGAGGAAGGAATATTTCGGTGCCCCAAGGTGGGCTATGACTTGTTGTAAAAGAATATGTTATTTATAACATGTGTATGATAGATTCTCTTACAGTTGTAAGTTATGATAGCTATGACAGATTCTATGACGGTTGTAAGAGTTGTAGAACCATTTGTTATTACCCATTTTGGGAATAGGTGACCTATTTGGGATGGGGTGACCTAACAAGTGTTAGGAACATTCTACAAGGTTGGACAAGTGTCCATAGGCATGGATTTTGGGTCATGAGGCCATGTTGGACACCCATTCCAAGATAGATCCAATTTTGCCTTGTATATTCTATATAAACAGGTGCTTAGAGGAGGTGTGTATTACAAGTTTTACAAGTACTATTATGCTGTTGGATCATCTCTAGATACGAGTGTCGAAGACTCATGCAAGAGCATTGGCTCTATGTTGTATTGTAACCTTCATTGTTTACATAATACATTTGAGTTGTGTTTTGGAGTGTGGGGTTTTTCACCCGTAAGGGTTTTCCCCATGTATATATTGTGTCTTTCTTCTTCTGTCATACTTTCTTGTTTATGTGTTTGCTACAATATCTCTTGTTAGTGGGTTTAACATTGCTGTAATAGTAAGGATAAAATTGAATTTGCACTCTACTCCCTTCAATAGATTAGTGTAGGAAGCATTTTTTGCACACCTAGCTTCCTTTTGAGTTGGTATCAGAGCCTGACCAGTTTTGGTTCTAGTTGCTGGGTAGGGGTTTTTTGAGCTTGGAAGAAGTTGGGTGATGTTTATCAGGCCAAGTCCTTGGTAAACAAACTTTTCATGAAAAAGAAATTGTTCACTCTGAAGATGGAAGATGGAGGATCTATTGCAGACCACATGAATGCTTTCAACATGATCGTTGCATAGTTGACATCTGTGGGTGTGAAAATGGAGGAGGAGGATCGTTGCATGATCCTGCTTTGTTCTTTGCCAGATTCATGGGATCATCTTGTCATGGTTATCAAAAGCACCACTACCACCTTCAAGATGGAAGATGTGGTGTCCTCGCCATTATCTGAAGAAATGTTGAGGAAGGCATCTGAATTAGCCAAAGAGGCTCTTGTGGTTCATGGAAGACCTAAAGACAAAGGGAAGAAGAAAGACAAGAAAGTTGACAAGGGAAGATCCAAATCCTATGGGAGATACAAATCCTATGGGAGATCCAAATCTCCTGGAAAGTCCAAGGCTCTCTATTGGAACTATGGCAAGTCTGGGCATTTCCAAAAGGAATGCAAAGAAGAGAAAAAAAAGAAATCAGCCCCAAATTCAGATTCTGACAAGTCACAAGATGATGGTGATGCCTTCATCACAACCTGATGCAAGAGCATCCAGTGGTGTAAGGGCAATCTTGCATCACCCAAAAAAAAGATGTGTTTCAAAATTGTTGTTTTTCTTCCCATTTCTTCTCAAAATTTGTGGTTCTGGTCCCATAATCACTTGAATAATGATGTAGAACTTTCATTTTTTCCAAACTACTAAAAATATTAACCTGCTATTTTTAGAAACTTTGCATTTGGGCAAGGAATGAAGTCAAAATTTACAGGAAGTTACATAATGGAAATATAAGACCTTTGGTGAAGGAATCACGTGAAGATCATTTGTGAGCTGAAAGATATTAAAGTTTCTGTTTCCTGAAAAATACCTAAAAATTATTCAAATTCAAGTTTGAGGCAATAAACGGCCCCGTACGGGTCCAAAAATGGGCAAAACTGGCAGAGCTAATTCTTAGCACGTAGAGAACTCCGCGAGCTTTCTAACGCATAAAACGGTTTGTCAATCGGACACCCAGATCAAAAGTTATGGCTCTTGGAAGTTGACTTATTTTTAGAGGGGATGCAAATTTTGAAATTAGGTTGTTGACCACCGAAAAGGCTATTAATAACCATTTTTGGGAACCCTAGGAGGTAGTAGAGTTAATGGGGCAAGTGTAGAGTCAAGAATAGGTGGGAAAACAGAAACCCTAGCTGATTTGGGGGTTACAGAAGGCGGAAGATTCTAGAGCCTGGTGATGGTAGCTGTAGTGTGTTGCAGCCTGTGGAGGATTGATTCCTCTGATTGTAATTAAGCTTCTGTAATGTAATGAGTTGCCCAGATCAATAAAAGAAAGTTCTATTCTCTGTGTTCAATTTCTTTTATTGTGTGTTTTATGATTTACCCCTTCATCAAGTGGTATCAGAGCAAGGGTTCCTGAGTGTGTAGACAGATCGCCAATTGTGAGGCAGTTTGCACCAGGACCTGAACTACAACAAACTCCTTTGTTGACTTGGTGCATAAACTTAGGATTGTGTTATGGAGTCTACTAGTCTACTTTGTGACCATTGCTTGTCCTTGTTAGGAAATTCCCAAGTTGATCAAACCATTTCCTACATAACCCTATGAGAGATAATGATTCATAGACGCTTACATAATAAGCATAATGTAAAGATCAGAATACAAACCATAAGATAACACAAGATATACCTCAGGAAACCCTCAAAACAGAAAAAACCCAGTCTCCAAAAGCATCGACACTCTATGTATTATTCAATAATAAAACATTATAATACACTTACAAAGTATCATGAATATTTCTGAAACATCAATCTCCTCTAATGCATCCTCCATGTGTCCAAGAATGTAACCACACATCCCATGCCATGCTTCACATATGCACTCACAAGAGAAACTCAAATACAATGATAGCCCGATCAACCAACCAACCCAAACCACTAACCATGTGCTTTCTTTTATAGACTCAAGATCACACAAATACAACTTGTCGTGTTGGGAAAACCATGTGTCTCAAAACCATGAGAGCACAAAACCATTGACCCCAACATTTAATTCTTGATACTAAGTTTTCACTTTATGGTACTAAGTTTTCCAAATAATAATTAATTATTCTATGTCTCCCACACAAATAACTAACCCAATGTTACATACAACTTTGTACAAGTGGACCCAAATAAATATTTAATGTGTCTAAACACATCTCCTAGATGCACCACAAATAAATTTTTATTTTACATAATTAAAATATTTCATTCTTGTGCAAGGTGTACAGCACCCTTTTCCTAACATTATCTCACTTGTTGTATACATTGCATAAGGGTTAATCAATGAAATATATCAACATATCCATACGTGAAACCACATGAATCTCCAACCTACTCTCATGCTCCATCACTTGCAACAAAACCAAGGTGCCCACCATCTCAAGCAATAACTTTGAGCTCATCCTCCAACATGCCACCTATGGAAGAAAACAAACAAGACAAGGTGAAGATGCACCAATCCAAAGAATTCTCTTCTCTTTTTAGACTTATGGTGATTAGATTGTGACTAGGTTATTATTTATATATTAATTAGTGTGAAAATTGATATTTTTATGTGGAGATTGGTAAATAATTTTATTTTGGTCTTATTTTATTTCTATATATATTATAAAATGTGATTGCATTATGACTATTTAAACATAACATCATCACATTATTACAATTACTGATTTGGATACTTTTTTGTCCCCTAACTTGATGCACTCACCCATATGATAATTCACTAAAACCATGGTGGAAAATAGAATCTTGATGATGGCATGGAGTTTGTTGTTGTGTTGTTGATTGGTGTACCTTTCCTAGCCAAATGGTTCTCCATGGTTATTGTTTAAGAATTTGTTGGACTACCACTTGTGTGCCCTTGGGTAACACCTGCAAAAGGCATTGTGGTAGAATACCAAGGGAAATGAATACTTACCATGTCCCTAAATATAACATGTTGTTCAAGAAAGGGATTTAATGGATTGCTCAAATGCTTTTACTTCTCCAATTCTTTCTTTGCCCTTTCTAACTCTTTCTCTTTTTTATCTTGTTCTTTTTGAATCCTCTATTGCTCCTTTTTCTATTCCTTCTCTCCTTTGCTAAATTTTGTGTAGCTCATTTGCTTTCCATTGAAGTTCTCTTTCCATTTTGATTGCTCCTTCAAGTTTCTTGCAACAATTCTTGTAGCCTTTCTCTCTTCAAATTTTTCTCCCTTCTTTTGTTTGAATTGTTGGATTTATTTCTTTTTGTCCTCATGGTCCATTAATAGCTTTGCATAATCATTGATATTGATAATTTGAGATTGTCGAATAAGTCAAATTCCATTGTCAACTTGATGGTTTGGGGTATCTTTCACTAGATGAATAGGTAGTTTAAGGAACTGGATAATGTTAGAACTGCATTAGACCCCAATGATTGGCCAAATTCTTCTTCAATTTTAACTTGGTCATCACTAACATTTTCCTCCAAAACCTCAACTCCTCTTAATTCTATAACATCCTCCCAACTTCTTAATCTCCACAATTGGCATAAAAGTATACTAATGGAGATGCATTCATTGTTTTTGGTGGAGATGTCAAGGAAAGACTTTGCTCTTCATCAAAATTCAAAGGAATACCAAGGTTCATAGCCCCTTTCAATAGCAATGATGGTTGGGATGGCTTGGTGGGAAGACTAAGTCCATGTTCCTCACCATAATGCTGAATTGCTTCAAGGCAATCACTTATGTGACTTTCATAAACACTATTCCCCCTTGGAGGGTTTGATTGTGTTTTGTTGACCTCTATGTGTGGTACAAAAAAACTTGAAAGACTGAGAATATTCTCTATAGTAGAAGCCTCTTCAAGTGTAGTAAACTAAAATATGTCATTGGAACACATATCCTCCATCAATGCATCTAGATTATGGGGACATATACTTGTCCTCTTAAATATAGATTTTATGTTATCAATAGTGAATGTTTTTTAAAATTATAGGCTACCAAGTTATTCTAATTCTACCCTTGTAATGTCTAAATTGGGATACTTATTCATCCATGTTTCTCTTTCACTCTTAAAATATGAAGTTTGAATACCAAAAACACACTTACATCAAGTGGCTACATTTTATGAGATGTGTGGGCTAGTAGTGTTAGAAAGTCAATACCAAGTGATGTTACCTCCTCAATTGTTGTCAAAGTAACATGGCTTCCATGGCATAATCAATGCATCTATTAGTTGGTGAAACACCACCTAGAACTGATCTTGCAAAATGTTGCAACCAATTTATAAAAAGATCTTTTGTCATCCATGCAAGGGCCTAAGTAGCCATGCATGCACCTAGTTCACAACTAGTAATATAATTTTTTAGTTGATTCTTACCCTTAAATAAGTAAAAGCCTAGAATTCTTTGTCCAGAGCATTAACACAACATAGAACTGTGATCCATTCTCTACTTTTAGGTACTATGTAGGAAACACTTTCACTGCCTCTTTTGGAAAGCACTCACATTGCTCCATTTTGACCTACTTGAATACTAATCTCATCGTAGCTCCAAATCTTACAAGAACCATAAGGATTAGCATCATAAGCCCTTGATAAAGTTGCATAGAACATAGCCACAACTACAAGCCTCAAAATTTAGTGCACTATCTCTATCAAGTCCTTCAAATGTCCTCAAGCTCAAATTATGGTGTCACTTTTTAAACCTTGTCCACCAAGATTTATCTAGGATTCCATCCTTGAATGTGTTTGGCCTTGTTTGGAAAATATACATAACTTTTGCCTTTAGATTGGTTATTTCAAGGCCATGGCCAACTTCAACCATCTCCTTACACCATTCAACTATCTATAGCTCTTCATATACATTCAAAATCATGGCAAACCTTTCCTTTTTGTGGTAGTTAGGCCATTCAACCAATTTGTCAATGTTCTAGTAGGAAGTCATCATTTTCTTGTTGCACCCCTAGTTTAATATCCATTCTCTTCAACATCTCTCATGGCACCTTCCATATAATGTTTTGTTCATTCTTGATGCAATGAAATCATCTTTGATGTAACAATTGCTTTCACTTGGATTATTGCTTCACTTGGCTATGTAGTGGGAGTAACTTGAACATCTTCATCAAACTTGTAGCCTTACACCTCTTTTATGTGGAGGGAGTGTAGTCCATAATCTCTTTGCACTATTCCTAGTTCTCATTTGGGCCTTATTATGCATCTACAATGGTTGTGTGCATAATATGTAAGAAGAATTTTAAAATGATGCAGTTAGTATAACCTTTACTTCAAAGTTATTTTATTTTTGTAATGTCAAAAATTGCGTACCTTGTAATTTCACATTATGTATTGAACTCACTTTAGTGTTCATTCCCATAGCATGTTCTAGGACCACTTGGACTCAACCTTGGGCTATTTCCCTTGCACCGATGTTTGCCACGAGTTCATACTAGAGCATTATTCTCATCACTCTTCTCAATGCACATACCAACTTTGAGTTGATTCACCCTAGACAATAGTGCAATGTGTAGACATCTAGGTGATACGTTGGCATCCCATGCCATCACCATCTTGAAATATACAGTATTATTACATGTTGTTGCCTCATAATTTATCTTGACAACTGTAATGTCCTTGTGGACATGCTTTGCTATCTTCAGCCTACCTTGACCAAATCCAAAAGATAAGAATAATAAAGAGGCCTATTTTCATGGTAGATAGAATATTCCTTCTAGCTCTTTCTCTCCATCTTCAACTCTACAACTTTTAGCATTTTCCCAAGTTCTTGTTGTGATTGTACAAATTATAGGTTTATCAAAAGAATAGCTTTCTCCATAGAATCCCATACTTCTCACATGGATCCCTCTGATATTTCTTCTACAAATCATTGAAGGTATTTTTAGAAGCAGGCAAGTAGCAGATTGCTCCCTGAAGATATTTCTCATCCTCAAAGTCTAAATAATCATAAACATACTAGCAAATCTATTGGTGCTTTCTGTATCAAATTCTATTAAAATAATACATTTTGTTGTTTTATTTCTTTATCATTTTGTTGATCTCATTGTACAAGTGACCATGCATCAACAATATTCTTTATTGTTATTAAATATAATCCTGGCTGATCCCACAATAGCGGGTTACAATTGTATTAAGGAACAAAAATTGTCCAGGCGTTAAATTTTTTTTGGACAGGTTTGCTCGAATGGGGGTGTTCGTTAGAACACATAAAAGTAAACCATTTTTTTATCTTTTTTGCAAACCATTGGTGTAGACCACCCTTTTTTTATCTAATCTATAATTTAGGCCCAGTATCCCCTTTGTAGACCAAGGGGGTGCTCCTAGCACATTTTGTCACTGCATCTGTAGTCCTAGACACACTTAGGATAGGTGCACACACTTTTACCAATGTCTTTATCATTTGACTACTCATGGAGGTCGAAAGACCAAAGCAGGGGTTTGACCATTCCTAGCAAGCTCCTTAGTAGCCCCAACTTTCTTCTCTCTCTCTCTCTTAGAGGTAGATATCTAGAAAGTGCTCAACTGCAAGGAGGTCAAAGCAAGTATTTTTTTTATCATTTATTATATTTATCTACTCATGTCTCATTTGATTTATCTATATTATCTGTGGTATTACACTTGGGTATTACACAAAATTTAGAGAAGTTTGTCACATCCTAAAGATTTTGTGTATCATACTGCTATCATATGGACTACAGTGCAATGTGTAGACATCTGCACTATGCATTGACATCCTTGGTAGAGGGCTCTAGATTTTAGTAGGAAGTATAGTAAGGTCTGTTATTTATAAATCTATATTCTTTTATTGAAATTGTAATTTAGTTTCTTACAAATAAGGTCAAATACAACCTAGCTCTATTGAAATGTTAATTAGGAATTGAGTATAACTCTTTTCTAACATTACAATTTTAATTTAATTTAAAAAAAATATGTTGGCTATGTTTTGGTTTTACTTATTATTTTATTTATACTCAAATCTAAAATTTTACTTACTATTTTATTTAATGCTTATATCTTTATGTATTTTGTTTTTCTAATATTTGAAAATACTAGTTTATGCATATTTAATCATATAATTATTTTGAAAGTATTATGTACTAGAGCATAGATATCTTAAATACATCTATCTAAAAGATGTCGAGAGATATCAATGTCAAGGTACCTATATTGAAATTGCTATTGAGAATAGATAGGTGCCTCGAGATTGATATCTCTTGAGATGTTTTAGGTAGATGTATTTAAGATATCTATATACTAGTATTCAAAATAAAGGTAAAAAATTAAAAATTTTTGTAGAAGAAAAATAAAGTAAACAATGCTATCATTTTTCCCATTTGCATGACACTATGTGAAGAGATTTTAGGTTGTGTAGCTTATCTCTGGGAAGAGAACTTTAAGAAATTTGACACACAATTAGAGCTTGGAAATTTGAAAAGAATGTGAAATACATGAACTTAGTCCACAAAGGAATTAGTAGAGCTATCTTGAGAGTCATATGTATTAGTTTGATTATAAGTAGTTCGCATATGACTTTGTTGCAACATGTCTTATTTTTATAAACTAGATTTCCTTGCAACTGATAAAATAACAAAATTTTAGATTATTATACAACAAAATATGAAATTAGATGTGCTTAGCCATTACTTTCTGACTCAAGGCTTTGAATTAATGCATTAAAAAAATAATTATAGAGAATTGTTAGGATATTTTGAATAAAGAGAAGAATTTGTAGGAAATCAAAGATTTAGCCTATAGTTTAAATGATTTCCTTTCTTGATTTGGGCTAAAATTTTGTATGTTTTGATTTTATTTAATGATCTTGCCTTCTTTTTCTTGAATTTAATACTTCTCTATTAAATGTAAGACTATGATAACGAAATTTGATTGTCTTAGAGTTTTATAAGTGACAAATAGAACATTAGGGAGACCTTTGTTTAGCTAATTCATAATGAATATGATTCTTTTTGTAGTTGTCTAACCATGAGTGGATTCCTTTAGTAATGATGTGGTGCCACTTGGAGATGAGATTAGATTCATCAAGTCATTTACATTCTATAATGTCTATTCAAAGGTAATCTAGATCAATTTTAAAGTCACATTCTAATTTGTTGTAAATCTTTATGAATGTCTTCTAGATAAGGAATATAAGATGTGAGATCAAGTTTTTGGTTTCTAACAAAGTAGATGATAAGTAAATGAGCATTGGCTTGTTTTCTTGATAGCTATGAATCTTATGAATGAAGGTATCCTCTAGTTTCTTAAAGAACTTGATCTAATAAAATATTTTCTTGAAGAATGAGGAATAAAACCTAATTTTGAATTTAATGCCCATGCCTCTTCAAAATGACCAAAAATCAAATCTTGTTTGGAGAACATCATGAGGATGTCAAATTTATTTCTCTAATAGAAATTCATTAAAATGAAGGATTTTCTTTGAGAAAAATAAATATTGAAAGTAGAATGTTTGTTAGAATATGATCTAGATTGCCTCAATTGGGCTAAGAGTTAGTGTATGATGCTATATATAGAACCAAATGCAAGATATTAAATCCATGTCAAATCCTTATTCTAAATCAAGAAAAATACCTTTGGGTTGAGTATAAAGAAGTTCAGATCAAACTCTTACCTCCCCTTGCCAAACTAGAGACTCCTTTGTTGAGTGGATTTGCTCATGGATATAAGTGATGTAGACTTTTCTCTTGGAGCCTTAAACATCTTGGTAGCATGTGCCTCACCAAATGATGTATTTGTCACATAAGCATATGAAGTAGAAGGCATGAGATACAAATGTAAGATATGGAATGAATGATTGAGGGTTGTATTTATAGGTGTGTGCATGAGGATGTAAATGGTTAAGATTTATGAATGATGTAGACTTTTCTCTTGGAGTCTTCAAGTTCTTGGTAGCATGCACCTTGCCAAAAGATGTATTTGTCACATAAGCATATGAAGTAGAAGGCATGAGATATGGATGTAGGATGTGAGATGAATGATTGAGGGTTGTATTTATAGGTGCTTGCATAAGTGTGAATGGTTAAGATTAAATAATGGATGGATGGTGGAGATGCACTTGGGGCATTAGATCATGTGCAAGGGGTCCTTTAATTTAATATTGTTTAATTTATGTGAATCGTGGAGATTGTATAAGTGAAATTAAATGACTATGACTAAATGATTTGATTTTATTTAATTATCATGGAGGGAATGATGTGGGCCTATTTATTTGAATTTTGGAGAGAGGACTTTATTTAAATTTTATTTATTTAATTTAAGTGGGTGGTAGTGAATTTATTTAATTTAAATTAAATGATGGAGCAACAATGGATTTAATTTATTCACTTTAATAATAAGTGGAAAGTGGATTTAATTTATTTTAATTTAATAATTAGGATGGAAATAGATTTAATTTATCTTAAATTAATAGTGGTATGAAAATGGATAAATTTATTTTAATTTAATAATAAGATGGAAATGCATTTTATTTTATTTAACTTATCTAGCATACCTATCTTTAGAAAAATCTATGAATGATAGATAATCTTAGAAACCTCAACAATATATGCTTGTCAATGTCTCCATTTAATGACTTGAACTATTATAACTATCATCAAGGTAATCATTTTTTTCACCATGGGATGAAACCATCTCAACACTTAAGGGTTCATCGTATTACCAAAGATGGCAATAAAAAACTTCACATGGGTGTATAGTGATGAAATTGCAAGGCTCATGGATTGAACTTTAGTATCACATATTAGAAGTTAATTTTTGTTAAATCAAGATACACATGGTGATAGTGGCAAGAGGACATGGTGGGGATTGTTAGGTCATCAAAAAAAGGCTATAAGACATGCAAAAATTAGCTACAAGACATCCTAGATTTAAGTTTTACATATACTACCAACCATGAAAACAATGTAATAACTAGATGTGATGTAAGATTTAACCAAGTTTTACTTGTTCTGATGAGCCTGGAAGTGCTCAAATGCAAGCCATGTAAAACTTTGGATGTAAGAATTCATGCATATTCAAGTTGATAATGCTTGAAGTTTGTAATAATACTCAAGACTTGAAACATGATTTAACTACAAGTGTGAGAGATTTGCTTAACTACAATTATAGGGACTTTTGAGGTATTAAAATTGATTGAATGGAAATCATTTTTTATATTATAGACATGGGTGACCAAACAAAATATGATATACTAGTGGTCTAAGGTCTAGATACTAATTATTGGGTTGTCTGATCATGACACATGGATGCAGTCTAGTGTTAACATATTAGAAGTTAATTTTTGTTAAATCAAGATACACATGGTGATAGTGGCAAGAGGACATGGTGGGGATTGTTAGGTCATCAAAAAAAGGCTATAAGACATGCAAAAATTAGCTACAAGACATCCTAGATTTAAGTTTTACATATACTACCAACCATGAAAACAATGTAATAACTAGATGTGATGTAAGATTTAACCAAGTTTTACTTGTTTTGATGAGCCTGGAAGTGCTCGAATGCAAGCCATGTAAAACTTTGGATGTAAGAATTCATGCATATTCAAGTTGATAATGCTTGAAGTTTGTAATAATACTCAAGACTTGAAACATGATTTAACTACAAGTGTGAGAGATTTGCTTAACTACAATTATAGGGACTTTTGAGGTATTAAAATTGATTGAATGGAAATCATTTTTTATATTATAGACATGGGTGACCAAACAAAATATGATATACTAGTGGTCTAAGGTCTAGATACTAATTATTGGGTTGTCCGATCATGACACATGGATGTAGTCTAGTGTTAACATTTGGATTGGATCTGGACATGAAATGTGGACACTTTAGAGATAATACTCAAAATAATAGTGGACATCAAACCCCTGCTTAATAAAAATTAAACAAGCGCTAAACCAAATGTGAGTGAGTGGTTAAGGTGGAGTTTATAATGTTTTGAGGTCCAAGAATAGGATTAGACATGAACATCTCACTCAAGAAAAGATTATAGGGACCATGTGGTTGTCCAGACACTCGGAGTTGAAATTTGTATTATCTTTAACATGAAAACCAAGTGTATTCCAATTTATCCATGCTTAGAAATTTGTAGACTAGGCACTGATGGACACATAAAAGTGAGTGTATCAAGCAATATAAAGCTTTGGGGTCCATAGAGAGTTAAATGTCTTTATACATAAATGCATTGGTAGACAAGATTTTGTAGGCATCTTAGGTCTAACATAGCTCATGGGAATGAAATATCTTAAACTACAAACACAAATTACTAAGACAATTAAAGTTTATAGACATCTCAAATTTAGACATGAATGGTGAGAGACATAAAGACAAGCATACAAAGAAAAAAGATGGATAATCTAGAAATTGAACATAGTACCAAGATTTCCATGACTCCTAGATACAAACTTGAATTAAACCAGGCGTATACAATTATAGAACAATATTAAATATAAAGGTTTAAGCGTGACTTCAAACTTCAAAAGGAGGTACTCAAGGTCTTGATAAATTAGGCAGACTAGTTGGATGAAGAAGGTAAGGTACAAAATCATGGAAGACTAGGGAGTATCAATCAGGGATTTCAAGTAAACAAAAATGTCCTTAGATAACTTGTATATGTTATGAACAACAAATGTGATCTTACTAACTCAAAAAGATTAAAACAAACATGACCATGTATTCAAGATAAAATATTTAGAAACAAGATATTTAGAAGGGCAACCCTAGTTTCCATAAGGAAATTAAGGCATGTTGTGCAAGAAACAACAACACCTTTATGCTATCACCCAACTATATGATAGTTTTGTTAAGTAGTTTTCCCATGAAAAGTAGGTATATCCCTAAGAGGAGGTGGCTTAGCATGGAAGGTACTAGAACATGGAGATACATATAATACATTGGATAGTAGGTGAATAGGGTGGACACTCATCTAAAGATAAATCATGAGAAGGATCAGTAAGTCTACACTATCTTCAAGTACATTAGAACAATCTAAAAATGAGCAATAAAAGATTGTGCCAAATCCATAGATGAATGATAGAATAAACAAGATGAATTAAACAATTACAATCCTACACCACTCAAATGAAATTTAAATTTTCTAATCAATAAGATATCATCATGTCAAAATACTCATAATTAGCAAGAAAATATAACTCAACATGTAAGGATGCATCAATAGTACCATCAAAATCATGTAATAACTCCTCACTAAGAGTAATAATATTGTTATGTAATAAACATGGAGATAATGAAGTATTAATGATATATACATGAGAAGCTAATGAACAAACATTATAATGCATGGTCTGATCATTAAATATATCACTAGGTAAAATACCACCACAATTAGCCATATAACTAACATGAGATGAAAAAGAATGATCATCGTATAGCATCATCATGAATAACTAATGTTGAAGAGATTGCATCTCAATCCCTATCATCTATAAATGTAACAATAGAAGGTAAGGCTACTTCATCCATATCCATCATACAAAGGATATCATCATCATGAACTAAAGAGAGAGAAGGAAATTACACTCAAAGGTAACACATCATCATGCTTGTGCTCATCATTATCAAGTTAGTCATAGGAAGAGTAGAGGCAACATGCAAATCATGGATAAATGAAGTGAATGTATCTAAAAGAGAAGAAAAAATAATAACCATCTTTATGAAAGAGTGGAAAACACATACATGATGAAATAATACCTTCATTCTAGAGTATATATCCCCATCTATAACATAAAAAGACACAAAAGTATCAAGGGTGGAAGAGCTATAGGTAATAAAGCATAGAAATACCTATCAATATCTGTAACATAAGCACATGTATAGAGGCTAAAGACAATGGACTATGAAAATCAATGATGTAAGATGTATCAACAAATCAACAAACTAAGAATGGGTGGGAGGAATCAAACATAAATCAAACTATAGTTGATGGCTCAAACTCTAATAAAGATGAATCAATGATACATAAATAGGAACCTACATGCAAACCCTAATAAGATTTGATACAAATAAATACAATAAAAAAATTAGATCTAAAAACTTTAAGAAAGAAAGATACCTTAAGGTCAAAACCCTATGTAATGTAGGAATGTCAGTTCTCTTTTTTGTGTGGAAAATAAATGCTTTCAACATAATTTCACCTAGAATAATTAATCTACATGAACCATGTTAGTATTTTAAAGCAGGGACTAATAATAAATAATGTAATAAATATTGTAATTAATGGGGGAGTTAAACAAATAATCATAAGGTACTTAGCTCTCAAACTAATAAAGAAAAGATTGTCACAGATGTCACAAATCGATTCACCATTGTGTTAGGAAGTTTGGATTTGTTACACAACAATCTCATAATAACTAAGTTCTTTGCAAACTATTTAAGTTCAAGGTCATGCCTATAGATCTAATCTCTACACTAACAAAAGTAAACTCTAAGCTTGTGGAAATGAACTTGACATGTAGATCTAAACTTCACTTGCGGAAATGTTCTAGCTAAATTCTATTGATTGGAAAAGATTCCCCTTGATTTGATATTCTTGTGTCTACAAAATGGTGTTGAGAGACACTATTTATGAACTTGCTAGATAGTGATTTTTTTCCTTTGGTCAAGCCCCTAGGTAGATTGATTCAACGATGATGAACAAAAATTGAGGACAACAAATAGTCATGCCATATGATTTTAGGATGTTGATGTAACACTTTTGTACTTTTGCATATGATTTCTAGATGTGCTAGATAAATCTTAGACGATTCAAATGAATTAGGTTAGTCTTTAAATACACCACCATAGTGTGTAATTTAAAATAATTTGCACTTTAGTCGACTCAATAGCCAAATTTAAGAAATTCAAGCTTAAAAGTTTGGGGTTCATAGCCACACATGCAAAAATGACTTGGGTCAAATTGACACCTTCAAATCTAAGCCAAAATGGCGAATGATAGATTTAACAAGAGAATCCAAACTCATCTATATATAAACTAGTATATTTATATTTAAAAAATATATATCTAAAGTACGCCGAGGGATATCCTTTTTCATAGTTACTTTGATTTTCTCACTTTTTTGGTTTGTAATTTCTTTTTTGGTATTTATTTTTTAAAAAAATTAATTTCTTTTTTGGTTCCAGATAGGGCTTCAATTTGACAGTCGCCCTTGCCTGTCAAGCAATATTTTTATGATAGTTATCTATTCAATAGTGCCTTTAAAATGCTATGCCATACCTTAGTATAAGTCAATTATATAAAAACCAAATATATATATATATATATATATATATATATATATATATATCATCATAATTCTATATAATTTTTGACAATTTGTCCAAAATCTCTCCTTTCATATGATAGTCTTTTTAAAATTTCAGTTGTATTTTACAGCAAAAATGCTTAAATACAGCTATACAACTGTCAAATTTAACCCCTCGTTCTATAGTTTTCGTGGTTTTCTCCAGCTTTTTCTCCTTCCAACAATTTGCAATTTCTTTTTTGGTTTTTATTTTTTATTTTTTCCAATTTCTTTTTTAGTTTTTATTTTTGCCAATTTCTTTTTTAGTTCCAGCTTTTTCTCCTTCAACACTTTTTAATTTCTTTTTTGGTTGTTTTCTTTGATTTTCTTAAGTTTTATTTTTTATTTCCTTTTTGGTATTTTATTTTTTTTTAAAATAAATTTAGGTAGAAAAAATGAGTGCCCTCATCTCCACCCCATTGTGACTGTATAACGCCTCTCAGCGTAATAAAACTAGTATATTTATATTTAAAAATATATATCTAAAAGTTCTTTTTTCCATAGTTTCTTTATTTTCTCACTTTTTTTCATTTGCAATTTATTTTTTGGTTTTTATTTTTTTAATTTTTTTAATTTCTTTTTTGGTTCCATAGTTTTCTTGATTTTCTCTAGCTTTTTCTCTTTCCAACAGTTTCCAATTTCTTTTTTTTGTTTTTATTTTTTATTTTTTCCAGTTTCTTTTTTATTTTTTTATTTTTTCCAATTTCTTTTTTGGTTCCATAGTTTTTGTGATTTAGCTTTTTTTCCTTCAATGGTTTTTAATTTTTTTTTTGGGTTTTTTCTTTGATTTTTTTAAGTTTTATTTTTTATTTCCTTTTTGGTATTTTAATTTTTTTTCTTATAAATTTAGGTAGAAAAAATGAGTGCTCTCATCCCCACCCCGATGTGACTATATACGCCTCTCGATGTAATAAAACCAAAATAAAACTAGTATATTTATATTTAAAAAATATATTTAAAATATGTTGACTCACAGGGCTTAAATTTGATAGTCGACCTTGCCTGTCAAGCAATTTTCTTATGACAGTAATCTATTCAATGCTACCTTCAAAATACTATGGCATACATTAGTATAAGTAGATTATATAGAAACCATATATATATAAGTAGACTATATAAATTTTGATAGTTTGTCCAAAATCTCTCCTTTCATACGATACAGTCTTTTTAAAATTTTGATTGTATTTTATAGCAAAAATGCGTAAATACAGCTATACAATTGTCAAATTTAAGCCCTAACACCGAGGTATATTCTTTTTCCATAGTTTCTTTGATTTTCTCTTACAATTTCTTTTTTGGTTTTTATTTTTTAATTTTTCCAATTTCTTTTTTGGTTCCATAGTTTTCGTGATTTTCTCAACTTTTTCTCCTCCCAACAGTTTCCAATTTCTTTTTCGGTTTTTATTTTTTATTTTTTCCAATTTCTTTTTTAGTTTTTATTTTTTATTTTTTTTCCAATTGCTTTTTTGGTTCCATAGTTTTTGTGATTTAGCTTTTTCTCCTTCAACTATTTTTAATTTCTTTTTTAGTTTTTTTTCTTGAATTTTCTTAAGTTTTATTTTTTATTTCCTTTTTGGTATTTTAATTTTTTTTCTTATAAATTTAGGAAGAAAAAATGAGTGCTCTCATCCTCATCCCCACCCCAATGTTACTGTATAACACCTCTTGGCGTAATTATTTACCAATCTCCATATTAAAATATTATTTTCACACTAATCAATATATAAATAATATCCTAATCACCATAAGTCTAAAAAGAGAAGAGAATTCACCATTACAAATATCTAAACTAGTAATAGGGGAGAGTGTTGAGACATGGACCAGCTAGGACTCGAACCTAGGACCTTCCATACGCTGTTGGAGTGCTCTACCACTGAGCTACTAGCCCCTCTTGGACCAGTGCATCGTCAGTCCGGGTGTGGCTTATTTCCAACACCAACACCCCCCCTTAAGCCACACCTCTCGTGTGCTTGGGGCTCCTAGCTTGGGCCTAGCTCTAATACCATGTTGAGACATGGACCAGCTAGGACTCGAACCTAGGACCTTCCATACGTTGCTGAAGTGCTCTACCATTGAGCTACTGGCCCCTCTTGGAGTAGTCCATCGTCGGTCCGGGTGTAGCTTATTTCCAACACTAACAGAGAGGACCCACTAGTTGAACATCTTAACTTCATGCCTTTCAAAATCATATATGACAATTTCGAATCACTCCAAAAAATTTATAGCAAATAATATATTAATGTTAGGAGTTGTGAATGTTACCTAGATCAAATTTGTATAATACAATACAAATTTTTAATGATGAATGGTACTATACTTTAATATTAAAGTATGATATTATATAATTCACATTAAAAAAAATTGAGTGAAACGAAATCACCCACAGAAAAATCTAAGCTAAAGCCCAAAAAAAAGACGAAACAAGTACTAATTTTATATAGCTGGATCCACTGACTTGGTCCCCAGCTTATATTGTTTTTTTAGAGGAACTCAACAGCGACAGTGGGAGAGAGGATATCATTTTCTTTTCTTCACACGGATTCTGACGAATGAGATCCGTTCCTTTTTATTCTTAAATAAGCTTTATTTGGCTGGCACAGTACGTTGTAATTTTGATCTTAGTCGTGGAAAGTCTTCGAATATGTTGTTTTCTAGATTGTTTGTTTTTTTGTTATTCTTAAACATCATTCACTGTAACAATCAAAAATTAATTTTAAACCAATAAAAATAAGACAAATATTTACCACTTTTTGTGTAAAATTACTGTAAACTGTTTGACCATTAAAATCGATGATATTTAGGTAGAGTAATTCCCTCTTTAATTTTAAGAGCCATTAAGCAATGGGAAACTGCTTCGCTAAGCAAAACCCTTTGGTCAATAATTGTCTCTATTCTTCTGAAGAAGGCAGCAGCACTAACTTTGAGCCTCTGCAGACATATGATAATCATGTTTCTTCAAGTTTAGATGTCAATGGCAGCAATTGTTCCTCAGACAAAGATTTGTCTGCCCCTTGCCCTTGCTCTGAAAATTATAGTAAGATGGATCATGATTCTGAAGTTAAGAAAACTGCGATTCCAGAACAAGTGAGTGTAGGAGGATCAGTAAAGCTCTCTCATCTGCTAGCATTATAATTGGAGGAGGCGTTCGGCTCCCCTATCTCGGTTGAGAACAATAATATATGCGAAAAAACAAGAGAATGCTCAGAATTTGATGAATTCAGTGACTCAAGCTCTGATCTCTTCGATATAGATTTTCAAAAGCTCGAGCGCATTGATGGTGTCTCATTTTCGGTGCACTAACAAATTCCCACTAAATAATTTCTAGGGGGAATAAACATATGTTTATTTAGAACAACTGTACATGGTTTCGCTTGCATTGGCAAGTAAGTTTGATTACTTTGTGTGAATCTTTGTATGGTGTTTTTCCCAGCTCGTGACAATGTTTCTTCATTCAAAGTCAAGTTTGATTACTTCGTGTGAATCTTTGTATGGTGTTTTTCCCAGCTCATGAAAATGTTTTTCATTCAAAGTCATTTGACGGTTGGACCTGCTCTAATTGTAATTCTGGGGTTTGAATCTTAGTGAACCTTATAATTAAAGAATGTATAATCATTCTCATCAATTGATGTACAACCTTTTTTGACAAACTCAAAAGGTTTTAAGTTATTATTAATTAAGTTTATCATCAATTGATCTATAATTTTTTGGTGACAAATTCAAAAGCTTTAAGTTATTATTAATTAAGTTTATAGATTATTTATTCAAGGGAGAATATACAAATTTATAGATCAATATTGGTAAGTTAGCAAAGCAAGACATATACATAAAACAAATTTGACATGACACTAGTTGTCCTATGCTCACACCTTAAGACATGACAAACCTCTTCATATAGAACATCCTATAAAAGTGGCGTCCTATGCTCACACCTAAGACATGACAAACCTCTTCGTAGACAACATCCTTTTAAAGGGGTATCCTATGCTCACACCTAAAACATGACAAACCTCTTTATAGACAACATCCTATAAAAGTGACGGAGGCATAATCACTTGTCACATTTCTTTCCTTATCCACATATCAAGTTGCACTACATAGAAAGCATTATATAATTATACCCCCATGTCTCATGTACCTAGAGGAGAAATGTGTATACTAAATACACTCTTACCTCTATGTTTTGCATCACTTTGTGTGGATGTCATAAATTCTCACTTTTAGCACCTAATTTGGCTTTTTTGGTCCTCTCACTAACCCTAACCTTGAATCTAGCACTCTATTGTGCTAAATCTCACTTTGTATCAATGCTAGCCTAATTCTTAGGCTTTCTACCTTCGTGGACTAGGTTGCACCTATGGTCCCATCCCTTAGATAGAATTACATGTGTGGTCTAGCTCTTGATGATTTGAGCATAGTTATGCAAGCTTTTGGAAACAATGCGTTTTAGGAATTAGTGCATAACATAGGTTAATAAATAATGTAAGTGACTATGTAATAATAACATAGAATTAGATTGTAGAGATTATTTATTAGTTAGGAAAGTGGTTTGGGTAGTTAGTAGGTTGAAAGGCTTTACAAAGACATTGAATGTAATAATGTAAATTTCAAAGATGATTGATTGATTCATGTGTTTGAGCCTTTGGCTCTTCTTTATGTCTTGATTTCAATATGGTATCATAGTAGGTGTCTCAGACCTCTCCATTTGCCTTCCATTCAATCATCCTTCCTTCTCCAAAGTAGTTCATACAATAGCAATGCAATGACAACCACGTGCAACAACAATTATTTTTCCCAGCCATCATTCTTGCATTGTTTTCCAATAATTTTGCAATGCAAACCATGTGTAAACTTCTTAACATTCATCATCTATCTTCTCCTCTCTCCACTGTGTTCACTCTTTCCATTGTTTTCACTCCATTATGTTCACATTTTTTCATAAAAAAAATTAGAAAAATTAAAAAATCCAACACGAGCACCTGTGATTAAATTTGGTGTGGTTGGAGTGGTTAGAACAATGGATGAAAACATTTTGAGGAATGATTTTGTTTTTCATCGTCAATGGTAATTGGAAAATCAATTTTAGATAAAATTAAAATAGTATTTTGTGCACATTCAAAGCAGTTACAATGAAGTATTTGTTATACATTTGGTAGACAAAGACAACCAATACTAAAGCTAGTTTCTAGCCTTCTTTACTAGGCATCTATATATTTAGTAATGATTGAGATGCATTCTACTGGGGATATAGGGAGCATTTAACAATATTCATGTTGCATGATGTAGTGCACACACTTAACATATCTTATGTTCTTTTAAAAATAGATTACAAGTGCCTAAATATTAAATCTGTCAGTCAGTCTTAGAGGCACTTTAAGGTGCCTAAATCCTTTACAGATCTTTGCATAAGGAGTTATTTTGTGTAGTGCATAAGAGATTGAAGATTTGTTTTTTAAAAGATTTGTAGAAGGTAATTGGATTTTATGTTGTTTTGTAAATCTCTACACCTACATGAAGGGTCACATTGGGTGAGGGCTCTCATGAGCTCTGCATAGCCCAACTCCTTTTGCATCATTAGCAAAGCACCCTTTGCTTTGATAATCAACTCAACAAATCCTTTCACAAGTTGATCCCTTGAATCAAGCCTAAACAAAGTTCAACCCAACTCATTCTCCTTTATGGATCCTATGTTTAATACATCGTTGCAAACTCCACCCAAAGATGGGCAAATCTTTGTAAACACTTCGGTGTAGTTAGAGTGCTCTCAACTCTGCAATCTCTTGATCTCCATTTTGGCTCTTCCTTAATCCCTTTAATTGTGGTGAATCTCTCTCTAGTGATGAAATCCTTGACTCACCTTAACGACTTCAAACTGGAAGAAAATTATGAATGTATTGGAACTCGTAATACAATTAATGTGCTTTGTATATGTTAAGGTGTTATAAGATGTAAAATTTTTATTATTGTAAGGATTCATTATTGGTGGAAACTAACATCCAAGGAGACTTTCTATTGAGGGGGGAAATATTCAACTAGTGAAGCTCAACAACAACTTAGAAGATGGAGGGAATGACTAACCAAACCAATCGTCAATGCAATGCTATAATAAAAGTTCCTATGCTAGCACTAAAGGGGGGTGTTAGGAATTAGTTCATAACATAGGTTAATAAACAATTTAAGTGATTATGTAATAATCAAATTAGAATTAGTTTGTAGAGATTGATTATTAGTTAGAAAAGTGCTTTGGGTAGTTAGTAGGCTGAAAGGCTTTATAAAGCCATTAAATGTAATAATGTAAATGTCAAAGATAATGGATTGATTCTTGTGTTAAGCCTCTAACTCTTCTTCATGTTTTGATTTCAAATTGCATGAACCTTAACTTCTGCACTCTCTCCTCTCTAGCACTCATGTAGTTGACAACTCTTGGTGCCACCAAACTTGACAATGTGCATTTCTCATTATGCACTCTCACGCATGATTATGTATAAACCTTCTATCGACAAGTTTGGTGACTTCATCAAATCTACACTTTTGACCATGTAATAGAACACCAATTGTTAGGAAGAACAACTAACAAGTAGTTAGAGGGTTGATGGTTAAGGATGAGTTGTTACATTTTTAGTTCCTATTTTGAAACTACAATATCACACACACATATATTTATATATGTAGACATGTGTGTGTGTGCATGCATACATGTGTATCTATATGTATATATAGATATATGTCTACATATATCTGTATATATACATACACATGTACATGTACATATATACATATATAACTATATATTATATAATTATATATGTATATATTCATCCACCTCTCACATTAAGGATGATAACATTTATTGTATAGGTGTAGGCAAAACAATTTGAAGTGTTACCCCATTGTATCATGAGAATATTCATTCTTAGCCATGATATTTGTAACCATCCATTTTAACCTATTTGTTTTGTTTATGAATACAAGTAGCACAAATTTTCTAAATATGTCTACTTCAAATGTGCAATTTATTTACTGTCTTTTATTTTCCATTTAAATAATCTATAAACCCCATTTTTCACAAAAGTAATTTTCCCTAGACCACTTGGGATTTAGATAATTAGTATTAGAGAATTGGTTTCACTAGCTAGTACAAATGCATGCACAATAGAAAAAGGAAGGTTGTTCACTTAGTTCATCTTTTTGCTTATTGAATGCATGTTCCAACAAGAGCAAAATAGTGAATGCAAAGAAATTAAATTATAAGTGTCTTCATACATTTAGAACATGATCAATAATGCTATGGAAGCATAGTACCAAAAACTCTTTAAATAATTTGAGGATCTCATTTCTCAACTTGAACCTACACCATAACATGCCATTTGACTGCTCATTCCGGCACAACTCAAAAATCTTTTCAAGGTACAAATCAACTTAGACATACTGATATTCAAAGGCAATATTGGTGTCATAGTATTGGACATCTAGGTGTGACAACTAGGAGTAATTTTTCTATAAATTAATTCACAAATGAAAATATTTCTTTTACTACATTGAAGATGTCCATTGTGTTGTTTCTTGCACAACACACCCTATTTTCCTAGGAAAAATAGGGAACCCTCTTTTCCCAAGGAAAATAGGGAACCCTCTTTTCCTATGGAAAATAGGGAACCCTCTTTTGAAGTTTTATGTTTTGATAGTCTTGTTTAAGTTTTGTTAGTTGTGCTTGAGGTTAGAATTTCATGTCTTTGGTATCACCCTAGTTCTTAGTGAGACCCATTATTGATAACTAATCTAGGAAGATGATATCTTTTCAATGGATCCCACTAGAGTTCTTAGGACCTAGTTTTCTGTATCTAGTCCCTTAGTCTCTATTGTGTCTTTGGATCAAGTTTACTAATGTTTTGTTGCATTTGTGTTTTCATTGATGTCAACAGTGTAAGGTTTAGGATTAATTTCAACAATGCTATGATGAAGAAGGCTAGAAGTGAAGTTAACAGAGGTAATGTCAAAAGTAGCATAATGTGTTGATATGATGATCAATGTTGATGATGTCAAAGGAAGATTGTAGCAAAGTGATCAAAGAAGTTGTGAAAAGAAGGGTTAGGTGATGAATGTCATGCACTTTGCATACTGGTTATATCAGTATCATCTGTACATAGTTGTACCCTATCTTTTGAAGCTCTTGTAGAAGTGAAAGTTGTGAGCAGAAGAATTTGCTAACATGAAGACTCTTGTTGTTGTTATGTATGATGATGAGAATGAAGTCCCTGATGTGGTGAATATTGTATTCTTTGTTTCTAAGGAAAGGCATTGCTTTAGTTTTGAAAGAAAGTTTCAGGGAGTCCAAGGCACTAGAGTTTGCATAGAAGAAGCTCAAGATAATGCTCCACATTTCTCTGCATTTGAAGGTATGGCCTTGTGGTTTGGGAGTTAGATAGAGACAAGTATGAATTTTGTATTTGCCTAATTCCAGAGCTTGGAAGTTACCGCAGAATATTTTAGAGCTCGTAGACTGAAGATAGAGGTTCAGGATGGATGTAGACATGATGTGTCTGAGAAATACTCCACATTTCTTCACTTTTGAAGATGTGTTCCTACGGTTCGAAGGATGGTCAGTTATAGATGAGAAGATGGATATACTCAAGTTTTAGTTGATAATTTGTACCATAGAGGCCCTTCGGAGTCAGTAGAACAAAGACATATCATGTTGTTGATTAGGATTGTCTAGAGGAGAATGCAAAAGCTACTGCATTTCACTGTAGTTCATCTTTTGGCTTTGATGTTTGGAGGATGAGTTTATATATTTAGTATGATTATTCATTTTAGGTTTTAGATGTTGAGGTGCATCGCAAGTTGGGTTTTCAATATTTTATCTCAAAACCAGTTGTTTAGTGCTTGTATGTGATACTAGGTTTAGTATTTGTTTGCTTGCGCTAGAAAGAAATCATATATTTTAGAGAAAGGAATGTTTGAGAAGGTTTGTGGAAGTCTTATGTTGCTTATGAAGTGATCCACATGATGCTAATTGGTCTCTCTAGTACCACTTTTGGTCTAGAGCTATTTTATGGAATGAAAAGTGTTTCTTGGGCCGACTTCATGTGTTTTGATGATCCTGCCAGATGTTATGAAGTGTACACCAATTTGGAACAATGTGTTAAGGAATAATAGGTCTTGGTTATCACTCGTCTTGAACTGCATTAGTTTCCTACATCTTTTGGATGCCAACTTGTTGTTGCCATGCACATTTCATTTATACACATTTCATCTTGGTTGATGTGGGAGAAATGTTTTGTGATTTGTGGAACCTGGTATAAATGAAAGATCATGTTTGGTGTGAAAAGGATGAGGGTGTGAGAGTGTATGAGGATGTGTGAACGAATGTGAAAGTGAGTGAGTGAGTTTTTGAAGGTGTGTTGAAGGTAGCAATGTTCATGTTGTAGAGAAGTGAATATTTGTGATTGAGTGAAGTGTGTGGAGGTGGTTGATCAGTGAGATCTGTTGAAGTGTGAATATGTAAGTGTTGATTTGATTGTATTTTAGAGAGTTTGTCCTCCCTTAGGTTGAAGCCCCTAAAACTTGTTGTAATTTGTTCTTATCTTTATTTGTGAGGCTAAATTTGGACAGTAGATCCAAGCATCTTGCTCATCATGGTTTTTCCCTTCTTGGGTTTTCCATGTAAATCTAATGTTATGGTTGAGTGCTTATGTGTTGTGATTTAATTTGTTTAGTTTGTTGATCACCTGTTTAAGGCAGTAAGAAGTTTTTGTTGACAAAGTTAAATTGGAATAAGTTTTGGTATATACTGATGCACCCCCCTCTTGGTATATCTTTGTGTGAACTAACATGCTTAAATTTTGTTTTAGGAAATTGGGTCAAATTTGTATGTGTTTGGCTAATTCATATTAAAATTTGTAAAATCAAGTTGTTTAGGTACTTAGTTCTATTGGCAAGAGACACTGTGTGGCTTCATGAGTGTTGTCATTGATGGCAACAAAGTCCATTCCACACATCCGCAGCACAGGACATGTCTATACCAGAAGTCAGATTGAAGAGTATCTTGGTCCGGTGAGCAAGAACAGAGCATGCAACAAGGTCTGACAATCAGGTCCAGATCTCTCAAAGGATGTATCCCAGCAAAGTGCGGACTTGGGGAAGTCAACAAGAGCATCATGACTACTACATTCCAGAGATTGAGCCTCCGGTGGTGAAAGAGTGAAAAGATATGAGCATAAGTGTTGGGTCCCTGATAGGCAAAGTAGATATGACCAGCAAAGCATCAGACCTTAATCTGAATGAGAAATTGATGGTGATCAAGTTTCTTGAGGAATCATTCATGGTTGGCCGACATGATTGATGACTTCTATAACTATCTTTTTGATATGCATCACTTAGTAAGCATGGATTCAGCCGACAGACCAGAGTTTGGAAATATCGTGAGTTTTCTGGATGTCGACTAGGAAGATGTTGAAATCCTTGATGCAGATTTATATACCAGATTGATTTCGGTATGAAGGTGTGTGTGGTATGTTGTGTTGTGTGAAGAAAAGTAGAGAGTAGTGTGGAAGCAGCAATACAGGTCTGGTATGTGACAGGACAAGAGCACTAAAGAAGAGGAAGAATGAAGTGCAGTAGATCAGTGTATTGAGCCTAACCGGAATTGAACCTTAGCATATGTGGATGCTTCTGATCAATTTGAACACCTGGTTACATTCTATATACCTTGTAGACAGTGAGTCTCTTGTAGGCAGTGAGCCTCTTGTGAGCAGGGTGCTCAGGTAGTGAGCCCTAATTAGCAAGTGCCATTTTTGTACTTCTTATTCTTTTAATAGAGAATACAATCTTAGGTTAGTCACCCCGTGGTTTTTCCCTTAACCAGGTTTTCCATGTAAAAAACCTTGTGTTATGTATGTTGATTTCTTTTCTACTCTCATGATTATGTATGGTTATTTGTTTTGATGCTGCACTAATTGTTAAAGAAGAAAAGAAAGTTGAATATTTAAGATTACTGATTCACCCCCCTCTCAGTTATCTACCTTGTTTCCAACAATTGGTATCAGAGCTAAGTTCTTCCAAACAGAGCCTAAGAGCTTGAGGAAGATCTGGGAATCTCAATGGATATGTATGGTATGAAGGAACAACTTCAGTTTGCCCTAAATGATCTTGAGCAATCTCACTCTGAAGTCAACAAATTGAGGGAAAGACTCAAACAAGCTGATGACTTCATAAATGAACTAAAAGGAAAACTAAGTATCTCTATGAAAAGAGAAAGGAAGGACTTCAACAATTAGCAAGTCAAAGTGAAGCCAATAATACCAATGAAGATCTGAATGAGAAAAACAAGTTATGTGAGAAGCTGTCAAAAGAGGTCATTATGGTAAGACATGAAATGGAATTAGGGTTATGAAATTCACCCAAGAAATTGAAGATAATCTAAAACAATCTCTCAAGGAAAAGTCAGAAGACTACCACAAAATGGATAGAATAATCAGGCATCTAGAATCTAATCTTGAAGAAGCTAGAGATAATGAAGAACAACTTGAGAATTAGATAGACACTCTTAAAAGGGATCTTCAAACAACAAATGAATACAAAGAGAAATTCAAGATAAGCTTTGATCAACTTGAAGTTCTTCTTGAAAGCCAAAAGAGGGTAGATGACAAACATGGCTTGAGATATGAAAAGGGTGAAAGCTTCGGATCTGGTCAAAAGAACTCTAGATTAGGAAATCCAAGGAACAGGCCTAGAAGACCTTCGGTAAGGCAACCAAATGCTCAAAGATATCCATCCTTCAATGGATACTGCTACAATTGTAATAACTTCGGTCATAAAGCAAATTAGTTCAGAAGAAGAATGAATCAGACTAATTCATCCTTCTCTGGATAGTGTTTTAACTGCAAAATGTATGGTCACAAATCTCATGAATGTAGAAATATGTAAATAAATAATTCATTCAATGGTAGATGCTTTGCATGCAATAGAATGGGACATATGGCTAATCAATGTAGATCAAGAGGATACCAGTCAAATATGCAAAGAAATGTTGTTTGCTACAATTGCAATAGATCTGGTCATATTGCCAAATTTTGTAGAAGTAAGAATCAGAACAAAACTGGTCCAGTGCATCATAACCAAAATCAAGACAAAGGAAAAGGAAAAGTGAATGCGGTTGAAATTCAAAGGGAAATGAACAAGATTTGGGTAAAGAGAAGTATAGAAAATGTTGGGGATGGATCCGCACTAGAATCTGGTGCTGATATTCCTTCCAGAAACTAAATAGATGAGCTCTGACTCAGGGGGAGTCACAAAGGAAAACAAATTCCCCTAGCTAGTCAATTGGTTCTTGAAATTGGCACATGGAAAGTTGTGGATTAAAGGGTTCTCAGAGAAATATCTAAATAAGCCTTGGTAAAAAAATATGAAAGATTCGCAAGCAGTTTTGAAGAGGTTAATCATCCAAGATTGATCCAGTTTAACAGTCATCTAGTAAAAGTAGGATTCCCACAGTTAGATCTGGTATGATTTAACATTCAAATATCTTGATCTGTGGATAAATGGAATGATTGAAAAAGGGAGATAGATTGTCATTTATCACCAAGAACCATTCTAAGTGCATCTCAGTGATCCGAAAAGATCTCTCTTAGAACAAGGAGAATAAGGCAACCATAATGACTTAAGTTGTACATTTATTGCAATGAGGAATTAGGGTTTGCACAACAATATAAGGGTTCTTTTGTTCATCATTTGAAAATTTGCATTTAAGAAGAAGAAAGAAGGAGCTCTGCAACAAGATTGCCTCAAACCTCTCGAAGATCAACCGCAGAAGTTGATTCAACCAACAATCTTATCTAGCTCATATCGTGAACCCTAGAAGTGTAAAAAGGTATTTTCACTCTTGAATATCTCTCTCTGAATCTTTTGAAAGATGGCTACTCTGAATGTTGTCAAAATCACCGATAGGCCGCACCCTAAGTTTAAGAAACATCCTTACAAATCTCTAGAAGTGGATCCCTTAGGCGCCTTTTCTAGCATTCCATATGGGGTTTTGCATGTAGAAGATGTTAGGGCATACATTCATGCAAATATTGAGGAGTTTGGGGAATCCAAGCTGATGGATATCTATCACAAGCAGTTAATAGATGAATCATTTGAACTCAAACCTCAGTACAAGGCCATCCGGGATAAGCATTTTGGACATTGCATCCATTTCCCCTATTTTACAGAAAATGAATGGGTCTGGTATGTTCTGAGCAAAATGCATGACAACTTCATGTGGTTGATGAGACCATTTAAGATCACAAAAGATGCCATTATGGTGGTAACCGGATTGTACTCATCCAGTGGGTTACCTGCTCTCAAATCAGTCAAAAACAAAACTATAAGTGAGGCTACTGGATCAAAATTTGACAAGAGAGCAATGACAATAGAAGATATCACTGATCTAGATATCAAGTTTGCCTCTATGATAATTGGCTATAAGATATATCACTCTAGCAGGGAGAATTCTGTATCCAGAACTGTAATTTATACTACTAATCAGATTCTAAGATAGAATGCAGATTATGATCTTTGCGAGCTTCTTCTAAGCCAATTGTTGGAAAACTTGCAAAAGATCAAAAAGGACAAGAAGAACTCATTCAAATATGGTGGCCTGATATTAGGTCTCTTCTTTTACTACATGAATGAGCTCCCTGGATCCAGTGGTTGGGTATGGAAAAATGATAGACCAGTTGCCATACAAATCAGAGATTACATGTATGGGATTGGTGATGCCAAGGCTCAAAGCACAGCTCTCTGGGGATACTTCAAAAATTTCCAAAGTATGATATAGGCCAGAGAAAGAATTCCCCAATCCATGGTTGAAAAATACAAGGATACATTGTGCTTTATGGTAGACACTACTCAATGCTTAATGGAGGCAGTGGAACCTAGGATAGTCTGGATTATGCCAATGGGGTATGAGGTGGATGAGAAAATTCTGGAACTACATGTCCAACACCTACTAAGTCATCCTAAGGACCTTGAGGTAGAAAGGTTTGGAACCTTTGAATAATTGAGTGTGAAAATTCATGTTGAACTAAGACAACCGGAGATGAAAAGAAAAGTGAGAAGAGAAGTAGAGGAAGTTGCCAAAAGATATGGCATTTCAAAAGAAGCACTCGATGCAAATAGAAAAAAACTAGAAAGAGCAGAGAAAGAGAAACAAGATGTAGAAAAAGAAAGTGATCCGGTGCAAGCCCCCTCCTAGACCAGATCCTCCAAGAGCTCTGCACCTGCCACCTCTAAGAGCCCAAAAGCATCAAAACTGGAAGCCCAGATATTTCAAAAGGAAGAGAAGAGAACAAAGATAAAGGCCACAAGGTCCTATACAAGTCAGAAGGATGATGAAGAAACTAAGACCGATGAGGAAGTCAAGAAAATGAAGAAGAAGAAGAAGAAGAAAACATCTGGTGAACCCTCTACCGATCATAGCAAGGAAGAAGAGGCAGAAGAGTTTGTTGAAATGCCCACTCTGTCCATTGATGATATAGTCAAGGCAGTTACTGTGGATGGGAATCTGCAACCAATGATAGAATTCTATGATGAGTATAGTGACGTAGATAAAAGGATCTTCGAAGAAGCTACAATTAAGTACTTAATCATATATAATAAAGCATTCATTGAAATCATTTCTGTAATCCCCAAGAGTTTAAAGAAAGTACTTGAACTAAGAAAAGATAATGCCAAGGAAAAGGATATGGAGATCTAGGAACAAATAGCTATTCATCTCTATCCTTCCATCACTCCAAAACAAATGAACATGATCTTCAAGGATTGCAAGGATGAGTTTTGGAGCAAAGCTAGAATGAACAAGCTTATGCTCAGAGAGACTGATTAGGTGGCAAAAGAGATTGAAGACATCCTCCAGAATGCCTATAAAAGATTCAATCTTCCTATTATAGAGGACATAAGTGATGAAGCTTCTACCATGGATGTTGAAGGATCAAGTGCATCTAAGGAAGATTCTACTGAGAAAGCTGCAGAAAAGTCAAAGGAGATAAGTGAAGAGAAGACTAAGGACTTGGATTCCTCTATTCCAAAAGAGGAAGTCCATGAAGAAGTAAACATCTCTCTTCCGGATCCCCCAGCAGACTCCGAAATTGAAGGAGAAGAAAGAAATGAAGAGAAAAAGATCAAACAGAGAAGACCCCAGATGATAGTCCTAAGGCTGCAGAAGGAGAAAAGACTCTGTCTCCGGTAAGAGACACTGCAGAAGAAGTTAAAGACTTCCTGACAAAAGAAATGATGGAATTGGATGAACTAGAGATGTTTCAAGGACCACTCAATTTTGACTCTCTCTCTGGTCCAGACAATGAAGGTAGCATCTTTTGCTCAAGGTAAAGCAAATGAAAAACTTTTGAAGTCTCACATGGAAGACTGTGAGCTAATAGAGATTGCTTCCGGTGTGCTAGAGAAAATTATGCCATCCTTTCAAAAGGATCTTTTGGCCTCCTCATCTAGTATTCTGAAATCTCTTATTAATTCTGTTAGCACACATTTTGATTCTTTGGAGAAAGAAACATAAGAGAAAGTCCAAAAAGATTTTTTTGGGTAAGAGATTCTCTAAAGTATAGGGGTTCATAGCAAATGATAGGAGAAATCTAAATATTGGAATAAAGAGCTTAGAAAATGCTCTTAAAGATGGTGGAGATCTATACAAATTTTGTCTATCTTGGTTTACCGTGACAGCAAACATTACCAAGAAGGTGGAAGAACAAGAGAGCAAACTATCAAGTTTATCTCAAAATTTTGATCCTCTCACCTCTTCCATAATGAATCAAGAATGTCAAACTATTGCAGCTATAAATAAAATAAAGAAGCTTGAGAAGGAGAAGAAAAATAGAATAAGCAGGCTAAGTGAACTAAGAGGGATAATTATCCCTAAGTTAGAGGCAATGCATGAGGCCCTAACTGATGCCCAGACCAGTGATCCGGTAGACTTAAAGTGGGTAGAAGCTTTTGCATTTTTGCTAAGTGGTCATATTTCAATCTTGGATAGGATGAAGTAGAGCTGCGCAATAGAATTTGTCCAGTTGAAAACAACTTTTGCGGATATACTTAAGTATATGTAAGTATGACTTGTATATATACTTATGCGACTATGTATAGGTTAAATTTTGCAAATTTTGGTGTGCAGGTTGTGCTCTTTTCCATTGATGTCAAAGGGGGAGTGAGAAGCAGTGAAAAATGTGGAATCTAGCTAAGGGGGAGCTCCGAAAAAGTGTACATAAGAATAGAGCATTAGCCAAGGGGGAGTGTGCTATAACACTTAGTCATTTTTCACTAAGTGTTGCCATCAATGCCAAAGGGGGAGATTGTTGGAAAGAGACACTATGTGGTTTCATGAGTGTTGTCATTGATGGCAACAAAGTCCATTCCACATATCCACAACACATGACATGTCTATACCAGAAGTCAAATTGAAGAGTATCTTGGTTCGGTGAGCAAGAACAGAGCATGCAACAAGGTCTGACAATCAGGTCCGGATCTCTCAGAGGATTTATCCCAGCAAAGTACAGACTTGGGGAAGTCAACAAGAGTATCATGACTACTACATTCCAGAGATTGAGCCTCTGGTGGTGAAAGAGTGAAAAGATATGAGCATCTAAGTGTTGGGTCCCTGACAGGTAGAGTAGAACTGACCGGCAGAGCATCAAACCTTAATCCGGATGAGAGATTGATGGTGATCAAGTTTCTTGAGGGATCATTCATGGTTGGCCAACATGATTCATGACTTCTATAACTATCTTTTTGATACGCATCACTTGGTAAGCATGGATTCAGCCGACAGACCAGAGTTTGGAAATATCTTGGGGTTTTCGGATGTCGACTAGGAAGATGTTGAAATCCTTGATGCGGATATATATACCAGATTGATTGCATTATGAAGGTGTGTGTGGTATGTTGTGTTGTATGAAGAAAAGCAAAGAGTAGTGTGGAAGTAGCAATACAGGTCCAATATGTGACAAGATAGCAGCACTAAAGAAGAGGAAGAATGAAGTGTAGTAGATCAGTGTATTGAGCCTAACCAAAACTAAACCTCAGCATATGTGGATGCTTCTCATCAGTTTGAACACCTAGTTACATTCTATATACCTTGTAGACAGCGAGTCTCTTGTAGGCAATAAGCCTCTTGTGAGCAGTGTGCTCGGGCAGTGAGCCCTAATTGGCAAGTGCCATTTTTGTACTTCTTGTTCTTTTAATAGAGAATACAATCTTGGGTTAGTCACCCCGTGGTTTTTCCCTTAATCGGGTTTTCCATGTAAAAATCCTTGTGTTATGTGTGTTGATTTCTTTTCTACTCTCATGATTATGTATGGTTATATGTTTTGATGCTGCACTAATTGTTAAAGAAGAAAAGAAAGTTGAATATTTAAGATAACTAATTCACCCCCCCTCTTAGTTATCTACCTTGTTCCCAACAAGTTCATCGTGAGGGAGGCCTACTCTTGTGAAAGTTTGAAAATTCTAAGTTAGAGAGTGAATTCTTTCCCTCTAGATAGACTTTTAGGCTTTCATGAAATTGTGTAGTTGTGTAGTCATTGCAAGATTGTATAGAGATCCTAAAACCCTATGGATTTTGGTCATGGAAGAGTTTTAGAAATTTTTTCACCTTTGTAGTCTAAATGAAAAATTTAATTAGAATCTCAAAACCTTTCCAACTTTTTTCTTCATCAAAGAGTCACTTTTTATGAACCGTTGCAATTGTTGTAAACTTATGACAAAATTCTAAAAGATCAACTATTTGTATTAGGTGGACATTCAAACTTTCCCTATAGCTACACAGTTGTTGCATACTTACACGTAATCTATGAATCCCCACACACCTTCCTTGTGTAGAGTTTATTTTACCTTTTGTAGTTATTTTCTACTTGTGTGTAATCCTTAGATTCCCACTAGATTATAAATCCATACTTCTAAGCTACCCTTGTAATTTCAATTGCATACTTGCTTCCAAACCCCATGAACTCCTTACATGTTATCAAATTTCAAGTTATGAAGTTCCATCAAAATTCTATGAGGATAACTATTGCACATTGCAAGATGTCTTCAAAACTCTAAAAAATCATCCAAATTTACAAATTGTAAACTTACTCTAAAACATTGACAAACTAGTAAAGCTATAATTTGCATGATTGCATAGAAACTTTGAAAGTCCACCATTGAGAATATATGCAAGATTTGACAATTTTAACAAGATTTGATTAATCTAGAAGTTCTCACTAGGCATCAAAGATGATTAGGGTGTTTTGCATTATTGTTATCATAGTGTTGGTTTGTTTAGTGTGATATTTAAATTTCATGTTCAAAGTTTATAGTTTTTAATGAAAGAATTTGATATTTTAAAGTCTTCTTTGCCTATAGGTCAAAGGTGTGAAAAACATGGTCAATCATTTCTAAAGTCAAGGGAAACATACAAAAATAATATTATTGTTGAAGCAATGTTGATCAAAGATCTGTACAAACTTATAATATCAAATCTTGAAATTCTATCTTTAATAAAGAAATGATGGAGAAAATGAAAAGAGAACCCCTAAGGATGATGCCTTGCCTTGGAATTTGTGTCATTATAGCCACAAAAAAAACAAAATAAACACATATCTTGGGATTTAAGGTCCTATGCCACATAAAACAGGGATGAACTTATCTAGGGACTTATGCCACCTTCTTTGTCACATAAAGATTTGCCATATGGAAGAAGTTTGTTACATGGAAAGACACCCACCACCAAAATTAAATGAATGTTTAAACCCTTAGATCATGAAAAGGAAGCTCAAATATGAGTGATTAGATGCAATTGGACATTTATTATTTGTTAGTAAGTAGTCAATATGGGAAGCTCCCCCTTTTAGAGATGATATATAAATAAATAGTTAAAACTCTTTAGAAGGGTTGGACAAACTTATTTTTCTTAATACAATTTTATACTTGCTAGTTATTTTCTTTTTCTAAGCTTTCCAAATGTTAGTTCTACTTTAATGTATGTACTTTTGAAATTCTATTGAGTATGATGAATTTCCACGTGCATTTTTAATGAAAATAGCTCATATCCAAGGTTGTGAATAATTATGTGTTTGATTTACATGTGTATATAATGGTCTTCTAAATGTTTATTCCTAGTCTAGTTATCCATAGATTTATTCATGTGTTATGTTAGTGATTGTGTGTCAAATAATCAAATAAGGCTAGCTTATCAAGGATTATCTCTTCAACTCAATTCAAACTTCGCGTCATTGTAATAGGCTCATTTTTTTTCCTTTTAATCTTTTATCTTTGTAATTTTTATATCTATGGTTAGATTGGGATTAGAGTAGGATTCTAACTTTAATATATAGTTTTATATATCTTTATTTCTTTGATTGCAAGTGGTTCCATTTTTTATTTTAACTATGTAATGATTTATGAATGCAATGAATGAAATTGAATCAAATAAGTTTACATGTTTAATTATGAAAATACTATTGTTTTGTACAATAACTATCTTCTTATCTTATTTCACTTAGATACATTATAGGCCCCTTGAATTGGAAAAACATTACATTAGTCATTGAGTTAACTTGCATGGCCATGTGACCTAAGGATATAGACCTTGAGAAATATAATTTCCTTTCAAGAGAAGTAGAGCACATCTATATTTTACTTGAGTTAAGATGTGCACATCGACACATTACAGTATCCCACTTGTGGCATATGCTTAACACTTAACATGAGAGGGGTCATGATCTAATTTCGACATGTAACTCAAGTTTTGTAGTGCTTTTCAAGAAGAATAATACCCCCTCAAACATTTTAAGGAATAGTATATGAAGTTTTAGTAGTTTCAACAACATAAAGAGAACTTGGTTGAAGACTATACATATGAGTTCCATGAATACTTTGCATTCTTACATGAAGAAACTCCTAAGAAACATAAGGTGCTATAAGTTAGCTATCACCTTACATCTACACAAAGATGAAATTTTTGACTTCAAAAACATTGGGTAAAGTTTTTTTAATGCATCTAAGATCATAGCCAAAGAAAATCCCAAACAAAAGTTTTCTTTAAGCAACAAACCATTTACAATCCCTTGACACAAAAGTAGAATTTCCCTAAATAGAAATAACAACAAAAATCAAAATTAAAAAAATTGTCCATTCCAAGTAAGCACAAGGCAAAGGAGAAGCAATGCCATCACCATCACACAATTTCCCACAAGGACATTGAATGCCATGTGCAACAATCTCTCATTGTCCAAATCATATTAGATCTTACCTAACTTGAGGATATTATTCAAGAGACATAACATGTATTAACACAAGCATCATGATAATTGATACTATGGAGGAATATAAGAATTTATTCTATACAAAGTGTTTGGTCAATATACAACAAATGCATGCCATCATCAACAATGGTAACCAAAAGAACATTATCATGCATGATATCATCAAGCACTTGGACCTTTCCACTTCACCAAGTATTCCTTGTAAGTTTTAATTTTGGTTCTCCACATGCTATCTTTTTGCTCAAAATGACTTCTATCTCCTCAACTTGTTCTTTATATATGATATCCAATCTCCTCATACAAGTCCATCAACATCTTCCTCAAAAATAATAATACAAGTTTGAAATATTGAATATTGATGGAATTCCATACTCCTTAGGCAATTTGATGTCATATACATCAGGGTAAGTGCAAGAAGTTGGGTCCACTTTTAGTGGAAACATTATGGTGTGAAAAATTGTTGGCAAAAGCTAAGAGATCATTTGCATTTTAGAAAACATAAATATTGATAACTTCATGTCATTTTACATTGCAATACAATTGGCTTTATAAAGCCATTTATTTCTCATATAACTAACCTACAGGAATATAACTTCCCACAAACTAACTGTTGTGATGTTCACAACACGCCCCATTTTGCCCCTTAGCAAAATGAGGACCCCTGCTGTTGCTTTGCTTTTTTTGCCTCTGCTTGTGTTTGTTCTGTCTGGTGGTAAAGGGAAAAGAGAGTCAGATTTGCAAACCTTGTTAAAAATATAGAAAATTGCATTTTCAGTACCATTGCATAATATGGTTGAATTCCTTGTAAAAAATGAGCCAGGGTTGCTTTTTGAACCATCTTAAAACTCATCCTATTTTGCAAGTTATGATCATTTAGGTAAAATGTACTATCAAGTTTTGCATGATAAACAGTCAGTTGTTTGCCTTTTTTCTTGTTGGCATTCATTTTAAATTTCAAAAAATTTCATACTTAGTGGTTCCGGGTCGTGGGCAATTTTGTCTAGGTTCCACTCTGTATGTTACATTTGATTGTTTTGCAGAAAGTGCATCAGGCACTTTGCTCACCATTACTTATTCTTCTTTTAGGTTGAACCGACGCGTTGAACCTTCATATTGAACCTTTTTTTCGGTGGTTCAATGGTTCAAGTTCGCGGGGTTCATTTTCTTCAAAAATGTCATGCGTAGGTGATATTACCATTGAACCGCCCCATTGAACCGCTGCATTGAACCTTATGGCAGGGTTCAATAGTTTAATAGTTCAATAGACGGAGAGGCTTCGGTGAGACTGTGGCCGATGGTATGCCATCGGCATAATATTAGCTATCAGAGCAATGCTTTGGGCTTTCGCCGATGGGCAAAGTCACGTCGATAAATGGAAAAGGACTTGGCCGAATATGAAACAAATGATATCGGCAGCACTCTCGCCGATATAAGGTATCGGCATAACCAATGCTTCGGTGAAGGAAATTTCGGTCTCGCCGAGGCTGTGTCTCTCCCTGATGATCTAGTCATCAGCATAACATTTGGTATCGGCGGAGTTTGATTTTCTCTCGCCAAAGACTGCGATCTCCCCGATGGCCTTTTGCCATCAGTATAACTATTACCGTCGGCCAGTTTGTTTTGGCCCTTGCCAATAGAAGAGGCTCTTGCCGATGGAAACCGAAAGGGGTCATCGGCCAAGCAATATAGATCGGCGTTTGTTTTTTGGATCATACCGATGGAGGATCTCACTCTGATAAGGAGGTTATCGGTATGCTAGTAACGATCGGTGCGAGCGTTTGGACCTTTGCTGATAGGCAAGGTCAGGCCGATAGAAGGAATGGTAAGGATGTGGAGGTTTTCGGTAGAAGTCACACCGATGGGAAGGCATCAGCGGAGGAAATAAAGAGTTCGCCGATGGCGAATCTCTCGCTGATGGAACAAGGCAAAGGGGCATCAGTGGAAAGAATATGGAGTTCGCCGATGGCGAATCTCTCACCGATGAAGAGGAAATAAAGCGCAAGGGGCCATCGGCCTAACAATGAGGATCGGCGAGGAAGATTTAGAGTTCGCCGATGGCAAATCTCACACCGATAGAGAGCAACGAAGAAGCATCGATGGAAGAGAAGGATTGGCAAAGAAGTTTTTACTTACACCAACGGTGGATCTCACGCCGATGGAAGGAAACAAGGGAGAAATAAAACGATAGGGGCCATCGACCAAAAAACGAGCATCGGCCAAAGTATTTTTAGACGCGCCGATGGCGATTGTCATGCCGATGGGCGGGAAAGAACAAAGCGGTGGAATTTTAAAACATTTTTTTGGCACCCGTAACATTTTTCTGGTCAACGATGGTTGACCCATGGCATTTTGAGCAGTCTGTATGCATTTTGAACGTGGTATCTGCTAATTTTGGACCCGATTTCAACTTTTTTGCACAATCACCTTGATTTAAACAGATATTTTAGTTTCCTGCTGTTCATTTGATAAATGTGATACTTATTGCTTGTCTTGTCTTACAGGCTTGCAATTGAGGAAGCAGCTGGAACTTGATCACAGTGACATCATGGAAGAAGAAAATCTGATCTCAGGAGCAAGAAGTAAAGGCGAAGTGCAAAGAAGTCAAGGCCATTCAAATGAAGGACAAAATTGCAGTTGAAGGTATTACTACAACAGACAAACAAAAGTTATTGCTAAGCTGCCAGAGCTTCTCAGAAGGGGCAATATTTCACCTAGATTTGACACTGCTCAGAGATATTTTTGAAGAACTGGTTCATCTATATTTATTGCTTTAACCAGGGGTTTAGTTAGGGGTTTTTTTTGTTGTAGTGAGGACAATCAGAAAGTCTTTATATTGTGCCTCTCTACACTGTAATACTTTACAACAAGGATTTTTAGAAACACACAGCCAGTTAGCTTAGTTTAGTTTAGAAGTAGAAGAAGGAGGTCGGCTGTTTGTCTACAGTAAGGTGTGCGTGGAATGTCTGGCTTCCTTACTGTATCTGTAAAGCTTGTAAGTTCTCTGTAGTTTGATCATTGAAACTAAGAGTCATTCCTACATTGTAAATCATGTATGACTATTTGTTTCTAACACAATAGAATTTGGAGTTTTGCATCTATCTTCTGAGTGTTCTCCTGCTCTTCTTTGTGTTTTGAAATATTATCTTTGAGAGATTGTAATTTTAAATGTATGTTTGTGAAAATCCTCAGAACTTGCATTTAAGGTTTTTACTGTGGATTTGATCAAATTGTTGTAGTATTTGCATAGTGCATAATAGAACAATTAGATCCTTTGGTAGAGTAAATGATTAGATCTTTCTAACTTTTCCCAACCCATCTGAAATATTTAGCTGAAAACGTAGAAATCAAAAGGAAATTGTCTCAAATTTGAAGAGGTATGCATAACAGAGTTTAAGGTAGACAGTTTTCATAAATATATGAAGGAGAAAGCTGCAATAATTCAAGAAAACCATCTAAAACTTGAAGCACAGTAACACTTTTATGCAAAGAAATGAAAAGCATTGACATATCTCATGATCTTTTGCATAATCTTAGTCCAGTAAACCACAAAGAAACTCTAAACTACGTAAGGCCCCTTGAACATTACAGCTTCACATTGACCAACTGAATTTGACCAACCGTACCATTGTAGACTTGGGATTAGTTGAATCTTAAATGATTCCTTCTTATCTTTCAAGTATAGTTTCAGTTTATTTTATGTGAATTTTAACTTATTGTTATGATTGCATCAAAATAATCACCAACAGTTTTCTGGCGCTAGAAGGAGGGCCTGATTTGGTTTAGGGTTAATTTTCTGAGTTTAAATGCTATATTCTGGGATATGTTAGATCTCATAAAATTTCAAATGCCTAAAAAGGTGAAAAGGGGGTCCCATTTTCAATGGACTCATATGAGGATAGTTTTCAAGTTAACAGTCCTTTATGTCAAGGAGCTTTGAATGAACAGTTTTATTCTCAAAGTTTATCTAATTTTGGTTTGACCAGTTGTTGCAGGATACACCAGACTATTGAACACAATGAACTTAAATGTTTAACATTCCTCACTAGGATAGGTTCATATTTGAAAGGACTGATTATTTTTTCAGATGTGTTCAAGGCTGAAGACTGGCAGGAAAAAGAAATTTTGCAGCAACAAGCTAATACAGCACTAGGAACTAATAGGTGGTTAGAAAATACAATAGATAAATCAATTCTAGAAGGGAATGATAACAGGGCATCTTTTCTTAGGTCATATTATGGTGGGATTGATAGTAGGTCTCTACTTCCTAATACAGGAAAAGGGGAGTGCAAGTATAAGTCTTTTAAATCTTGTAGAGAGGAAACCATTTGTTAGGATAAGGTTTTTATTGCTGATCCTAATGCTTTTGGTAAAGACAGTAAAACATCTTTCCTTGAGTCATTTTATGGAAAGGAGAAATGTGGGCAAATGAAAAAATTAAAGTGCACTAAAATTGATGAGATCCCTACTATAGAAGCTAATGAAGTCATAGAGGAGAAAGTAAATCCTAATCCCATGACTGACTTCTTTAAATTGAATGACCAAGTTTAGGATTGTTGCAGGTTAATAGAAGCAGACTCCACACTGGATGATAAATGTGAGTCAGTTGATGACCAATTCTTAAAAATTGAAAATACAGAAGATTTTGGAGCTACTGGGCATAATCAAACATCACCCACATGCCATGTTGAAAATAAAACAGGGGGGTATTCCTGTCAATCTAAAGATGTTGTCCCACCTTTACTCTCAAGTGATTTAGAAATGATTAAATTCTATATATTAGATTATGATGATGAAGATACTTACTTAAGTGCTGATGTGCAGGGAACTAATGAGAACATTGAGAGGTGTGCTAAATTTGAGGATAAACTGAATATCCGGAATGAAGGAACAAAGCTGGATGAAGATGAAGAAATGATACATCTAGAGTCATTCATCTTTCAACTTGAAAAAGGACCAGACATGGAGCAGGGCAATGAAAATACAGAGTTAAATGAAGAGCCAGCTATTAATGAACAGGCGTGTTCCACAGAGCTAAAGACACATCAGGTTGTCTCTTTCCTTTCCTTAGTAAACAATGATAAATGCTATTTTGATTATGGAAATTCAAGAGATAGGACATGCATATGGATCAATCACAAACCTGATGAGCTGCCTCAGTTACTAGTTATTAAGGGCTATTCTGATAAACATAATAAATCTAGAATACCAGAATTTTTTTAGAATTCAAAGATAAATCTGCTAGGATGAGAACAATAACTATTACCTTGTTACTCCTGCACAATCTAGAGAAATATGCAAGTAGGGGTGTTCTTGGGTCTTTTCCTAGGTTACCATTTGCCTTGTAGAGGCTTGTATATAGTTTGGTAGGGTGGTTGTTTTTGTTTTCTTTTTTTGGTTGGCTGTTTGTATAGTTTGTCTTTTGTTTGTTGCTGTTTGTTTTGTTTTGTTTGTACAGTTTTTCTGCTTTTTTGCTTTTTGTACAGCCTGTTTGTTTGGTTTGTTGGTTGTCTCCTCAGTAGGGATCTTTGTTTTACTTTAGAGTATTAAGGAGTAAACTAGCAACCATTCAAAACAGTATAAAATTTAGGATATTCAAGTTAACCATTTACAATTTACACATAACTTGTTACTGTCATGAGTGTAGAGAGTTATTTATCTTCTGAAGTTTTGTATTCAATAAATGTGATTGAGGATTTGAAGCAAGTTTCTCACGATGACACACCTAAAATCCTTAGGTTTGTTGAACCTACTAGTGTAGATATTAGGTGAAAAATCAGAGGTTACCCTTGCTACCATTACAATTCTCAGCTTAATTTCAGCAAGTGTCCACTCCTTGCATCATGAAGTTACAAATTGCTATATCTTATGAAGTCTTTCAAAATTTAAAAATAAATAAATAAATAAATAAATAAATAAAATAGATTATACTGAAAATCTAGATTAAGCCATCTAAGTAACTCTACCGGGGCTATAGACGCTCGCTGGCAGTGGGGCTCTACTTAGGAGAATTGTAACGATAACCTTGCCGAGGCTATGGACGCTCGCTGGCAGCAAGGCTCTATCCGGTCAGCTATGAGGGAATATCCTCACCTACGTAGGCTAATGTCAGTCACTGGTTTGTTCAACCGATCTTCAAGATGAGGATAATTAATCACGTGCACACAACTAAACTGAAAATAAAAATTCATGCACCCTTATTGAATACCTTAAGTCTCAAGCTGAATAGTAATTTGCAGGAAAGATAGTTGGAAGTTATGGATTCATTTCATCTAGTTTTCTTGAACACTTTGAATTTAATTGTTTTATTTTGGTTGCTAGTTGTTGTGATGTTCACAACACGCCCCATTTTGCCCCTTAGCAAAATGAGGACCCCTGCTGTTGCTTTGCTTTTTTTGCCTCTGCTTGTGTTTGTTCTGTCTGGTGGTAAAGGGAAAAGAGAGTCAGATTTGCAAACCTTGTTAAAAATATAGAAAATTGCATTTTCAGTACCATTGCATAATATGGTTGAATTCCTTGTAAAAAATGAGCCAGGGTTGCTTTTTGAACCATCTTAAAATTCATCCTATTTTGCAAGTTATGATCATTTAGGTAAAATATACTATCAAGTTTTGCATGATAAACAGTCAGTTGTTTGCCTTTTTTCTTATTGGCATTTGTTTTAAATTTCAAAAAATTTCATACTTAGTGGTTCCAGGTCGTGGGCAATTTTGTCTGGGTTCCACTCTATATGTTACATTTGATTGTTTTGCAGAAAGTGCATCGGGCACTTTGCTCACCATTACTTATTCATTGGCAGTGTTTCTTTTAGGTTGAACCGCCGCGTTGAACCTTCGTATTGAACCTTTTTTTTGGTGGTTCAATGGTTCAAGTTCGCGGGGTTCATTTTCTTCAAAAATTTCATGTGTAGGTGATATTACCGTTGAACCGTCCCATTGAACCGCCGCGTTGAACCTTATGGCAGGGTTCAATAGTTTAATAGTTCAATAGACGGAGAGGCTTTGGTGAGACTGTGGCCGATGGTATGCCATCGGCATAATATTAGCTATCGAAGCAATGCTTTGGGCTTTTGCCGATGGGCGAAGTCACGTCGATAAATGGAAAAGGACTTGGCCGACTATGAAACGAATGATATCGGCAGCACTCTCGCCGATATAAGGTATCGACATAACCAATGCTTCGGTGAAGGAAATTTCAGTCTCGTCGAGGCTGTCTCTCCCCTATGATCTAGTCATCAGCGTAACATTTGGTATTGGCAGAGTTTGATTTTCTCTTGCCAAAGACTGTGATCTCCTCGATGGCCTTTTGCCATCGGTATAACTGTTACCGTTGGCCAGTTTGTTTTGGCCCTTACTGATAGAAGAGGCTCTTGCCGATGGAAACCGAAAGGGATCATCGGCCAAGCAATATAGATCGGCGTTTGTTTTTTGGATCATACTGATGGAGGATCTCACTCCGATAAGGAGGTTATCAGTATGCTAGTAACGATCGGTGCGAGCATTTGGACCTTTGCCGATAGGCAAGGTCAGGCCAATAGAAGGAATGGTAAGGATGTGGAGGTTTTCGGTAGAAGTCACACCGATGAGAAGGCATCGGCGAAGGAAATAAAGAGTTTTCTGATGGCGAATCTCTCGCCGATGGAACAAGGCAAAGGGGCATCAGTGGAAAAAATATGGAGTTCACCGAAGGCGAATCTCTTGCCAATGAAGAGGAAATAAAGCGCAAGGGGCCATCGGCCTAACAATGAGGATCGGCGAGGAAGATTTAGAGTTCGCCGATGGCAAATCTCACACCGATGGAGAGTAACGAAGAAGCATCAATGGAAGAGAAGGATCGGCAAAGAAGTTTTTACTTACGCCGACGGCAGATCTCACGCCGATGGAAGGAAACAAGGGAGAAATAAAACGATAGGGGCCATCGGCCAAAAAATGAGCATTGGCCAAAGTATTTTTAGACGCGCCGATGGCGATTGTCATGCCGATGGGCAGGAAAGAACAAAGCGGTGGAATTTTAAAACATTTTTTTTTGCACCCGTAACATTTTTCTAGTCAGCGATGGTTGACCCGTGGCATTTCGAGCAGTCTGTATGCATTTTAAACGCGGTTTTTGCTAATTTTGGACCCGATTTCAACTTTTTTGCACAGTCACCTTGATTTAAACAGATATTTTAGTTTCCTACTGTTCATTTGATAAATGTGATACTTATTGCTTGTCTTGTCTTGCAGGCTTGCAGTTGAGGAAGCAGCTGGAACTTGATCACAGTGACATCATGGAAGAAGAAAATCTGATCTCAGGAGCAAGAAGTAAAGGTGAAGTGCAAAGAAGTCAAGGCCATTCAAATGAAGGACAAAATTGCAGTTGAAGGTATTACTACAACAGACAAACAAAAGTTATTGCTGAGCTGCCAGAGCTTCTCAGAAGGGGCAACATTTCGCCCAGATTTGACACTGCTCAAAGATATTTTTGAAGAACTGGTTCATCTATATTTATTGCTATAACAAGGGGTTTGAACCAGGGGTTTAGTTAGGGTTTTTTTTGCTGTAGTGAGGACAATCAAAAAGTCTTTATATTGTGCCTCTCTACACTATAATACTTTACAACAGGGATTTTTAGAAACACACAGCCAGTTAGCTTAGTTTAGTTTAGAAGTAGAAGAAGGAGGTCACCTATTTGTCTGCAGTAAGGTGTGCGTAGAATGTCTGGCTTCCTTACTGTATCTGTAAAGATTGTAAGTTCTCTGTAGTTTGATCAATGAAACTAAGAGTCATTCCTACATTGTAAATCATGTATGACTATTTGTTTCTAATACAATAGAATCTGGAGTTCTGCATCTATCTTCTGAGTGTTCTCCTGCTCTTCTTTGTGTTTTGAAATATTATCTTTGAGAGCTTGCAATTTTAAATGTATGTTTGTGAAAATCCTCAGAACTTGCATTTAAGGTTTTTACTGTGGATTTGATCAAATTGCTGTAGTATTTGCATAGTGCATAACAGAACAATTAGATCCTTTGGTAGAGTAAATGAGGTATAGATTAGATCTTTCTAACTTTTCCCAACCCATCTGAAATATTTAGCTGAAAATGTAGAACTCAAAAGGAAATTGTCTCAAATTTGAAGAGGTATGCATAACAGAGTTTAAGGTAGACAGTTTTCATAAATATATGAAGGAGAAAGCTACAATAATTCAAGAAAACCATCTAAAACTTGAAGCACAGTAACACTTTTATGCAAAGAAATGAAAAGCATTGACATATCTCATGATCTTTTGCATAATCTTAGTCCAGTAAACCACAAAGAAACTCTAAACTACGTAAGGCCCCTTAAACATTACAGCTTCACATTGACCAACTGAATTTGACCAACCGTACCATTGTAGACTTGGGATTAGTTGAATCTTAAATGATTCCTTCTTATCTTTCAAGTATAGTTTCAGTTCATTTTATGTGAATTTTAACTTATTGTTATGATTGCATCAAAACAATCACCAACACTAACAATGGCTTTATTTAACTATTAATTAACACAATTCACTATGGTGACCTTATTTTTAATGTAAGCCTTAATATTCTAACATATCCCCCTTAAGGTTTACATTATACAAACCAAAACATGCTGACTGAAATAAACAACTACACATTCTTGAGAAGATTTTTCTTTAAAGAAACAAATTCTAAATTAGGTGGAACTCCATCAAGCTACCTCTTAACCCTTGTAAAGGTGTAGCAAAGCTTGAATTCCTGAGTTCCCAGATTACCACCTCCCCAAACTACCGAATCACAGATCCCCCAAATTATTGGACAACAATCCATGTTGAGCTCCACAAGACTCCATCAAGTTGTCTCATGACCCTCAGAAGGGTATAATTCCCCATATCATAGGCTTTCAAACTATCTAGACAACAACCCATATTGAGTTCACCAAATCCCTTTCCTGTCTTCAAAAACCAAACTTCACAATATATGCATCATTTAATCTTGTTAGCATCATAAAGAACACATAAGAAAACACAAACATATATGCTCCTCATGCAAAGCACCATCTCTAAGAGAGAAGCTAGCTTGAGATGATGAAAATTCCTCCAGCCGAGCCAATGTGACCTTGTTACATTATATCCACTTGATGTTGGATGTAAATTTTTTAAAGCCCTATTAGGTGTACCATTTAAGACTTCAATAGTACAAGCATCTAAGTCTCCCAAATTTTTGTCAAGGATAGCATGAATGGCATCAAGAACACAAGCATAATGTGTGGCCATATTAAAATACTAAAAATAATGATGTTGATTTCAACCAATGATGAACCCATACAATAGTCAACCTTATACCTCTGAAATTAAAACAAATTAGACTTATCTCTCCAACTCATAACCAATTTTAAAAGATTTATAATCAATCATAAAAAAAATAATGCTTTCACATCATTGTGAGTTTTAAACAAAGAACCTTATACTCCTCTTTTATAATAAACTTTTTAGACCAACTATGCAGTTATAAATATTAATGTTTAGACCACATATAGTGAGAAATAATGCAATGGTTGAAATCAAACTTACTAATGAACTGTTCAATCAACAACCTAAATTGTACCTTTCTTAAACCCTAATTATATTCACCATATTGATCGGCCACCTCTAATTTATCGTTTTCAACAAAAAACTTAGGTGATTGACCTTCTACGATCTCCTTGTTACTTTTTATCTTTGGCAGATTTATCTTTGATTTCAACGGCTTCAAATTCCCTTTGGCATCCTTTTGTTTATGTGGCTTCTTGAAATTATTATTTCTTCCTTAGTCCTTTAGCAGTTTCCTCTCTTTGGTTATGGCCTCATAAGCTATAGCTTGTTCAAATATTCAAAACTCCCAGTGATTTCTTTACAAATCTATAGCTCTAACAATTCAGCAATTTCCTTTCTTTAATCATCTCCACATAATGCTACAATATGAACTGGCATTACTTCAGCGACTATCAATGACCTCTAGATGTTACAACTGAAGAATTGAGGGATCTCCAAAGACGTGGATACAAAGAACAATGGCCACAAAACATTAAAATCTAGAACAATGGCCACAAAACATTAAAATCTATAAAGATGACCATGGTAACAACAAAGGTGATGTTCTATCCTACAAGGATCCTTTTGCTGCACATTCTACTGGCACATTTCAACATCTTCAAAAATTCCATTTGGTCATTTTTTCTATGCTGGCATCTCCATAGTTTCTTTGCAAAACCCCTTTCCAACTCTCATAACTGTCGACTTCTTTGATACTATATGTTGGAAAAAGATAAGAGATCATTTACATTTTAGAAAACACAAATATTGATAATGATATTGATATCTTCATGTTATTTTACATTGCAATATAGTTGGGTTTATAAAGCTATTTATTTCTCGTATAACTAACCTATGAGAATATAACTTCCCACAAACTAACAATAGATTTATTTAACTATTAATTAAAATAAGTCACTATGGTAACTTTATTTTTAATGTAAGCCTTAATATTCTAACAAAAATTTGTGACAAAAATAGGTATCCACTTTGTAAAAATGGGTATCATCTTAGGAATGGAAGCCTAAACCTAAACACATACCTGTAAAGAATGGAGACTTTTTTAGCTTTGGGCTTTCATTCCTAAATGGGTACCCATTAGTAATGCATACCCATTTAGGAATGGGTGCCCATTCTAAAAAGGTATTAAATTTTTTTGCCCTCATTGACCTCATTTATTTTTGTTTCAATAGCAAAAGTGACTTGGAAAAGAAAAGTAGAATGGATATTTGGATCAAGCATCCTCAACAACATCCCAATTCCACATCCTCCCTCCACAAGAGCCAATTGATATGGTTTTGAGGTAGGCACCTCTCTAGTATAAGCATTTTTGTCTATTTAGATTTTTTCCTATTTTTTAATGTAAATGCATTTCTAGAACCCTAAAATCCTAGACCAACCTTTGAACCTTATAACATAAATCCTTAACTTGTAGGATATGAAAAATACTTAATATATTGAGTGAAGCTTCTTTAACGAATTAAAAAAATTTCTTTCAGAATGTTTAGACTTAGTGTTGAAGGAAAGTAGTAAAAGAAGAACTAATCTAGAACAATCTAACACTAGTTGAATAAAGTTTCAAAGCTCTATTTTTTGAGCTTCCAACCCTTAAGAAAAGTTCTTGGCATTATAATTTATAAGCAAATCCCCAAAAGTAAAATCTAATTGTAGACACCTAAAATTGTCCTCGCCTAAAATAATTAATTAATCTTATTAATCAATTTCATCCATTCACCTCACTAATCCACATTACTAAATTTAATTACATCAAGAGGCATTCTACAATGACAACAAGGGGTGGAGTGTAATGGTGTGAGTGTGTTAACAAAAAAAATAGCCGACATATATTTAAAAAAATTAAAACTATATAATAATTCTTAAATAGTTCTCAAGTAAAATAAAATAACTCTTAAGTAAATAAAATAAAATAAAATAACTCTTAGTAAATAATATAAGTCTTAAGTAAATAAAAGTAGCTTTGATAATTTTATTAATAATATAATCATAAAGGATGAAAAGAATATAGAGTGAGGTGAAAAGAAAGTAGGAAAAAGATTTAAGGTTGCCATGAATAAAATGATAGTAAAGTTAGGGATTTAAATTGAAATATTGCATTTTTTATAATAATTTTACAAGTGTGCTACCAATATCTCTTCAGAAATAAACTAGTTCCAAAGTAAAACAGAAGAGTTGTGTCTTTTTTTATCTATTTGTAGTAGTTGAAATTAATAAATCTCTTGTGTAAACAATAGCTAAACATATGAAGTTGTAGACAGATAAATTTGTCCTTGTCTTGACCATGACCTAGTAGACACATTACTAGGGACACCATAAGACATTTTGTCCTAATCTCACTCCAAATCCCATCTTAATCATCTTCCCAATTAATTAAATAAATCCATTTATTTAATTAATCCCCCCTTGTCACATGTCTCACATAATTCAAATTAAATATTTGAATTAAATCCCTCACCTTTCATCTCATTGAAACAAGTGTCACATGACTACAACACTTCACATGTCAAACTAATTTAAATGATCTTTTATTTAAATTAGGTCTCATTTATCCTCCATCACACACTTGTCACATGAATACAATCCCTCTAAGAGTGGGAAACCTTAATCAAACATAATCAATATTGACTGTCCACATAGCACAATACAACTTTCAATCACAACCGTTCATTCAAATCAACCTCTTCCTATAAATCAAACCTCTCATAAGCTATTTGCATGATCAAGTTTTCAAGTAGCCTCATGCTGCCAAAATCACTCTATGATATCAAGCCCTTGCATACCGTTATGCTGCTAAAATCTTGAGCAAACAACATTCCCCCCATTGATCAATCCTTCAAAATCTTGCATTCTCATGCAAGGTTGAGAAGAGCCATGGAGGTCAATCAACACTAGTTTGAGAATTGATTTGCATTTCATTTCTATTTTGCATTTTCATTCTAGTTTGTGCTTCATGGTGCTAGTTAGGGTTTGAATATTTGCTGTTTTGATTTCTACCCTAGATGTTTCCCTAACAAAAAATGGTGAACCCAATGTGAACATGCAAAGATCTAATGTTTTTTGTTGAGTTTTTGTGGCTGACTTTTGCAGGAGGTCTCCTAGCTCAAATTTGACCCCTCCATTGAGTCCGGAAGACCTAAAAGCCCTATGAAACATACAAAATTTGTCAATTCTTGCTCTCCAAAAAGTTTTGAAATTTTAAAAAAAAATTTTAGGGCCTGTGAATCTGTACAGTACAAATCTATACCATATGGTCCCATAGACCCCTTTGTCATTACTGATTTAGGTTTTTAGTTGTTTGTTACAGGTATTGGTTTGATATTGTAGGATTGTCTTTGATTGTATGTTGTAGGTTTAAGCTTATCATCATTGATTGTGTTGACATTTCTTCTGAATCAGCATTAGGGTTTGCCACTTCTAATGCACAGGCAGATTCAGGCCAACTGAATACAGGAGGTTGCGTGAGCTCCTCCCCTTCACTTCTGGTTCTGCCGCACCAAGGGGGGTATCCCTATAACTTAAGATGTAACCTTGACTGGCTCAAAGATAGAAAGATCTGACTTGACAACAGCAGGCAGAATGCTCTCATGTATGGACCAAGATCTGTATGATAGATCACAAGGCTGGCAACATTCTTGGACATGATGTCTGGTTGGGTATGAGAGCATGCAGGGGGTTCCTAATCCTACTCCTACAACTAACAGGTGGAAGTATGAAGTGTTTTAGTTTGAATTTGGATGCAAAGCTGGACATGGTGTATAACACAAGAACACAGCATGACTGGTGCCTATCCAGGGCTTGGAGTCAGTAGACATACACCTGTGAATGATCAGCATAAATAGCTAAAACTGGATTTCAGGGGAATACACATGATATCTGCCTTACAGATATCTCCCAATATAGAGTGTTGAGCTATCTCTACTTATGGCATCCCTACTGCAGTATACCCTTCCCAATGTTCAACCTGAAAACAGTTTAATCTGCCCCTTGAGCAGAGGTTAAAAGATCAGACATTCAACATAGGAATTCTATGCTCTAGAATCTAAACATAAGCAAACATCCAGATCCAGAAGAAGGATACATGCAATACTGGAGACAGAATTAACACAACACATGCTAAGGTAGCATTACTCATATAAGATCAACCATGAAACCAGTGGATTCATGTCAAGTCCTACAACAGGAGATACATAAACTCACAAGAAAAACTGTACAGAGCAACCAGATCAGCTGGTTTTGGATTACAGAGCCAAAAATCTACAACTTTCAACAACCACAAATGATCAACACCATCTGCATTATATAGCAGGAGGGTGTCTTCAGCATTAACTACCAGGTTGACCAAAATTCCCGCCAGATATACAGTACCATAGAAATGGCGCTCAAACTTGAATGCAGCAGGTAGGGGAGGAGACAGGAAGATTTTTCGAGCCTTGCGCCGCCGCCTAGGGATTCAGATCTTCAATCAGGTACAACATTCGTCCACGCCATCGCCCATACCTCTGCAACAATCGCCATTGATGGCGCACCAACCCGCGGCCTCGGGAAGAACATCAAACAGACAGTCGCAACCGCTTCCCGCCGAGATTCATCATCATGATATTTCGAATATGCAGGATAACATTATCCCACATGCACCCCGCAGCAACCTCCTTTGCACTTTATATACTAGGTCATGAGCATATATCATGTCGGCGCTTTTGCTCCTGACGACACTAGTATAGACTTCATCATCATCATCCTCCAGCAGCATGATATCCTGTTGTTCGAAATATCACCATGACGTCATCATGATATTTGAAACATAACCTTCATGATAATCGGCACAACCTGATCCTTCGGAGGAACATCCTCCTGCTGAGCTTATAACAAAAGTCTGGCCGATGAACATCCTGATGACGTCATCATCATATCCTGCTGACGTCATCATCATATCTGCCTATTGCACACCTCCTCATATCCGGATGACGTCATCATCATGTTTGCAAATATCAGGAGGTCTCTTCAAGATGATCAGTGTTAGAAATATGACCCCCGCGGGACCTCATATTAACATCATCATGATATTCGGAAGACAACCGGATATTTGGAAATATCCTCCTGATGTTCAAATATCAGGTTGCACTGTAGCTCCTCTATAAGATCGGGGCGATAACTGAATATGATGATGCTGCTTGAAAAGATCACCCCCCGGAGATAATGCGCGAAGCCAACAGGCGGATATCTCCTTGATATTAGCATCATCATGATGCTCGAACAAACAAACTTATATCCGGGTGATATGAAAATATCACCCCTTCCTTCGGAATATCATGATGCAGTTAGGCAGAAAGAAAAATATCACCCTGATATACGGATGACGTCAGCATCATCAGGATGAGAAACAAAGAACAAGAAGTGATACAACATCATCAGGATGATATTGACTAAGATCATCCTGACGTTTGAAATATGATGACCCTAGTGAATATCGGGTCGTACTTGAAACTCTTCAACATCATCATCAGGATGATCATAACCAAGATCACCCGATGATAGAAATATCACCCCGGCGAAATATCATGAAGGCAGAAAATATGATGACCTCCACAAGCAGCAGGATGACAACTGAAAAAATGATGATGATGACGACCCTTAGGATAAAACAAGTTAGGTCGAGCAACTCAAAGAATAAGCAACATCATCATCATGCTCGCGCAAGGTGATAAATGGAAGATCACCGGAGACTTTGAAACATCACCCTCGCAAGCAGATAAGGGCGCACTGTAGCTCGTCAGCATCATCAGGATAAAACCCGAACATCACCCGACAGCGAAATATGATGATGACGATGAGAAACCGGTCGACGAAGAACATGATGATGCTGACCCTCATGGAAACAAACATGATGATGATGACCTCCTCCTCAAGAAAATATGATGATGCAGCTGAAAAATACTGAGGAGGTCCGTTACTTAGAGCATTTTTTGGATACTTAGGGAGAGTGCCTGAATGAAAATTGCTCAGAAAACCACCAGTCAATTCAGGCGTCAACAGTGGCTCTGTCTGGGGACGTGCAGGTGAAAGACTGCAGTGAGAACCCCAGATCTCTGGGATGCAGACCAGTCCCTTATCCATTGGGCACAGAGTCAAATACTGCACTGACCTGCATCACCCAACACACTTGATGGCCTAAGGCCACCAAGAAAAGAAAAACATGTATCTCCCTTTGTCAAATATCTTGTTTTCATCTGCATGCACTGGGTCAAGCTTGGAGATACTGTCAGGATCCACCCACAAACAAATCTTGTCATCTGCACATTCAACCCTCTGATTTGGCTTGTCATCATCCTTGTGCAGATAACCCTCAGCATCATGTGACATGTGGGTGCAGAATGTTTCAGGCAATGCATGCTCAAATGGTATGTAACACCTATCATCATCTGCATCAGCAGTATGCATTGTAAAATGATCTCCTAGTTGGACTGCAAATAGGAAACACTCAGAGTCCACCACACAACTAGGAAGATCAGGGCTCATTGTGTTATATGCTGGCCTATCAAAAGAAAAGCTTTCAAAATCACAATTGTGCACATCATGTACACAACCATCTGGTACACCAGGCTGGAAAAGATCAGGCTCTGACACCTCTTTACAATCAGGCACATTTTTACAATCACTTACCTGATGTATGTTGTTTCCTCTTTCATCAGGATGAGAAACAGAATCCAAGCCAAAAATAGTGTCTAGATCTTCACCACACTCAGACAGATCCTCATCACCACATGTGTCATAAATGGGTGGCCCAGGTACATCAGCTTCATCATAGTATGCCATTTGTTCATGGGCAGCAGAGCATACCTCTTCATCACCAATGGATTCATTCTGTGGAGGAGTATCAGCCTGTGTATCATAAGCAAAACAGCCATCAAATGAAAAACAGTCATGCTCTGAACTAGCACTTATTTCAATTTCTGACTGCTCTTCATGATCTCCATGTGTTTGAAAGATAGGCAATGGGTCACACATAGGACTGCCTCTCTCTTTGCTTATATCTTCTCTGTCTTGAGTACAATACTCACAATTTTCTCCACAGGTCCATTCTAAAAATTGCTCATTGCTGTCCACAACCTCATTGTTGTCTTCATGGTCAGATGCCTCATGATTGCAATGGGAATCCTCATTAGTCCTTTCACTGGCATCCTCAACATTCATCTTTTCATCTTCACATGATGCCTTCATGACTTGGTCATTTGCAGCTTCATAACCATTTTTCACACCAAGGCCTGGGGACAGGGGTTTCAGCAGGTGCATATTTCTCATTTCTTCTACATTCTCAATGAACCTGTATGCCATCTGCATACTTGTCACCTTGAAATCCCTCAGTAATGCACTAGAGCCCTCCTCAAAAGCTTCAAAGAATATGCCAACACAGGCTGAAATATCAGGTCTGAAACTTTCAGGGACATGTGAAAGGGCTACTGCAAACCTATGACTGAAATCAACACATGGCTCTTCATCTTGTTTTCTGATTCTCATCAATTCTGCAACAAGATCAGCCGGTTCTTTTGCAAATTCTTCTTTGAAACAATCAGCAAGTTCATCCCAACAGGCAAAGGATCTCTTTGGAAAGCTCAAATACCAGTCTTTTGCTTTTGCATCAAAGGACCTAACAAGAAACCTCATCCACATATCCTCATCTCTGAATGAATATTTTCCCATAAAACTTTGAAAATTTTGGATATGTGCATTCCCATCACATACATTGTGACCACTAAATCTAGGCATCTGACGGTATATCCTAGCAGGCATAGTTTCTACTTTATAATCTACCCATGACAAATCCAGTTGGTCATACAAAGGATCAAAAGGGCTGACAGGAGGTTTAGCTTTTTGACTGGTAGACACAACAGGGTTATTACTTCTTAACTTGGCCTGCTCAGCCTCTAAGAGTATCAACCTATTTCTTATCTCTTCAATCCCTTTATCCAACATTTTACCACTGAGTGTGGGATAACTCATACTTGGATTCATAAAAATCTTACTCCTAGACATCCTTTGTCTGTCTAAGACCTAAGGCTTCCCCTGGCATCTAACTTATGCAGTAAAACAGCAAATAAAGGGGAAGTAACAAGGTACCTTTTCTCATACAGATGCAGAAATATGTACATCTTTCAACCAATAACATACATCTATCTTTCATGTGCATTGGGATCTTTTTGCAGAGTCGCCATCTCTCCAGAGAGGACAAAATTTACAGCAGCTGAAAGCTACTTCTCCAGGTTCATTCCACCAGCAGAGCATCATTTTGTTAGTGACTCGGATGGGTCACAAGTATTATTCTTTATTTTATCAATCCTTCCCCAGCAGAGTCGCCAATTTGTTGACATTTCTTCTGAATTAGCATTAGGGTTTGCCACTTCTAATGCACAGGCAGATTCAGGCCAACTGAATACAGGAGGTTGCGTGAGCTCCTCCCCTTCACTTCTGGTTCTGCCGCACCAAGGGGGGTATCCCTATAACTTAAGATGTAACCTTGACTGGCTCAAAGATAGAAAGATCTGACTTGACAACAGCAGGCAGAATGCTCTCATGTATGGACCAAGATCTGTATGATAGATCACAAGGCTGGCAACATTCTTGGACATGATGTCTGGTTGGGTATGAGAGCATGCAGGGGGTTCCTAATCCTACTCCTACAACTAACAGGTGGAAGTATGAAGTGTTTTAGTTTGAATTTGGATGCAAAGCTGGACATGGTGTATAACACAAGAACACAGCATGACTGGTGCCTATCCAGGGCTTGGAGTCAGTAGACATACACCTGTGAATGATCAGCATAAATAGCTAAAACTGGATTTCAGGGGAATACACATGATATCTGCCTTACAGATATCTCCCAATATAGAGTGTTGAGCTATCTCTACTTATGGCATCCCTACTGCAGTATACCCTTCCCAATGTTCAACCTGAAAACAGTTTAATCTGCCCCTTGAGCAGAGGTTAAAAGATCAGACATTCAACATAGGAATTCTATGCTCTAGAATCTAAACATAAGCAAACATCCAGATCCAGAAGAAGGATACATGCAATACTGGAGACAGAATTAACACAACACATGCTAAGGTAGCATTACTCATATAAGATCAACCATGAAACCAGTGGATTCATGTCAAGTCCTACAACAGGAGATACATAAACTCACAAGAAAAACTGTACAGAGCAACCAGATCAGCTGGTTTTGGATTACAGAGCCAAAAATCTACAACTTTCAACAACCACAAATGATCAACACCATCTGCATTATATAGCAGGAGGGTGTCTTCAGCATTAACTACCAGGTTGACCAAAATTCCCGCCAGATATACAGTACCATAGAAATGGCGCTCAAACTTGAATGCAGCAGGTAGGGGAGGAGACAGGAAGATTTTTCGAGCCTTGCGCCGCCGCCTAGGGATTCAGATCTTCAATCAGGTACAACATTCGTCCACGCCATCGCCCATACCTCTGCAACAATCGCCATTGATGGCGCACCAACCCGCGGCCTCGGGAAGAACATCAAACAGACAGTCGCAACCGCTTCCCGCCGAGATTCATCATCATGATATTTCGAATATGCAGGATAACATTATCCCACATGCACCCCGCAGCAACCTCCTTTGCACTTTATATACTAGGTCATGAGCATATATCATGTCGGCGCTTTTGCTCCTGACGACACTAGTATAGACTTCATCATCATCATCCTCCAGCAGCATGATATCCTGTTGTTCGAAATATCACCATGACATCATCATGATATTTGAAACATAACCTTCATGATAATCGGCACAACCTGATCCTTCGGAGGAACATCCTCCTGCTGAGCTTATAACAAAAGTCTGGCCGATGAACATCCTGATGACGTCATCATCATATCCTGCTGACGTCATCATCATATCTGCCTACTGCACACCTCCTCATATCCGGATGACGTCATCATCATGTTTGCAAATATCAGGAGGTCTCTTCAAGATGATCAGTGTTAGAAATATGACCCCCGCGGGACCTTGATGACGACATCATCATATTAACATCATCATGATATTCGGAAGACAACCGGATATTTGGAAATATCCTCCTGATGTTCAAATATCAGGTTGCACTGTAGCTCCTCTATAAGATCGGGGCGATAACTGAATATGATGATGCTGCTTGAAAAGATCACCCCCCGGAGATAATGCGCGAAGCCAACAGGCGGATATCTCCTTGATATTAGCATCATCATGATGCTCGAACAAACAAACTTATATCCGGGTGATATGAAAATATCACCCCTTCCTTCGGAATATCATGATGCAGTTAGGCAGAAAGAAAAATATCACCCTGATATACGGATGACGTCAGCATCATCAGGATGAGAAACAAAGAACAAGAAGTGATACAACATCATCAGGATGATATTGACTAAGATCATCCTGACGTTCGAAATATGATGACCCTAGTGAATATCGGGTCGTACTTGAAACTCTTCAACATCATCATCAGGATGATCATAACCAAGATCACCCGATGATAGAAATATCACCCCGGCGAAATATCATGAAGGCAGAAAATATGATGACCTCCACAAGCAGCAGGATGACAACTGAAAAAATGATGATGATGACGACCCTTAGGATAAAACAAGTTAGGTCGAGCAACTCAAAGAATAAGCAACATCATCATCATGCTCGCGCAAGGTGATAAATGGAAGATCACCGGAGACTTTGAAACATCACCCTCGCAAGCAGATAAGGGCGCACTATAGCTCGTCAGCATCATCAGGATAAAACCCGAACATCACCCGACAGCGAAATATGATGATGACGATGAGAAACCGGTCGACGAAGAACATGATGATGCTGACCCTCATGGAAACAAACATGATGATGATGACCTCCTCCTCAAGAAAATATGATGATGCAGCTGAAAAATACTGAGGAGGTCCGTTACTTAGAGCATTTTTTGGATACTTAGGGAGAGTGCCTGAATGAAAATTGCTCAGAAAACCACCAGTCAATTCAGGCGTCAACAGATTGTAGGGTTTATAACTGTCAACCGAGGCCCTAAGAACTAAACTAATCAAAATCTCAAAACCCTAGGTCAAAATCCTCATCTGCCACTTCTGTCACCCACAAATCCCTTTTTTCACCACCGGTCTTATCTTCTTCTATCGTCTTTCTTACCATAGTCGACACCCCCCTACGGATTTCTATTCTCTGTGTCGTAACCCTAAAAATTGACTAACCACTACTAACCCGTCGCTCCATTTCCTAACCCTTGGTTGTCTCCTTTCTGCCACTTGACCCTTGGCTCAGTTGAAACCCTAGTCGACTACCCTTGAATCCCTTGTCGTCAATCTTCCACCCGGTCGCCGCTAGCACTTCCCATCACCGTCGTCATGCACCTTTTCACCACCACTTTTAATCCTCTACTGACTACCTTGAAACCTTCCGCCTGTGTCTAGACTATGGTTGCCTCCTCCTTTTGTTGACCATCACCCAGTTGACATCCCTCCACCCGGCATCTCCTCATGGTCGTAGTCTATTCAACCCCTCACACAAGTCCTTAAAACCATCAACCCTAAATTCCATTCAAACCATGAGCTTTAATCTCCATTCGACAGTCATACCTAAAAATATCCACAAATGCCCTAACTGCCATACAACTAAGTAGTTAGAAACCCTAGGGTTTTCATTTACACACATGGTCACACCTTCATTTCATTTGCTTTTTTTAATTTTTGTTTAGATTTCACCCCTGGTCATATGGGTGACCAGGGGCTAATCTAAGCCTTAACCACAAACTGTTAGCTAACACAGTAAACCATGACCATGTGACCAGGAAGACAGTGACCACTAACGGTTTGATCAAACCACCATCTTGATCCATTTGCCCTCACATGCCCTAGAGGGGCATTTTTTTCTTTTTATCATAACTTTCATATACGATATCGAAATCATGTAAACAAGGACTCATCGGAAAGCTGGGTCAATGAACTTCATAGTGGAGAAGGTTTTATTAGGTGAATGTGTCATTTTATAGGATTTTTTTCTTGTAAAAGTCAAACTTGATTTCAAACCTCAAATGCTCATATCTCTTGCAATTTTCATCCTTTTTTCGCAATTTTTTTTTTTTAAAAATTCTTAGAATTTCATGTACTTTTTGTTCATGCAATCCATTTTCCTATATCTATTCATTTGCATTATATTTCATCAGATTCTTGATTTTTCACATAATACATTTCTATGCAAGTCTACTTGTTTCTTCTTGGGATTTGTGTCTTGTAGGTGATCACACGAAACTGGAACATCATCAGCATCAACACACACAGTAGATTGGAAAGAAAAATAATTAGGTGTATTCATTTCATCTTTCATATATTTTCAATCAATCAGTCATTGCTTGTCATCATTCACATCAAAATTGGGCATTAAAACGAACAAGTGTCTTCCTCACATTTTGACTTGGGATATAAAAAGAACTAGTGCTTGAACTGTTTGGTGAATGTGATTGCGATTAGGGGTGTGTATGCTCTTCTCATGTGCTTTGTATGATCTTGAGAATCAAAAACACCTCTTATCCATTCAATTTCACACCGCACATTTTGATTTTCTTAAGGGCAATTAACAAGTGTGAGTGTGAATCAAGTGCGCGTGTGTACACTCTCTCCTCACACCACAAGGTGATCTTGGATATCAAAAACACCTCACTTGGTTCTCTTTTGTTTACCCTTCTTAGGAGGCCTTCTTGGAGACACACCACTCCAATGGATGACCTCAACCGAGGTGTGAATCAAAAGACACCCTCATTGGGAGTTGAAATCTTGTCACTCTTGGCTAAGCCCCAAAGAACTTTATGCCTTTGGGAAGTGAAGGTGAAGGGTGGGTTACCCCTTTCTCCTAGCTATGTGGTAGGATTTTGCTTTCAATCCTTTTCCCTAGTCAACCTTGTGTGACCTATAGTAAGACCTAATTGGCCATACCCCACTTGACTAATTCTAGGGCTTGTTGATGTGTTTTCCATGTGTGCTTGTTTAATCATCATCACATTCTTCAATTTCAAATTCACACTTACTTATGTGTCTTATGTGAGTGATTCATGTTTGCACATGTGTGATCATTCATTTGAACATTGCTAAATCAAGTTCTAAACACCAAACAAATAAATACAAGTCATTCTAAAATTCATTCCAATCACTTTCATCCTAATCATATCCAAGTCACCATAATTCAAACCCTAATAATTCCTTGTCACCTTCTTCCTAATCAAATCCTAACCATTCCTAGTCATTACACATCATCATCATCTTCATTCTAATCAAATCAACTTCATTCTAATCATCATCCTAATCCAATCCTAATCATATCCTTGTCATTCTACATCATCAAATCAACATCATTCTAATCATTACACATCATCCAACTAATCCTATGCTAATCACTTCTAATCATATTCTAATAATATCTTCATCATTCAACCTTCATCCTAATCATATCCTTGTCATTCTACATTATCCAATCAACATTATCCTCACCATCTTCATTCTAGTCTAATAAATTTCAATCCTAATCATTCCAACCATATCTTAATCATCCTAGTCATCATCCTAATCATTCCAAGTCACCAAATCTTGTCATTCCACATCATTCCTAATCATTCTATCCAAATCATTATCCTCGTCATTATTTCACATTAATCTCATCCTAATCATAGTCTAATCCTATCTTCATCATTCAACTTTCATTCTAATAATCATCCTTATTACATCCAAATCATCCAATATTATCATCTCAACATATCATCAACCTAGCCCTAGTCACCACTTGTCAAAATGGTCCTAATCATAAACAAGCCCAAGATCATAGTTCAAGGGGGTCATCCCTCTAGTGCAAATAATGAGACAAATTCAAGACCCAAAATTGTAATCCAAGGAGGCCATCCCTCTAGTGCAAATCATAAGACAAGACCTAAGCCTAAAATCACAATTCAAGGAGGCTACCCCTCTAATTCAAACAATGAAACAAAACCAAAACCTAAAATCATACTTCAAGGGGCTCTTTCTCCTCCTCCTACTTCTAATGATGACATGAACTATGTTGCATACCTTGAGGAACAAATCGACATGCAAGAACTTAAACACGTGTGACACCATGCCGACATTCGAGAACAAAGTCCTAGCATCTGAACTCCAAAACCTCCTTCAAACACTTCACCAAGTACCCCAACCTTTCAACCAACCAACCATACACCGACTTCAAGTTGTCTTCCAAAAATTTCAACAAATCAAATCACCACAAATCCAACACCTCCTAGTCCAAGCCCAACAATTCATGGCCACTTGTCAAGTCTAACAAACACATCATCCTCTATCCATTAATTATCAACCAATGCCACCTTAACCACATCAACAAATTCCACCTCAACCTTATGTGTCAACCCCTTCCACTTCATACCAATTATCTAATCCATCCATATGCCAAGTCAATACCACATCAACTAATCCATCCACTTCTTTCCATGTCAATGCCACATCAACCAATCCATCCACTTCTTCCCATGTCAATGCTACATCAACCTATCAAGTCATTCCACAACAAACACATGTAAACTTAAATCCTTTGCAACAAGTCCAAATGCCTTTGAGTTCTCATGCCACCATTAACAAGGGAAATACTAGCCTAGGTCATGCAGCTTATAAATATATCATACCACCATCTAATTGCAAGCCTACCATAAAGCCACCATGTCCTAGCCCTAATCCATTGGTCCCCACACCTTCCAACTCATCAAACCCTTCATTACCCCTACCACCACTTAATCCTCCATTTGCTTCATGCCCTAAATTCAAACATTACAAAAGTAAACCTATGGTGTTACCCAAATTCACTCCTACACATACAAAGGATGTGATCCAAGGGATACAAGCAAGGAATCAATTATCACGATGTCAACCAAGTCCTATCCTTGAGCATGATAAAGGACCTTCCAACACCATGCCGAGTCTTCCAACCCCTTCACATAATTCACAAACCCTTGAGCCTATTCAAGAGTCTCCTCCATTGAGTCCAAGTCAACATCCATCATGCCCTCATGTGGTTGACCATCAAGAACATATCAAGCTTATCCAATTGCCATCCACTTCCATTCCAAGTAAAGAGGTATGTCAACAGCCTAATCCTAAACATGGAGAAGCATTAAAATCCCTTATCTTAATCAAGATCAAAAAATTTCCACTCAACCAGTTCATAACATGTACCTTTTCCATGATCAAGACATTATGCATGATGAAGAACCTATACATGAGAATATTGATCCTATTCATACCTCCACAACCATTAATGAGCAAGACACCCAAGACCTACATGCTCAATTTAATGCAAGTCTTGTTGACCTACTTGAACATTCACCCCGTTTCATGGCCTTCCTTCAAAGGAAAGAAACTTCTTCTCTATCTAGCCCTATTCATGATCCAACCACTGCCACTTGTCATGATGATACATGCACCTCCCAAGAACACATAAACATAGAAGATCAAACAAATAACTTGGTTCTAAGTGAACATAATGCTAATCAAGATCCTAATGATCCTTCCACATCCATCACCAACTCCATTTCAAATCCACTATCATATCCTATTGGTTTATCCACTTTCATTCATGAGTGTTCTTCCTTACGAAAAAAACAACCTTTATCCACTTCAGCTTCTCCATCAAATAAGGAACTTTTGTCTAATGTCCACAACACACCTAGTCCCATTGTCCATCTCATGGTCCAAAACATGAATTATCATGGCAAAGGCATAGGCCTTCATGAACAAGGAATTTTGGAGCCAATCCATGTCAAAGTCCCCCCACACTCATATGGCCTTGGACATACACCCCAAGGTAAACAATCTAAAGATGTTGGTAATTCTTCCATGCATCCTAAGTCCACTTTCCATCATAGATCACATCACATTCCTAAAACATATGTTACCATTCCACCACCATCATCCTACAAATGTCAAAAGCATGTGACCATACACCTTCCACCATCCACTTTGCCTCCATTACTTCCAACTCCTAATTTCCCTCCATCTACTTTGCCACCATTTCTTCCAACACCTAATACCCCAATTATTCATAAATACCCTAAATATCCTAATCATGACCAACAAATGCACACATTGTCTAAACAAGGAGCTTCCACTCACTTCAGCTGCCACATGGGATTCAAAAATAAAAATTTAGATGCCTTCACTCATAAATCCACACATTCTAAGGACCCTCATGCCTTAGGACATCAATGCAAAGAATCAAAGAAAGGTACATTAAAAAATCCATCCAAACCCATACTTTCAAAAGAAAATCCCAAAAGCAAAATGGTATGGGTCCCTAAGAAAAAAGGAATCAAGTTAAATGAGGCATCCACCTCTCAAAAATACCAACCATCTCCTTCCATCCACTCCATTCAAACATTCCAAAAATCCCACAAGTTAAGAAAAAATCATAAAAATAATAAGTCTATGTGGGTACCTAAACTCCTACATCACCCATCCACTAAGCAAACATCACCATTGCTTCCTACACCACCATCCACTCAAAATCTTCAATGTTCATCATGGTGTGTGCAGCCGTTGGTCATGATCCCATTCTCACATACATCCATCATCCTATCATTCAACTATTATCCTACCTATTTCACCCATCATGTCCCTATGGTCCATAATTTTGCATAAGCCTTCAATCCATCCACATTATAAGTCCTCCATAATCCACATCATAATCCACTATTGTTCCCTCCATAATCCACCAGCTACCTACTCCATCTCACTTTCATGCAATTCCTTACCAACATCCATGAGTCTAATGAGATTTGACATGGTCCATGCGATGACATCTTTCTCTAATGGGACTATCACCTTTCATGGCACTAGACACTTGAGTCCCTCTCGTCCACATCCACCTATCCTTGTCAAAAAATTCAAAAAAGTAAAAAAAAATAAAAATAAAAATAAAAAGTAAAGAGAAATCCCTTTGTCCAATGGTGAAAACCACCCTTGATGGCGCCTTGGATAAGTACCATGATGAAAACTTGGCAAACAAGCATCATGTATAGGTTGATCTTCTATGTCACTTACACTTGGGGGCACAATGTCTCATCCCACCCATCATTTCCTTCCTATCATATCCTATCATACCATTTCCATACATATACCTATCCTATTGCATTCATTCATCCTCCTTTCCTCCTTTAGATCTTGATAAAGATTGGGGGCACAATGTTGACACATGTCATGGATATCCCTTGATATACCTCACCCTATCCAACCAATCCATCTGATCATCCTTGTATCATAGACTTTGTCATGAAAAATCCTAAGCATTTTACCAAGAATGGGGCAAGTTATTCCTATGCGACATAGCCTTTGGAGATCACATCCTTGCCCTCTTACACATGCATCCATTCCATTCATTATCGCCCACCTTTTCATCCAATCACATATGTTATCCTTGCACCTAGACTTGGTTTCCCCTTGTCATTGGTATCTAGGACAAAGGCTACGCAAATTGTCATCCATTGACATTTCAAAACATTTCAAAAAATCCCACAAAATCAAAACATTTCAAAAAACACAAAAAAATTACAACATATCAAAAACCCAAAAAATCCAAGCAATCAAATCAACTCATCATATCAATCCATTCATTCAAACCAATTCAATTCATCACATCATTTCAACCAAATCAATTCTTCAATCAATTCTTCCAAATCAAATCAAATCAATTTCTCCTCAATCCAATCAACAAATCAATCCAACTCATCAAATCAATCAATCAATTCATCAAATCATTCAAAATCTATTCATAATCATTAATCCAATCATTCAAAACAATGATCCAAATGCAAGTCATATCAATTCATGCCAATCAAGTCAATCAATCAAGACAAATTATTCAATCACATTCAATGGTCTTGATCCTAATCTTGACATAAACCAAACCAATCAATCAATCGAATCCTGGTGTTGCTTGCATGGCCAAAAACACTAGTGTCAATCAATCAATTGTCTTAGACAGGATGTTGCATTGTCGAAACCAGACCAAGCATCTTAGAAGACATATTTCAGTCCTTAAACCAGACATCACTATCATTATCAATCATAATCAATCACTCGATCATTGGTTTATAGCTTGACAAGGGCAATACCTTGTTTGTTTTTGTATCATTTGTGCATGCTTGCTTGCTTTCTTGTGTGTGTTATCATTTTCAACTTGCATTTGTTTCAAATCCAAATCCAACCCAGCTAATTATATCCATATCTTGTATCTAGACAAGGTTTTATTATGCTGGGGCACGAGACACACTATCACCTTGGTCCTTATACCTTGGTGTGTAACATCTAGTGCTATATCAAACATCATGGTTGCTCACCTTCCTTGTAGCATAACACATCATCCTTTTCTTCTATTCATTCCCTTATCTTTCTTCCTTGACCAATTCATTTTCTTTTGAGAGCTTACCCATGTTTGTCCAACCCACCTATCCTCTCGAGGGGGCACCATCATCCCATTTCATCATCCTTTTCCTTAGCTTCTTTGAAATGATGTTACTCGACATAGATCTCATCATCTAGAACATCATCTCAAAGAGGAGAAATATGTAGACACATAAATCTGTCCATGTCTTAACCATGACCTAGTCGACAGTTTACTAGGGACACCATAAGACATTTTGTCCTAATCCCACTCTTAATCCCATCTTAATCATCTTCCCAATTAATTAATTAAATCCATTTATTTAATTAATTTCACCTTGTCACATGTCTCACATAATTCAAATTAAATATTTGAATTAAATCCCTCACCTTTCGTCTCATTCAAACAAGTGTCACATGACTACAACACTTCACATGTCAAACTAATTTAAATGATCTTTTATTTAAATTAGGTCTCATTTATCCTCCATCGCACACTTGTCACATGACTACAATCCCTCTTAGAGTGGGAAACCCTAATCAAACATAATCAATCTTGACTGTCCACATAGCACAATACAACTTTCAATCACAACTAATCATTCAAATCAACCTCTTCCTATAAATCAAACCTCTCATAAGCCATTTGCATGATGAAGTTTTCAAGTAGCCTCATGCTACCAAAATCACTCTATGATATCAAGCCCTTACATATTGTTATGCTGCTAAAATCTTGAGAAACCAACATTCCCCCCATTAATCAATCCTTTGAAATCTTGGATTCTCATGCAAGGTTGAGAGGAGCCATGGAGGTTAATCAACACTAGTTTGAGAATCAGTTTGCATTTCATTTCTGTTTTGCATTTTCATTCTAGTTTGTGCTTCATGGTGCTAGTTAGGGTTTGAATATTTGTTGTTTCAATTTCTACCCTAGATTTTGCCCTAACAACATAAGTAAATAAATTTTTTTTTTCATTTAATAATTATAACCATCAAAGTAAAAGAATAGAAATAAATCAATTAAATTTTCTATTACTTGCTTAGATTTGTAGCGTCATAAATTATCCGGGCTCACAATTTCATGTTGTCTTTGGTGCTCACTTTAGTGTCCATACCCTTGGCATGTTTTAGGATCATTTCTAGCCTTGGCCTTACCCTTGACCCATGAGATGTGCCTTTACATTGCTTTGACTCTTTTTGCTTATCATATCCAAAAACCATAAAAGTGCCTAAATCCTTGCTATGTTCCAAGTTGACTAGACCTTTCAAGATCTGGAATTACAAAGACTCTAGCTCTTGGCACAGGCATCTATGCATGCACTAATGTCCTAAAAGCATCTGTCAGTCTTGCAATCATTTTTAGGAGTTGTCTCTTAACTTGTGTGATAAGCTGAGATTTTCTTGATGCTTATTCATGCTCAAAGGACTCCTTTCCCTATTTTTTTGCCTTTTTCCTCTCTATTTAAGGAAGTAGATTTTCCATTGCAAAGAATGGATCAAATTCACATGCTAGCAAAGCTTTGTCAAAATCATCACTCACATTCTTATTCTAACTAACTCCATTTCTCTCTTGTACTTATTGTTTTCTTGAAATCATTTTATGTCATTTCATTGAATAGATTAAATTGTATTTCATTCATATATCATGTAAATCTTGATTATCACTACTCAAACAATTCTAGATACACTTAGAATTAGAGCACACATTTTATTTTATCAATCAATCAATATCTTTGGTTGTCATTAAGGTGAAAACACCAAAAATGAGTTTTGACTAAGGCAAACTGCTATACAACACAACCCTCTCATTCATCTTTGCAATTGTAGGTTGCGTGAGGAAGGATTTTGAGTACATGAGTGTTTGCTTTCTTCTTCCCTCTTTTTCATCATTTCTTTATTTCATTTTATGCTATCATTTTTAGTTGTGTTTATCATTCTCAATACTCTATGTGATAACCATTGACTTTCATGTCAACATGAAACTCTCAAAAATTATGCAAAGCCATACATATCAAAGATTTTATCTATCCATGCCATATAGACTACAATGCAGTACACAGATGTTCATGCCATGTGTTGTCATCTTGGATAGTGAGGCTATCCACCTGGTGATAAGTTCCTTGTGATTTCACATTTCTATTTTTATATTCCTTCCCGTCAATTATTGCATCAGTTTCTGTATTTTCCTAGTTTTCCCCCAGTATTGTTAATCTTTGTTAGCATTAGTTATTTTATTTTTCATTCTAGTGGTGACAAAGGGATATAGGTTAGACAGTATTGCTCTTCCAAATTGAAGAGTAGAAAGAACATGTCTTCATTGGCTAGTATCCTAATGTTGGATAGATGGTCGTTCTAATTAGAAATAGATTAGTTAGAATCACTTTTCCTATTAAACATTTTGGTGAACGTGCCACTCTAACTTATAACACCTTCTTTTATTCAATTTTATTTCAAAATCAAAAACAATTTTTTTCTTTCCTTTCTTAACTTTCCCCTTATATTTTTATAAATCAACATGTCCTTCTCTTCTTACATCACTTTCCAACTTTTCTCAAAGGATTCATGAAAGTATTGTTCCATTCGATGCATGTGATGGTGACTTAACTCTTCCTATGTCACTCTATTCTTTTGATCCCTCTCCTAAGATTCCTCCTACTTATGAGGATATTTTGGTGCAAGAGGATGAAATCATAGATACTTTTCTTAATATTACTTTACCTAATCTTCATTCTAATGCTCTCCCTTCTAGTGATGAAGCATTAATGGATGAAGAGTCTCACCCCACATCAGATCCTCCATAAGTAGTTATTGAGCATACTTCTATTTTTTCTCCTAGACTTCATGCATTTCTTAAATAGATAAAAATGCTAATTCAATCATTGTTAACAGACTTATCCCACCTACTAAGGGGATGTTGGATAAGTGAATTAATGTTCAAATTATTTCTTCTATGCCAAAAATCATTGTGTATAGGGTGCCTAATTTGTCCCCACCTTCTCGTCCCATGATCACTATTCAAGATATTCTTTAAAATCCTCAACCTTTGAATCACTTGTTAGAAATTGCAAAGTCTATAACTCAAAATGTGTTTATGGCTCCTCACTACCATACAGTAGTCCACATATATGACACTTGATGAAACAAATAAGTTATTCATATCCCTGCTTCCCTTCCTCCACCACATCCTATCCTTCCACAACCTCCTCATCTTTCTATGGAGAGTACCAAAGAGTATGATCTTGTTAAACACTTCATGCTACACAAGCTAAGATCTCTCTTTGGAACCTGATACAAGTTTCACCTTCTCATCATAGTGCCTTTCTAATGCAGGAGCATCCTTGGTTCAAGAGAAATCTTGCATCAACCAAAAATATTTGCATTTTAGTTTGTTTGCAGTTCAATTTGTTTCTTTTCATTTTTCAATTCAGTTAGTAGCAGTTTCTATATTTTGGTCTATATTCTACTGCAGTTTCATTTCACATCTTGTGGAGCTAGACTTAGTATCTAGATTGATTCATCTACATCATATCCAAAATTCAGAGCATTTGGACCAGTTACCGGAAAGTTATCGCTATCAGAAGATCGCTTGTTTTCTCATAATAGAGCATCTTGACAGTCTCAGATGATTAGCTAAAGGAGAAGACTTGCTGAGCATTCCTCAATCCTTGGAGCCTAATGACACATCATTCAATGATCTTTAGTTCATGGCTGACCTTCCCTGAGATCTACACATCATTCCATTCATTTGTGGAGGTGTTCTACATGATTAGGTCTGACCTATCCATGTACACACATTACAACTCTTCATTGGAGTTTGTGATCTTCATTGGCCGATGCAGAGGAATCTTTTGTACTAGAGATGATATATATTGATGTACTAGATCCTTAGGAAGGTAGTTCATGATAATAGTGATAGTTGATAGTTTAGATTTTGCACGAAGGAGCTTCAAAGTTATATCTTGTGCATATTCTAATATTCTATAATCAGGCCCTTGAGCCCTAGTTGTAAGCCTGCATGTTGCCAGCTAATCTGTATTTGAATTCTATGATATATTAAATGATTGAATCTACATTTGTTTTATATCCTTGAGTTGTTTCCGTTGTGTTTACTCTTGTTGCATGGACTAGACAGTTCATTCTATGAACCCTCCTATCATGACTGCACCAAGTGGTATCAAAGCGAGAGTTCAAATCTTTGGGAATGAATTGAGTGAAGTTGGCGAAGGAATGCCATAAGATCTTTCTATGGATAGATCATCAAACTGAGATAGGTTACTTGTGTCGCAACCGATCACCGATTGTGAGGCAGTTGTCACCTTGTAGCCCTATCGTTGAACTTGAGGCAATTTGCACTTGATCCTAAGAAGATGCCACTGAGGAGAATTGTTGATGTTGCAACAATGGCTAGTAGAATAGATGAGATGATGGAAATGATGAAAACAATCTGAATTCTATTGGATGTTGTTGAATAAGATAGGCGAAGAGGATTGACACCTAGACCTAATGTTGAAAGTGATGATGAAGAAGAATTTCAATCTATTGAACAAATTAGTGAAACCCTAGGAGGTGATGAAGAAGAAGAATCAGATCAAGTAAAGATGTTGTGAGCTATTTCAAATATTGGAAAGAGACCTAGAGTTGATGTACCAAACTACACTGGCAATTTGAATCCTGAAGAATTGATCGACTGGATAAATGACATAGAAGAATACTTTGAGTATGAAGTTGAAGATCCGGAGAACCTAAAATTTGCAAAGACAAAGTTGAAAGGACATGCTGCTATATGGTGGAAATAAGTTCAATTTGATATAAATAGAAGAGGAAAAGAAAATATTACAAAGTGGGACAGGATAGTGACAAAATTGAAGAATCAATTTATACCTGCTGACTATGAGTTGGAATAGTTGAAGAGATTGCAAAACTTGAGACAATAGGAGAAATCTGTGAAGGAGTATACTGAAGAATTTCATAAGATGATCATAAGGACAGGACATAGTGAAGAAAGAAAGGAGAAAGTGGTGAGATGTTGGCAAGAGACACTACTAGGCATGTTAGGTGTTGTCATTGATGGCAACTAAATCTATCTTACACATCTGCATTGTATCATTTGATCATACCAGAAGTTAAATTGTAGATTTGTCCATGTCCAAATAGACAAGAATAGAGCATATGACAGGGTTCAGCATTTTGGTCCATATTTCTCTATAGGTAATCATATTATGCTATGGATCTAAGGGAATGTTAAGGCATGTCAAGGCTACCTAAATCCTAAATTTTAGCCTCCGGTGATGAAGGGATTGAAAGTTACAAGCATATCAGTATTGGGTTTTGGTTAGACAGTCCAGTTTAGTGAAGAATAGGCTAACTTGATGTTTGATCCTTGTGCAGATTAAGAGAAGTGGTTGGTTGAGTGATTTATGAGATCCAGTGGTATTGGCTGACACGTGTGTTGACTTGAATTTTGGTGCAAGAGCACCCAAGCCAATATTGGCTTAAAACTTCGTCAAATATGAATATCCAAAGAGTTTTTAGGAAGTAATTTAGTTTTAGATCCATGTGATAAGGTTAAAAAAGGAGGAAATTTGGAGTTTAGAGTCATAATTTAGGTTGTTAAAAATAAAGTCTAAATATTTAAGTAATAGGAAGAGTTTACCATGTCAACTTAACAAATCATGTAATTAAAAGCACCCAACGGTCATATACTTTGAAATGAAATCACAGCCAATGGGAGATAAGTTCAAGCATGTATATTAGAGCCTTCACACATTGGAGGGAAGGCAGCATTGAGATTTAAAGCATAGCATTGTAAGAACACATTTTGATTAATAAAAAGTTACGTTTTTCTAATTTTTTCTACAATGTTGATATTCCTAAGGATGTACAGCCCCATATGGCCTCCAAATGACATAAAATTGAACTTGTTATAAATATATTTGAATCACCTTTCATTTTATTATAATTTTACAAATTTTTAGTAAGGTTTACAAAAGTTATAGCTATTTTTGTAAAAAATGTTTTAAACTGCCAAAAACCCTCATCTAGGGTAATAGTCTTGTTGCAGAGAATGGTACGGCCTCCTAGAATACTTTCTACATAAATGGTTGAAACCCATTTTAGAGGGCATTCTTAACGCAAATAGGTTTTTTATTGGGTTCAATTTAATTGGGTTTGGAGGGAGATATCCCCATTTTTCTAAAACGGGTCTGAAATAACCTAGTTTTGAAGGGTCATTGTGAGAGTTTGTGAAGCCAACCAAGAGCATAAGTTTGTGAAACTTTATAAAACCAAGTTGTTGACACCTTGTATTGCATCAAATTCATAAGTTGTGGCTAGCATTGATAATTGTGCATGAATTCAGTCGATAGAACAATGTTCTTAAAAATGCCTGTAAGTTTTCTTGAGGCCTACTGCAGTTGATGAAATTTCATATAGCGGATATATATAATTGATGGGTGCAAGCATTTTCATATAAGGATGTGTGAATATGAGATAAGAGGTGTGAAGTGTGGCAATATCAAGTGAGAAGTAGAGATCTGAGGCTTGGATCATGGAAGAACAGTAAAATAAAGCAGTGAGAGATGAAGTGTGTGAAGTCAGTATATTGATCTTAACTGGAGTTGTAATCTTGCATTATTAGATGCTATTCTTCAGTTCAAGTATTCCAGTGAACTCTTTGTAATTAATCTTGTAGGCAGTGAGCCTTCTTTGAGCAGTGAGCTCTGGGCAGTGTGCCTGAAAGCATGTGCCTTCCCATTTGTAATGCTTTTAACAGAGTATAAAATCTTGTGGGTTAACCCCCACCGTGGTTTTTCCCTTAATCGGGTTTCCACATAAAAATCCTAGTGTTCATGTGTAATGATCTTATTGCTGCTATTCTTAAGTTCATGTTTCTTTCTTTTGAATGTATGTGGTGAATTAATAAAGGAACATAATAATAAGTTTTGCAGAACACTAATTCACCCCCCTCTTAGTGTTCCTTAATTTCAACAATTGGTATCAAAGTAAGGTTCCTTGAAAGAATTCTAACATCTTGAGGAAGATCTAGGAAGGTGTTTCAATGGGTTCATCTAGGTATTCTAATGGCATCAATGAACAACTTCAAGTTGCTTTAGAAGATCTTGATCAGTCTAGAGCAGAAGTCAAAGAACTACAAGAGAACCTTAAAGATGTTGAGGATTTCATTGAGATTTTAAAAGGGCAATTAAGTAAATCTATGGAAAAGATGAAGGAATTACTTTAGCAGTTAGCAAATCAGCAGGAAGAAAATGGCGTGAATGGGGTTATGAAGGAGAAGACAAATACTTTAAGGTTATGTCATTCTCGTTCCTATACTTTAAGGTACTTAGAGGAGGTGTGTATTGCTTTAAGGAGGTGTGTATATTCTCGTTCCTATACTTTAAGGTTATGGCGTGAATGGGGCTATGAAGGAGAAGACAAATGGCGTGAATGGAATCTGAGGTGATGAGGCTAACCAAGGAAATTAAGGAAAGGAAGAAGACTGAAGTGTTGGCAAGAGACACTATGTGGCTTCATAAGTGTTGTCATTGACGGAAACAAAGTCTATCCCACACATCTGCAGTACATAGTATGCCTATACCAGAAGTCAGATTGAAGATTATTTTGGTCCAGTGAACAAGAATAGAGTATGTAACAAGGTCTGACAATCAGGTCTGGATCACTCAGATGGTGTAACTCAGTAAGTTACAGACTTGGACAAGTCAAGAGGAGTATAATGACTATCGTATTCCCAAGATTTAGCCTCCGGTGATAAAGCAAGAAAAAGATATGAGCATCTAAGTGTTGGGTTTTAGTCAAGCAGAGCAGACAGAGGAAGAATTGACTGGCAGAGTATCAAACTTCAATCCAAATCTGTAAAAGGTGCTGATCAAGTAATCTGTGATATTATACATTGTTGGCCAACATGATTTATGACTTCTATGCCTATGTTTTGATGTGCATCACTAATCAAGCATGGATTCAGCTAACAGATCAATAACTTGCAAATATCTCAAGTGTTCTTATTGCTGACTAAGAAGTTGTTGGAAATCCTTGATGCAGATATATATACCTGATGGATTCAATCCTGTAAGTCTGTGAAGTGAGTAGCATGTATGGTGAAGTGCGAAGAAAAGAAGAGATAAGTGTGAAGGTAGTAATTCAAGCCTTAAATGTGATAGGAAAGTCATATTGAGCAGAGGAAGAATGAAATGTGCCAAATCAGTATACTATACCTAACCAGAACTAAAATCCTACATACATAGATGTTGTTGATCAGTTCAAACACCTTGGTATCATCTGTAAATAATTGTAGACTGTAAGTCTCTTATAGGCAATGGGCCTTTTGTGAGCAGTGTGCTCAGGCAGTGAGCCCTAATTGGCAAGTGCCAAATTTGTACTCTTTATTCTTTTAACAGAGAATACAATCTTGGGTTAGTCACCCCATGGTTTTTCTCTTAATAGGGTTTCCATGTAAAAATCCTTGTGTCATGTGTTAATTTCATTTTCATCTCTTTTGATTGTCTTGTTTTGGCATAACATTAAATGATAAGTTAAGAAAAGGAAAGAAAATAGAAAAGTTATAAGATAACTGATTCACCCCCCACCCCCCTCTCAGTTATCTGCATTGTTTCCAACATGAAGAAAACCTGAATCAGTCTCTAAAAGAAAGAACAGAAGAGTGCTGCAGATTGGACAAAATAATTGGCCATCTAGAGTCTGATCTTCAAGAAACTAGGCACAATGAGGAACAACTTGAAAGGAAAATTGTTATTCTCAAACATGACCTAGAAGCTGCAAATGAATACAAAGAGAAGTTCAAGATAAGCTCAGCTAAAGTTGAAGTGTTGCTTGATAGTCAGAAGATAGTAGATGATAAGCATGGTCTGGGATATGAGAAAGGTGAAATCTCTAGATCTAGTAAAAGAAATCCTAAATCAAGGAATCAGAGAAATAGACCTAGAAGACCTCCGGTAAGACAACCTAATGCTCAAAGGTATCCATCTTTCAATGGAAATTGTTTCAATTGCAATAAATTTGGTCATAGAGCTACTCAGTGTAGAAGTAGAGTGAATCAAAGTGGTCCATCTTTCTCTGGTCAATGATTCAATTGTAAAAGGTGTGGTCATAGATCCAATGAATGCAGAAGTATGATAATGAACTACTCTAACAATAGAAGAAATATCAATTCTTTCAATGGCAACTATTTTGCATGCAAAAGATTTGGACACATGGCTAATCAGTGGAGATCAATAGTAAATCAAGTAAATGAGCAAAGAAATGTTGTGTGGTTTAATTGTAATAGATCCGGTCATATTGCAAGAATGATAATAGAAAAGGTCTGGTAAACAGAAACCAAAACATGCAGAGATAAGATAAAGGCAAGGGTAAAGTAAATGTGAATGAGATCCATAATGAAATGAACCAAACATGGGTGGAGAAAGGTGAAATGAATGATGGTGATGGGTCTGCACCGGAATCCGATGTTGATAATTCCTCTGGGAAATGAAATAGGAGCTTTGGCTCAGGGGGAGCTACATTGAAAATCTAATCCCCCTTCTAGTAAGTGGGTACCTGAATCTGGCATGATAAATAAAGATAAAGAAGCCTATTTTAGAGCTATTGAAGTAAATTCTAGAAGAAAAGAAGCTAATGTGATTGATTGCAGAGAAATTGAAGATTGACTGTATGTAGAAATAGTGTAACCAGATGTATTAGGGAAAAGCATTTATTACAATGGAGAATTAGGTTTTGCGGAGCATAAAAGGTCATTTACTCAGCATTTGAATCACTTTGCATTTGAAGAGAACAAGGAGAAGAGTGCCTGAGCTGAGATTTCAAAGATTTGAAGTACGAAAAGTGAATTCGATAGCTAACCCTAACTGGCGAAACAAGGTATTCTCTGTGAAACTCTCTGAATTTGCAATCTTTGGATATGGCTACTCCATTGGTTATTGACATCACTGAAAGGCCCTGGCCTAAATTCAAAAATCATCCACACAAATCTATAGAGGTTGATCTATTAGGTGCCTTTTCAAATGTTCTACATGGTGTGTTGCACATTGAAGATATTAGGGCTTATATTCATGCTAGCATAGATGAGTTTGGGGATTCGAAGTTAGTAGATTTGTTCAAGAATCATCTGAGGGATTAGATTCATGGTCTTAAATATGAGTATAAGGCACTGCAAGTCAAACATTTCATTTAGATTATTGGATTCTCATCCTTCAGTGAGGATGAGTGGGTCTGGTATGTACTGAGTTGGATGCATGCTGAATTCATTTTGTTGATGAAACCCTTCAAGATCAGCAATGATGCCATCAAGGCTATAACAGGATTGAACTCATCTGGTGAACTGCTAATGCTAAAATCAGTGAAGAATCAGACTGTAATTGAAGCCACCAGATCAAAATTTGATAAGAGGGAAATGATAATAAATGATATAACTAATCTAGATGTCAAATTTGCATCTATGGTGATTGGATATAAGATATATCACTCCAGCAGGGAAAACTCTGTATCTGGTATAGCCATTTATGCTGCCTATTAGATGTTAAGAGAAAATGCTGAGTATGACCTATGTGAACTACTACAAAATCAGTTAATGGAGAATCTCAACAAGATCAAGAAGGACAAGAAGAATACATTCAAGTATGGTACATTGGTATTGTGTTTATTCTTTTATTTCATGAATGAGTTACTTGAGAAGAAGAGCCTGTGTTGGACCAGTGATAAGTCTATTGCCATATAAATCAGAGAGCACTTGCATAGTATTGGTGACTCCAATGCCCAAAGGATTGCTCTTTGGGGATATTTCAAGAATTTTTAGAACATGATGCAATCAAGGGAAATAATCCCTACTTATGTGGTAGAAAAATACAAGGATACAATTTGTTTCATGGTGGAAACAGATCAATGCTTGATGGAAGCAATTGAACCAAGGACTCTATGGATCATACCCATGGGGTATGAAGTTGATGGACAAATACTAGAGATGTATGCTCAACACCTTCTGAGCAAACCAAAAGATACCTCAGTTGAGAGATTTGGTACATATAGTGAACTCAGTGTGAAACTGCATGTTGAGCTCCAGAAACCTAAATCTAAGAGAAAGATCCAAAGGTAAGTTGAAATGTATGTAGAAAGTAGGGAAAGGATAGAGAAAGCTAAGAAGGAGAAGCATGATAGGGAACAGGAAAGTGTTCCGGTGGAATCCTCTCCTAAATCAAGGACTACTAGGAGTTCTGGTACAACCTCCGGTGCATCACCCTCTCCTATTGTAGAGAAATTCAAAGAAAAATCTACTAGTAAGGAAGGAAAAAGGACAAAAGTAATGGCCAAAAGGTCATATGTCAGTGTGGGGAAGGAAGATGAAGAAGAGACTGAGTTAGATGGTGAAGTTAAAGAGTTGAAGGCCTCAAGCACTAATGTTGCCAAAGTGTCTAAGGAGAAGCCCTCTGGAAGATTAAAATCAGAGAAAGTAGAAGCATCAAGGGTTGCCAAAGACAAGCCCTCCAAAAGTATTAGGGTAAGCAAAAGACAAAAGACTAAGACCCATGTTGAAAGATCAACCTTGTTAGTTGAAGACATTGTGAATGCAATAACTATTCATAGGAATTTGAAGCCCATAACAAAATATTATGACAGATTTGATAAAGCCAACAGAAGAATTTTGGAGGATGTTACTATTAAGTACTTGAATACATTCAATAGATCACTTGTGGAAATTTTATCTGAAATCCCTAAGAGTCTAAGTGACATCTTGGAGATGAGAAAAGAAGCTATTAAAGCAAAGGACTTGGAGTTAAGGGAACATGTGTTGTCCAGTCTGTGTCCAGTCATCTCTAGTAAGGAAGAAGATAAATTTTTTAAAGAAGTTAAAGATCAATTTAGAAGCAAGAAAAGGATGAATAAGCTAATGATTGGAGACATTGATGAAGTGATCAAAGAAACAAAGCAAATTATGAGAAAAGACCTGGACAAGAATAAGTTTTATGTGGTCACTGAGGAACTCGATACTGATGATACATCCCTTCCAAATGAAGAAGAGTTGAAGGAAAACGAGCAGCAAGTTGAGGTAGATGACCTCTCTATTCCAGAAGAGGAAATATCAAATAAAGGAAATGAAGAGATGGTAAAGGAAGATAATGTTGATGATGCAGAGGATACTCAAATTTGTTTGGGCCAATCTAGTGAGACAAATGTAGAAATGAATATAGAAATAAATGATCCTACTGAAGGTGATTCTAAGAAGAATAAACAGCAGAAAGCAGAATGGGTTAAGAAAAAGGAAGATCAAGAAAAAGAAACTGATGATGGAGTTGATTCCTCCACTCTAGACGTTGAGAAATTTGATAAAAATGATGATAATATTGCTACTAAGGATACACAAAATCCTCCAAAAAAGAATTCAAAAGACATTATTGATGATGCAGAGAGAGCAGAAGTAGAGAAAAAGAATGAAAATGATAAGCAAGACAATGTAGTTGACTCCAGAAAGGGAAGAAAGGCAGGCCCTAAAAATGAAACATCATATTGGGCAAGAGACACTACAAAAGCAGTGAAAGAAATTTTGGAGAAAGACCAACAAGTTGCAAAAGATCCAGATATAATACAAGGTCCAATCAATTTTGATACTCTTTCTCCAGTACAGAAGATGAAGTTGGCCTCTTTTGCACAAGCTAAGGCCAGAGAGGAAATTTTGAAGTTCCATATTGAAGATAGTGAGTTGCTTGGTCTTGCATCTGGTATTTTGGAGAAAATCATACCTACATTTCAGAAGGATTCATCAGCATCTCCCTCTAGTCAGTTGAAGAGTCTGATAAACTCTGTAAGTACTCACTTTGAGTCTTTTGAGAAAAGTTAGCAGAAGTCAAATTCCAGAATTAATTTAATGATAAAAGATTTAGTGAACTAAAAAGAATAATTGCCAATGATAGAATTATGTTGGATACTAGTGTAAAGAGTATTCAAAATTCCCTCACTGAAGGAGGAGATGTGTACAAATTTTGTCTATCTTGGTCAAAATTTGTAGAGGACACTGAGAAGAAAATAAAGGAGTTCAAGCAAAAATTATCAAATGTGTCTCAATTCTTTAATCCTTTTATAGTATCTATAGAAAGTCAAGAATGTCAAGTAGTTAACTTGATTAATGAAATAAAGAAATTTGTGAAAGAGAAAGAAAACATTGTGGCAAGGGTGTGTGAACTCTGGGGACTGATTCTCCCTAAGTTAGAAACAATGTTCAATGCATTGATAGAAGCTCAAGCTGCTGCTCTGACAAGTGATCCCATTGATCTACAAAAGGCAGAGTCATAGGCATTCTTATTCAGTGGTCATAGTTCAGTTTTGGATGGCATGAAGAAAAGTTAGGATAGTGAATTGGCACTGTTGAAAAACATTTTTGGTGATGTGTTTAAGTTTATGTAGATAAAACATAAGGATTATTTGTACATATGCAGAAGTATGTATAGAGTTTTGTGTGAACTTTTGGATCCAAACCTCGACCTTTTCCATTGATGTCAAAGGGAGAGTGGAAAGAAGTGAAAAATGAGGAATCCATCTAAGGGGGACCATTAGAAATCATAAGTGTACATAGTAAGGGGGAGTTGTTCTAACACTTAGTCATTTTTCACTAAGTGTTGCCATCGATGCCAAAGGGGGAGATTGTTGGCAAGAGACACTGCTATGCATGTCAGGTGTTGTCATTGATGGAAGCTGAATCTATCATACACATCTGCATTGTATCATTTGATCATACTAGAAGTCAGATTGCAGATTTGTCCAAGTCCAGATAGACAGGAACAAAGCATATGACAGGGTTCAGCATCTTGGTCCGCATTTTTCTATAGGTAATTATATTGTGCTGCAGATCTAAGGGAATGTTAAGGGATGTCAAGTTACCTAAATCTTAAATTTTAGCCTCTGGTGATGAAGGGATTGAAAGTTACAAGCATATGAGTATCAGGTTTTGGGTAGATAGTCTAGTCCGGTGAAGAATAGGCTGACTAGATGTTTGATCCTTGTGCAGATTAATAGAAGTGGTTGGTTGAGTGATTTATGAGATCCAGTGGTATTGGCTGACATGTGTGGTGACTTGAATTCATAAGTTGTGGCCTACATTGATAATTGTGCATGGATTCAGCTAATAGAATAGTGTTCTTAAAAATGCCTCTAAGTTTTCTTGAGGCCGACTGCAGTTGATGAAATTTCTTATAGTGGATATATATAATCAATGGGTGTGAGCATTTTGATATAAGGATGTGTGAATATGAGATAAGAGGTATGAAGTTTGGTAGTATCAAGTGAGAAGCAGAGATCTGAGGCTAAGATCATGGAAGAACAATAAAATAGGGCAGTGAGAGATGAAGTGTGTGAAGTCGGTATATTGATCTTAACCGGAACTGTAATCTTGCATTATTAGATGCTATTCTTCAGTTCAAGTATTCCAGTGAACTCTTTGTAATTAATCTTGTAGGCAATGAGCCTCCTTTGAGTAGTGAGGTCTGGGCAATGTGCCTAAATGCATGCGCCTTCCCATTTGTAATACTTTTAACAAAGTATAAAATCTTGTGGGTTAACCCCCACCATGGTTTTTCCCTTAACTGGGTTTCCACATAAAAATCTTGGTGTTCATGTGTAATGGTCTTGTTTCTACTATTCTTGAGTTCATGTTTCTTTCTTTTGAATGTATGTGGTAAATTAATAAAGGAACATAATAATAAGTTTTACAGAACACTGATTCACCACTCCCCCTCCTAGTGTTCCTTAATTTCAACACTAGGTACATCAATGAACTGAGATTGAACATTCAAGAAGAACTAAGTTTGGTGAGAATGCATCTCTGGAAGAAGCATATCAGTTTTTCCTAAAAGTTGAAGAAAGGCTAAATAAGAGACATGATCAGAGATAGAGACATAGAGGAGGTAAATTTTAGAAAGGAAGAACATTTTTTGGAGGAGACAGATCACATCCGGAGTGGAACAAGTTTGCCAACACATTTAAGGAGGACAGATAATAATGTATACCAGAGTAATGATAGAAATTTTCATCACAGAAGTAATTATAATTCAAACCGGAATGAAGGACATAGAAGAGAGGGAAGAGGATTTGATAAGAAAACATTCAGAGGCACTTGTTTCAAGTGTGGAGGTGAAGGACATAGAGCATTTGAATGTAATCAAGGAAGTACAAGCAAGATAACAAAGAACAGTGGAAGAGCAGCCTATGTGGAAGAAGAACCTATTGGATCACCTAGTTCAGTTGGCAAGCCAGAGAAAGGAGAATCACTGGTGATGAGAAGAGCACTGTTTCAAGTAGAGACAAATGACAAACCATTGCAGAGGAAGAGTTTGTTCCAAACTAGATGCAAATCAAGAGGTAAATGTTGTAAAGTTGTAATTGATAGTGGTAGTTCTGATAACCTAGTTTTAGAGGAGATGGTGACTAAACTGAAGTTGGAAAGATTGAAACACCCTAAGCCCTATCAAATAGCATGGATTCAGGATGATCATAAGGTATAGGTGAGTGAACAATGTTTGATAAAATTTCATATTAGATCTTATCATGATGAAGTCTTGTGTGATATTTTGCCTATGGATGTATGCCATATTTTGTTGGGTAGACCTTGACAGTATGATAGGAAAGCTATACATGATGGGAGAAAGAAGACATACACTATAACATCAAATGGGAAGAGAATTACCTTGATTCCTTTGGAGGATGATCCTAAGAGTGAAGTATGTGGGAATGCTAGAATCTGTTTGGTAGATGGAAGAAAATTTCTGGATGGTTTGAGACATGAGAATATGTGTTATGCTTTGATTCCTAAGAAACCTAAAACATTGAAGGAGTCTGAAGAATCACAACCGGAGGAGATAAGAGAGTTGTTGACAGAGTATGAAAACATCGTATCAGATAATGTACCTGAAGGATTGCCACCTATCGGTAGTATTAGTCATCACATGGATCTTATATCAGGAGCTACTTTGCCTAACAAAGCAGCACATAGAATGACACTAGTAGAGAATGAAGAACTGAATAGACAGATACAAGAATTGTTGAGGAAAGGTTTGATCAGAGAAAGTTTGAGTCCTTGTGTAGTACCTATAGTGTTAGCATCTAAGAAGGATGGAGAGTGGAGAATGTGTACAGACTCTAGAGAAATAAACAAGATCATAGTTAAGTATATATTTCCTTTACCCAGAATGGATGATATCATGGATTGTTTGAGTGGAGCAAGATATTTCACAAAGATAGACTTAAAGAGTGGATACCATTAGATCAGAATCAGAGAAGGAGATGAATGGAAGACTACTTTTAAGACAAATGTAGGATTGTATGAGTAGCTAGTGATGCCTTTTGGACTAACAAATGCACCGAGTACTTGAGTAAGTTTGTGATTGTATACTTGGGTGATATTCTGATTTTCAGTAAGACAAAAGAAAAACATTTGCAGCACCTTAGACAAGTATTACAGAGGTTGAGAGAAGAAAAATTGTTGATAAACATCAAGAAGTGTAGTTTCATGAAGAAAGAACTAGTGTACTTGGCATTTGTGATTTCTACGAAAGGATTGAGGATGGACCCTGAGAAAGTAAGAGCAACTGTTGAATGGCCTACACTGAAGAGCATTGGAGAGGTTAGATCATTTCATGGATTAGCTAGTTTCTACCAAAAGTTCATCAGAAATTTTAGTTCAGTTTGTAACCCTATGACAGAGACAATAAGAGGTGACAGGAAAGACTTTAAGTGGACATCAGGAGCAGATAAATTTTTTGAGTTGTTGAAGTAGAAACTGACAGAGCAACTTGTTTTGGCATTACCGGATTTCAATTAGGTATTTCAAGTTGATTGTGATGCAAGTGGGAATACAATTGGAGCAATATTAAGTCAAGAAGGTAGACCTGTAGAATATTTTAGTGAGAAGTTGAATGATGCAAGAAGATGATATTCAGTTTATGATCAAGAGTTTTATGCCATAATTCAAGCCCTAAAGAAGTGGAGACATTATTTGTTGCCTAAGGAATTTGTGTTATATACAGATCATCAAGCTTTGTAGTGTTTGAACAGTCAAGGTAAGTTGAATCAGAGGCACATGAGATGGGTAGAGTTCATGCAGAGTTATACATTTGTATTGAAGCATAGAAGTGGTAAATCAAACAAAGTTACTGATGCATTGAGTAGAAGGAACTTGTTGACAAAGATGAGAGTTAAAGTATTGGGATTTGATGAATTCAAGAACCTGTATGAGGGAGACATTGATTTTGCAGAACCTTGGAAAACATGTAAGGAACCTATTGTGACAGATAGGAGTAAGTGGTTGGATTATTTCATTTAGGAAGATATGTTGTTCAAAGGAAATCAGTTATGCATACCTAGAAGTTTAATGAGAGATAATTTGATCAAGGAGAAACATAGTGGTGGATTGGCATGACACTTTGGGATTGACAAGACAGTGGCTTTGGTGAGTGAAAACTACTTTTGGCCTCATATACATAAGGATGTTAGGAAATTTGTGCAGAGTTGTTGAGTTTGTCAAGTTGCAAAATGGAGTACTTAGAACACTGGGTTGTATAAACCTTTGATAGTACCGAAGAGACCTTGGGAAGACACAAGTATGGATTTTGTGATGGGATTACCTAAGAAACAGAGAGGACATGATTCTATATTTGTAGTGGTGGATAGATCTTCAAAGATGGCTCATTTCATACCTTGTAAGAAGACAACTAATACAGTGCATGTAGCAGACCTATTTTTTAAGGAGATTGTGAGATTGCATGGATTACCTAGGAGTATAATTTCATATAGAGATACTAGATTCCTTGGATATTTTTGGAAGACACTTTGGAAGAAGATGAAGACATATTTGAAGTTCAGTTCAGCATTTCATCCACAGACTAATGGACAGACAGAGGTAGTGAATAAGAGTTTGGGAAACTTGTTGACATGTTTGGTTGGAGAGAAGATAGGAAGTTGGGACTTGATTCTTTCACAAGCAGAATTTGCATACAATAATTCAGTAAATAGGAGTACTAGAAGAACACCTTTTGAGATTGTTACTAGAGTGAATCCTAGAGGAGTGACACAACTAAGAGACATAGGTATGGAAGGAAAGAGAAGTGTAGAAGTAGAAGAATTTGCAGATCACATGAAGACAGTGCATAATCAGGTGAAGAAGCATTTGGAAGACATGAATAGAAAATATAAGGAGCAAGAATATAAGAAGAGAAGACCTAAGGAATTTGTAGTTGGAGATGAAGTGATGGTGTACTTGAGAAAAGAGAGATTACCAATTAGAACATATAATAAGTTGAAGATGAAGAAGTTTGGACCTTGTAGAATACTTAGAAAGTTTGATTCATGAAATTCATATGAAGTGGAGCTACCAGAGACATTGGGTATTTCACCTATTTTCAACATTGCAAACCTATATCAGTATCATGAAGCAAAGTTTAGTGACAACCTTGAAGAAGACTTGAAGAAGTAGTTAGCACAACAAGCACCAGAGAAAATTAAAGACATTTTGGATAGCAGAGTTGGATGCAACACTAGAGGAAGGCAATACAAAGAATACCTTGTGAAGTGGAAAGGCAGACTGGAAGAAGATTCGTCATGGATTTCTCAGGCTGAGGTGGACTGTCTTGGTTCTCCCCCAGCCCCAACAAAGTGAGGAACTCATTTTTTTTCAATAACCCCAGATGTTTGATGCAGAAGCATCCTTGGTTCAAGAGCAATCTTGCATCAACCAAAAACATTTGCATTTCAGTTTGTTTGCAGTTCAGTTTGTTTCTTTTCATTTTTTAGTTTAGTTCAGGAAGTTTAGTCAATAGTAGTTTCTGTATTTTGGTCCATATTCTACTATAGTTGCATTTCACATCTTGTGGAGCTGGACTTAGCATCTAGATTCATTCATCTACATCATATCCAAAATTCAGAGCATTTGGACTAGTTACTGGAAAGTTATCGCTATCAGAAAATTGACTATTTTCTCAAAACAGAGCATCCTGATAGTCTCAGACGATCACCTAAAGGAGAAGACTTGCGGAGCATTCCTTAATCCTTGGAGCCTAATGACACATCATTCAATGATATTTGGTTCATGGCTGATCTTCCCCAAGATCTGCACATCATTCCATTCATTTGTGGAGTTGTTCTACATGATTAGGTCTGACCTATCCATGCACACATGTTACACCTCTTCATTGGAGTTTGTGATCTTCCTTGGCCGACACGAAGGAATATTTTGTACCAGAGATGATATATTTGATGTAATAGATCCTTAGGAAGGCAATTCATGATAATACTGATAGTTGGTAGTTTAGATTTTGCATGAAGGAGCTTCAAAGCTATATCTTGTGCATATTATAATATTATGTAATCAATCCCTTGAGCCCTAGTTGTAAGCCTGCATGTTGCCAGCTGATTTGTATTTGAATTCTATGATATATTGAATGACTGAATCTACATTTGTTCTATATATTTGATTTGTTTCCATTGTGTTTACTCTTTCTACATGGATTGGACAATTCGTTCTATGAACCCTCCTACCGTGACTACACCACCTTCAGTAGGCCTTGCAGAAGATATCTATCCAATCTTTCAGAAAGTCCATGGATGTGGCTACTATTCTTGAAGGTTTTCATTCTAAATCTACTAATATGACTTTTCATTTCTTTGAACTCCTTTCTACTAAATTTTAGAAGAAAAATGATGCCCTTATGGTTATTGTAGATAGAAACTCAACTGGGATAAAGAGAACCCTTATTGATAGTGGTTATGGTCTTAATGTTTGTAGTTTAGACTTCCTTAATTATCTTAATAATGAAACTTCCTATATTTCTCCTTCCAATATAACCATCAAAGGTTTTCATAATATGGCTTGCCTGACTTTAGACACTATCACATTTCCTATTGTGTTATGCCCCGTTACATTGCCTACTGAGTTTCATGTCATGCAGGAGAGTCTTTATTATAATCTTCTCCTCGGTAGACTATGGATTCATGCCATGGGTGTAGTCCCCTCTACGATTCATCAATCTCTTAAATATCTTTATAATGGTGAAGTGCTTAAGATAAGTGTTGATCCCGACCCTTTTCAATACTATTAATAGGCTAAATTGGGTCAGTGCGAGAAGACTGCTCTTTATTCTCTTCATAATTTTATACCTTCTACAACAAATTCTCAAGCACTATCAGCACCCTCTATTGATGATGATGTGCACTCCTCATATAATGCATGTCTTGGTGATGATTGGGACTCCTTAGACTTCACCCCCATGGGCTTAATGAATATAAGGTTGACTCTTCTCACTTTAACATTCCCACATCCAACATGGATATGTATTCTGGTATTAGAATTGCTCCTTCTTTTTATGTAAACTTTGTTGTTGCTTCTTCTCCAACATGTGTATACACATCTCATTTTGACAAGGCTAGTGATGTTGATTCTCCTCCTCTCTCTAATTTGGAGGCATGTTACGGTATCAGATACAAAATTCTTTCTAAGCACAGATACAATGGAAATGGTCTAGGGAGCATGGAACAAGGAGTTAAGGTCCTTGTGGAACCTACACCACACATATACAACAGGTTTAGGTTACCATCCTTCTCCTCTATCCACATCCCCTCCATTGTCTAAGGGTCTATATGGCTTCTTCTTTTCAAAAATAAAACCTTTCTCCATAATAGAAAGGGTTTCTTCCTACTCCTACATCTTCTCTTCTATCTAAACAAGAGTGTATCTTGCTAAGGCTTCTCAAGGCCCTCTTGATCACTCTTCCTTCTCCTACATGCAAAAAGTTTCCTAAACAATTCAATTGACACTTCATTTCTATGCTTATCATCAAGCACTTGGTCATTCTACTAGTGAGTTCCAAGCCTTGAGAGACAAAATATAATAACTTCTTGACATGGGTGCTCTTACTCTTTTATCTGTTGAAGCACCTATCTCTTCTCTACATGACAAGTGATATTTAGGATCACCTCTATCTAGTTTATTGTTCTTCCTCTTTCTTCCCCCTTTCTTTACCTTAAAATATTTGCACATTATACATGCTAATAATTTAAGGGGGCATATATTCTACTCACATGTGCATCCATACATGCACCTTACTTTATTTTCACCCCTTGAGGTGTAGCTTATTAATTCACCCCTGTGGTGTGGTTTACTTTATGCTCCCTGAAGCATTCACCCCCTTTAGTGTTGGTGTTTGATAAGCTCCCTACGGATTTAGTTTTTGATATGCTCCCTGAGGCATTGGAAGCATATGATCATCTAGCATAATGTAGCTTGCTAGTCTGTGATCCATGTAGTCTATGAGCCACCTAGCATAATGCATCTTGCTAGTCCGTGTGCCTCATATGACTTACCTTTATACTCATGGTCACCTAGCATAATGCAGCTTGCTAATCTGTAATCCATGACATTATTGTTATTTACATGACCCCTAGTAATAGAGAAAGCTAGTGTTTGAGTCATGTACTTTTCTTCACTCATATTGACTGCTTCCCTGTCTATTTGCATGTCTTCTCTCCTTGAAGCAATTGATTGACTCATTATATTCTTCTATCTTCATTTACGAATTCCTCTATTTGTCATTTTCTTTATTTTTTGTTGCATTTTAAGGGTGACACATGGTATTGAGACAACCTTTTACATTGAGGTCTCTTTCACTTTGTTGACTCAAAATTTATCTTTGCTTGTTGTGTGTTTTTCTCCTCTATGTATGTGTTGTTTATGTTTATGTATATGTCTATGGTGCTCTAACATAGTGGTTTCGTAGGTTTATGCTCTAACACTATTGTGTTGCAAGTTTTTGTTGTCTAATGTATTTGTTTTGTAGGTTCTTAACCTCGAGGCTTGATTCCTCTACTTGAAGAGCTCTACATCCTCTACAGTATCCTTTTGGGTATCCTTTTCATGCTTATTTACTTTCAATACTATCCTTTTACTTTAGCATGCATATTCACGTAGTATCATATGCCTACTAAAGTGGGGGCTAAATGTATTGTTGTAAATTGTACGCACTCACACTTTCATGTTGTTTTTTGTACTCCTTTAGTGTCCATGCCCTTAGCATGTTTTAGGATCATTTCCAACCTTGGCCTTACCCTTGACCCATGAGATGTGCCTTTATGTTTCTTTGACCCTTTTTGATTATCATATCCAAAAACCTATAAAGTGCCTAAATCCTAGCTCTATCCCAAGTTGACTAGAGCTTTCAAGAACTAGAATTACAAAGACTTTGGCACTTGGCATGGATGTTTGTGTGGTGTGCTAATATCCCAAAATCATCTATCAATGTTGCAATCATTTTTAGAAGTTGTCTCTTAACTTGTGTGATACGCTGAGATTTTCTTGATGCTTATTTGCACCCAAACAATCCTTTTCCCTGATTTTTTGCCTTTGCCCTCTCTATTTAAGCAAGTAGATTTGTCATTGCAAAGAATGGATCAAATTCACATGCTAGCAAAGCTCTGTCAAAATCATCACTCACACTCTTATTCTTGCTAACTCCATTGCTCTCTTATACTTATTGTTTGCTTGAAATCATTGTATGTCATTCATTGAATAGATTAAGTCATATTTCATTCATATATCTTGTCAATCTTGCTTGTCACTACCCAAACAATTCTAGATACACTTAGAATTAGAGCACACATTTTATTTTATAAATGAATCAATATTTCTAGTTGTCATTGAGATGGAAACACTGAAAATGAGGTTTGACTAAGGCAAAATCATATACAACCCAACCCTCTCTTTCCTATTAATGATTGCAGGTTGTGTGAGGAAGGATTTCAAGCACACAAGTGTTTGCTTTCTTCTTCCCTCTTTTTCATCATTTCTTTGATTCATTTTATGCTATAATTTTTAGTTGTGTTTATCATTCTCAATACTCTATGTGATAACCATTGACTTTTGTGTCAACAGGAAGCTCTGAAAAATCATGCAAAGCCATACATATCAAATATTCTATCTTTTTGCACCATACAGACTACAGTGTGATGCGCATATGTCCATGCCACATGCTGTCATCCTAGACAGTGAGACCATTTGCCTAGTGATAGGTTTATTGTGATTTCACATTTCTATTTTTGTATTCCTTCTTGTTAGTTATTGCATCAGTTTCTATATTTTCCCATTTTCCCCCAATATTGTTAGTTTTTGTTAGCATTAGTTATCTATTTTTCATTCTAGTAGCGACAAAATGATATAGCTCAGATAGTCTTGCTCTTCCAAATTGGATAGTAGCAAGATACATGTCTTCGTTGGCTAGTATCCTAATGTTAGATAGAAGGTCATTCTAATTAGAAATAGATTAGTTAGAATCACTTTTCCTATTAAACAAGATTTACTTTGGTTCACCATGTTTATGACCTATTTGGGTAGGGGGAAAAATAGAGTGAGGTGAAAAAAAGTAGGAAAAAGATTTAGGATTGTCATCAGTTATTAAATAATATTTAAAATAAAGGTAAAATTTTAAAATTTCTTGTACAAGAAAAATAAAGTAAACAATATAGATAAAATAAAATAATTCTTAACTAAAAGTTAAAATTTATGTGTCCATGTATGTATGTAGTAAATAAAATAAACTAGCATACTTATCTTTAGAAAAACCTATGTAAAAGATGTCAAGATATATCATTCTTAAGGCACCTAATTTTTACTAGATTTGTTATTAAAGTGGGAATAGGTGCCTTGAGAATGATATCTCTTGGCATCTTTTACATAGATTTTTAAAGATAGGTATGCTAGTTAAATTAAATAAAACTAAATCCATTTCCATCTAATTATTAAATTAAAATAAATTAATCCATTTTCATCTCACTATTAAATTAAGATAAATTAAATCCATTTTCATCCTAATTATTAAATTAAAATAAATTAAATCCACTTTCGACCTTATTATTAAAATAAATAAATAAAACCCATCTCTACCCCATCATTTAATTTAAATTAAATTAATTCACTACCAGCCACTTAAATTAAATAAATAAAATTGAAATAAAGTCCTCCCTCCAAAATTTAAATAAAAACAAATTATTTAATCATAGCCATTCACTTTCACTAATAAAATCTCCACCATTCACATAAATTAAATATTATTAAATTAAAGGGCCCCTTGCACATGATCCAATGTCCCAAGTGCATCTCCACCATCCATCATTCAATCTTAACCATTCACATCCTCATGCAAGAACCTATAAGTACTTGATCCTCAATCATTCATCTCACATCCTACATCCATATCTCATGCCTTCTACTTCATATGCTTATGTGACAAATACACCATTTGGTGAGGTACATGCTACCAAGATCTTAAAGATTCCAAGAACAAATTTTGCATCACTCATAAATCTTAACCATTCACATCCTCATGCAAGCCCTTATAAATACAACCCTCAATCATTCATCTCACATCCTACAGCCATATATCATGCCTTCTACTTTAAATTCTTATGTGATATCATTTGGCAAGGTACATGCTACCAAGATCTTGAAGACTCCAAGAGCAAAGTCTACATCACTCATATCCATGAGAAAATTCACTCAATAAAGGAGATCTCTTGTTTGGTAAGGGGACGTTTGATTTGATATTCTTTATGCTCAATCTAAAGGTATTTTGCTTGGTTTAGAATAAGGATTTAATATGGCTTCAATCTCTTTTAGTTGATTCTACATCTAGTATCATACACTAATTATTAATCCAATTGAGGCAATCTAGATCATATTCTAGCAAACACTCTATTTTCTATTGGGAATTAAGTTGTCTCAACCTTGGTAATTCCTTGTATTTTTACATTGTATTTATTTATTATTTGCCTATTGTATTAATTGGATGCAAATCCTATGTTGTCATATTGTGGGAGTTGGCACGGTGATGTGTCATCCTACATGGCATATGACCACATGTATTTTTGTCCTCACATGAGGAGATAGGCATCCTACTTAGTGGCAGGAACATTTTGCCATGTGTCAGCATCTTAGATGTTATGTAAGGGAATATTGCCTGAAACAATTATGACATATTCCTATGACAAAGTTATGACATGTAAGAGTCAGAAATAAGAGATTCTATGATAGGTAGAGACATGTGTCGAAGAGCATCTTTGAGGAAGGCATATTTGGGCACCCCAAGGTGGGTTATGACTTGTTGTAAGAGAATATAATATTTATAGCATGTGTATGATAGATTCTCTTACAGCTGTAAGTTATGACAACTATGACAAATTCTATGACGGTTGTAAGAGTCGTAGAAGCATCTGTCATTACCCATTTTGGGAATAGGTGATCTCTTTGGGATGGGGTGACTTGAAAAGTGTCAGGAACATTCTACAAGCTTGGACAAGTGTCCATATGTGTGGGTTTTGGGCCATGAGGCCATGTTGGATGCCCATTCCAAGATAGAGCCAATTTTGCCTTGTATATTCTATATAAACAGGTGCTTTGAGGAGGTGTGTATTACAGGTTTTACAGGTACTGTTATGCTACCGGATCATCTCCAAATACGAGTGTCAAAGACTCCTGCAAGAGCATTGGCTCTATGTTGTATTGTAACCTTCATCAAGTTTATGTAATACATTTGAGTTGTGTTTTGGAGTGTGGGGTTTTTCACTCGTAAGGGTTTTCCCCAAGTATATATTATGTCTCTCTTCTTCTGTCATACTTTCTTGTTTATGTGTTTTCTGCAATATCTCTATTAGTGGGTTTAACATTGCTATAATAATAAGGATAAAATTGAATTTTCACTCTCCTCCCCTCAATAGATTAGTGTAGGAAGCGTTTTCCATACACCTAGCTTCCTTTCAGTTGGTATCAGAGCCTAACCAGTTTTGGTTCTAGCTGGTGGGTAGGGGTTTTTTGAGCTGATCTTAGGTTGAGTGGGAGTGTTGTGTAGAGTATTCTATATCTTGTTGTAGAAAGGAGATGGCAATCACATCCAGAAGGTTAGAGGTTGGTAAATTCAATGGCACTAATTTTGAGTTGTGGAAACTCAAGATGGAGGACCTGCTTGTTGATCATGACCTATGGGAAACCGTATCTAGTGTGAAACCTATAACAATGTCACAAGATGATTGGGACCTCAAAGATCAGAAGGCTAAGGGTCTCATAAGACTCTATTTAACTGACTCTGTCTTGTTGAATGTCCATGAGGAGAAGAGCATGAAAGATCTTTGGAAGAAGTTGGGTGATGTTTATCAGGCCAAGTCCTTGGTAAACAATTTTTTCCTAAAAAAGAAGTTGTTCACTCTTAAGATGGAAGATGGAGAATCTATTGCAGACCACATGAATGCTTTCAACATGATCATTGCACTGTTGACATCTATGTGTGTGAAAATGGAGGAGGATCATTGCATGACCCTACTTTGTTCTTTGCTAGATTCATGGGATCATCTTGTCATGGCTATCGGAAGCACCACTACCACCTTCAAGATGGAAGATGTGGTGTCCTCACCATTATCTAAAGAAATGTCGAGGAAGACATCCGAATCAGCCAAAGAGGCTCTTGTGGTTTGTGGAAGACCTAAAGACAAAGGGAAGAAGAAAGACAAGAAAGCTAAGAAGGGGAGATCCAAATCTCCTGGAAAGTCCAAGGCTCTCTATTGGAACTATGGCAAGTTTGGGCATTTCCAAAAGGAATGCAAAGAAGAGAAGAAAAAGAAAAAGAAATCAGCCCCAGATTCAGATTTTGACAAGTTACAAGATGAGGGTGATGCCTTCATCATAGCCCTAGCCACCCATGCATCTGATGATGTGTGGTTGATTGATTCTGGTGCATCATTCCACATGACCTCGCATTGAAGCTGGTTCATGAAATATGAAGAGTTCGATGGTGGAAGAGTGTACCTGGGTGACGACTCTCATCTAAAGATTATTGGTCATGGAAGAGTCTCAATCTGATTCCCTGATGGATGAGTGAAGGGGATCACTAGAGTTATACACATTCCATGCCTTTTACGGAACCTGCTTTCTGTAAGTATGTTGAATGATGTAGGTGTGCAGGTTGTCTTTTTGAAGGATGGATGCAAGATGACTAGAGGATCTATGGTACTTGTGAAGGGTACTTAGAGAGGTACTCTGTTTCAGTTGGAGACATGCACTACATAGTGTAATAGTTCTTTTGATTCAAAGAAACAAGCTGCAGTCACTTCATCCGCGCTATCTGAATGAGTAGTGAAGAAATATGTTGTAACTAGTTATGATGGTAGTGCACATGGTATGAAAGATAAGCTTCCTACTGAAAAGACTATGTTATGGCATTTGAGATGTGGCCACATTGGTGAGAAGAGTGTGTGTATCATGAAAATAAAAACCTCATTGAGGGGTTAAATGATTGTAATCTCAAGTTCAACTTTTGCGAACATTGTATTTATGGAAAGCAAAACTGCATTCAGTTTTACTCTAGTTCTCACAAGTCTTCTGGTGTATTGGATCTTATTCATTTTGATGTGTTTTGTCCTATTAATGTTCCTTCGATTTCAAATTTTGTATATTTTGTATCTTGCATAGATGATTATAGTAAAAGGACATGCGTTTATTTTATCAGAAAGACTAAAGTCTTTAGTCAGTTTAAGGAGTTTAAAGCCTTTGCTAAAAATTAGACTAGTAAAAAGATTAAGTGTTTGAGAACTGATAACAGTGGTGAGTTTTGTTTGGTAGATTTCGATAAGTTCTACAAAGAGAAAGGGATTGAAAGACATAAGACAACTCCATATACCCCGTAGCAAAATAGAGTTGCAGAGAGGATGAATAGGACACTGATGGAGAAGGTTAGGAGTATTCTTAGTGGAGCAAGCCTTGAACAAATGTTTTGGGTTGAATTTGTTGCCACTGCTTGCTATCTGGTAAACAGATCTCCTACATCAGCTCTTGTTGGTAAAATACCTATGGAGGTGTGGTCTAGTAAGAAGCCTTCAGTTAAGCATCTTTGTGTTTTTGGTTGTGAGGCATATGTACATGTGCCTAGGGAGAAACGGTCTAAATTAGAGAACAAGGTTGTTAAATGTATTTTCATTGGCTATGGTGTCGGTGTGAAAGGATACAAGCTTTGGGATCCTGTGGCTGAAAAAGTGTTGTATAGCAGAAGTGTTTTCTTCAGAGAGCTAACACATTCTTCCATTATTTTACAGCTAGAACAGAGAGAAAAGAAAGAAGATGCAGTTCAGTTTCCTTCCACCCTTGAGAAGATTGAATTGACAGACCCTATGATACCTGAAGATGAGGAGAGCTCTAGCAGCTCTAAAATCTCAAAAGAAAAAGTAGAACCTCAACCTTAGCCATTGAGGAGGTCTACACGAACAAGAAAGCAACCTGATAGATTTGGTTATTCATTACTTGATTCTAGTTGTGCTTTTACTTTACTTACTCACACTGATGAGCCTAGAACTATGAAAGAGGCTATGGGCATGAAAGATGCAGGTTCTTGGAAAGAGCCCCATGGAAGATGAGATGGCTTCTTTGGAAAAGAACAAAACCTGGGACTTGGTGCCTTTGCCTAATGGACAGAAACCTGTTGGATGCAAATGGGTGTTCAAGAAGAAATTCGGTGTAGATGGCAGTGTTGCAAAGTACAAGGGTAGATTGGTTGCAAAGGGGTATTCACAAGTGGAGGGAATTGATTATGGTGAAATTTTCTCTCCCGCTGCAAAGCTGACATCCATTCGATTTCTATTATCTCTTGCAGTTGCTTATAACTTAGATGTATAACAGATGGATGTAAAAACAACTTTCCTTCATGGTGATTTGGAGGAAGAAATCTACATGTCACAGTCAGAGAATTACATAGAGAAAGGTAAAGAAAATTTGGTTTGCAAGCTTAAGAAGTCTTTGTATGGTTTGAAGCAGTCTCCTAGAATGTGGTACTTGAAGTTTGATGCCTTTGTGTTGTCAATTGGCTATCTGAGATCAAAATCTGATCATTGTGTGTATTACAAGTTTGACAATGATCGCATTCTCATTATTGCATTGTATGTTTACAATATGCTATTGAATGGGAATAGTAAGAATATGATTTCTGATTTGAAGTCTCAGTTGTCAGCATAGTTTGAGATGAAAAATCTTGGGGCAGCCAGGTACATTTTGGGAATGGAAATCAGAAGAGACAAAGTAAACATAAAACTTTGGTTAAGCCAGAGTAAGTATGTGAAGACCATGTTGGATAGCTTTAGCATGGCAGATTATAGACCATTGTGTGTTCCTATTTCATTAGGGACAAAGTTATCTATTAATGATTGTCCAAAATCTCCTAGTAAGGTGGAGGACATGAGTAGAGTACTTTATTCTAGTTTGATTGGTAGTTTGACGTATGCTATGGTCTGCACAAGACTAGACATTGCCCAAGTAGTGGGAGTCCTTAGTCGATTTATGGCTAATCCTAGACAGGTACATTGGGATGCAGTTAAGTGAGTGTTTCGATATTTGAGTGGTACTTCTGAGTATTCCATATGCTATCATGGTATTGCTACAGGACCTCCACACTCAATTTGTATTCGTGGATTTGTTGACTCTAATTGGGCAGGTGATATTAATAGCAAGAGATCCACCAATGCCTATGTGTTCACTATGTTTGGTGGTGTAATTAGTTGGATGAGTAAGAGATAACCTATGGTTTCTTTGTTCACTACTGAAGCTGAGTATATGGCTGCAACTCATGCTTGTAAGGAAGCCTTTTAGCCTAAGAGATTGTGTTTAGATACTGGTGTTGATGCATGTCAGATTATGATCAGTTGTGACAGTCAGAGTGCGATTTTCCTTGCAAAGAATCTAACTTTCCATGCCAGAACAAAACATATTGATGTATAGTTTCACTTCGTGGAAAACATGGTAGAGGATGGGAAGGTAAATTTGGAGAAGGTAGATACTTTGAAGAATGTTATAGATGCCTTGATGAAGCCAGTGGGCACAGAGAAGTTCAAATGGTGTTCGAAGTCTATGGGCCTCTCAACCTATAGTAGTTAAATCCTATTAATTCTATTGGCTCTTACAAGGTGTTCGACAAGTGGGAAAATGTTGGGAATTAAAGTGTCTCAACCTTGGTAATTCCTTGTATTTTTACATCGTAATTATTTATTATTTACCTATTGTATTAATTGGATGCAAATCCTATTTTGTCATATTGTGGGAGTTGGCACAATGATGTGTCTTCCTACATGGCATATGACCACATGTATTTTTTTCCTCACATGAGGAGATAGGCATCCCACTTAGTGGTAGGAATATTTTGCCATGTGTTAGCATCTTAGATGTTGTGTAAGGGAATATTGACCGAAACAGTCATAACATATTCCTATGACAAAGTTATGACATGTAAGAGCCAGAAATAGGAGATTCTATGACAGGTAAAGACATGTGTCAAAGAGCATCTTTGAGGAAGGCATATTTGGGCACCCCAAGTTGGGTTATGACTTATTGTAAGAGAATATACTATTTATAGCTTGTGTATGATAGATTTTCTTACAACTGTAAGTTATGACAGCTATGGCAGATTTTATGATGGTTGTAAGAGTCGTAGAAGCATCTATCATTACCCATTTTGGGAATAGGTGACTTGACAAGTGTCAAGAACATTCTACAAGGTTGGACAAGTGTCCATAGGCATGGGTTTTGGTCCATGAGGCCATGTTGGATGCCCATTCCAACATAGAGCCAATTTTGCCTTGTATATTCTATATAAACAGGTACTTTGAGGAGGTGTGTATTACAGACTTTACAGGTAGTATTTTGCTACCGGATCATCTCCAGATATGAGTGTCAAAGACTCCTGCAAGAGCATTGGCTCTGTGTTGTATTGTAATCTTCATTGTTTACATAATACATTTGAGTTGTGTTTTGGAGTGTGGGGTTTTTCACCCGTAAGGGTTTTCCCCACGTATATCTTGTGTCTCTCTTCTTCTGTCATACTTTCTTGTTTATGTGTTTTCTACAATATCTCTGTTAGTGGGTTTAACATTGCTGTAATAGTAAGGATAAAATTGAATTTGCGCTATCCTTCCCTCAATAGATTAGTGTAGGAAGTGTTTTCCGCACACCTAGCTTCCTTTCAAAGAACATCCTTCATTCCAATGAATTTCTATTAGAGATAAATTTGATATTCTCTTGATGTTTTCTAAACAAGATTTGATTTCTAGTCATCTTGAAGAGGCATGGGCATTCAATTCAAAAATAGGTTTTATTCCTCATTCTTCAACAAAATATTTTATTAGATCAAGTTCTTTCAAAAATTGAAGGAAACCTTCATTCATAAGATTCATATCTATCAAGAAAATGAGCCAATGCTCATTTAATTCTCATCTAGTTTGTCAACAACCCACAACTTGATCTCACATCTTATATTCCATCTCTAGAAGATATTCAGAAAGATTTTATAATATATAAAAAGTAGTAACTTTAAATTTTATATTACATTAAATATGAGTTGGGATAGAAAATGCTAATTTATAGGAGACTAAAATACATAATCAAAAAACTAGATTTAGAATTGTAAGTAGCATAAATAGAGGAACATGGAACCAAACTATGGAGCTCACTATCTTGGACACTAGAACAGTGTGTGGAAGTCCACGTGATGTGTTGTAGTCCTTCGGTTCTATTGCCCCAATCTCATGCTACAGTCCTAGAAAATTGTGAAACATAATGTTTTCACCAAATTTTGAACTCAAGTGCATAATAAAAAACAAGGACAACCAGAATAGTAAACCAACATATACCGAGGATAATATAGAAATGATAAAATGGAGCTAAACAAACTAAATCAAATGAAATAATAAAATGAAAAGAGAAAGGAAGAGATACTAGTAAACCTCCATGTGGTTGAATACTCTCCCAAAATACCTATAGCTTAAATAAGAGAAAATGTTTGGGTTGTTTGGGAGCTTACCTTTAGGTCAAGCCCCTATGTTGATCATTCAACTTCCATGAATAGCAAATGATAAATAGATAGAAAATAGTGTGTGCTCCTATCGTATGTGCATCTAGGAATTAAGAGCAATGACAATGAAATAAAAATCTATGAGTATCAACCTTAGTCTATAGGGAAGAATACCCTAGTGTGCATATGAAGGATAAAAAAGGTGGTGGTCTACACCAAGAGTTTTTCCAAATAGAAATGTAGAAAGAAATGATAAAGAAGAGCTACAATAATATTCAAATTAAGAACAAGAATAATATTACCAGCATGATGTAGAAGAGAGAAAAGTGAGATCTTTGGAGGAGTCAACTAAAGTGTAACAACGTGAATCCTCGAGAGAGATTCAAAAATAGTGTTATTTCAGCAGCATGCAACTTCAACAAGTTTCAACAATGGAGATATATGCAGCCAAGCATGGCCAAGAGAAGAATAGAATGAGATAGATTGATAGAGATCCAAAATTTGTTTTTGCATAAGGGTTATGAGGAAGTTGAAGGGTCATATTCAAATGTTGAAGGATTTTTTTGACAGGTAGGCATTACAGTAGGTGGTAAAAGGTAGCTAGGTAGGAATCAACATTTTAATTTTTTGGAAACTTACAGGATGCTAGCATGCCATGCTGATGTCTGCACATTGTGGTAGTGTCCTACAGAAATCACTCAAAATTCAACCTGTGTTCCCATGATAGCAAGAAGAATTAGAATTTGATAGAGAAATTTGGAAGTTAGGTGTAGGAAAAGGCTTAAGGCTAGGCTAAAATGATCCCTAAAACACGGGTGAGTGCAGGATCATCATGGGCCAAACAATGGAAATAGGGGAAAAATGCATATATACTTAGCCAAAATCCTGAAATGAATATTTGACTTTTTGTTGGGGTCGGATGAAAGTTTGATTTTGGCTTGGTAATACCAAATGAAAACAGATATCCATTATGTAGTTCCCCATTTCCTAGTAGCATTATATGTAGTGACATGTAGGTTTGTAAAAACACAAAATGTTACAAAAAACATAGAACAAATATCAGATAGGGCAAAGAAATAGATATCAAATATTTACAAACCAAAATTATCGTAGCATTGAACTATTTTTATGTAATTTTTTATTTTTTTCTTTTTTAATTTTTTTCTAAACTAAATCAAAATTATTTATATGATTTATGGTTTTCAATTTTTTATTTTAAGCAAGTTTTTTTGTTGTATTTTTTGAGGCATTGGTTTTGAACTCAATTTCGAATGTAATTTAGTAATTTTCATTATGTTCTAAATGTTTAAATTAAATTGTATATAGTTTAATAAGATGTTTTAAATTTAAATGTGTATGTTTTAAATTTAAAATACGTAATATGGTTAAGCAAGCTCAAAACCCAAACCCTCCCCCATTGAACTCTCCTCCATTGAACCCTCCAACAATTCAAGAACATTAAATTGAAAAAAATATTAATGAAATAAATATGATTGTAGAAATTTATCATTGCCACCTCAATTAACTTCAAGGACATCCACCTTAGAGGGAATTGTCACCCATGTTCAAACCCTCACAAGCCAACATGACTCATTTTGGCAATGACGAGAAGACAAGAGGGTAGAATATTCCATTGGCTTATCATATGACCAAGTCAAAAAATTAGATATTACCAAAGACATGTTAGCACAAAATTTTGTCAACCCTAAAATTAGATTCATGTTGATGTACTTAAGCCTAGATTTTTATTCAAATGGTGCACACATCAGGGTATCACTAATAATTTTTGGGATTGTTGGTGGATGGTTTTTGATAAACCACCCGCCAACAATCTTGATGTACCTTTATATTTCCTATATAAACTATATGTAAAGTTTATATTAGGTCACCATGTGAACTATTTTAATTTTAGAGATTTCCATGAAGTAGGTAAAGGAATGCCTCAAGATAGACCTAGGGCAGCGTAAAAGATACAAAGTCTATTTGTTCCCCCTCCTTCTATGCCTTCTCCAACTCCAATTTAGCAATCAGTCATTGTCGTAAATGCAACAAATTAGAGCCTCTCTACCACACTCTTTGACTGATAATTTGATTACATAGACTTCTCAACTAGCATAACTGTAGACACCTAAAATTGACTTGCTTTTGCAAACCAATTTGTCCCTCCTATTAATTGAATAAATTCAATTTACCCCTAACCATCTGTCTATCCCTTGTGATCAATTAATTTACTTAATTTGTCACTAGACCTTACAACACTATCCTCATCAATTAAATAAATATTTCTAATATTTATTTAGTTGATTTTGTCCATTTCCCTAATCCCTATTAATTAGATAAATCATTCTTATCTAATTAATCTATCCTTTTGATCAATCTACCCTAGCCTACCTATCCCCTAGACCTAGGTTAATTAAGCTAAACACTCAATTAACCTTGCTTATCCCCTTCTTCCATACACCTTTGAATAAAAATCAATCTTTTATTCAAATGGTCAAATCTCCCTTACCCCTCATTTATCACCCTCTTACACATGTAAGAGTACATCTTTACATCTCCACATAAAGGTGAATTTTTAATTCACACTGCCCCATGAGTTGAATTAAAAATTCACTTGTCATGTCCCCTCTTCCCAAAAATGAATCTTTAATTCATTTTAATCCTCTACACCCTTCCCCATGTGAATTTAAAATTTACTTTTAATGAGAGCCCTCCAATCCCATTGACCAAGCTTTAACCCTTGATCTCCCTCATCCACTCCCCTTGTGACACTTGTCACAAGGCTATGGCTTCAATCCTAACCCTAACTCTCGTTGATTCCTAGCCCTTGATCTCATCTTTTAATCCTCACCCTCCATCCTCATTTCCAAAACTCTATAAATGAGACCCCTCTCTAAGCCATTAAGGGGGACTTCTTTATGCATCAAACCTCTGCCAAAATCTCTCCACAATCTCCTCATCATACTATCATAATGCCAAAATTATCCCTCATCTCCATCTCAATCTCAACCTAAATCCACTTGTCTGTCATCCTATTGTGTTGAAAAGCATTGAGCAATCCACATCTTCATTCTAGTCTTGGGTAAAATCTGAGGAGCTATCAGATGCAACTCCTTCCCTCTCTTGGATTTATGAGTCAAAAGGAAGGTATAATCATTTCTATTTGCATTTGATTCATATTTCATCTTCATTTTGTTCTCATAGATCACATTGGCACCCCCGGTCTTGGATCTAATCGTCAGTTTTTAAAGGTTTTGTTGTCAAAATCTTCGTTTTCTAACTCTCGTTTAATGAAGTTTTGCAAGTTTTAGGAGTGAACTATTGCAGGTTGCGTCCTATGCAAAAACTGACCTCACCATCGTGATCAGGACGTTGTTTCTGTGTTTTTTAACTGTAAACTTGACTATATTCTGTGACAGAAATTTTTTAAGAATTTTCAAAAAAATATAGTGTACAGTCTGTACCGTACGGATCCGTACTGTACAGACTGTCCGTACTAATCCATACAGAGTCTTGTGTGTGAGGTTTCACAGGCAGTTTCAGGCATTTTTCAGGTTTCGTTTGCAAGTTTAAATTTCTCCACCACCGCTTCTCCACCTTTCTCTCATTCGTCAGCGCTCCCTAAAACTAGTCGCCACCTGTTGGAACCCCTCTTCTTGCCACTCTCTACAAAACTTGGTATCGCCACTTGCCTCTACCACCGCTTGGCCATACCACAGTCGAAACCCCCTGCCACCTGAAAACGTCGACCTGCACCCGTCGACACCCCTGCTAACCCCAAATCCTCCACCACTGCCGAATCCAAACCCCCGCTAAAATCCTAAACCACCGCTCTGCCTTTCTACTGCCACCACCAGCTTCCTATCGCCACTCCTTATACCTCCCATCGCCACTAGTGGCAGTGACCTGCACCCATCGAAACCCACCTAATGCCATCTCCTCAGCACCCCCTGCATAATCTCCACCTCCCCTGTAGTTTATTCCCCCACCGCTTCACCATCCCACCACCACCTGCATCTCCCGCCTCTTCCCACCGACCTTCCAACTCCTGTGCCACCACCAGTCATTGTTGCCCCTTCAAAACTGCTCACCATCCAGACACCCGGTTGACACCACTCCCATCTGCGACAAACATCTCACTCCTGCTGCCTGCATCTCCTGACCGCCACCCCTCAACCGCTGCTTCCTATACTCCTTGCCGCTTCCAACAAATCTCCCAATTCTCCTCACCGCTTCCTAATTTCTTGTCACATAAACTTTAGGGTTAGGGTTTTATGGTGATAGTGACCATGGGGAGGGGCTCTTAGCCCCCCTTTGCATATAATTTTTTTTCAAAATTTTGAGCCCCTGGTCATATGGGCGACTAGGGGCCAATCTTAACCTTAACCGCCAAATCTAACCACCAGTCAAAACCATTAAATGTGAACAGTGAGCTCCCAAACTGCCAGTGTTTTTGCTAAACTACCAGGATAACCTCTTGTGCCTCCTACATGCCAAAGGAGGCTATTTTTTTCAAACTCATACAACTTTTGCATACAGAGTCAAAAATTTCCAAACAAGGACTTGCCGGAAAGCTAACAAGGTGAACTACATAGTTGTGAAGAAATTTTCAGGTGAATGTACATTTTTCCTACCTTTTTTTATCAGTCAAAGTCAAACATGCATGAAACTTCAAATGCTCATATCTTTTGTATTTTTGATCGAATTTTCACAAATTTTTTTTTTGAAATCACATAGAGTTTCCTGAAGAATCTATTCATGCACTTAGTTTTTCTGTATCAGTTCTTTTTCCATCATATTTCATCAGATTATCAATTTTTGCATAACAATCTCCTATGCTAGTCTACTTGCTTTGTTTTCAATTTTGTGACTTGCAGGTGATCATTTGGGGCTAGAACAACATCAGGATCAGTATATACAGCAACTTGGATAGAGAATTAATTAGGTGCACTCATTCTAGTGCTCATTTCTTCATAATCTTGTTTGCAAACACACTTCAATTTGGGACATAAAACAAATCATTATTTTCATACACATTTCGATTTGGGCTCATAAAACGAACATTTGTCTTCATCACATATCAAAATTGGGCTTAAGATGAACCATTGTCTTCAATCACATCTTGAAATTAGGATTTAAAAAGAACCAGTGCTTGAAGCGTCTTCCTCACATTTCAATTTCTAAGGGATCAATTAACCAAGTCGAGAGTAAATCAAGTGTGCCTGTGTATGCTCTCTCCTTGCACCGCAAGGTGACCTTGGAGATCAAAAACACCTCACTTTGATTTGCTATTGTTTACCCTTTCCTAGGAGGCCTGCTAGGGGATTTCATCATCTCTAGGGACGACCTCATTCGAGGCTGAATCGAAAGACACCCTCATTGAAATTAGAATCTTGCCACTCTTGGCTAAGCCCCAAAGAACTTTCTACCTTTGGGAAGTGAAGGTGAAGGGTGGGTTACCCCCTTCTCCCGGCTATGTGATAGGATTTCACTTTCAATTCTTAGTCAACCTCATGTAAACATTGCCCAAACCTAACTAGAAATACCCCATCAAACTAGACATTAGGGCATGTTGATGTGTTTTCTACATGTGCTTATTTAATCATCATCATATTCTTCCAATTCAAAATTCAAAATTACTTGTGTCTTGTGTGAGTGATTCATGATTTTTCATGTGTGATCATTTCATTGAACATTGCCAAATCATGCTAAACATCAAACACATAAATACAAGTCATTCATCACATTCAAATCCAATCACACTCATCCTACTCACTCATTCTTAACCACCTCATTCCTAATCACATCCTTGTCACTCTACATCATCAAATCATCATCATTCTATCCAAATCATTATCCAATCAACATCATTATTCCATTCTTATCAAATCAACCTCAATCCCAATCATCCCTAAGCACATCCTAGTCACATCTCCATCCTTCATCCTCATCCTATCAACATCATCCTAATCATTATCCTAATCATCCCTAACCATTCCATACCAAACTCTAATCATATCCAAGTCATCATCACATCATATCAACATTGATCCCAATCATTATCCAAATCCCCCAACATCATTATCAAACTCCAAATCCAAATCAACCCAATCAAAATCAAGACCTTAATTGATCATCCAATCAAATCAACCAAATCAATTCTATTACTTAAGTGTCATTAGTCCACCTTAAGTATAGATAATCATCTATCCTTTGAAGAAAATCAAATCATCCTAAGGTCTTGAAATTTTGATTCCCAACATCACAATCATCCATTATCCCCCATTTCATCTCATATCTCTCCCACAAAATGGATCCTTATGAAGCAATGCAACACTTACAAAGACTTAGAAAAGTCTATGAGAACATGGATCCTAATGCTAAGGAAAAATGCAAAAATGACATTAAGGATATACCCTTAGCACACCTCATCATTGGAGAATCCTAGGCCCCTACCCAACCTTCATCATATCAACAAACACCCTACACATCATCCTCATCCACAATATCAATCTTCATTCTTTCAACCTTCATACCAACCTACATCTTACATATCCATTCCATCAACCTCATATCAACATTCAACCTCATACCAACTTCCATCATATCAACCTCCATCATACCAACCTACATCCCACATATCTACACCTTCAACCTCATATCAACCTTCAACCTCATACCAAGTTCCCTCATATCAACCTTTACACTCATATCAATCACCATCCCCTTACACATCCATGCCATCATACCTATCCAACCCATCAATACCTCCAACTTATCCATCTCCCAACCTTTGTCATGCTAACTTTGATCAAGGGAACACCAATCTATCACACCTTATCTCTGAAATCCAAATCTTATATCAACAACCATCTCCCCATGCAAATCCTCCATCCTCTAATCCCCATCCTATCAACCTTAATCCATCAATCCCAACCCCCCCATCACAACATCCCTCCAAACTTATCAACCTTCATCCATCACCTTATGTATCTCCCAATCCACCAATCCCTATCACCCATCCACCATCAAATCTTCCAAATCCTAACACCATGACATCCAAGGAATCCTTGTGGGATTTCCTCCAAACAACATCACCAAGCAAAGCAAAGGAATCCCCCAAATCCTTCACCCCTCCAACACCACCATCTAGTCCAACACCTATCCTTGAACCCATCCAAGAACCATCACTACATAATCCCATCACCCCCCTATCCAATCCCAATCCCAATGCAACATCATCCACCTCATTATCCATCCACTACATTGTTCTTCAACTCATACACTCATGAAGGATACCATCCATTGGCTATTAGCAAGGAATCAAACACCCTCATGCAATCCAACATCCACCAAAGCTATTGACCAATCCCCTAACATAAGTCAAGAACCATCATGCAGCCATGTTCAAGAGCCCATAAGTCAAGCACCTATCACATCCATCCAAGCACCTACCACATCTATCCAAGTCACTCCCACTTCTATCCAAGCACATGAGCTATGTCAAGAATCAAATCCAAAGCATGTTGAAACATCAACCCCTTCTCCTAATCAAGATCTAACCATCCCATCTAATCCCATCCCTAATCCCCTCCCATTTATTGATCAACTTATTGATCTCACACCATCCTCTACCACCCCTTTACCATCCCCCATTAATCCTTTGCCTCCATCTACCAATTTCATTCCAAATCCATCCCCTTATCCACTTGGAAAAAGCACCTTCATTTGTGGTAAACCCCTTGTAGGAGGTGAACAACTTCCATCCACCACCTATCCTTCTCCAACAAATAATGGACTCAAGTCTTGTTTCCAAAGCACCAAACATCCCATCACATGTCGCATACTCCAACATATGAACTATCAAGGCAAAGGCTTAGGCCTTCATGAACAAGGCATCTTGGAGCCCATCCACACCACATTCCATCCATCCTCGCATGGCCTCGGCTATACATCCCAAGACAAACAAAATGAACATGTTGGTACCACCCACACACCTAAAATCCATTCATCCAATCCCAAACATGGTGCATCTCATCGCACCCCCAAAGCATATGTCACCATCCCTCCTCCATCATCATATCATTTGCAAAAGCATGTGACCATCCATCTTCCTCCATCAAATTTACCTCCACTACTTCCAACTCCAAATATTCCTATTAAATCCACTCTACCTCCTATCCTACCAATGCCAAACATCCCTATCCACAAATCCTCTTATCCTCCCATCCTCCCAACTCCTAATATCCCCATCATCAAATCCACTCATCCATCTATCCAAAAATCCACTTTTTACCCCTCCACCCATCAACCCCCTAAATTTCTCAATCAAGACCAACAAAGGCACACATCTTTCAAATATGAAGCTTCCCCCAAATCCATGGGATTCAAAAGTAATAATTTGAATGCCTCAACTCATAAAGCACAAAGGCCTAAAGATGTTATCCCTTCCAAGCAAAATCAAAAATCCAAAAGGCTATCAAAGCCCACACCATCACAAGAAAAAGCAAAAACAAAAATGGTGTGGGTCCCCAAACAAAAAACACAAAACTCTAATGAGGCATCCACATCCCAATCCACCCCAAAATCCCAAACATCCCTCTTCCCATCTAAAAATCCCCTAAATCCTAAGTCTATTTGGGTCCCTAAAACCCCAAATCGACCATCCAAAAATCCCCCATCCCGATCCCCATTACTCCCAACTCCACATCCAAAGTACAAGCTTCCAAATACATCATGATGTGTGAAACTATTGGTCTTGGTTCCCCTCCACCACTTAACATTCCCACACACCCCCATCTCTCCATCTTTCATTCATTATCCTACATATCTTCCCCATCACATTCCTATGGTCCGTGCTTTTGCATAATCCACATCATAATCCATTCCATCTTTTCCTATCTACCAACATCCATGCAATCATCATCCATAATGCTATCCAACATGGGACCATCTTCTCCTTGCTTTGGAAACAGATGCTAGAGTCCCCATTCCATCAAAAAAGCAAAAAAAAAAATCAAAAAAATAGTAAAGAGAAAAAATCCGTCCAATAGTGAAAACCACTCCTTGTGGCACCTTGGGCAAGTACCATGATGAAAACCCCTTGTGGGCATCATGCGTAGTCCCTTCTCCATCTATTTTGTATCCCTACACTTGGGGGCAAAACCATATCCTTCATCCACATCCATAATATCCTTTGCACATCTTATCCACAATCTTATCCTTATCCTATCATGTTCCTATCCACCATCCCCTATTTATCCTATCATTCCCCATCCATTCTATCCACTATATCTCCCACCTTAGATCTTGATAGAGACAAGGGGCAAAATATCAACAACATACTTTGGAGACCTCTTGGCATACTCCCTTTGTAAGTATATCTTCCATCCATCTACTGCAAAGTCCACCCATTCAAACATGAACCCATCATGCAAAATTCTAAGTATTGGGGCATATGATTCCTTGCAACCTAGCCCTTGGATAAAATCCTATAATCCCCCATCCATATATCATGCATACCTATCCTATCCCTCATCCCTATCTTCCATCTATCTAACATGCATCCCTATTGCTTGTCCATTCATCTATCATGAATCAACTATCCATCATCTTTCATCGCCAATCCCTCTATCCAACCCCATCACTTTCACATCTAGACTTGGTGTTCCCTTGTCATTGGTATGTAGTGCAAAGGCTATCCAAATGAAATCCAATGCAACCATCATAATAAACCATTCGTTTTCCAAGAAAACATGAAAATCAAAAAAATCAAAAAATCATGAAAATCCAAAAAATCAAAATATCATGAAAATCCAAAAACATTACAAAATCAAAAAATCCAAAAACATCACAAAATCAAAAAATCCAAAAACAATACAAAATTTCAAAAATCCAAAAACAATACAAAATCTCAAAAATCCAAAAATAATACAAAATCAAAAAATCCAAAAGAATCAAAAAATCCATAAAATCCCAAAAAAATATCCATCACAAAATCAACATCATTTTATCAACATCTCATCATCTTCCAACACAATCATCCAACACATCATATTCCAACATCATTTCACCTATCCTCAATCATCCCACATCACCATCACAAATCAGAACTACATATCATAATCACCTACATCTTAATGTGCCTTGATCTCGTGGATACAGGGTATGTAGGCAGACTGGAATATGAAGGAAGTTTCCAGTACTCAGGTACATAAAATGCACCCATCCAACCCGCTGAGCTTACACTAGATCCAAGCATCGCATCACCTATCAAAGCATTGTCCCTTAATAAAAAATCATCAACTATCAAATCAGCATCAACCACAACTTGTCACCATCACATCTTGAGCCAATCTTACAACATCAACTAATCATGATCCAATCATCAATCGATTCCTGCCTTAGGATATATCTTTCCTACAATAGGCAGAATCTATCAAATCATTATCCATTTTGGCAAGGGATACAATGGCTACTTGTTTGGTTCATTGGTCTTTTTGTTTTTGATTTTTATCTTTTGTCCTATTCAAAGATCACATCAAAGCTACCTTGATCTCACTATATCATGGTATGCATCGAAAACATCTAGAATGGGGCATAGTCTTGCTTTTCTATGCTGTGCTTGTGGGTTGATTTCATTACTCCAAGCTAGTATTCATATCTTGTAGATCATAGGGTCAGTTCTATCATATTGATCTCCTTATGCATCTAAGGTTCATCATACCTTTTGTGTACTAAGGGCTTATGCTATGAGTCCCCTTCCCTCATCTAGACAAGGTTGTACTATCTTGGGCATACATGAGATCATCCCTTTGTCTGTGTGTCTAGTCCATGCAAAGGTTGGATAAACATCATCACCCTGGTCTTCTATACCTTGGTGAAAATATCCACTTTTCTATATCAAACATAGGATTGCTCTAAATCATTTTCAGCACAATGATCATCCACCAATCAATCTCCCAACATCATCATTCTTTCATCTCACCCCTTATCCTCCAACCACTTCTACCAATCTGTTCCATCCATTTCGAGAGCACAATCATGTTCTTGCGACCCACCTATCCTCTCGAGGGGGCATCACCCTTACCAATTATCCCCAAACCTTACCTTATTCTTCTAAGCCAAAATCTTTTTTCTGTCCAATCCAACTCTATGTTTTAACTTCTTTGAAATGATGTTACTTAGCTGCAACACCATCTCAAAGAGGGGAAAATGTAAACACCTAAAATTGACTTTCTTTTGCAAACCATTTTGTCCCTCCTGTTAATTGAATAAATTCAATTTACCCCTAACCATCTGTCTATCCCTTGTGATCAATTAATTTACTTAATTTATCACTAGACCGTACAACACTATCCTCATCAATTAAATAAATATTTCTAATATTTATTTAGTTGATTTTGTCCATTTCCCTAATCCCTATTAATTAGATAAATCATTCTTATCTAATTAATCTATCATATTGATCAATCTACCCTAGCCTACCTATCCCCTAGACCTAGGTTAATTAAGCTAAACACTCAATTAACCTTGCTTATCCCCTTCTTCCATACACCTTTGAATAAAAATCAATCTTTTATTCAAATGGTCAAATCTCCCTCACCCCTCATTTATCACCCTCTTACACATGTAAGAGTACATCTTCACATCTCCACATAAAGGTGAATTTTTAATTCACACTCCCCCATGAGTTGAATTAAAAATTCACTTGTCATGTCCCCTCTTCCCAAAAATGAATCTTTAATTCATTTTAATCCTCTACACCCTTCCCCATGTGAATTTAAAATTCACTTTTAATGAGAGCCCTCCAATCCCATTGACCAAGCTTCAACCCTTGATCTCCCTCGTCCATTCCCCTTGTGACACTTGTCACAAGGCTATGGCTTCAATCCTAACCCTAACTCTCATTGATTCCTAGCCCTTGATCTCATCTTTTAATCCTCACCCTCCATCCTCATTTCCAAAACTCTATAAATGAGACCCCTCTCTAAGCCATTAAGGGGGACTTCTTCATGCATCAAACCTCTACCAAAATCTGTCCACAATCTCCTCATCATACTATCATAATGCCAAAATTATCCCTCATCTCCATCTCAATCTCTATCTAAATCCACTTGTCTCTCATCCTATTGTGTTGAAAAGCATTGAGCAATCCACATCTTCGTTTTGGTCTTGGGTAAAATCTAAGGAGCTATCGGGTGCAAC